>PUFA01000278.1:0-1200000 GCA_003508835.1 Eonycteris spelaea
AAAATACAATGGCATAAGTCCAAACAAAGAAATTAAATAGCACTCCCAAGTATGGCTGTGGTGAGAGCATAATGAACAAAGGTCTGTTGTAAGTTATAGTCGGCTTGGGTAAAACTACAGGATCCCAGGGCGGGGAGAACCAAATTCTCCCAAAGCAATGGTATGCGATAGTATTATCAATATTCCTTATGAATAGTTGTCTTAGAGCCTCACAAGCCTCAGAGATAAGCACTATCTTCCCTTTCATGATAAGGAAGCTGAAGCTCAGAGAAGTGAAGGCACCTGACTGATATCGCTGTATTCCAATCCCAGTGGAGACTAACGGCTCTGGCCAATCAGTGTACTTCCCCATCTGCCCTCCAGATTACAAAATTGTTATTGGGCATTTCTGTCAACAAGCCATCCGAGTAATGGTAAAGCTTAAGCACCCATTCCTGTGAGTGGCCACGACAAAAGGAAGAAAGGGAAGCCCACGAATACTGGGCAATACTGGGCTTAACTGCTCACAAAACAACTCCTACAAATTTCTTTCAAAGCAGGTCATTTAACACAGCAATCCCCAACCTTTTGGGGATCAGCCTAATGCCTGATGATTTAAGGTGGAGCTGAGGTGGCGAAGCTAGCACTGGGGAGCGATTGCAAATACAGATGGAGCTTTGCTTGTTTGTCTGCCACTCACTTCCTGCTGTGCGGCCTGGGTCCTAATAGGCCACACGGACCAGTACAGGTCAACAGCTCAGTGGTTTATTAGATTTATATTAGATTTAGTAGATTTATATGTATTCAGAAGAAATGCACGAGTTAGAGAGGCTAATCTCATTTCCTAGAGACCTTGCAGCAGCCTGAAGTTACCCTAGAATGACAGCCTCAGAATTCTTGTGAATAATTAAGCCATCTGGTATTAGACAAATATAATGAAAAAGTCTCTCATTAAGTTGACAGTATAGCTAAAATGACAAGCAAAGCAAGCATGTTACCATCATGCAATTCTTCATTTTCCTAATCAGCTTCCAACTTATTTGATTTGAATGTCCAATCGCTAAAATATAATTGAATGTTGTTTCGGAAGGATTATTTTGAATCAAAAGAGGCGCTATATTATAATGTTCTTCTAAGACTAAGAAAGGGAGGGAATTTCCCCAAGTCCTGGCCATATAGCAAGTATAAACCGTAAGTTCCACCAGCAGCAGACCTGTTTAGCACGGTACACAAGGAAGACAGAAGCCAACACCTAGAGACCAGCAAGGTAAGTTTCACCAGCAGAATGTGCCTAATATTGCCTAATATTTCACCAGCAGTAGTGCCTAATATTGGGGAAAACCCTGCATAAGCCAATGAGAACTCAGGGATATGCACACTAACCACCTCCTTCGCCATTACCACACAGACGCACGCTTCTCTCTCAAGTCAGACAATCATAAAGGAGGAGAAATAAACACAATAGAATGAGAAAAACAACCGTTATGTGGAAATTAATCTTGGATTTGGCTGAATATTGATCCAGAAAGAACTGAGTTAAGATGAAAGAGAGTACATATTAAACTTGCAGAAACTGATAGAAACTGTTTTTGGATTGAGGTATAATTTAATACAATAAAGCACAACCATTTTACGTCTACATTTCAATGACTTTTGACAAATATATATACTCATATAACTACAACTACGATAACCAAGATTTAGAACATTTTCATCTCCCAAACATTCCCTCATGATCCTTTGCAGTCAATCTCCACCAACCTCAGCACCTCACTACCATTGGTCTGCTCTCTGTTGATGTAGATTAGTTTTATCTGTCCAGAATTCCATGAAAATGGAATCATACAATATGGACTATTTTGCCTCTGACTTCTTTCATTTATTATGTTTTGAGATTCATCCAGGTCATTGTGTCCATCTGTAGTTGCTTCCTTTTTATTGTTGAATAGTAATCTGTGTTATGGATATACTACCATTTATTTACCTATTCATCTCTCGATGGACTTTAGGATTTTTCCAGTTTTAGACCATTATGAATAAAGCTTCTGTGAATATCTGTGTGCAAGTCTTTTTGTGAATATGTGTTTTCATTCTCTTGAGTAAATATCTAAGAATGAATTACCTGAGTCATACTATCAGTGTTCACTGAATTCTAGAAGAAAATGCCAAATTTTTCAAGATGGCTGTACAACAGTACAAGTAGCATTTTAGAGTCCAGTTACTCTAGTATATAAAAGATTCTCATTGTACTTTTAATTTGCACTTCCCTGATGACTAATTATTAACTATTCACATGTCTTATTTTGTGAAGTATATATTCAAGTCATACCTATTTTTATTTGGTTATTTGTCTTGTTATTGAGATATAAGAGTTCTTTGTATATTCTAGATACAAGTCCTTTATAGGTATATGTACTGCACACATTTTCTCCCATTGTGTGGCTTGCCCATTCTTTTCCTAACAGGGTATTTTGAAGAGTGGAAGCTATTAATTTTGATGAACTCGAATTTATTATTTTTTCTTTTAGAATTAATTGTATTTCTATATATCAGTGGTGAACAATTAGAAACTGAAATATTTAAAATACCACTTTATATCAGTATCAAAAATCATGAAATGACTAGGAATAAATTTAACACAATATTATCTGTACACTAAAAACTATAAAACAGTGCTGATAGAAATTTATAAAGAAGAGAAGGAGAAAGAAAGAGAGAGAGAGAAAAGAGAAAGAGAGACCATGTTCATTCCATGAAAGACACAGAAGATGTCACATTAACTCAAGTTGACTGATAGTTTCAATGAAATCCCAGTAAAAAAATTCCAGCAGTCTTTTTTAAAAATAGGAATGGACAGGATTCTAAAATTCATATGGAAATGCAAAGAACTTAGAAAATCCAGAATGATTTTAAATAGGAGGAACAAAAGTTGAAGACTTAGTGATTTCAAGATTACTCTAAAACAAAGTAATAAAAATAGTGCAATATTAACATATTAGATCAGTGAAACAGAATAGAGTCTAGAAATAGATCTACACATTTATTCATGTGGAAAAAAATGAATCTTGAGTCTTACACCATTTACAAAACCTAACAAATGAATAACATCTAGACATAAAAGCAAAAACTATAAAATTTATAAAAGAAAACGTAGGAGAAAATACTTATAATTTGGGGACAGGCAAAGGTTTCTTATGACATAAAAAGTAAAATGAACTCCCCATTTTTGCCTGCATAGAAGCTTGCAGAGTGGTTTATATTTATTCTAGCAACAAGAAAACTATATATATATTCACATTTGTATTGTTATATGAGCAAGTTTCAACTCTCTTAAAACTACTGGAGATTTCCAAATGGACTCTACTATTGCCTGTGCATGGGAGGTACTCTTTCAGGATACTCCATTTGTAGCTCTTAGCCTGTCCAATTTGAAGCTCTTTTATTTAGATACTCCACTCCTGTCTCTGCAGAAACAAAAGGAAAACAGTGATACTATTTTTGATCATGGAAACTCAGTGTCCTTGACCACAATCTGTTTGGCTAAGAACTGTCTGGTTCCATGTCCAGCCCATATATATGAACATCTCTTTAGCCAAATATCAGCCTCACTCCTAGCCCAATCCACTCCCCCCTATCCCATGATAGTCTACATTTCTTGCAAGTTACTGGGAAAAAAACTAAGCGTTATTGTCTTTTTACATGCTATTTCTTTTACCTTCAAATTCCTTCCTTCTCTGCTTCCCCACCAGACTTACCTATCATTTCTGCTTTCACTGCCTCCACCCCACCCCCATCCCTCAAAATAGTTATCTCTCTTTTACAGACTCAACAGCTTTCTGTACATGCCTCTCCTAGCACTTACCAAATGCACTTTTGTTATCTATTTATCTGTCTCTTTCTACCACGAGACTAGAATAGAAACTCACTTAAGACATCTTTGTATCTTGCCCCAGTTTTCTCTACCACCCTCAAACCTGAACACACACACTGCTTGGTAAGAGCAAGAGCTCTATCAGTGTCCAATAAATGAATGAAATAAATCCTGCCTTCACCAGAAAGAATGTCACTGTCATAAAAAATAAATTAAAAGCATAAATAACAGTTACTAGTTTAAAACGGTAATTCAACTTAAAAACATGAGAAGCAATTTATATTCATCAGAGATTTCTAATCTTCAGACATGAAGCAAGAAAATCAGCCATTACAATAGAAAACGAAAAGAATTTAACATGCTCAGCTTCTCTCTAAAACACAGGGAAGCAAAGCATTCTTGTCACAGAGGTACCAGCCAGTACTTAGAGCTCAAGTCTTAGATTCCTGGACCAGAGAATAAGCTACAAAATAGTAACAGTAACAAGTTATGATTTGTAGGCTTTTAATCCATCAGGCTCTGAATTCACTACTATAACTATGTTATCTCATTTTACCATATTCCAACCATGTGAAGGTGGTATTATGATTTCCATTTTACAGATAAAGTAAGAAATGCTCTAACTATCCAAGATTCAACCTCGGCCTGATTTCAAAGCTTGTGCTCTCAATCAATGCATCCTGTTGCTCTCCACTGGCTTCTAAACTCTGTCATGGGAGAAGTTGTTACTATTATGTTCCATCTGGTATCTTTAGCACCTAGAACAGTGCCTGGCATAGATATATCTGCTAAATGCTGTGGTCAAATGTAACCACATTTACGGATGAGAAAGATACCTTGCTTCCCAATTACTGAAAATTTTATTCCTTTCTCTTCCCAAGGATTGAATGTCTGGTTTACCCTAATCCATGACTCAAGGCCCCATTTAAGATCCTGGTCTGTAGACAGGAATCCCAGCAGACACCATCTGTATTGGAGGATAGCCTTCCAAATATGCTATGAGAGAATTCCAATACTTTCTACACAGCCTTTAGAGCAATGGAGCAAAGTGTTGCAACAGGTAGCCTTGCAGACTTCTATCCTGGGGGCAAACTCAAGCTACTGAAAAGGACTGAACAAGGGAGGGAAGTTAAAGAAACCCGTTGTCTCTCTGCTCGGGTGTGCACAGCCTCTGGCCCAGGGACCCAACTGTTATTTCCTTTTGGAGTCCCTGGGTCTTGGGGATGCCTTCTAATGCTTACAGATTTATTTTTGTTGCTCAGTGACATTACACATGAACTATGAAAAAAATTATTATTCTTAGGTAAAAAAAGACTAGTGGTTAACTTTTTTTTTTTTTTTTTTAACTATCGGCTTCTCTCTGCTTAGTCTCAAACGGATCCTGGTAACAACAGGGGAGTAAATAATTACTGACTTCAGCCAGAAATTTTTGGATGTTTGTCAGGGACCTTTGGGCACTAAACTGAAACACTGACCTTTGCTAATGAAATTGCCAAAGCTTTTACATTGTGAGTGAGACTGGGGACAGGAATATTTTACCTAAGACCTAGAATAAATAGCTGCGTGATTTACATGGTATTTGTCTACAGAAAGAGAAAAAGATGCCACTTGTTTATTCACATAAAAGGCAAAGGGAGTAAAAGCAAGATTCTTTCCCACCCTGTCAGCTCCTCATCCAGAGCTGCCGATTCCAGGCAACATCAGAAAAATGCTTACTTTTGAGTCTAATAGTTTGTTGACAGTACAGTTCATAGCCCGAAGCATTCCCCTAGTCACCCTTCTCTGAAGTAATAGAGTTCTTTCTCTCCTAGTTGGAAGTACATGTAAAAGAAGTGATAGGCCTGAGCTGTAGTCCTCTTTGAAAAAATAAATAAATAACATGCAGGCAAGTATCTCAGTGCCTAGCACAATGTCCGGTATAAAGCTGCTGGTGCTCAAAATATGTGTGTGGTTCAACGAAATACACGAATGCATCTAACTCAGTGGCCTTGCAGAATTTTAATTCTAATTTTGCACTTTGGCAGCATATGGAATTATTAGGTCAGACTGTTACGTCAGAGGCTTCTCAGCTGCAGAGGAGAACTAGAGTTTGAGATGCATTTCACAGTCTTTTTGTTAGTCAATAGAGAGCCTTTTATTGAAGAACAGTGCTGCCTGTCTATACCATAGCATTTTCCTCACTCTGTAATCACTGCGACCCGCCATGTTCTTGAAATGGGAGGGGTAATGAGTCAAATATTTCAGTCAAATATTTCAAGTTAACCCCGCACATCACGGCGTATTGCAGAGGACTGGTGTTTGAGAGTGCAGGCAGAAGATCACCCACTGGCCCTCAGAGTGGATGCTGCCTCAGAGCAGGGCACCTGTGATGCTCCCAATCACTACACTGTCCCCAGTGCCTAGGAGAGTGCCTAGAAGAGAACAGGCACTCAATAAATGTTTAGTGAATGAACGAACACCCTCTATTCTCCAGTTCAGACATTTTTCCAAATCACATGGGAACGCGGCACAGAGAGCTTAAGGAATTGGGGGAAAAAAATTAGCCGGCCTTTCTTTGTTGTTTCTTTGTCCACGGTCAAACCAGATCAACAAGCCTTCTCAGAATCTGGGGAACAAAGCCCTACGTGAGGAAGTCTCATTAGGTACACTGCAGCATTGCCAGGCCCTGACCCCGGACCGGGCCAAACCTGAAAACTGAACTTCACAGTCAGGTTGGGCCTCTCTTCTTGCTTTTGCAGTGTGACTAAAAATGAGCGAGGACTGCTGGAGGGTTCACCTACAGAGACTGGCACTCGGCCCACTGTCTGCACCACACTGCACAGGCCATCAAATTCCACAGGCCCTTAGAAATGTTTATTTTTGTGTTCTGTAGACACTGTTCACTGCTTGAGTCACAGCAGGTCACACAAAGGACAAGGTGTTGCCAAGGCTGAGAATGTGGTGTATGCTTTTGTGCAAGACGAGGACCTGAATTTCTTCCTGGAAATGAAAAAGTTAGAAATGATTTTACGACAATTCTTTCAAGATGTGGGTGGTCATCTCTGTCTCTATTCTGATCATTGAAATAGTTAGAACTAAACCAATTCATTCTACCTCCTTCTAGCTTTGGACCTAAGAAAAAGGTTGGTGAACTTCTAACAACAAAGGCCTTGGAAGTTGTTCCTAGCTTTTTTTAAAAAATTATAGTTGACATTCAATATATTTTTTTTAATTTCAGATGTATAGTATAGTGGTTAGGCATTTATGTAATTAATGAGCGTTCCCCTGATTAGTCTAGTACCCACCTGGCATCATACATAGTTATTACAATATTATTGACTGTATTCCTTATGCTGTACTTTACAAGCTTGTGACTCTTTTATAGGTATCAATTCGTACTTCAACCAATTAGCTTTTAACTTTTTAACCAAACCCTCCAACCCTTCTCCCATCTGGCAATCATCAGTTTGTTCTCTGTATCTACAAGTCTGTTCCTGTTTGGTTTGTTTATTTTGTTCTTTAGATTCCACATGTGAGATCATATGGTATTTGTCTTTCTCTGATTTATTTTACTTACCATAATGACCTCTGGGTCCATCCATGTTGTCACAGATGGTAAGATTTCATTCTTTTTTTGTGGCTCAGTAGTATTCCATTTTGTATATGTACCATTTCTTCTTTACACAATCATCTATTGATGGGCACTTAGGTTACTTCCTTATTTTGGCTATAGTAAATAATGATTGAAAGATCATAGAGAAGCATATATCTTTCAAATTAGTGCTTTGGATTTCCTCAAATACCCAGAAGTAGAATTTCTGAGTCATAGGTAGTTCTATTTTTAATTTTTTGAGGAACCTCCATACCGTTTTCTATAGCAGCTGCACCAATGTGCAATCCCACCAACAGTGCACAACGGTTCCCTTTCTCCACATCTTTGCCAGCACTTATTGTTTGTTAAGTTATTGATGATAGCCATTCTGACAGCTGTAAGGTGATAATCCATTGTGGTTTTAATTTGCAATTGTTGATGATTAGTGATGAGGATCTTTTCATATGTCTATTGTCCATCTGTATGTCTTCTTTGGAGAATTGTCTATTCGGGTCCTCTGCCTATTTTTTAATTGGATTGTTAGTTTTTTGGTGTTGAGTTGTGTGAGTTTTTCATAAATTTTAGATATTAACCCCTTTATTGGATGCATCATTGGCAAATATCTTTTCCTATTCATTAAGTTGTCTTTTCATTTTTTTTTTTTTGATGGTTTCCTTTGCTGTGCAAAATTTCTTTAGTTTGATGTGGTCTCATTTGTTTATTTTTCCTTATGTTTCCTTTGCCCACAGAGACATATCTGAAAAAGTACTACTAAAAGCAATGTCAAAGAATTTACTGCCTATGTTTCCTTCTAGAATTTTATGGTTTTGGGTCTTATATTAAAGCCTTTAATCCATTTTGAATTTCTTCTCATATATGGTGCAGGAAAGTGGTCGTTTCATTTTTTTGCACGTATCTGTCCAGTTTTTCCCAATACCATTTATTGAATAGACTGTCTTTTACCACATTGTATATTCTTGCCTCCTTTGTCATAGATTAATTGACTGTATCAGTGTGGGTTTATTTCTGGGCTCTCTATTCTGTTCCATTGATCAACATGTTTTTTGTTTTTGCCAATACTATGATGTTTTGATTATGGTAGCCTTATAGTATAGTTTGATATCAGGTATTATAGTACCTCCAACTTTGTTCTTCTTAAGATTTCTGTGGTTATTCAGGGTTTTTGTGGTTCCAGATAAATTTTAGGATTATTTGTTCTAGTTCTGTGAAAAAAAATGCCAAAAATGGTATTTTTATAGGAATTGCATTAACTCTACAGATTGCTTTGGGTAGTGTGAACATTTTAACAATGTTAATTCTTCCTATCCATGAGCACGGTATATGCCTCCATTTATTTGTATCTTCTTCACTTTCTTTCTTAGATGTCATAATTTTTTGAGTACAGGCCTTTTACCTCTTTGGTTAAATTTATTTCTAAGCATTTTTTTTTAATGCAAATGTGAATAGAACTGTTTTCTTAATTTCTCTTTCTGATAATTTGTTATTGGTGCATAAAAATGCAACCAATTACTGAATATTATCTTGCTATTTTACCAAATTCATTTATCAGTTCTAATAGTTTCTTTGATGGAATCTCTGGGTTCTCTCTATAAAGTATCATGTCATCTGCAAATAATGACAGTTTTACTTCGTTCTTTTCAATTTGGATGACTTTTATTTCTTTTTCTTGTCTGATTGCTGTAGTTAGGACTTCCAACACTGTGTTGAATAAAAGTAGCGAAAATAGATACCTTTGTCTTCTTCCTAATCTTAAGGGAAAGGCTTTTCGCTTTTCACCATTGAGTATGATGTTAACTGTAGGTTTGTCTTATATGGCCTTTACTATGTACAGGTATGCTCCCTCTATTCTCACTTTGCTGAGAGATTTTTATCAAAAATTGATATTGGATTTTGTCATTTATTGATATGATCATATGATTTTATTCCTTCATTTTGTTTACATGGTGTATCATATTATTTGCTGATATTGAACCAAACTTGTATCCCAGGAATAAATCCCACATGATTGTGGTGAATGATCTTTTTAACGTCTCGCTGAATTTGGCTTGCTAATATTTTGTTGAGGATTTTTGCATCTATGTTTATCAGGGATATCTATATCTATATCTATATCTATATCTATATTTCTGAATATTCCTGAATATATATATTATTTCCACTCTGATCTTTAGTATTCCTTTCTGTCTACTCACTTTGGACATTGCTGTTCTATTCCTAGTTCTTTTTAGGTGTAAGGTTTAATTGTTTATTTGAGATGTTTCTTGTTTTTTGAGATAGGTCTATATTGCTATGAATTTCTTTTTTAGGACTACTTTCACTGTGTCTCATAGATTTTGGGTTCTTGTGTTTTAATTTGCATTTGTCTCAATGTACCTTTTGATTTCTTCCATGTTCTCATTGTTAACCCATTCATTGTTTGGTTTCATGTTATTTAGCCTCCATGTGTTTGTGTGTTTTTCAGTTTTTTTTCCTTGTAATTGAATTCTAGTTTCACACCAACATGGTTTAAGAAGATGCTTCATATGATTTAAATCTTCTTAAATTTATTGAGGCTTTTTTGTGGCCCAGCATGTGATCTATCCTAGAAAATATTCCATGTGCACTTGAAAAGAATAATATTCTTCTGTTCTGGTATGAAATGCTCTAAAAATATCAAGTAAATCCATTTGATCTAATGTATCATTTAAGGCCACTCTTTCCTTGTTGATTTTCTGTTTGGAAGATCTATTCATTGATGTCAATGAGTGTAAAGTCCTTTACTATGACTAAATTACTGTTGACTTCTCCCATTATGCCCATCAATATTTGCTTTATATATTTAGGTGCTCCTATGTTGGGTGCATAAATGTTTACAGGGGTCATATCCTCTTTATGGATTGACCCCTTTATTATTATGAAATGTCCTTCTTTGTCTTTTATTATAGCCTTTGTTTTAAAGTATATCTTGTCTGATAAAAATATTACTACCTCATCTTTTTCGTTTGTTTCCATTTGCATGAAATATATTTTTCCATCCCTTTACTTTTAGTCTGTGTATGTATTTCAGTCTAAAGTGGGTCTCTTGTAGACAGTAAATGTAAGGGTCTTGTTTTCTTATCCATTCTGCTACCCTATGCCTTTTGATTGGAGCGTTTAATCCATTTATGTTTAAAGTGATTATTAATAGGCACATAGTTATTATTACCATTTTATTATTTTATTGTTGTTCTTTTTTCCTTTCTTTTTCTTAAAGCAGTCCCATTAATGTTTCTTGCAATACTGGTTTGGTGATGATGAACTAACTCCTTTAACTGTATCTTTCTGGGAAACTCTTTACCTTACCTTGAATTTTAATTGATAGACTTCTTGGGTAGAATAGTATTGGCTGTAGCTTTTTGCTTTTCATCACTTTGAATATTTCTTGCCAATCTCTTCTGGCTTGCAAAATTTCTGTTGAGAACATCAGCTGACAGTCTCATGGGAGCTCCCTTGTAGGTAACTACCTGCCTTTCTCTTGCTGTTTTTAAGGTTCTCTCTTTGTTTTAACCTTTGCCATTTTAATTATTTGTGTCTTGGTATGGGCCTCTTTGGGTTCATCTTGTTTGGGACTCTGTGCTTCCTGAACTTATACGTCTATTTCCTTCACTAGGTTAGTGAACTTTTCCATCATTATTTCTTCAAATAGTTTCTCAATCCCTTGCTGTCTCTCTTCTCCTTCCAGTACCCCTATGATGCAAATATTGTTATGCTTAATGTTGTCTCAGAGGTCCCTTAAACTATCCTCATTTTTAAAATTATTTTTTCTTTTTGCTGTTGTGATTGGGTGTTTTGGGCTACTTTGTCTTCCAAATTGTTGATTCAATCGAATCTGCTGTTGCTTCCTTCTAGTATGTTCTTCATTTCAGTTATTTTATTCTTCATTTTTGACTGGTTCTTTTTTGTAGTAGATTCCCCGTGGGGCCCAATATTGCCATCTCCCTGGTCACCTGAGCTGGTGCTCCAGGAGTGTCCCTTGTGTGGGTTGTACGTGCCTTCCTATTGTAGTTGAGCCTTGATTGCTGTTGGTGCATCATGATAACTGTGTAAGATATTCTTCTGTCCACTGACAATGCTGCATGTACTTGTGGATTTGCACACCCTTTACTAATTCTGTTGCCTCTTCCCAGATCTGAGACCTCTGTATTAGAAGCCTTCACATTTTATTAGCGGTAGGCTTAGAGCCTTGGAGAACCTAAGTTCCTTCTGGTTTACCATTCTCTCTGGTATTTAATCAAGGTCCCAGTAGGAACTGGGAAATTGAGGAGACTTCAACAAAGACATTATTTATAAAGGTTTGAACAATGTTCATAAAATCTAACAAAGGTCAGTAGAGTCCCCTTGGGCTAACAACAATTGGAAGTCATTACCACCTCTAGGCCTGAGAGGCAAAGGGAGAGAGTAGTTACTGGAATCTCCTACAGAAACACTGTAGAAAGTCTTGGGTAAAGGAAAGCTGCCCATCTACAAGGATCTGACAATAAAAGAAGCAAGGAAATAAATACATAAACTTCACCTTCTTCCTGCCATGCATGTTACGTCCATGCATGTTAATCACCTGAGCAGAGAACAGGGGGAAAATGGGAGAGACAGTGAACTTGGAGGGGTAAATGGAAACTGTTCTGCACACCAGTGTAACCTGTAAGTTTGCCCTCTATTGCACTGGAGCTATGGTTAAAAGATGAGGTCAAGACCTGAGCCAATGCTCAGACTTGCCTTTAAACTAGATCAAGTTGCTCAAGGTTACCAATTCAAATCTTTTGGCATATTTGAAATCTAAAACTCAGTTGTGAAACCAACCTCATCTTTTGCTGCTCATACTGAAGCTCTTTCTTAGTTTCAGCCAGCAAACATCTTTAAATGAACAACTCCAAAATCTGCATCTCTGCTGCCAATCTTCCTTCCAAGTTCCTTCCTTTCCAACCACTTACAAAGTACCTCAAACTCACACGTCCACAAGAGCACTGGCTATTTTCTCCTAGAATGGTTTCACCATTTTCCAGCTAGGCATGCTAGAACAATTTGAGCCCTTTTGACACCTCCCCAACTCTCAAAACAAGTGAGTCCAACTCTTATCACTCTGCTTATATCCCTCTCACATCTATCTTCCCCTTTATATTTCCCATTGCTTTGTACCTGAACTAAGTCAGAGTCTATCTTAGCTGGCCTGGTTCCATCCTGACTCTATCACATATAGTGACCCTATTTAGACACCTCTGTCACTTACTAATTGCAAGCTCTTACTTAGTGTCTCAGTGCCTCAGTTTCCTTATCTGCAGGACATATCCATGTGTAGGACCTACAGTTGGAGATAAAGACTTCCTTTCCATTGATTCCATATGGCAAGAATTCCAGTAGAATTAGCATCCCTGGCCTTTCTCTATCTCCTCACTTTTCTCCATTGGAGGAAGAGTAAATTATCTGATTCATGGGTTTTGGAGTAACAACAATACAGGCTCAGCTCGGCCCTTTTCTGTTTTCTCCGGTTTTTTTCTCACTTGGAATCTGCCTGTTATTTAGAGAGTGCTCGTCTGTCTCAGCTCCTCTGTGCTATAAATGAAATAGGGACAGGCACCCTAGCAAGTAGGCCTGTGGTCGTTTGGGGGGGGGGTGGGGGGGGTGGGGGTGGGGGTGGAGATAAAGCATTACGACTGGTTAAGTGTCTTTTTTATGGGGCAAGTACTATAATCCTACTTCACTAGTAGTTCTAAGCCTCATTTCCTAATTATCAATACTTTTAGCATTTAAGGTAGCATTTTAATCCTCATCTGTCTGATACCCGTTTCTATCTCTTACTTGGTTTTGAACTGAGGGAGAAAATGAGTGCTTTTAATCGATCTTTTTAAATCCCAATTCCTACCTCTAGATGAGTAAACTGAGACAAAGAGAGATCAAATAGTCTGTCCAAGGCACAGCTAGCACATGAGACAGTGGAAAGTGAACCCAGACAGTCTGGCTCCAAAGACTGGTCTTAACTACTGCATTGTACATAGTTACATAGGTTTTATTTTTGTTTAATAATGTTCAATGTTCCATGGTTAAGAAGGTAATGGTCTTATAAACTATTTTTAGAATTTTTTTCTAGTTAAAATTAGAAATATTAGGTGTTTTGTGGAGCACACCGAAATTCAGCTACAAGGGAAGTCAGCTCCACAGAACGACTGGAGGTTGGCCCGGAGGGAGGGGCCTGTACCATGTTAGTGCTACAGGATCTACATCTTCCTGGCTTGGCTCATTAGACCAAGAATCCGCACTCGATCCCAAGGAACCAATCCAGTGGCTGAGCCAAACTCTGAGATTCTATATCTTTGGACCTGGGAATTAGGAAATGGAGCATTTGAGTCAGGCTAGCCCTGGGAGGTGCTGTGAGCCAGGGCTAGGGAGCCATTCTCTGCTATATATGTGTACAGAGGCAAGAGAAAAGAGAGCAAAGAAGCAGTTCCATGTAGACCAGTGGCAATTTGGCCCCCTCAGGGACATTTGGTAATGTCCAGAGGCATGTTTTGTTGTTAGGACCAAGGTGTGCTTTTTTTTTGGCACCTAGTGGCAGAGGTCAGGAATGCTGCTAATCATCCCACAGTGCATAGGACAGCCTGGAACAAAAAGAATTATCTGGCTCCAAATGTCAATTGTGATGAGGTTAAGAAACTCTGATACAGACTCAGAGTAGGCAACCATGTGGCATATATAGAAGGTGAGGTAGAGAAATTAATTGCTTTCCTCCCAGTGGCTCCCCAGGTCCTTATTCCAGCTCCTTAGGAAGCCCTATGGCTCCTCCCACCCCAGGTACCCCAAAGGTATTTTATGGCTCATGTTCTTCCTGTCCATGTATCATTCCTCAAAAGTCCCCTTGTCTTTACACCAGTTTGATGAATATGTTACTTGCAACCAAAGATATCTGAGACAAGTTGGGTGGGGAGAGCAACTCGATATGGCAGGAAGCATGGTCTGCCAGAGGGAACAGTGTATGTAAAGGCACAGAGGTTAAGACGGCATGTGCACAAACACAGAGAGGAAAATGAAGAACAATGCAGGTGAAAGGAAAAACCTGAGTCAGGGTGAAGCAGCAGCAATAAGCAAGGTATGTTTCTGGGCAAAATGGAGAGTGGCCTGATAGATCAGCAAGTGCAGGCTGGGGAAATTAAAGAAATTACTATAAGTGAAAACAGTTTTGAAAGATGCATCAGAATATACAACTTCAATACAGACTTGCATATCTGTGACAATTCTAAACCTAATTCATCTTTCAATGCATAGACATAGAAAAGTACCTTTGGGAATGAATACTCTCTTGGCAAGCCATCACTACTCAGGGGAAATACTGCCCCATCTGTAAAAACTCATGATTAGATACACTCGACAAGCAACATTTTCCCAAGATGGGACAATCAAAACAGACACGGAAACCTCTGGCATTTATAACAATCAGCCGAAATCGTTTTTAGCCAATGAGCTTCCCGGTTTCCCATTCTACACTCTGGGAAAGGAGAAGCATGTCTTGCAGGGTCGTGGGCAGCAAGCTCACTACCAAGCACTAAGGAGGCTCTGAGTTAGATGTAAAAGCCCCATAGGTTTCAGGAGGAGGAAGAGGAGAAGGGTGGGGAGAGAAGGAGGAGGGTGGGGAGGGGAAGGGAAGAGGAAGGGGAAGGAGAAGAGAGTTTACAAAGACTGAGAAATAGACTTCCCTCTACCTCAGTCAAGGAAGAAAATTTAGGACTCACAGAAACATCATTAACCCTTTCTGCGGAAGAAAAATTAAAAAACAAGAGTCAAATACATATGTCAATTATATGGCTGCAAAATGTAATAGAAATAGATGTGTAATAGAAATAAGTCTAAAAAAAAAGTCCTAGATCAGCAAACAGTAGATACACAATGTTCCAGAAAGATATGGGTGGCTTTCTGGTACTGAATCAACCCCTGAAGGTCAAAAGACATTCCAGAATGAAATTTGGAACTGTGGGATAAAATGCATAACCCTTTTATTACTAATGTGTAGTGCTTCAAAAGGCTGATGGACAGCCACAGTGAATCCCTTACACAGCTGGCTGGGAAGGAGGTAGCATGCTCTGTGGGGGTCTGCACATAGGGTTAGATTCCTCTGAATGAGCATAGCCATCCTGGGGAAAGGCAACAAGGCTACCCTAAGGAGAGACAACATCTGACCGACTAATGGGGTGTTTAAAGGAAATGTGCCCAGAATGGTGTAGCAAAAAGACAACTCGACATTTTAATTCTATAGATAAATATCATCATTGTTTTGAGAATTTATCTGTGAGCCAGGCACTATGCTCAAGGAGTCACATACATTATAGTCCTTCTGAACAGGATCTGAGCACCCACTCTTCATTGTCAGTGGAACTTGGCATGATGGTATCATAATTCTTTATAGCAGAATTTAATTTTCCTTTCTGAATTAATTTCATGCCTATAGAAGTGTTAATAAAGTTCTGGGAACCAAACCCCCTCACCTTCAAACTGATAGACTGTGGGACATATTCAGCAGTAACAACAAACTGACAGTAGTGACAATTCCCCACAAATGCTGCCTTAGAAATCCATGGATGCTCCTTTTCTGAGCAGTTTGGAAAATTCCCAAGGACTACCTCCTTCTTGTAAAAGAAGTTAGAAGAAAGGATATGGCCTAAGATGCAGAGAACTCATGGTGAACTAAGATATAAGCTATAAGCAGAGATATCAAAATCTGGTTTAGATTATTCTGCACAATATCATGATTAGTAGAAACTTTGGTGTGACAAAAGCCAAAATGAGAACTGACACGTCAGGAAAGGGACTAGAGAGTGGTTTATATCACTGTCAGTGCTAGCTACTATATGGCCCTTAGAAGGAGTCTTTCCTGGGGAAAGAGAGGAAGATTGTACTTTTTTAGTTTTACATAATCATCTTTAGAAAATGTGGGCATATTATAATAAAGCTGTCATTTTGAAAAGCCTTTGAAATTGCTCCTGGTATTGTTTTCAAAGCCAGGTCATTTAATAAGGAAACCAGGCCCACCATTATGTAGACACACCACTTTGACCCGAACATTACTGCCCAATTTGATCATCAGTATTGCACATCATTGCAGATACTGAGAAAGATTGTGCCCTATTCTCTTGATCCCCTCTCCTACTAAGCCAGGACCTAGAAGAGTTTTAAAAAAATTATAATACAGCAAGCTGGGAAAGAAGAAACATTAGGCTGGAAAAAAGGGAAGGATTGTGCCTCGCTCTCCCAGTACAAACAGCCAACTTTGTAGAGACCCTACCTGGGAGAGAAAGTAAGAATTGGCATTAAATTAAATTCTAGAGAGGAAAAAAAAAATGGTGTAGATAATAGAGGCTCTGTACATTGCTCTGGCGACCGTTCAAAGTTGTGACAGACACAAGAAGCAAACAGCAAGGGAAAATCACCTGGGATCTCGATAAAAAGCCATACAACTAGGGAGAAATCCAAGAAATCATCCTTCAATAGCGGAAGGTAGGATGGGGTTGAGGATATGGGCCGCCCGATTCCTGGCGGCTGAGTGAGATGGAGGCTGGAGCAGTGGCAACGGGCAGACACCTCTTAAAGGGGCCGCGTCTGCGCGCAGATTTTCATGGGGACAGACCTGCTCACTCTGAGCACCAGGGGAGATTTGGCTGTGCGCAGGGGGCACCAGGGACTTACGAGGAGACATTGTCCGAATGAGGGCCAAGGCAAGACTCGCTCTGTACAGAAGTGCCGGCAGGATCCATTGTTCCCTGTTGAGCCCCACTCCCAGTGTGCCAGACACAGAGCCGCCATAGCTGTGATGTCATCAAACTGGATAACAGAGGTCGCCCCGCCCAGAGGATTCCCTGAAACCCACCTCCCCCTACTCACGGCCCCACCCAAACACATCCAGGCATGACCTCCCGGATCAGGTGTTCTTTGCTGAACAGCACCTAGACTCACACTGGACGCAGTTTCTGGTGTAGCCTTCTGAGGCAACTATAAGCACAGCATCTGTGGATTGCTTGCTGAATCTTAACACGTGGTTCCGGAGGGATAGAGGCTTGGGCTAAATTTTGGTCTGCAGCTGAAACCTCTCAGGACTGTGCCACTGGACACCTACTTCACAAATCCACACTAATAAGACTGGGAGACTTAGGAGCTTTACTTAGTACATAGAAATAGACACAGAAAGGCAGCCAAAATGAAAAAGACAAAGAAGCAGAAACCATATAAGAGAACAGAACAGAGATCCAGGAATAATGGAGACAATCTAACAAATGCAGAGTTCAAAACACTGGCTATAAAGATGCTCAATAAACTTTTGGGAAATGTAGATAAATTCTGTGAGAATTTCAACAAAGAGATAAAAGTATAAAAATGGAAATGGAAATTAGAAAAGGAAGAAAATGGAAATGAAGAACACATCTGAGATGAGAATATTAAATGGAATAAACAAAGGAATAAAAGTGAATAAAGAAAAGGATCAAATGACCTATCTAGAGGATGGGAAAAGCCAAGGACACTCAATCACAATGGCAAGAAAAAAGATGCCAAGACTTTAAAAATAATTTAAGGAGAATATGGGACACTATTAAGGGTTCGAATATCCATCTGATCGGCATACCTGAAGAAAATCAAGATGTTAAATAGCCGTTTGAAGAAATAAAACTTCCCTAATCTGGTGAAGGAAATGGACATAAAACCCCAGGAAGCTCAGAGAATCCCAAAAACCAGGGGTCCAAAGAGGCCCACACCAAGACACATCATAATTAAAATGCCAAAGTTTAAATACAAAGAAATGATATTAAAAGCAGCAGGAGAAAAACAGATGATTACCTACAAGGGAGCACCCATAGGCTGGCAGTTGATTTCTCAAAAGAAATTTTGCAGGACAGAAGAGCTTGGCAAAAATATTTAAAGTGATGAAGATCCAGGATCTACAATAAAGAATACTTTATCCAGCAACGCTATCATTTAGAGTTGAAGGACAAAGAGCTTCCCAGACAAAAATAAGCTAAAGGAATTTATCACCACCAAGCCAATATTACAGGAAATGTTGGAGGAACTTCTTTAAGGAGAAAATACATGTATCAAATACAGGAATAAAAAATGGTAACAACTACATTCCTATCAATAAGTACCTTAATTGGAAAAAAATTAAGTGCTCCAACCAAAAGATAGAGTGACTGAAAGGATAAGAAAACAAGACCCTTACATATGCTGCCTACAAGAGACTCACTCCAGATTAAAAGACACACACAGACTAAAAGGAAGAGGATAGAAAAAGATATTGCCATGAGGGACCTAGAAGGTATTTAAGTCAGAGAAAGATAAACACTATTTGATTTCATTTGTATGTGGAACCTAAGGAATAAAAAGAACAACTAATCAAAAGCAGACTTACAAATATAGTGGACAATTTGGTGACAGCCAGAGGGGAGGGGAGTTTGGGTGGCTGGGAGAATAGAGAGAAGAGTTAAAGAAATGCTCTCTGTTCAGTAGCTGATGGATGGTCATGGGGATGGGGAGCATGGCATGGGGAATGCAGTTAGCATTAATACGATTGGCTAGGTCAAGGGTCAGGGGAAGGAGGGAGCAATTGGGGGGATCATTTAATGAACTATATAGATGTCTAACCAATGTACTGTATATTTGAAACATTAAAATAAATAACTTTTTTAAAGTGAAAAAAAATTATATTCTCAGTTTTATTATTTGCTTGAGTTAGATATTCTAATTTCTGAATTGAGACTGTGTTTGTGACTTGAAGTGAACATAGGGCCATCTATTACTCTAAAATAACAGAAAGCCATAGGACCTGCCCAGGTTTTCATCCAGAGAGAGTGGAAGGCTATTCCTACTGAACAAGCTTTAAAGAGAAAACAGGAGATGAAAAATAAAGTTGCAGTCTTATTACATTATGCAAGTGATACTTGGTCAACATACTATATACCCACAAGGAAATATATCAATAGGACCTATAAAAAATGTACGGAACTCATCTCTAGAGGCAATACAAATTTAAGTATAAATAGATTTTTAAAAAGCTTAGATCAATTCATGATATCTATGTCCCCCAAGGGCTTCTTTTGTTTATGGTGTCATACTTACAAACAAACAAAAGATCAATTTCAATGTTTTAAAGCTGTATGTAACTTAATTGACCATAACCATTATATACCAAGATAGAATAATCTATCATGATTATTACTTCACTGACCAGGGCATTTTAAACAAGACTCTATAAAGAGAATAATAAATATATATAGGATGCTCACTAATGCTTATTATTGTTCTTCCCTTGAAGTTACCCTTTATTTTACATGGCCTGAGAGCAGTTTAGGACAAGAATGAGGACACCCATTTATCCCTAAAGAACTTGCAGAAGTTAACTAACTATAAATAATTTATTTGGATAAGTCTGTACTACTTAGTAACAGTTGGGTATACATAAAATAAAATAAAAAGGACAACTAAGATTTGTTGTATAGCACTATGGCGTTCCTATTCACAAATATTATTGTATTTAAGCCTCAGGACATCCAGTGAGGAAAATAGGGAAGGGTGATGGTCATTTCTTGTTGTTGTTTTCTTTCAAGCATCAATGTCCTTTCCTTTAGGCAACAGCATCTCGGTTTTCCTTTGGGCATCTTACCCATTCTCAGTTCACGTGCCTTAGGATCTACATGCTCCTAAAGGGGCCTAGCCAATTAGAGACACAATGACTCACTCAGAGACTTATGAACCAAACTAGACAAAAGACATTTGCTGAAACAACTGGTAAGATGTTCCCAACTAAGAGAATAGAAACAGCTGCTGGTGGCCACTTTACCTCCACTTGCAGAAACTCCACCCAAACTGACATCAACTCAGGAAAGAGAAGGAGTGAGGGTTAGAGAAAGACATATTTCTGAAACTATGTAAACACCTGAATACGGTCATATAGCAATTCCACCCGTGGGGTTCTCTATTAAGTAAATAAATGAGTAAGTTTTTTTTGCTTTTGGTCACACTGAGGTTGATTTCTGTCACTTGCACCCAAAATTCCTGACTAATTTTTTAAAGCATGGTTTATGCTTGCCTTATTAATATGGTTCAGAGCTTATATGACTTTCTAAGATCATGCAGTCATAAGTGGCTGAGCCAGGATGCAAACTCTGAGCTGTCAAACTTTACATCGGCAGCTCTTCCCAATTCCTCAGCTTGGCTCTCTAGTTATACAAGTGCTTTACAGGCCTGAACAAATACATTTTTACCTCTTTTGGCAAAAAAAAAAAAAAAAAAAAAATCAAATAATCAGACAGGACAGCAGCCATGTCAGAAGCAGGAGGATCAAGAGAATGAGTTAGTAGTATAAAGCAGACAAATGAAGGGCATTCTGTCAAAGCAGAGTAGTGCCAAGTCAATCATCAGTTACTCTAATGCTAAAATCTCTGGAAGCCCATGAAATTGAAGGATTGTAGCCACATAAATATAGTAGGAATAAAGAGAATCCAAGTAATCATATTGGCTCCATTCCTGTTGGTAAACTAATTTAATCATCCACATACTACTTTTTTCCATAAAAAATTATAATACAAGAATGTTTAGTATCAAGTTTTCTCATTTTCTACTATGAAAGTCTGGCAAGATTATTAAATAGAACATATGTTTTAAATCCAACAAAGAACTCCATCGGTCCAGGATCAAAGAGGACATGTAGCTAGTTCATTCATAAAAATATGTGTTCTATCTCACATTGTTGAGAGGAATATTAATTGTTTCAATTTTTTTTGAGTGGCATTTGGCAGTATCTATCAAAAGTTTAAATAAACTTCTGACCCAATGCTTCTACATTTAGAAATTTGTCATATAGTAACACTCCCCCAAATGCTCAGATATGTTTGTGTAACGGTGCATTAGCATTATTTATAACTGCAAATACATTGGAATAAGTTTCCATTAACAGGAAATCAGTTGGATAAATTGTGGTACATTCAGCTTCTAATTTAATATAGCAGACTAAACACACATGTTTATCTCTACTCTTTCCTAAAATGCCACTGACGGCGAAGTAAAAAAAAAAAAAAGCCACGAAGATAAAGAAAAGGGGAGAGATGATGACAGCAAATAAGAGATGTGAACCAAATTTTGGAAGCTGGGAAGTAAATGGACAGGTGGTTTACAACTTAGCAGAACAGAGAGCACTGAAACCTAACCCAACAGGGAAAGAATACAATAAGAGGAAAGTCAATGGTAGAATTGAAGAAACATTTCTAGTTCAACTGATTGAAATGAATTACATTGGCTATGGTGTCTCATTTACATATGATTGGCTGAAGTATAATTACTGACAAGGAAAGGTGTTCCAGATATATAGTTGCATGAACAAATTAAGTTGCAAACTGTGTATGGTCTACCTCATTTTCATCAAGCACATACAGTATATAAGATATTCACAAAACAGTTGGAACATTACATTTTAAAAGATTAAGATATGTAAAGGACTAAGGTAAAGCTATAAAATGGAACTAGGGAGGATATTAACACAGATAAAGTCAATCTACTTCATATGAGGGGGCCACAAAACTTGGCCTTCACATTTCTAGCACATACACTATGAAAGGAAACCCAGCCAATTACATTATTTGCAATGTCCATAAGGTAAAGACAGACCGGTCAGACTAAAGCCAAACAATTTTTCCTAACAATAGTAACAGTGAAGGCGTACATAGTACTTACCATTTGCCTGGGTGCCATTCATGAAATCTTCTCAACAATGATCCGAGGGAGTGCTGTTTCACAGATGGGACATGGAGCCACACAGAAGTTAAAGACTCACTGAAAGTGACGCAGGTGTTTAAAGTCTGCCTTGAGGGCTGGCTCCAGAGTCCCTACAAAGTCCATTTGAGACTGGAATTCAGACAGCGCAACTTTTAACTGCGACATCGCCTCCTCAGCGTCTCAGAGGGAAAACTGTGGTGTAAGACTAACATCTTCAATAGCACGCTCGCAGTAGGCACAGTGACACATGTTGGTGGGCTTTTTCGATTGGACTATAACCATAAAGTTAGGCGGTCAGCAGCCCTATTGATCGAACTACATCAATCGTTTGCTTAACTCTCTCCAATGGTTTCCCCATTGCCCTGAGAATACCACCCTTGAAAGATCTGATCCCTTTCAAATCTTCAAGGCCTTGAAAGATCTGATCCCTTTCAAATCTTCAAATGTCAGTCTCTTACCACTCTTCCCCTCAGTCACAGTGGAGCAGCTTCCCCGGCCTTCCTTCTGTTCTCTAAACATGCCATACGTATTTCTGCCTCAGGGCCTTTGCACTTGCTCTTTCTGCTTGGAATGCTGTCTTCACTATCTTCACACAGCTGGCTCCTTCTTATCATTCAGACCTCAGGTCAAATGTCTCATGTTAAGAGAATCCTTCCCCACCATAATAATTTGGGATGGCCCCTGTCCCCCCAACCTCTAGTTAAATTAGGCTGTTTCATTTTTTTGTAGCACATTTTTCACTATTCGAAGTTGTCTCCTTTATTATTTGTTTATTGTTTGTCTTTACTACAAAGCTCCACGCAGGAGGGAATCCTGTTTATTTTATTTATTGCTGGATTCCCAGAAACAAAAACATACATAACATACAGCAGGCCCCTAACACATATTAACTGAAATTGAAAAATTGTCTCATGACTTGAAGACAATTTGATCCTTAATGTGTTGCTTTTCATTTCAGTTGTGTAGGTTAGCTACTCATATAGCCCAGATTCACAACTGCTTGAAAGCCCTGCCTGAGTCAGGGAAGTACAAGAAGCATAAAGCCTGCACAACCACCATCTGATGCTAGATTTCAGCCAAGAGGGATGCCTGGTACCACTGAGAACTAGATCTCGCATGCATTCACCAGCTGACGAGCACTCCTCCTGAGCAGAATTCAGCAGCTTGCCCAGGAGTTTGCAGAATTCAAGAACATGCACTGGAAGGCCATCAAAAATGTACCTTGAGCTCTTGGGATTACAAAAGCAAATAAACGTCAGTCAGTCATCTTGGCTGTACATTTGCCAGGCATCAATAAAGTCAGTACCCCTTCCATCGGGAGCGTGCAGTTAAGTTTCCAGCTGCCAAAGTACATTGGTTGCCACAGACTGAGGTCAACATGACACTTATAAATATTAAATATTAATTTGGCACAGGATCAGGAATTCCCAACTTCCTATCAACTAGGCGTCCGTCTGTCCAAAGAAGCCAGTTGTCAACTCCTCTTACCGCCTCATCAAAGATTAGAAAGACAAGGAGCTACAGTGCCAGGCAAAACCTACCCACAATCAAACTATCTGATGTCAGAATCAGGGGTTCCTATTAGGTAATAAGTATTGTCAAAACAGACAAGCCCTTAGTTCATTTCTCTCTAGTGAATGTTCTCAAAAGCAGTCTCCTGTCGTTCAGAACAATAGGCGTTAAATAAAATAAGGCAACATTCCCTTCATATAACAAATCTCATTAAATTATAAACATATAAAACAACTTATTTTTCATGTAACTGGCTTCTACCTTTTTTATATTACTTTCCTTTGACATGAAATATATCATACTAAAGTGGTAGGTTCTTGATTCACCTCATGTAAACATAGCCTTGTTTTATTTGAAACGATTTTAAAATAAGGTGATGATTTGCAAGAAGAAAACTCACAATTAATGTCATGCTATCCAAGCCATAGTTGCTATCCCAGTCCCACTTAGACTTATAAAAAGTTTTTAAAAGTCCCTGTAAAATCCTATTAACCGGTGAAGGGCCTCTCTTAATAGCTCTTTGCCCCTTGTACGAGGATGCAGAGTGATGAAGTGGATGAAACACAAGTGGGTTCACACCATGGGAGGAGAGGAAAGTCAAGTAAGTGCCTGCAGCACGTGAATTTGTAGATGTGCCTGAAGATAGAAGCGACAGGAACAAGTGAGTCACAGGCAGTGACCTAAAGGCCACAGGGCCAGGTAGGTCAGGAAAGATGGGCGCACACACACCAACTGGAGAGGACAAGCCCACCATCTGATTGAGAAGAAACAGAAAAAAAGTGCTGGCACTGGAGTCTGCAATTGTCCCACACAATTTGGACCGCTAAGAACTGCTCTGACTAGGCTATAGAGTAATGGCAAGGATGGCAGGCCTCTGAAGAGGCTGAGGAGGACAAGCCTACATGCTGCGAGGCTGGGAGTGAGGGAGGAAGGCGAGAGAAAGAAGCCAAAATCCAAAGTTATCCACTGCTTCTCTTGTGAGAAGGCTGAGCATGAGAAAACTGAGCATAAGGATTAACGTTGAGAAGAAATGAATGGCAATGCCTCCTCCAGATGAAATTTGATTAAGAGATGGAATTACTCTTGTGCCTCCCCGATAACAATCTGTCCTCAGCTTCAACTCCTTCGATCTCTAGGAGGTCCCAAACTAGTCATCAGATCGTACTGCACTTTCTCAGAGCCACATTAAACCAGCACAAGTCCTAACAGCTCAAGCCCAGTCACTTCCAACGGTCTCTTTGACTTTGCTTCAAATTCTTGGCCTTCAAAAGAGGCAGCCAGAATCATCATGTCAAAACAAAACAAACCATAAAAAAGGCTCCCACGAAAGGTCACTGATAATTGATTAAAAGAGTCAATCATGTGTAAAGAGGCCCTTAACTGTGCCTTTCCTTATCACCTGCCTCCTGGCACATCATTCTCTCTATCCTTAAAAAATACTTTGCAATCCACCTTTTCAGCTTGTACAGGTTCAAATATAATAAATTTTTAAAAGAAAGGCATAAATTGGGCAACACTTATTTTCATAAATATAGTAATTTGCTTCATAAAAGGATTTCTTTCAGCTCTTTTCGAATTGGTACACATGCAAATTTGACTGCTTTTTAGGCTGCCATAGGAATTTGTTACAAGCCTTAAAACTCTTTGGTAAATTACGGAATATGTAATTTCACAGAATAGGAAGAAGTACCCTTCCCTTTCCCTTGTAATCAACTAACATGACCAGCCAAACCTTGGTGAATAAACATAGACAAAAAGGAGACTTCTTTGGGCTAAATATTAAAATGAAGAAGAAAGACTGACCAAGAACGAAGGTGGACTATTATAATCAGCATGCTGAATAGAACAGTGGCTGCAATCTAATCCACTGCCAAGGAGCACTGTTTCTACTTCACTGGGCAGGGGAATGTGTGACAGCTGGGCCTCAAGCACTGGAGTGTCCATGGGTGGCCTAGGGGTGGAGGGTGGCAATGTGACAGGAGCAGCACCAAGTCCAAAATCAACAAGTCTGGGGACCCACGTGAAGGCTGCACAGCCAGGGCCAAAGGGAAGGTACCCTCAACCTCTGACTTAATATAGCTTGACTCTGAGTTTCAAACCTTTTTATTTAGATGTATTATATGTGCTTCATGAGAAAAAAAAGAGAGAAAGAATAGAGCAAAAAGACAATAATAAAAATCAGCTACATCTTGCCACCCAGTAAGCACTGTTTTTACTTGGAATAAATCTTTAAAAGAATTTTTTTTTCCGTATTAGACATGTATGTAAATACATTTTTAAAAGCAAAATTGAGATGTCACATCCTTTACAATGGCTATTATAAAAAAACAAAAGCAAAAGCAAAACACAGAACAGAAAATAACAAGTGTTAGCAAGGACAGAGAAATTGGAACTCTTGTGCATTACTAGTGGGAATGCAAAATGGCACAGCCACTATAAAAATAGTATGGAGGTTCTTCAAAACATTAAAAATAAAACTACGATATGATCCAGCAATTCTACTTCTGGATATATTCTCAAAAGAAGTGAAAGCTAGAACTTGAACAGATATTTGCACATCCATGTTCTTAGCAGCATTATTCACAATAGCCAAAAGGTAGAAGCAACCCAAGTATCCGGATGAATGGATAAACAAAATGTAGTGTATGCATGTGTGTGTATACACACACACACACACACACACACACACACACACACAATGAAATACTATTCAGCCTTAAAAAGGATGGAAATTCTGACACACATCACAACATGGATGAACTTGAAGACATTATACTAAATGAAATAAGTCAGTCACAGAGGGACAAATATTGTATGATTCTACTTACGTGAGGTACTTAGGGTAGACAAATTCATAGAGGCAGAAAATAAAATGATGGTTGCCAGGGATTGGGGGGAGGAAGAACAGGGACTCATTTTTTAATGGGTATGGAGTTTCAGTTTGAGATAATAAGAAAAGTTCTGAGATAATGGTGGTGGCAGTTGTACAACAATATCAATGTACTTAATGCCGTAGAACTGTACTCTGAAAAATAGTATGGTACGTTTTACATTATATATATTTTACCATAATTTAATAAACAAAACTGTGATTACTTAATCTGTAATTTGCTCTTTTCACTTAATTTGATACCATAAGTGTTAATAACTGTACTCTGATCATTCTAATGGCTGCAAAGTATTTGATTGTATGAAATACTATAATTGGTTTTATGAGTCCTCTATTGGCAGACAGGTTGCCTCTGATTTTTCTCTCCCAAATAGATATTGTGTAATTCAATCATGTGACATATCAGGTCACTTCATATTCTTGATGATCTTTATTTTGAATTCATTATGGTCATTCACAAATATTCTGAAAATCCTACACTTTAGTCAGAGAATGTCCCATTTCCTCACCATGAAAAATACTTAACTACTTGTACCTGTAATATATTAATAATTAATTTAAAATATAATGATTAATACTTAATTTAAAATATTTACTAAGTGGTGGTACACTTTCAAACTTACTATGGAGAGAAAAAAGTTTAGAAATGTTACTAACTGAACATGACACCACGGGCAATAATTCAAAATATTTAACAAGAGGCTTTGATAGAGGCATCAATCACTCAGAGGCGAGACTGACCGAACACAGATTAATTATGACAACCCAAGCCCACTTCTGTAATACCCATGACTGCGGAGACTCTCAGGTCCTTCCAGTGGAAAATCCCTCAGCTTGGGAATGCTGAGCTCCTGGCTTGGCAGAATCACTGGCTCCCCCGGCTCAAGGAGGCACCCTGACATACAGAAGGTAGGAGCTCTTTTGTGCACAGGTGAAGAAACTCCTGAAGCAACAATCTGGGCCATATTCATCTCCTTAATACCCGTTAATTTGTTAAAGACAGTCTCCCCAGGCACTGAAGCCCTAACAGAACAGTCAGAATCAGAGGGCTCTAGTCCCTGCCAGCAGTCTACATTTTCTCTCTCTGAAACTATCAATTTTGCCTGACTTTGTGGGCCCAGCAAAGTTCTGTTTGTTGAAATTGAAGATAAAGGCAGTCATGAATGCTTCTTATCCCCATTTTCCCACAAGAAGCTCAAAGAAAAGGCACATGGTTTCCCAGGTCCAAGCTCCCAGGCTTGTTATTTTAGTGAGCTCATCACAGTCACGTTGCAGAAAGCCAGGCCTGCAAGAGTATTGCTCCCTGAGGGATGGCTTCCCGGGGAGCTCCCAGCTCAAGACATAGCTCTGCAGCCCAGGCCATGAAACCCACTGACTGAGCAGTCACACACCCAGTCAGTGGATTCCATGCACTCAGTCACCATTAATGGACTGCAGAAAGTCATGACAATCAGGACAACGACATCCCGGAGTTTTTGCACTGCTTTATTTTAAATCGACTAGCAAAACCAGAGTTAAATAAATCAGATAGATGCTGCCTTATAAAACCGATAATATTTTATAATTATGGTTATTTGGCAAATTAAGGCAGCAGACCAAGCAGAATGCCAAAAATAAGCTACCTCTAATTATATTATAGTTACAGTAAACTCATTTACCAAAAAAAAAAAAAAAAATCATTTATCCAAAATATTAGCTATGTGAAAAAGGCCTAAAAGCTAACAAAATTGAAATCTGTGCAATCTGTTCTCAGGAACGGACCAATGTGTCTGACACATTTACTTTTAGTCTAGAGATCATTCTAACTGGCTTTGTTATTTGTTTTTCAAGGCAGCAACAAATGTAAACTGCAGGTAGGTCTCGAGAGGGCACCACATTCCAAACCCCAGCCTCTGCCCTCCGGGCTGTTTGGTCTGGCCAAGCACACATACCTGGCGTAAGCCCAATTTATGGGAGAAGGTGGGGGAAGCAGGGTACCCTGGATTTCCTTCTGTAAAGCCTGAATTATTTTAGAGGCAATTTTGAAAATTCAAATCTAGAAAAAGAAACCAAAAAAAAAAAAAAAGCGAATAACATTCAATTTGAATGTAGAGAGGGTTGGGTTGAAATCCAAGCATTCCCATTGACCTGCTATGTAACCAAGTTGAGTAGCCTCCCAGGTCTCCGTTTCTACCTATTTCATAGGGTTGTTCTGGGGCCCTCCCCAGATAACTCAGTTTACTGCCACAGCACTCTCCACCTTTCCCACAGTCTTGGTCTCACTGTGTGGTCAGTCAGTCCATGGGCCCTTCGAAGACAGGTGTGGTCCTACTCTTTTGCTTTTGCCTGTTATCATACCTGACACATCACCGCGGAAATGTATAGGCAGAGAACAAACATAAACATTTTATCATATACGCTATGGCTGCAACTATAATTTTTTAAAAATCTGTTTAAGAATAGTGGCCATTCTTTCCTCTGACTTTCCAATGTTACATAGCTTCATTTATACAATATATTGTATAGGGAGTAGGAACAGATGGGGAGAGTATTTTAGAAACTGTTTTAAAAAGTACATGGCACCTCCAGGACCCTCCCAAGATGGTGGAGATCCTCCCGTACTTTGTGACTTGCGGGGTGACTCAGACTATTGTGTTGGGGAGTTGGGGAAGTTCCGCTCTCCGTGTGGCTGGCCATAGAGTTGCACAGACTCTCAAGTGTCCTGGCCAAGCCCAGATCATTCTTATCCAAATTGCTCATGGCACCATATTTCTCAGAAAATTTCCAACAAGCAGCTAGGAAGGAGCCCAGGCAATGGCATAGATGACAGAGGCTTTGGTAATGTCCCTACGACACACAAAGTTGTGACGGAAACACGGAGCAAACAGCACGGCAAGTCACCTGGAGTCTGGATGAACAGAAGCCCTACAGCTAGGGAAAGAAATAAGAAATCGCCCTGCAACGGTAGGAGGCGAGAGGGGGTGAAAACGTGAGGCTCCCCTTCCCGAGCGGCTGAGTGGGACAGAGGCCACAGCAGCTGCCGCTGGCAGGTGCAGAGGTTCCTCCCAAAGGGGCCGCGCTCGCGACTGGACTTTTAGTGACGGACTTGTTCACTCGGAACACCAATGCCGGTTCAGCTGTTTGAGGGGCTACACGGGGACACGGAGCTGTTGGAGCAAGGACCAGAGGCAAAGCTTTCTCCTGGAGAGAAGCACCGGTGATGTCCATGTTCCTCCTTTGAGCCCTCCCCACTCCCAGTGTGCGGACACAGGAACTGTCATTAGCTGAGACGTCATCAAAACTAGAATATCAGAAGTCAAACCACCCAGAGGATTCCCTGAAACTCTGCCTCTCCCAACTCGTGGGTCCCCCCAAGCTACAACTAGTTGTGTCCTGGCGTGTCTTGTGCCCCTTGCTAAGCAGCTCCAAGCCCCACGTTGGTGGCACCTGGCCTCAGTTTCTGGTGTGGCCCCTTGTGGCACATATAAGCACAGAATCTGAGGATTGCTTGCTGAATCTTACCAAGTGACCCTGGAGGGGCACAAGCTCAGGCTAAACTTAGCTTGCAGCTGGACCCCTCTCAGGACTGTGCCACTGGACACCTGCTATACAAAGCCATGCTAATAAGACCAGGAGACTTAGGAGCTTTGCTTAGTACATGGAAACAGGTACAGAAAGGCAGCCAAATTGGGGAGACAAAGAAGCAGGTCACATATCAGAGAACAGAAAAAAGTTCCAGGAAAAATGGAGTCAAGCAATCTAACAGAAGCAGAGGCAAAACACTGGTTATAAGGATGCTCAATGAACTTAGGGGAGTGGATGAACTCAGTGAGAACGTTAACAAAAAGATAAAAAAACATTAAAAATGGGAATGGAAATTATAAAGGAACCAGTCAGAAATGAAGAACACATTATCTGAGATGAAGATATATTAGAGGGAATCAACAGAATAGATGAAGCAGAGGATAGAACCACCGATATAGAGGATGTGGAAGCCAAGAACATCAATCAGAACGGCAAGAAAAAGTAACCAAGAATATAATAATAATTTAAGGAGCCTATGGGACAAAATTACAGGTAACAACATTTGCATCCTAGGGATACCAGAAGGAGAAGAGAGAGAGAGCAAAAAGTTGAAAACCTTTTGAAGAAATAATAACGGAAAACTTCCCTAACCCAGCGAAGGAAATAGATATACAAACACAAGGAAGCTCAGAGTCCCAAAAAGATGAACCCTAAGAGGACCACACTGAGACACTTAATTAAAATGCAAAAGTTTAAATACAAAGAGAAAGTAGCAAGAGAAAGCAGTTAGTTACCTTCAAGGGAGCACCCATAAGACTGGCAGTTGATTTCTCAAAAGAAACTTTGCAGGACAGAAGAGCTTGCAAAAAATATTTAATGTGATGAAAACCCAGGAGCTACAACCAAGATTACTTTACCAGCAAAGCTATCACTTTGAGTTAAGGACAGCAAGTAAAAGCTAAAGGAGTTCACCACCACCAAGCCAGTATTTCAGGAAATGTTGGACTGACTTCTTTAAGAAGAAGAAGAAAAAAAAACATGTATCAAAAACATGAATAAAGGATGGTAACAACTACATTCCTAACAACAAGTACTTCACATGGAAAAGAATTAAGTACTCCAACCTAAAGATAGAGTGGCTGAATGGATAAGAAAATAAGACCCTTACATATGCTGTCTACAAGAGACTCACTTCAGTTAAAAGACACACACTTAAAGTAAAGGGATGGAATAAGATATTGCCATGATGGATCTAGATAGCATTGTGCTGAATGAATTAAGTCAAATAGAGAAAGGCAAATGCCACATGGTTTCACATACATGTGGAATCTAAAGAACAAAATAAACAACAATAACAACGAAAAATGGGAACAAACTCATAGATACAGAGAATATCTTGAGGGCTCCTAGACAGGAGATGGGTGTGGGGGTTGGATAGTGAAAAAGGGCAAAGGGATTAAGAAGTATAAATGGATAGGTACAAAATAGTCATGGAGATATAAGTATAGCATAAGGAAAATTGTCAATACGTTATAATAAATATGTAAGGGGAAGGGTACTAGATTTATTGGGGTGATTGCTTTGTGAGTTTTATAGATCTCTAATCACTACGCTGTACAACTGAAACTAATATATTATTGTATGCTAACTTTAATTGAAAAACTCATTGAATTGTACACTGTAAATATGAGCAACTAATTGTCTATTATATTTCAATAAAGCTGTAAAAAAAAAAATCCAACTGATGAAAGAAAAAGTTACATGGGAAGTGGAGTCACATAAATGAAAGTCTTTCCTCCTCTGCCACAATGCCAGAACAAATACTCCAGATTCACACTGCATCAGCAAAAAAAGAGTATCTCCCACTTCGTTTTCCCATCAATTTACTCACAGATTGTCTTAAGAGTATAGCAGAGGTCCCAGCGTGAGAGACAGAACAATGAATAAAAAGCAGATGTGTCTGAAAGACAGGCTTTCAGAGAGTCTATCTGCAAGCAGATCAAGATACCTCAAGAGCACTAACTCACCCTAAGGGAAAGATGAATCAAAATGTACAAGTTTAGTTTCTCCCCAGGACTTTGGGAACTAATGGGAAAGAACTGACATGGGCTGGACTTCCTTACAATCCAGTATATTTCGACCAAAGAAACACCATCTTTATTACAATGGTGAGGGGCCCTGGAAAAAGTAAGTTACATGGTATCAGAATAGTTTTCTGGAAATACTTTATGATCCAGCATATGGAACACCATAGAATGAAAAACACACGATCCCAAAAAAACACAAGTGTGTCATTACTCATCATTTAAAAACCTTCCAAGAACCAACCAGGCAATCAGTATAAAAAGTTATAACCCTTTGACCATCAATTCTCCTTCAGGGAAACTATCTTAAGAACATAAATCAAAATATGGAAAAAGTTCAGCTCACAATAATATTCAAAGCAGGGCAGTTTGCAACATCAAAACAAGTGATGCCCCCATCATTACTTGATTACCTGATAGATCTCTTGACCACTGAGCCTTAATATAATACATATTCAGACTTGCCTTCTTCATGAAGCTCAGCTGAGACGATATATACATGAACCCAATAAACGTGTAAATCCTTATACTATTCAAAATATAAATATGCAAAAAGATCCTATTTGGGGAAATAAAGGAATAGGGGAAATAAAAGCATCAAGTGTTCTAAAAGTACATATACACCCATGTTTTACAAATCCCTCATGCAGTCAGCCCTGAACTAGTGAGTTAGCTAAAGACAATCTTCAGCAAATAACAGCAATGGTCAGAGGCCCCACAATCAGCAGCCACCACTCAGTAACATAGGCCAAAATAATGGAACCCATGGGTGAAACCGAGCCCATACCTGTGTTCTGCCTCTATGTTGAGCCTTACTGTTCCAGATATCAGCTTGACTGAGCTACAAAATAAAGCATTTACTAGAGTGCCTTGAGCATGATGATTGCTTTATATGTGTTTAGTGAGTAATAAAAATGCCTTTAAGCCTATAGCAAGTGTCTGGAACATGTAAGTGCTCAGTAAATAGAAGTTGTTTATCATCATTCTTACTATTGTTATAATTACTATTAATAAATGAATAACTTGCATTTGTATAGCTCCTTAAAGTTTATATAAAGTGTTTTCAACCCTAATAACCACTGTATAACAGAAAAAGGAGGCTCACAGAAACTGGTAATTTGTCCAAGTTCATACTTCCAGCAAATGCTAAAGTTGGGGACTTGATTACTATCAGAGGTTCATTCCCCTCGACAAGGCTGGAATCTCAGAAAAATGCCCTCAAGCCTTCTCTCTACCATAGACATGATTCCCAACATTCAGCTCATCCCAAATGGTTAATCAAGAACTGTGGCAAATTTGTCCCCCTGCCAGTCATGGACTGATTTCAGGAAAGAACAGTGACCCAATCCTGGACACTAAAAGTCTTTTGGGAAGAGTCTTTTGGAAGCTTCCAGGAAAGGTTTCTTTACTACTGAAGAGACGCGAAGATGTGGCTTCTCTTCTTCTACTGGATGTTTCCTATCTCGATGTGACCCTTCAACTATTGTAGCCATCTTGAGACCATGAGGGGATTAGGTTGAGAATGCAATCAACACAGGGCAGGACAGAGTCAAGAGAACCACAGAGAAGCAAAGTCAGAGCCAAGACATTCTATCCTGGACTTTCTACCACTTGAAGGAATTCTTCCTTACTAGTGAAGCCAGTCCAGGTTGGACTTTCTGTTCCTTATACCCCCAAGCATCCGACCTGATACATTATTTATACATGACACGCATCAGACTCAACACATATATTCTATCCCTATGGAGTACTTCCATGTCCTCACGTGGGGGCTTTCTAAGCTTACATCAGATCTAATTTTGATTTCCTGAAATCCTAAATGGGCAGAAGAGAAAAGGAGACAGTGGTATGCACAGCTGTACGAAGGGAACACATATTGCTGGTTCCCATCACATGGCTAACTATAGAAGCAAAGACACCACACTGGTTCCCACTGAAGGTTCCAGCCCCTCTCCCATAACCCCCACCCCACAAATGACAACAAACTCTACATCTGGAGCCTAATGATCTTCAGCTGCTTCTCTGCCCAGAGAGTGCTATATTGTGCACTACCAGGAGAAACGAGAGAGGAGGGAGAAGGAAGAGGAAAAAGAGATTTCATCAGAACATGTAGTCTTTGCTTCCAAGGTAACAGTGATCATTGGCTAAAACATCCAAAGATATTTATAAAATTTGTTGTTTTGCCAATTGATAACTCAAGGTTTTTTTTTTTTTCAAAAACTATGTACAAAATATAAGCTATTCTTTGACAACGTTCCATTGAGAACAGTGAGTGATTTTTATTGCAGGCCAGATTATCAGCTAATCTTTCATCTCTTTTCCTAAGACCATAAGATATTGAGTTGCAGCTTTCTGAAGTCCAGGCCAGGTCTTAGGGCTTCTCGGCACCACCCTTGAATGAGAGACTGAGTCTAGTCAACAACTATTCAACATCTCTGTTGACCTCAGCCTCAACCTTGACCTCATCATGTACCATAACATTCACCTCCAGTCATATGCTCCCAAAGCCACACCATCAACCTATCATCACCGGCGCCAAACCTCACTTCTGAAATCTAGGATTGTTGTGAGAATTAAATATCTCTCTTTAACCCCAACTTTCTATCCTCCACAAGTCTCTAACTCCTCAACTCCTATTGTACCTGATTTTCAAACTCCGGGAGCCCTCGGGACCCTTGCTCCTGCATTTTCTCTCATTCCATCAGCTTGTCTTGTTCTCATCTCTTTCTTAGAGGCTAGAGCTCATGATCCATTAAGTCAATTGCTGTCTCTCTGGCAGCCCCACCTTTTCCAAGCTCACTAATCTCCAATTCTCCATCAATGCAATCATCCAAACATTTCTGCTCCTATAACTGTTAAGGCAAGTTTTGCTATAGGAGATCTCTCAACTTTTCAGATTAATGACGCAGCGCAATTATCATTTCCAACACAGATGAAACAATTAACTGCTTGGAGTGACTCAGCAGCTAGACATGCTATACCTGTTCCATGCACACAAGGCTATTCCAAATCGTAAGTGCTCTATGTACCCACCACTTCCAGCACTAAATCGTGATGGTAAACAGCTTTGTGTCCTGGTTCTGTCTCTAAGTAGCTGTATAAACTCAGGCAAGTTGCTTAATCCCTTGGTGCTTCAATTGTCTCATTTGTAAAATTAGGATAATAATTTCATCTTCACAGGTGTATAAGAAATTACTGAGTTAACATGACTAACGTAATTTTAAGAATGCTTAGAACATAGAAAGTGTCCAAAACATGTTGGTTACTTTATAGAGAGAATTGGGCCGTTGGTAGATTTTCCTCCATTTTCTTTCTTTCAGCTATTTCTTCAGTTTATTCATTTCTATATTTCTGCCTTTCTCAAAGAAACATGTGTCCTTATATATTTCAATTCTCCAGTAAATATCCCTCTTTCCTGTTTTCTGTATTTTAAACCTAGACCTTTACACTGGGTTCTCTTTAGCCTATAAATTTACTCATGTGTCTCTCATCTTGAAAGCAGGAAGTTAGAATATGAGGTAGAAAAGAGGGAAAGAAGAAAGAGAGGGGAAGAAAAACCTCATTCAGCTTTACAACCCTTTATAGCTACCACCAATTACTTTCATCCCTTCATAAACCCACCTCTTAAGGACTTGTCTTACTATCACCTTATCCCTTTTTTCATTCATACTTCAGTGGAATGGAATTTGCTTCCTGCCTCCCTTACTCATAGCTCAAGCTGTTTTCACATTATCATCAATGACGCCTAATTACCAGTGGAGGTAACTCTGCCACCTGAATTAACTGACCTCTCGTAGCATTTGGCACTGTCGACCTCTCTCTCATTATTGAACTCTTTCGTCTCAGAATTTCCACAAGAGGCTTTCCTGTTTACCCTTCTTCCTTACAGACCTGTGCTTCTTATTTCTTTTCTAGATCCTTCTTCTGAACACTTATTATATGTTGTGTCATTTATTCATGCATTCAACACAAGTACTAACAGTTACCATGTGCCATGAACATTAAAGCTGTTGGAACCAGGTAAGCAGGGGCAGCTGAAACACAACTCCAGGGCACCATTCACAGTGACACAACTACTGAGACATATGAATGGTGCTTTCTGAGCCTGTGCAATGGTGGTGACACCATAAATAAGACTAGTCTCTGCCCTCATAGTTGGCCTAGTGAAAAAGATCAACACACAACTAGACAATCAGAGTAGAAGAAGAAAGGTACAATGACCAAGGTGTGTTCCGGTATAACATGAACACACACACTAGTCATTTGCCACAATTTTGGACCCATTTCACACTTCACTCTACATACACGCCCCGGGTGATTATATCTAATCACGTGATTTCAACTGAGCCCATTAGCCAATGATGCCCAAATTTGGTATTACTTGTATAGAATATCAAATTGCTGACCAAACACCTCTAACACGTGCGCTATAGGGCACCAAGCACCAAGAATAGAAGTATAAATAAAGCAAAATTCTTACCATTAGGCATTAACCTTACTTCCCATTAGAACCACTTCAACGAACCCCTAGTTCATCACCTTTTTGGACATTTCTTGAAATCCCATTCAGTTATCTGTTTGAAACACAAGCTAATTTTATCATCAAACCTCCACTCCTGCCCAACACCTCTGTTTAAAAGTCTTTGAGGACTACTCTGAGCAGCCAAAGCAAAATCAAAACCCCTTGTACTTTATGTGATACACAAGACCCTAAATCATCTAGCTCCTACCTGTTCTCCTGGCACCTAGCCACACATGTACCCTGCAGGCCAGCCACACCAAACCGCTCTGAAGAAATGAGCAGTCCTCTCAACCCACAGCGCACTTTCCCACCTCAGCTCCTTTTGTCTATTGCTCCTGCTGCCTAGAGTGGCCTTTCTCATGAATTTCTGATTCTTCAAAGGTTTGACCACTCTAGAGCATGGAGTGCCTCCAGGTCTGAATTCCCATAGAAGGCAGTCACTGGTGGAACTCATCACAATGCCAAGATTGTCTACACACCTATGTCCCCTAGGGAATTGTAAGCTTTTGACTAAGGGTCCTGTCTACTCTCCATGATCCTTCAATACCAGCACAGTGTTCAGCATGTGCTGAATACTCAGCCTGGTAAAGAGGTATTTAATCACAATATTTTTTATTAGAAACTTTAAAGGTAATTAATTCTATTTTTCCTAATTCGAATGTCTTCCAGCTTAAAACTATTAAAACTATTTTAAAAACTAGATTGAAACTTTACCTTAATATAGCCTGTATTTATAGTCAATTAGGTATACTACTGCATGAGAATTTATAAAGAAAGCAGAGTGTGCCAGGACAGTTCTGGGATGATAATTTAGGTGCATGAGCTACTCAATGTCATTTAAAATTTTAGGTGGACTTTCAACTCTAATAAAACTAGAATATACAGTTGCCTATATTTTATCTTCTTCGAATGTGTAAGATAATCAAAGAAGTCAACCTAAAGAAGTAAAAATAAGAGAAAAAATATGTGGGGTTTAATTCTTGATACAATAAGGTATTCCTTTCATCATTGGAGTACCCTATTAAGAAAAACATTTTTGACAGTATCTTATTTATAAGCATTTATTATTCATTACCCGGGTACGTAGACATTTTCTGAGAGCATTCGTGATTTTTAAATTAAGTTAACACATGGTTCCCTGGTGAGCCTGGTAACTAAATTTGCCAAACAGCTGGCCAGCATTGAAATGAAATGGAACTTCAGACCCACATGAAATAGGACTTACCCCTGGGCCTTATTGTAACCACACCTAAAATCTCGCAGTCACCGCTATAATTCCAGAAGGGAGAATGAAGACATGGGGAAATGTCTAGATTTTAAAAGTCAAAAAACCACAATACTACTTAACAACCATTTTATGTCAAAAATACCACGATGACTGTCTGCACTGCCAAATCCAGTAGCTAAATACTCAAGTTTATCTTTCATTCTGCACCTCAATACCCATGTAGAAGGAGCCCTACAGTTTTGAGCAGACATAGGGTTTTCAAAGAAAAAGGAAACTTCCTTGGCTGGTGTCCATGGCCTGTGCTCTGACTCTACTAGGCTATCCCACACCACTACCCACACACATAGACACTCAAGCTCCAATTCTTTTGACAGTTATGCACAAGCATATGTGGGGAAATAGCAAATTAAAATATTAAGAAAGGAAATTTCATCGACCAATATGTATTGGGCTAATGTGAGTACAGAAGATGGCACTTGACCCACATAGCTCTCCCTCAGGATATTTTCTTTGACCCATTTCATGCCTGTCTAAAACATTCTCCTTGGGTAATTACTTCTGCACCTACAACTTAAACCGAGTCCCTATGCTATCAAGCTCCCAATCTATATTTCTTGCCCAGCTGTATCTAACTGCTCATTTGGCTTTCTGTCCTGAAAAGCATGGGGGTGGGGATATAAAGTTAATGAGACCAAAATCTTCTCCTGATGTACAGTAGTAGCTAAAAACAATTAGGAGCTACCAAAACTACATAAACCAAATTTGGCAGGGAAAGAGAAGCAGACACTTAGAAGCCTAGTGGCTGAGTCATTTACAAACTTGTTTCACCGAAAAATTCTTTGTTCGAATATAATCCTACTTGGAAATCCAAAATGTGAAGAATGGCATGCCTGCTCGGTTGCAGAAAGACCACTGAAATGAACCCTAAGCTGGACACTGGACACCTTCTCCCCGCACAGATTGTCCCCATGCCCATAACAGATCCCGAGGCTCCATGAAACTCCCAGATATCTGCAAAAACACAGTTCACAAACTATTGGTCAAGATCCATGAGTTGCTATTTTTAATATAAGAATGAACAGTTAAAGCACAATTTAGGAAAGCTAACTGGTAACGGTGAAAGAGAATTTCCATGAGTATTAAAAATAAAATAAGAACAAATATGATTAAAAATAAAGTAGTATGCTAGTTAGTGTTTTTCCGGTTCTGTGTCAATCGCCTCACCACATTTTCTAAGATAGTAAAAATAATAACAAAGAAAAACCTAAAATTAGTCATATTTTGTTTAAGTCATATAAGGCTATCTTTCTTATATGATCCTCTATAATGTTTTCTTATATATAAGTCCCAAATTTCCAAAATCTATTTGATTCAATTACATTTAAAAAAATTTTTCAGACATTAAGATGGACAACTCAGTCAGCCAAGGAAACTCAAAATAAATAAGGACATATCTGTAAGTATTATAGAGAAAACAGAGATTGTTGTAGAGGAAAAGACCAATTTATTGTCCTAAAAATATACCTATATGACACCACAATCACCAAAAACATGAAACAAGCTCGTCAATTGACTGGTTAGTTGACTGTAATAATATCAATTTCGATTGATCTAGTTATTTTGACATTGTATGGACATAAACTCAGTGAATTACATGATGGGAAGGAAATCAGTGAAAATTCATACAGCCATTGGGAAAGCTTCCCATATAATGAGTGGACCTTGTATAGAGAAACTGCAAAAACCAATTAAAAAAGAAAAAAGAAGTATCATGTTTAATTTTTTCATCAGATATGTTAAGAAGATACCACAACAACCATTTGTTTCAATAAAATTTGTTCTGAAAAAGCATAAAATTATTAAGTATTATATAAATCAGTGGTTTGCAACCTCACCTGCATATGGGGTTAATCAGGGACGATTTAAAAACCACTGATGCCCTGGCCTACACCAGACCTACCGCATCAGACCTTTTAAGGATCAGTCCTTGGAGCCAATTTTTTTTCCTTTCCCAGGTGACTGTATTGATGGATCACTCCATTGTCAGGCATCAACCTGGACAAAACACTTCTTTTTGACAGCAGTGATGCCTATGAGTTTGGGCTCCCCCCATTCATGACTAGTTAATAATGACAGTTAAGGCTGCTTTTTGTTAGTTGTCTGACTGACCCATTTCTAACTGAAGAAACAGCATTTCAGTTTCCCTTCAAGCAGATCTAACTTTGTTGTTGTGGTGGTTTGGGTTTTGTTTTGTTTTGTTTTGTTTTTGGTGGTTCCTTCATGGGCAATGAGTGCAGTTGTTTCGAAGTTACACACTCAAAGACTTGAAATTGCTATTTCAAGAAACACAACTGATTTCAGTAGATAAATATGAGCTAACTCTCATGGAAAGTATTTCTTCAAAAACAAATGTAGAATCACAAAGACAATTCTAGTTGATCCCAAGATAAGAAATTACAACTTTAAGCTGTAATATGTTAAATAAACCAGAAAATGGTTTATTTTGCTCAGAAATAGTTAGAAAAATTATAAAGTAAAAAATGTATTGGTGTAGTTAAACTTTTATGTTGCTAATTTATATTATATACATGAACCAGGGAGCCATAAGACAGTCTGGAGGGAAAAGGTTGTGATTTTATGATGATTTGGAACTTAAAAACTAGGTTCAGCTCCTCTGTCTAATCTAAGCGACTAAAATTACATCCGTAAGAGAGTTTCATAAACATGGAATTTTTCTGCAGATACAGACACATGAGCTATTTTCAAGATACACTGGGTATCCAAAGAAATTGAAACATCTCATAACTGAAGCAATCAGAAGTCAGTCAAAGAATCAAAAAGTTGATACACCCTATTTCAAACATTTTATTTCAACTTTAGTCACATAAATAAAATAAAATTATTCACTAACTTTTGGCTATCAGGTCATGATTGGAATTTTGTGTTGCCTTTCTTGCTACCAGATTTCCTGATTCCATGTCTTAAAAACACTTATAACTTAAAGGCACCTGTGAAAAAACCTGAGCACGAAATCTTTCTAGTTTTTTTTTTTTACTATAGTTTTCTAATCTTTTACAGTTGTCTATTCTACACTGAGTATTACTTGTTTGTTGATGTTGCTTTTAAAAAAGTTTTATAGTCTTTTTTATGAACATAAAATTCATATTTTAATCATTTTAAAGGATACAACTAGTGGTTTTTAGGACATTCACAATGCTGTGAAACCATCACCACTATGGTAGCCATCATCCCAAAAGCAACTTTGTACCCTTTCTCAGTCTCTCTCAATTCCCCCTCCTGTACCCTGACAACTATTCTACTTTTTATCTCTATGGATTTGCCTACTGTGGAGATTTCATATAAATGAATCATAAAATATATGGTCTTTTGTGTCTGCTTCTCTCACTTAGCATAATGTTTTGATGTTCATCCACTGTTGATACTGCTTTTTTAATACGGCTTACTTTTATGGGCCTAAATGGCAATCAACTTAGTTTTCATAGAAATAGCATCTTTCCTTTACATCAGCTTATGTCTTATTTAATTAAACTGCAAAAATACAAAAGCAAGTACTACTAGAATAAACAGAACTATGACTAAACACCACTGTAAGCGTGCACCTGAGCTATTGAAGTAAAAGTAAACCCATTTACCATGATGACAGTTATTACCACAGTGGTCTCTGTGTTCTGAGCAATGACCAGTACATGTTTCAGAAGGAAAGAGGAGCATTTAGTGTTGGTCAGTACTCCATTACACAGGACAGAGAAGTATGTATGCCGAGGATATAGAAGTGATAAGTGTCTATTATACAACCGAGCACAACCTCAGCTGGTCCCCACAAGGAAGTCTTCTATATGTCTTCAAAAAGAAGCAAGGGTATGGTCTCATAAAGATAAGTATACCCTCCTGCCTCTATAAAAGCTTTACCATGCTACCCATCTTTTAAGGAGCAACTCAAACATGTTCTCTCTAAAGTCTTCCCTAAGCCTCGACCCCTCACAGTGCCTACATGCTTTCTCTCCTTCCTTTTAATGCTCAAAGTACTTATCTACCTCTTGGTTGTTATAACTGGTATTATAGCTAGTCACACAATGTTCTTCCATGCCAGGCTGCTAGCTGATTCGGAGGCAGGTTCTGTGCCCATCTATCCCCTACGGCCACCAGCACAGAAAAAGAGGTGCTCAAAGCACAGCCTTTACAGGGATCTTTAATAAAGAGTAGAAGTGCAATAAATATTTATGAAGTAAGTAATGAATGAGCACATTAGTTAAAAAATTAATTAATGGTGTCTAATTTCCCTGGCTACGGCAACTCACTCCATTCATCAATGTGCAGTAAAAGGTGGGGTGTGTGAGACTTTGACGGAGCAAAGTCGTGCGCAAATGAAGAAAATCAACTACTCTGGGTGCCTGGCAGCCATCAGAAACCATGACTCTTCTCCTAGGGTTCAACAGAGATCACTTTCAAATAGGACACTATTAGATAATACATTTCCTAATGTCTTTGATGTAGGGCAAATTAAAAACAGAGAGAAAAATCTTTGTACTCAAAATCTCCTAATATATTCAAGCGTGGATTTGTTTTTTTTCTTAATTAAATGATTCTACCACTCGAATGGGTGAGTTTTTAGATATACTAGAGAAGTACTCATAAAAAAATAGCTTCCAAAGTGGTGATTTTAAAACTTAAAGCAATTGGTTAGATAAGGAATGCATAAACAACCCCAAAAGCTGCACTGAATACTTTTTTTTGGCTGTATACTACTGAAAAACTGCCAAGTTCATTTTGATAAGCCTTTGTTAAAAACAATAAACATGCCTGAGCTTGCAAACCATGCCACTTTGAAGAAAAAGCAATTGAGAGAATTAGAAAATGCTTAGAGCTGCAAAGTCTAATTAAAAAGAAAAACTGTGGTAAAACGGATTTACCAAGAAGTCACAACATCATGAAACCTATCAACAGGGACAAAATGTAAAGCGAGACAAAAGTAAAAGCAGAACACCATCTTCATAAATAAATAAGATGTTGCATCTTACAAACTAATACAATTACTGTCTGCAACACTAACAGGAGGGCATTAACACTTGAGAAAACTAATCCTCCCATGCTTCACTACATTTAATGGCACCAAAGTGATATCCCTGCACTAAAGGAAAGGAAATTTCAGGGACTCTAAATAAACATACATACAATAACCAAATGTGGGAATTTCCATTCTTGTACAGTAGAACATCAGTTCATAAAAGTCAAAGGAACTTCATCTGAATTTGCTTCTTTGTTTTCAGTGATTATAAAATCAGCAGAATCATAGGATTGGAAGGAAGATAATTCGAAATATTATGTTTGTTTCCCTGCTTTGGGCAAAACTGAAATTCTCTTCTATCTGCCAAAGAAAATCCTGGAAAAATTCTAATGAATGAATTGTAACTTGAAGATCGAAGTTTTTTGTTTTTGTCATCAACATATCCCAAATGCCCAGAACAGCACTGGGCACACAGTAGGCACTCAATAAATATCTGTTCAATTGAACTAAATCGAAAAACATGAAAAATGTGCAATGCAATGCTAAAATGGTCCATATACAGGTCACTTTTCTCAAGTCAGCTCCAGAGTCTTAAGTCAGGGCTTTAACTAACCAATCATCACCATACAGAGCTGAGAATCAGACCTAGGGGAGATGGGAGTAAATTTAGTCCCCCTGTTTTGATTACTTTTTCTCCCTGGAAGTTCACCTGAAATGTATCAGCATATTCATCCTCATATTAGAGTAAATATTATTTTAAATGAAGGTTTTCTATTTTTTTTTTTAATTGTAGTACAATTAAACTTCCTGGGCTGTAGGGTGAAGAGTTTGAATGTTCGGTAAAATCTTTTTCAGTTTCCAAGATCTTGAGATTGTAAGTAACCAAATCCAGTCACTTAATTACTACCCCTTATGTCCATTCTTCAGCAAATATATGTTGGGTACCCTAAGGAGGGGTCAGATACCATTAGCCTAGTTTGGCCGGGAAGTTTATTGTTGGGGGGAGGGGCGCGGTCGGAGGCAAACTATGCAGGAGCAGTTGATATTTCAAAAGCTAGTATCTTGGATATCTCAGATATTATATCGATGTGTCTCTAAATCTGCCAGTCCTGAAGACTCCCCTGGGTTAAGCTAGTTGCTCAGCAGAGTGCCCAGCTCCCAGCAAAAAAACAGATAGAATGAACTAATCAGCGTCCCTTCAGAATGAAAGCGTTTACCCAGTGCTGGCAGGTCTCGTTTGACTAAACATTTTTTTTTTTTAAGTATAAGAAGTTCATAATGCTGCGTTGTGAAAACGGCAGGCTAACCCAATAGCCCCAGGACTTAAATCGTACTTTAAAATGTTGCTGCCGACACTTGCCTCTGAGTCCACACTACAGGTACCCCTGCTTTTCTTTGAGGACAAGAAGTAACGGAGAAGCTCCGTCAATTGAAGGTTTTGAATACTGGTGTGGGTTCAGTATACCACACACAAGAAATAAATATTATGACCTGAGGCAGTGCGCGGGTTGGAGGAGACACACACTGAAAACAATCCAGAAGAAAGGCAGTCTCTGTGGCACGGAGAAGTCTGCGTTTGGAAACCATAGGAGGTGGAGATCAAAGCCTCTCACTCTCCAGCCACCTGCCCAGAAACTGCCCAAGCGTCGGCCCAATCCGACAGGGCAAGTGGGCACGTGTCTTTCCCTTGACCCAGCAGGCTTCCGAGCGACCCGCTCTCGGCGTGCGGATGGGCGCTGGGGCAGCCGGCAGAGGACCAAACGCCCTCCGCCAGTTTCACCAAACCCAGCCCTAGAGCCCCGCCACCTCGCTGCGAAGGATGCCTGGGTCACCTGAGCCTCCGCGCCCTCGGCACAACACAGCGTGGGAGCGTGATGGAGGTAAGCGAAGGGGGCTACCTGCACCACGCGAAGGGAATCCGGGCGCAAGAGTCGCCCGCGGGAGACGGCGCCCGGGGCACCCAGCGGGACTAGGCTCCCGCACTCTGCAGCCGTCTGCAGCGCGCAGACCCCCATTCCGCCCGACCCGGGCCCCAGGCCGGCCCGGCTGCGTCCTCACCTCGCGTCGACCGCTGCAGCCCCGGCAGTGGTTCGCGGTCATACCCCCGGGGCTTACCCACGGTGCCGGGCTCCCGCGCGGTGGCCCCTTCCTGGGCCCCAGGCGCAGCGGTCCGCGCTTCCGAGGGGCGGGGAGCAGACGGGGCGGAGGCTCTGGCGGAGCTGGGGCTGGGGGCCCCGCGGCCAGCTCTGGGGGAGGACGGCGGCGGGGAAAATCCCAGTGCCGGGCCCCTCCCTGCTCCTCCGTGGACTCTCTGCCCGGCGCGCGAATGGGATTTATCCTGGGATCCGCTCTACGTGCTACGGCTTAGCTAGGGGTGAGGGGCGCCGGGGAGGAGGGACACCTCGTGGTTATGTAATGGATGGGCTCGCTGTGACCTGAGCCAGCTCTACCCAGGACTGCCTGACCCTTTTCAGGAACAGTGTGCCTGCCCTGACCCAGGCAAGCAGAGGGAGCCCTGTGTCCTCACAAAGAACTTTTCCTTGAAGAGTCAAAGAGCAAGGTCTTGAGAAGTAATGCAAGGACTCCCATAGGTGTATGCGACAGGGGTCTGGCCTCTGACAGCCATTCCTTCCCATTTCACAGCACAGGAAACTGAGACCTCCTCCCCCACAAGTGTTAGTTAAAACAAAACAAAACAAACAACAAAAAAACAGTATCTCTTGGAATTAGATGGACCTGGAGTCGACTCTCCTGAGTGACCTTAGGCAACATACTCAAGTCTTTTGAGCCTCAGTTTTCACCTGCAAAAGGAGGATAATAGTGTCCACTTCACGTGGTCGCTGAGAGAACACAATGAAGTGCAGGCTCCGGGTACAGAACGCGCCCCTAGTAAACGTTCGTTACTGCTGGTTGACTGTGCTAAGGTTCGCACCCCTCCCCCAAAATTGCCGTAGAGTCTGCTGTCTCACTGGCCTGAAGAAGGAGCTGCCTGAGTCCGCTACGAGATACCCCACATAAAGCAGGTTTCAGGCTGGCTCATCTTCCTGGAAATGTTTCTCCCTCTCAGAAGTAAGTGCTCCGAACTGACAAGGTCAGAGTCCAACTTCTCCGGGCCTACATCCTTACTACTCAACAGCGTCGTGCTCATCTGGGAGCTTGCTAGAAATGGGAAATCTCAGGCCCAATTTCAGAGCCTCTACATCATAATTTGCATTTTAGCAAGAATCCCTAGGTGATTTAGTCGGGTGTGCATTGAAGTTTCAAAATGGGTGCGACTTTCTGGAAAATTTGAGAAAGGGACTAGAAAGTTACTGAGCAGCAGCCATACAACGCCTTAGGGTTATTTTTTAAATAGACTGGTGCAGTCCTTCCCCTCGTTTTCCCCTCTGGTTATTTTGTCTCTTTCTCTCCCTCACTGTCCTGCCTCTTATCTATAAATCTGGATTTAAGTCTTATTTTGCACTTGCAAAAAACTCTGGGTTACATAAGAAATGGTTAGTGAATCTATATCTAAAACACACACACACACACAAATAGCAAATACAGCTTGTAAAAGAATTCACTAGCATTGAAAACTGACTTATAAATGGAGAGGCAGAGTTGAGCCCTGAGCTCTCCTCCGTGAAGATCTTTTGGTTAAAGGCTTGAATACTTTGGTGATTCAGAAAAATACTTCTCTTAGTTAAACCTTGTTTGGGGTGGCAAATAAGCCCCATTCTCCATTTAAATAACATAGGACAACCAGTCTTTTAAAAGTTTTGGGGAAAAGAAACCTCACAGGCTTCCTTCTGCCTCACTAAGTCACCATTTATAGGAGCTCTAGGAAATTTCAAAGCAAATATTTTATTTCATTAAATGCTGTGTGTTTGGGTTTTGTGTGTGTTTGTTTGTTTTTGATTCCTATAGTGTTCAGATTTAGTTTGCCTGGTTCTATCTGGCGGAATGATTCTCTTCTTTTGAGAGTTGGGTTATCCATGGCTTGTTGAGGAGGAGGAGGGGGCTAAGGCTGACAAGCTGTGCCTGATACAGAAAGGTTACTTCTATCTGCCTACCACTTTGCAGGTTTTCCCCTCAAGGATGTCGAACAAGCTGATGCCTCTGGGGAGTGAGCAGTGTGGATGTGGAGGAAGGGAAGAGAGAAAGAGGAAGGAACTTCCTTTCTCCTAGATCAGAAGATTGGAGGAGCTGGAAAGAAGAGAAAGTCCTTGTGTTTGTCGTAGAAATGAACAGGGAGGAAAAGAAAAATGAAAGCAGCATTTCTCCTACACTGCCCTAACCAATAGAACTTTCTACAGTGGTGGAAATGTTCTGTTTGTGCCGCTGGCCGTTTACATGGAAATTTTAATTAAAATTCAGGTGTTTGTGTTTGTCTTTTAGTGCCAGTCTGTTACACTAACCAGACTTCCAGAGCTCCATACCAACATGCGGCTAGTAGCTTCCATACTGGACAGCACATAAAACATTTCCTTCATCACAGAAAGTTTTATTGGACAGCGGTGCTTAGAGGCCAGGATTCTGTTGGAGAGGCGAGCCCAGATATTTCAGCTTTTCCAAATCCTACTCAGAACCTCACCTGTACTAAGATGGGTGGAGAAACCGAGCATTAAACCTAGGTCACTGAGTCCTTGTGAAAGTTGAAATGGGATAATCCATAGACTGTGCTAAACGCAATGCCCTGCACATAGTAAGTATATATATATATCTTATATATCTTAACAGTATTACTATTAATAGTCATTTTACATTTTTAAAAAGTTAAGGGGACATAGTCCTACAGTTACATCACATTAGTTAAACAACCTTTGGCCGATGTGATCAGCTGCTCTGGTACTTCTGCTATCATTTATAGCTGTGCTCCAACCCCCACCCCTCAACTCTTCCTCCCCGCTCAGAGCCCAGTGCTACCTGTACTATTCTGCCTAGGCACAGCATATTTGGCCAAATCCCTACCATTTGTATCCAGTAAATAAAAGTATGTTAACTAAAATCACAATGCACCATGGTTCGGGGAATCAATTTTCAGATGTGATTCTCAGAAGCATGACACCTTAGGGTACATCCATTATGGAAGGAATTGTTTGTTCCTGTTGTTTGGTCAAACAAGGATGTGTGGACTCAGCAGAGAGAAATGAGAACATTGGCTCCAGATAAGTAATACGTGGAGTGTCCACGTCAACTGGAAGCTACCAGATTGGGAGTTGGAGACAAAAACATAAGGATTTTGTCTAAATAGAATTTGAAAGTTTGTTTTTATGACTAATAAAGATTCTAAGGATAACTACAAACGGCATTAAAAAGATGCAAGTATTTTATGCTGTCAGTTACACAAATTAGGGCAATACATAGAATGGGAAACAGTGGAATTCCTCCCTGCATGCTAAGAAACAGGTTTCTGAATAACCTTCTCAAACTCCTATTCCTCTAACATTTTTCATATGATCACATCTTGTGAGCATCTCAGATCCCACGTTATTGTCTTCCTTTATCCTTCTTATTTTTTGTCACTTTACTTCTTTTCTGAAGAACATTTTCATAGACCGCAGCCACCACTTCTCTGTTCTTCTTTCTTAACCTATATCCTGATCCCCATTGTCAGGACGGTGGCTAACACCTGCCTGTCAGAGGCAGTGCATTGCCAGCTCTGACCTCTTTCCGAACTCCAACTTTTGTCACTAGACTCCCCCAGTGGAATTAGCCACTTAAACTCTCCCCAGACCATCACTTCAAATGTTAACCTATCAGGACTAAAGTTTTCTTTACAATCTGCTCTTAGTTCCCCCAAACTGTCTAGTTTCTCCTCTCTGACATCACTGCCTTGGGTTCTGGTTCTAAATTCTCTCATTTAATATGACTTGAAGCCATGGAATCATTTTAATCCATTTCTCTTCATGGAGTCATGGTATAACTAAAATCCATTGTATTTGGAATTAGAAGACCTAAATATAACCACCACTTTAGCCACTTCTTAGCATTATGAACTTATGAAAGTTCTTAACCCTCCAAAGCTTTGAGTTTCTCATCTATAAAATATGGTCAATAGTATCATTCAAAAAATACAGCTTGAGCAGCTATTTATTCCAGCCTCTGTGCTAATTAGCTTAGACTTTAACCATCAGCACTAATGACATTTTGGATTTGATAATCCTTTGTTGTGGAGCTGCCCTGTGCCTTGTAGAATGGTTAGCAATATCCCCAGTCTTCACCCATTAGATACCAATAGTAACCTCCTAGTCATGACAATCACAATTGTCTTCCAATGTTACCAAATGTCTCTTCCTCTTGTTAGCTGGGCGACCTTAGGCAATTACATAACAACTTAAAACTTAAATTTTCATTTGTGAGGTAAGCATAATAACAACATCTTCCCTCTAGGACCACAGTGAAGGTTAAATGAGACATATACTTGTGAGGCACCTAGCACAATCGCTGGCACATATTAAGTACTTAATAAACGTTAGCAGAATCAGTCACAATAGCCAAGGTACGGAAACAATATAAGTGTTCATGGACAGATGAATGTCTAAAGAAAAGGTGATATGTAGACATAGATAGAGATAAATAGATGTGTCGATACAAATATGTGTAATGGAATGTTATTCAGTCATAAAAAAAGAAGAAAATTCTGCCATTTGCAACAACATGGATGAACCTAGAGGACCTTATGCTCCCTGAAATAAGACAGAAAGAGAAAGACAAATACTGTGATCTTACTTATATATGGAATCTAAAAAATTCAAATTCACAGAAGCAGAGATTGGAGTGGGGTTGCCAAAGGCTGAGTGGTAGGAGAAATGGAAAGATGTTGGTCAAAGGGTATAAATTTTTAGCTATAAGAAGAATAAGTTCTAGGGATCTAATGTACAGCATGGTGACTATAGTTAATAATACTGTATTGTGTACTAAAATTTGCTAAGCAAGTAGATTTTAAGGGTTCTTACCACACACACACAAGGTTACTCTGTGAGGTGCTGGCTGTTTTAATTAGCTGATTGTGGTAATCAGTTCATAAGGTATATGTATATCAAATCATCACATTATATACCTTAAATATTTTCAAGATTTATTTGTCAATTGCACCTCCATAATGCTGAAAACAAATGAAAATAAAATAAATATTAGCTGAAAATAAATCACCTATAAGCACTCCACCTTGACCACATAGAGTGTACGCTCTTTAATGGCAGGAACTTTCTGTCTTGTTTACTATTGCTCTGTTGCTGATCAAGTAGGAACTTCAATAAATCTTTGTGGAATGAGTGAATGTTAGTTATGCATCACTTTTTTTGTTTACCTCTACTGTTCTTCCTCTTTAGATTCATTCAGTTAGCATTTATGAAGCATTTGCTCTGAACAAAATCAGGAATTATGGGCAGGACAATGACAGCCCTGTACCTATCTGAATACTTTGTCCCTGAAATCAACAGTCTCCCAGCTCAGAGCAGCTGTGCAGTTTGAGTGTTCTCTGACCAAGCCAAGACTCACTCTCAGAGAGCATCTGGAATAGAAATGCATGTTAACAAGAAAGTGGGAAAAAGAAAAGCTACTGACTGGTTATGTCACCTAACCAGATGTGGAATATGGAAAAAAAAAAAAGAAAGAAAGGTGAGGAATTTCCCATTTGACCCACAAACTTTGTGAATTACCCTTTCTTGACCCCATTTAATAACAGTGGGCTTTGTTTCCCAGTTAATTTAGAAATCTTTCAAATTATTGTTCAAACTTTTATGTCATTTTTTCTGATGTATATGTTTGGTTTTAGCATTTTGTTTCTCCAAATTAAATTCAGATAAAATTATTTGATTTCCATAATACTAAAAGCTGGTGTATATGTTTTTCCCTTCTCTGAACAGCTAGAGGAAGAGTTGTAAGGAATTTATTGATATTTATTGAGTTCCTTTGATGTCCTAGGCCCTGTGTCTATATTTCATTCGATTCTTACAGTACCTACTTTCTGGTTATAGGAAAATGGCTCAAAGTGGTTAAATTGTCCAATATTGTGCAACTATAAAACAGTGCTGGCATATGAAACAAGGTCTGTCTAACTTTGGGGTAGATTGATTGCAAAAACAGCTGGAAATCTCTCCACTTGCATTTCCGTATCCTTTCCAATACCCTCTGTTTCTCCACCCCTTAAAACAGAGCCAGTCCAGTGATTGTTTTGGCCAGTAGGGAAGAGGAATAATGATGGGTCAGTTTTTAGTCTAGATCTTAAAGGTCCTTGCCCCCAGTCTGGCTCTCTTTCAGAATCCTATATGACCACGAGAATAAGCCTAGGGTAGCCTGCTGGAAGATGAGAGAACGTATTGGGCAGCTCAGTCACCCCGTCAAGGCCTGAGACACCAGGACAACCAAGCCAAGATCAGCAAAGTACTAACTCCACAGCAGGCTTCAGGTGCACAAGTGAGCCTGCTGAGACCAGCTCAGATCAGCAGAACTGACCAGCAAACTTACACACTCACCCACAAAAATAAAGGTTTGCTGTTGTAGCCATTGAAGTGTTATAGTTGGTTATCATGTAGCATTATTTAAGCAAGCGGTAACTAATATAAAGTCACAATGCCTACAGATGTTATATATAACTTCTAACAATATAAAGAGAAAGGATTTTACAAACACATCCATCAAAAGTCTTATTTTTCCAGTTTGTATCATGCTGTTATGTTCTTTCAATTTCTCGAAAAGGAAAAAAAACCGTGTCTTGAGCAAGGTATTAGAAGAGAAATTATTTGTGTTCAACGGGCCAGCTTACTGAGCAACTAAATTGCAAACTGAGCTACAGTGTGAGTCTCTCCTCCATTTCTACCATCAGACAAATTCAGCACAAACAAATCAACCAGTGTTTTTTGAGTGTCCTGTCTGTATAGGCACTATGCACAGTACAAGGTGTTTTAAGACATGGTACCTGTCTTCAAGGAATTTACAATCTAATTGAAACATAAGTAGCCATGCAAATGAGAGTAGCTGAATAACAATAAAAGATTTTAAGAACACCTTCACCACAGCCTTTTGTTTAAAAAAGAAAATGTGCACGATCCTTTTGATAAAGGAAGTCAGCACTTGCTAGAATTCAGAGAAGTAACAAGCTAGGTGAAGGTTGACTTTATAGGTGGGGCTGGAACTCCTTGGAGCATTTCGACAAGCAGATAGGAAGGCTCTCTTGGTAGGTGAAGCTACAGGTAATAATATTAGCAGTGGGAAAGTACAAGGTGTATTTGGCAATGAGTAAATAAGTCATTTTGATGAGAACAGAGAAAATCAATAGGACAAAGTGACTAATTAGATATGGAGTGGAAGAAACATGAGAAGCATGTGCGTCTCCAGCCAAGATGATGGTGATCATTAACAGACAAAAAAGAGGTAGCAGCTAGTGAACTATTTCATATTACACACATGGAGCTTGAGGAGGCAGTGAAATACCCAGCAGCCTGTTAGAAATTAAGGTCAGGGGCCAAGGGCAAAGGTCAAAGTTATAGATGTGGCTTAAAAATTATCAGTGCAAGAGAGCAGAGATGAAACCAGAGCAGAAGGGCAGACCTCAGGAAATGCCCACAATGCCTAGTAAGAGAGATAAGAAAAAAGCTCAGCTGCCTGCTAAACAGGATGTAGCAGTGTCACATGAGTCATGTAAGTGTGATAACCATTCAGGGAAGGGAGAGAGTTGTACACCAGCAGAGCGGAAACATTCTCTTTCAAGAGAATATTGATGATAACAAGCAGGACCAGCTCACAGCAGGACCAGATAGCTTCTATAAGTCACTTGAAGGGATGCATGGTTCTAGCTGGACAGCTCGCCTGCTAACAGGAACACAATGGAGACTGATTAAACTTATTTGCAAAAAATTCAGCCAGCATTGTTTGGGGCTGATTTGCCCTTTTTATTTGTTGATCTTTTTAATGGCTTAATTAGCAAGTTTCTGTTTCACCTGTAGTCATCTTGATAAATTCAGAAAGTGCATATTGAAGAAAATATCTGATGAGGATACAGCCAACTCAAATAAATAAAGCATTAAGGTACATGAACAATGGTCAGATCCCCTTTTACTTTCAGTGTTATAAATACCTCTTAAGTGTTAGACAAAGTATACTTACAGAGCACTGTTGTCTGCTTCTTTCAGCAGAGACACATATTTATACACTCATATTAATTAGTTGTCATGGTTATAGATGATGCCATGATAACATCATTAAGAAAGTACAATTCATCGCAACAAATGGAAGACCACTCGAAGAGTTTCTAGCAATATCAATAATAGGCATCAGTTATATTTTATTTCAATAGAATGTGAAGAAGAGAAAAGCTTAAAGTAAAAAAAAAAAAAAAAAAAAAAAAAAGCAAAGCTTCCTTGCTTTTTACTTTTTAAAAAGCCTACGAAGGAAGCTGTAAGTCATTAGTCACCAGACACATCCACATTAACCATTCTGGTCTGTATCTACTCCAAGTGCTATGTTCCAGGAACACTACATGCAGCAAACCAGCATTTTAACAAGCCTTTCAAGTGGCGTGGCACCCTAAAAGTTGAGAACAATGACTTAGGCATTCTAAGGAGACCCAAGGGTAGTTGGAAAAAAGAAAGGTGCCCCAGTAGAAGACAGGACCCAGCCCTCCCCTTTTTCTTTTCTCCTTGAAGTGGGGAAGTTCTGTTATGCTTTTATGACATTGGGCTTTCATCCATTCCATTCATCAAGCCAGAAAGATGGCAGTCATCTCTTACCTCTCACACGAATCCCCCAGCAAGTCCTGTCAGTCATCTTATCAAAACTATCTCAAATCCTGCCTCCCTGTTTTCCGCCTGCACTACTAGTGCCCTAATCCAGTCCACCATCTTCTCTTGCCTGCGCCTGCAATATCCTTCTAACCAATCTCCTTGTTTCTGCTCTTACCCTCCCCCAGTCCATTTTCACTAGCACACCAAGGTTTTTTTCCGAACTTAAATTAGATCACATTGCTTCAACTTAAAATTTTCTATGATTCCCAAAGCACTAAAAGTCTGGGCTTCTCTGATCATGGCCCGTAAGTGTGTCCCACCCCTGCCTGTCTCTACATCATCTTGTGCCACATGTCCCATGTCTCGATATAATTCCAGTCACACTGTTTTTTTCCCCCTCCAAACCAAGCCAAAGAGGCAGAGGCCTTTGCATTTGCTCTTCTTTTTGAAAACAAAACAAAACAAAACAAAACAAAAACAAAAACAAAAAACTCAACTTAAAAGTCACCTCCCCAAGAGGTCTTTTGAGACCATTCTATTTAAACTCAGTTTACCTCTCTCCATTATTCTCCAACTTAGGACTCTTTGCTTCCTTCATAACATTTATTGCAACTTGAATTTTTTGTTTGCTTTCATTTTGTTTGATGCTAAACTGAAAGCTTAACAGGAATAGGAACCACGTCCATTGTGTTCACCATTGTCCCTCAGGTACCTAGTGTGGTGCCTGGCACATATTAGGAACTCAGTTCTTGGATGAATGGATGAAATGATCCAAAGTTTTCAAGGTGTGGAAATCCTTGTTGTGGACAAGTTAGAAACTTTCATTTGGGGTAGGGCAAGAAGGAGCATTCTGAAATTAAATCCCATTTCAGACTTAGATTGGTAACTGGTGATCTAAAATTCCCAAGCCCATTTTCTTCCAGCCCAGTGGAGCTAGATCACATGGCTGTTGGGAAACTTCTATGACGTTAACAGGTTGTTTTGCCCCCTTTGAAGAGGGATTTATTAATGCTCATCTGTAAGTACAAAGATATCAAAGTAAGAAATAAGAGTATGAATTCTTTAGGGGAGAATGCCAATTGATTATAGAGCATGCAGTATTACTACTTATCATGATTATATTAAAATCATTTAAATTTCATGTAATCTCATTTTTAAATTAGATTTTTGACCAAGAACATCATGGCAATCAATTTTGGAGTTAGGCATCATCTGGAGAGGGTCTAGAGCAGTGTTACTAAATGAGATTTGGCTGCTTGCCAGTGAGGGCCAACAGTACATTGTATTTCCCATCACTAATGGAAGGAAGTGATGGGTAAGCGTCATCCTCGAAGGGAGGCATATCTGGGTCTGGGTGATGAGAACTAGTTCTAAGGTCCCTTCCAATTGCTTCTGATTCTTTAATTCCAGCTAAGCCAATTCAGCCCAGTTGAACAAACAGATCTTTGGGGCCTTCTGAGTACCTGGAACTGGGCTGGCAATATGACAGTGAATAATTTAGACTCTCACTCCACCCTGACTGAATCAGGAGACAGTAAATGGGAGACTTAGAAAATTAAATGGTAATATCAGCACTTGACTCTCCTCTCAAAAAGTCAGAATTAGCCACACGTAGTCAACAATCAAAGATATAGCACTTTCTTGAATAGTGCCAAGATATTTTTTTTTCAGTTCCATGAAATGACCACTGGATGCACTCGAAATGGCCCCAGAATTTGAAGCTCCGGTCACCTTCACTTGAAGGTTCCTTCATCCTCTCATTCATTTGTGCTCCTGCACCACACCCACATGTTTCTTGTGTTTCCGTGTGATACTGAGCCATTTTCCCCCTTAATTTAATAGTAAAACCTCTATGCCCTTCTCTTATTAGATTCGTGGAATAATAGAATGTCTGACTTGCCCAGAATTTCTTGATAGGTTATCATGCAGCTGTCCTCTAAAACACTGCTGTGCTCACAGTTACTCTCATTTGGTGGCAACATCCCAGGGCCTGTTTGTAACCCGTGGCAGCCAGAGCAGTGCATCTTTTGTATCCTCACTAGTCCCTTCACAATAATCATCCTTCTCCACATTAGGTGCCACGTTTATTGTTAGTGTAAATCATACTCTTCTGAATCATCTCAGCACCAACATTGCCAAGTAGTTTGGCTCTTCGCAAGCCTTATTTAAAGTTGACAAAAGTTGTCTCACTCACTGAGAGACATTTCCTCCACTTTTTTCAGCTATTTTATGAACAGAGAGAATACAGATGACGTGGTAATGTTGGTCCAGTTATTAATTTCTCTGAGTCTGTTCTTTAGTCTGTAAAATTAGAGGATAGAATTAGGTTAGAGGTTAAGCTACTGGCCAATGAGGCCAATTTAACTCTCTTGGATCGGCTCTCACAGCATTTTAAAAATTCTGATTCATTGGCAACCTTCTAAAATTTGGAGGTTTCCCATGAAATCTAGAGAGTTCCAAGAAACTCCAGATTTCTGAATTCTCTTGAAGAATCAAAATCTGAATTCCCTCGAAAAACCTGTCCTCAGAGACTTCCCACCTCAGAGTCACATTCTTCCCACATTCTCAAATGACAAAGGAGGGAGGCATGACTTAGACGAAACCAAATTTAGAAAAGGAAGCTCTCTTAATGGCCTAGAAAATTCTTTGAGGAAGGAGGGAAATCAGTGACCTCACCTCTACCAAAGCCTTTGGTCACCATTCATGTTATAGTCTCATATTGTTCAATATTTATCACAGTTTGGGTTGAATGGATTTGTTTTTTAAAAAATAATTGGGAGTGATGAGGTAGAGGACAAGGTGGGGTACCTTGCCCCTTACCCCTCCTGGTTCTCTGAACCTACCTTTTCTGGAACAATTCTTTCTGTTTGGTGACTTTAGGAGAAGATATGTACGTCGAAGGGTGCAGGTCTTATTTGGGGCTGTAAAAAAAGAGAAGGAAATCCTCCCTGAGCTGACTGGGAGAGAGCAGTCTTTAAATTGGACAACTGCTCTTCATTTGATGGCAGTCCCCACCTGGGCCATTTTATTTACTTATATGATCTTTCTAGCACTTTTGGTCATCTGAATTTCCCCTAGATAATGTCTAAGTCCCCTTCCATCTTAATAAATCTAAACATTTCTAAACTATTTCAAGAATGTTGAGCTTCTGCAAAGCAGGTATGTCTCTCTCTCTGTCCCCTGACAGAATATCACCAGTCTAAACAATAAGGTACAACCCTATCATCCATCAAATCCCCAGAACTTACAAAAATTCATAGCACCTAAAAGACACTCAGTAAATATTTGTGGAATGAAGTATTCAGGTTTAGCAATTCCCTTTGGAAAAAGATCTATGATGATTACAGAGAAAATTAGTGTTTGAGAGGGCACCAATAATCACCTTAATTGCAGTATCATTACGTTTTATGTTGCCCAATAAAGAGGGATAGCCAGCTTAAAATGCTTTGGTTTAAATATTTTGTTGTTTAAACTCCCTATTAACATGTCCTGAGTACAAATACAGTCAGGTTTTTAGATTTCATTTTTATTTTTTAAAAAGGGTATATTTCAGGCAACTGTGAAACAAAAACAGTAGGCCTGAGTCTTAAAGGAATAAAAGAGCTTGCTTCTGGACGAAGACTAGACTTAATGCACTTTCTGAAAATCAGGTTTCTGAGTGGAGCACGGATGGGGATAGGTGGCAGAACACTACCCCCTTGTGTTTACTGTTGGAACTTACACCAACTTTCTTTGATGACAGTCAGTGAGAAGTCAGTCCACAGCGCCTCTGGCACCGTCCTAGGCGCTAGGGAACATTACTGAGCAAAACACACACAGGTTCTGAGATCTTGTGAGAGAAATGTTGATCAATGATAAAATCATATAAATACATATGGAATTTCAAACTGCAGTAACTGTTTTGGAGAAAAGGATATGGTGCTTTGAGAATGATTCAGCTTTATTTTCTGCCTCCTAAGATAATTAATATGACATAGATCAATTTATTGAGAACCCTATATGCCCAAGCAATACGCTAAGCATTTCTTTTGCATTATCTCATTTAATGCCCTCAAAAACTATAAACAGCTAATGTGTAGATAAATAATTTGCACAAGATCACACAGCTAGTAAGTGGTGGGACTAGAAGTTTACTGTTTAACTCTCATATTCTTTACTAACTGAAAAAAAAGATAAACAACTGAAGGTATTATAACAATGCTTCGTAAATATGAGGAATGTGTGAATCCCTTTTATATCTATCTATCTATCTATCTATTTATCTATTTATCTATCTATCTATTTATTTTTTAGGTGAGGCAACCCTTGGTTGACTTCACAGATTGCAGGGAACTTGTCAGTTTACATTTCCCCCTATAGCATCTGGTCTTTCTAGGTGGTCTCCCACCCAAGTACTAACCAGGCCCGACCCTGCTTAGCTTCCAAGATCAGAAGGTGTGTGAATCCTTTTTAAATGGATAAAAATGTTCCCACGGATTTTCCAATTATCACGTCCAGGGTTAATTTGTGAAAGTAGAAGGGGTGACGTAGTAGACCCAATAAATTCAGGAGCTACATGACAGGTCTGAGAAGCTCAGCGACCGAAAGTAACCTCACAGGATGGTCTGATCATAAATTTCTAACTGGGCAGATCATGGTGGGTAGTCATGTCCCAGGCCTATAGTTTCCTTAGCAAAAGTCAATCCTTACCATAAATGAACCCTGTCCATTATTCTTATGCATATAAGATGACATACCTTTGAAATGTCAGAGTAATTTTTATTTCTAGACCCCTCGAAGGCACAACCACTGGCACCAAAGCAGAAGACAATGAGACACCTCGTTGTTACCTTGTAAATGTTTAGCATTAACTATCTTGTACCCACCATTGTAGAAGAAGGGTGTAGCTCTCCATTTTGCTTTTTATCCTATCCTGGAGACTTGCCCACTTTGCTTTCTCCCGCCTTCCTAATCTACCACCAATGGATATAATGTAACCTTCGTTGTTTTCTCTTCTCCGATTCTAAATTCATATAAAGAACTGCAGAACTACCGTTCTCAAGAATGTTTTCTCAATCCCTTGAGATCTTGTTTCCAAGCATGTCCTCGGATTTGTCTCCAATAAACTCTTGTAAAATTTTTCTGTAGGTTTGGACGTTCTTTTGTCAACAAATTACTTTGATCATAATGCTTGCTGCTTTTGTCCATATAAAAAGGTTAGGTATGAACTTTGGACGGCTTTAGCTCTTATATGACTGTGAAATGCAAATGTACAAGTGAAATACAAACAAAACTATCATTTAGAACAGTGTATGATAATAACTTCAAATTAAAGCAAATAAAACTATCATTTAACACAGTGTATTGTAATAACTTCAAATTAACAGCAACAATGTGGCACTTATTTAAAAGCAAACACATACGCGATGCCTACCATAAGTCAGGCATGGTTTCCATCATGTGGGTGCAGTGGCAGAGATAACAACAAACAAATAAGTAGTGAAATATATAGTGTGGCAATTGGAGCTAAGCTCTGTGGAGAGAAACACAACAAGAAGAATGGTTAACAAGGTGGTCAGGGAAGTGGTGCTTATGCAGACACCCGAAGGAGGGGAGGGAGCATGCTTGTTGCTATCTGCAGGGGGAGCCTTCCAAATGAGCCTGTGGCAAAGGAAAAGACCCAGATTTGGGAGCATGCTTGGTATACAGGAAAAGCAAGGAGACTAGTGGGATTGGAGCAGAATGAACCATGGAGGAAGTTGTAGGAAATTAGGTAGCGAATTATAGGACAGATAATGATGTCTGCTCTTGGATTTATTGCCTACACTGCCCAAGATACTGTTATTCTCTGTATAGAACCATTTACTTACAGTTCTCCAAATAGATTGTATTTGCTTTCTCTGCCCATCTAAACTGACTCTTCTTCACACTTTAAGTCAAGCTTAATTACAGCCTTCTCTGAAAATCTCCCCCAACTCTGATTAGATAAGCATCCGCTCAGAACTCCTTGACACCTTTACACAACTTTATCCCATTCTAACTGGTGACTTATCTGCTTTGCCCAATAGAAAACAAGCTTTTGAGAGCAGGAAGCTTTTTCCCCTCAAAATCTTCCATGTGTAAACACCTGTATAGTGATAATAGATAATTAAGACAGATAATGTTTGTTAAATTAATAAATAATGTTGGTAATAGCTCATAATAATGCCAACCCAGATTGTAATAGGTGCTTGGCTTATAATACTTCATACCAGTCATGAAGGGTCACTAGGTGCTAGGCACTGAACTGAATTAGGCTTATTATCATTGGTCATTATTCATTGTCTTTCAACCATCCTGCAAATTAGATATTATTATTCACATCTTTAAATGTAAATAAGATAAAATTAGACAGGTTAAATAACTTATATTTTACCACCCAGAGCCAGAATTTGAATCCAGATTTGTCTAAACCCAAAAGTACACCAAGCTGTATAATAGACACATGTTAATTAGGGAATGCTTTTGGTATACTTCTCCAAATTCATTAAGTAACTATCATCTGTGAGAGATAGTTCTATAGTGTCATTACATGGCTTAACATCACTGTGGTTTTTAAGGGTGAAAGATTAAAGTTCACCTGACAATCATTATCACCGTGAAGTAGTGGGCATAATTTGAAACAAGGAAAGTGTGGGAAGTATCTGGAACTGAAGTGAAATGATGGGAAGAAGACTATGGGTCCTATAGAAATGTTAACTCTGCAGGGGACATCTGTAAACCCTGGTATTTCTGTGGTTATTGAGTGTTATCCTCATTTTTATACCGTATACAGAACTATATTTATCTATGTACACAGAAAATAGGCCAAAGGGGTATAAAGCAAAATGTTCTGGTTATTTCTGAGTTACAGACGTTTTGTTCCATTTTGCTGCCTGTGATCTTCTGCACTTTACTAAAGTCTCCACAGCTTAAAAACATCATAATGTTGACGTATTAGAGATCGAACACTTGACACTTATTAATTTTATTAACCAATCTCACCCCAATAAATTTAATAAATAAAGTAAAAAATCATAATGAAGCTGAATTAAAAAATGAATCCAAGTAAAAAGTGGGCAAAAGACCTGAATAGACACCTCATCACAGAAGGTATACAGATGACAAATAAGCATAAGAAAAGATGATCAGCATCAATATCACTGAGGAATTGGAAATTAAAACAACGAGATACCGCCACACACCTATCAGAATGGCTAAAATCCAAACACTGACACCAAATTCTAGAGAGGATATGGAGAAACAGGAACTCTCATTCATTGGTGGTGGAAATGTAAATTGTACAGCCACTTTGGAAGACAGTTTGGAGATTTCTTATAAAACTAAATGTATTTGTACTGTACAATCCAGCAATCACATTCCTTAGTTCTTATCCAGAGAAACTGAAAACATATCCACACAAAAACCTGCTCATGAATGCTCCTAGTAGCTTTATTCATAGTTGCCAAAATTTGGAAGCAGCCAAGATGCCCTTCAATAGGTGAATGGATAAATAAACTGTGGTACATCCATATAGTGAAAATATAATCCAGCACTAAAAACTACCAAGCCACAACATGACTTAGGGGAACCTTAAATACATATTGCCAAGTGAAAGAAGCCCATCTGAAAAGGCTACATACTATATGGTTTCAACTATGTGACACTCTGGAAAAGTCCACACTACAGAAACAGTTAAAACGGTTGCCAGGCCTTAAGGAGGGAGGGATGAATAGAGGTTTCTTTTAGAAAAGGAAACTGCTTTGTATGGTATTATAATGGTAGATACATGACATTTTACATTTGTCCCAGTCTGTGGAATGCGCAAAATCAAGGGTGAATCCCATGGTAAACTGTGGACTTTGGTTAACAATGATGTGTCAATGTCGGTTCATCTACTATAATAAGACACCACACCAGTGTCAGATGTTGGTGGTAGAAGAGGCTGTTTTCAGGGAAGGGTATGTGGGAATTCTCTGTATTTTCCATTCAATTTTGCTGTGAACCTAAAACTGCTCTAAAAAAGTAAAGTGTGTTAATTTTTTTAAGTCTATGATGAAAAAGTTCGCCATTCAAAATTCAGCAGAATGCATTGTGCTTGTTTGTATTCCTAGCCATTCTGAGAACAGAACTATTCATGATAATAAAGTGCAGAGATAACAGCAAATTCAAGAGATACAGGGCAATATGCTTCAGGATGCTGCAGAATTGGGAAAAGTACTCATAAATAATCATCTCAGAGGAAGAGTTTGAGAAAACTGCCCCATCTGACTTCAGAATAAACTAGCGATCCTAACAAATCGGCTGGCAGGGCTGGATGGAGACACAGAGTTGTAGGCCTTTCCAGCTACTTCATAAATTCACCAAACAAATATGTCTGGAACATCTAAACAGAAGTCATTGGAATGGAGATGGTGAATAAGATCAAGGTGTTACAAGGAGGAATTCCACACTCCCCAAATTTGGACAGTTCTCTGTAGGGTTTAACTCCTACTTCTCTGCAAGACCACTTCACCGTTGCGTTCTCCTCCAGGACTTTGTGCAGAGGATAATCTTTCCTTCAAAGCCTCACCATCCTAAATCCCACGCCCGAAGACCGTGAAAGTATTGATACCTGCAATTTTGTCTTGTCTGTTATCTAGAAGTAGGCTAACTAGGCAATATTGATAGAAATACCTAACGTTTTATAGAATATATGTAATTACCGCACTGTTCTATGTGTTTACCTGCATTCACTCAGTTAGTCTGCATAACAATCCAGTAAGGTAACTATTAACTTTGTCTCATTTACTAGTGAGGGACCAAGGCACAGGAAGATTGCTTTGTTACTGGTAAACTGAGAGGCAGCCTGACCACTCTGTTATGCCATCTCTTAATGACAATAGCTAGCCCAAGGACCTCTAAAGTTTGATTTGCAGGTTGGTCATTGGGCGAGGCTGCCACCCACGGGATTCAGGGAGATAAATCCTGCCCCGCTCAGCTTGCCAAAATGTGGGCCCAAACAGGGCTGTACCTGTCCAGAGAAGCCTTTACCTACTTAGCGCAAAGGTGCTGTGAGCCAGGTAATGAGTTGGATACTTTGTGTGAATTATCTCATTTAATCCATGAGTCTCTGCGCTTCCACCCGTTCTGTCTTCAAGATCCCAGTGCTTCCTAAACATGTAAAGAACTCTATTCTGCTTACTTTTGAGAAATTAAGGTTACATGAATCATGTATAAACGTACATTTGAACACTGACTTCTTGCTTTGGTTTTATCTTTTGAAAGATGCTTAGAGATGTTGACTGCTTGGGCAGCTTTAACTAAGCAGCTAACTCAACTGGGGAAGAATGTGTAATTTAAAATAGGCAGTTACTAATTTAAAAACATAACTTAAACTGTTTTAAACCTTTATTTTCTGAATTTTTAGTAGTAATATATTTATCTATTCATTTATGTATCCAATAAACATATCTTATAACTTTTTGAAGGTCAGGCATTATCAGATAATGAGGATTCAAAAAACACTAAAATCATTATTACCCTAAAGAAACTTCCAAATAAGGGAGAAATATAGGAAATGGAACTTACTTATTTGTTTATCATTATATACTTAAGGCTCATTATACGTCAAACTCTGATGGGCACTAAGGATACAAAGAAGCTATGAATTGTTATCACCAGACAGTACAAATGCTTCTCATACAAAAACGTATTTTCAGTCAAGTCAAAGTTACCTAGTCTAACTAAACTAAACAAACTGGGAATTTCTAGTGCAGAGGTCACGTACTTTAAATTGCTGTAATTTCTTCACAAAATCTTCCCAAATCACTCTTTCCGATGGTAGTCTCAGACAGATGCTCAAAATGCAATTAAGTTGTTGAAATTCTTGATAAGCCCTGAGCTTAGTTACACTGACTACCTTAGGGAGAATAACATTGGTATGCATGGTATAAATATTGATAAGTGTGAATTTTTTAATCCTCAAAATTAGTAACAATTTACCAGAGTGCTTCCCAGATTAAAATGCTTTTTCACAACCATATTTCATTTGATACTCGTAAAACCCCAGAAGAAAGGTGACATTTACCTTCATCCCTTTCTAGTGGATTAAGCAAGCCCACTAAAGTTTGCCCATTGTCATTTAGCTTGTAGGTGGAGCCAGATTTCGAAACCAATTGCTTTCGTGTAGATTTCACAATGACATTATGAAATCCCCTATAATAATATTTTGTTATTTCAGAATTGAAAGGTACATTATTAATTGACAGCTTAATAAAATTTTGTTACAATAGGCCCATATGAAAGACACAATTATTTTGAAACAATTATTCTGAAAAGTTTATCTGCCTTCCCAGAAGCTGCTGTTGCCTATAACAGTGGTTAGCTAGATCCATGACATATTGTATGCCATAATGTTGAAGCGCCCATAATGGCCTGATTTGTTAGGCATTAATCAGCTCTGCAGTGAAAGCAGTCCCTGAATTGATATAATTTCACAGTTTAGTTAATTTCACTAACTAGTGTGGCAATGACCAGGAAATTTCTAGGAAAGTAGTGCCATCTGTTGGTAAAGTCAGACAGATGCAATGTACCCCCAATAAATTGCAAGTAAAATACATGGAATAATTATTCCGCCATAAAAAGGAATTAAATAGTGGTGCATGCTATATTGCTAGTGAATTTTGAAAACATTATGTTAAGTAAAAGAGGCCAGACACAAAAGGTCACATATTGTGTGATTCCATGAAATATCCAGAACAGGTAAATCCATGGAGAAAGGATGCTTGCCAGGGGCTGGGTAAGGGGTGAATGAGAAGCTACTGCTTAATGGGCAGGGGATTTCCTTTTGGGGTGATTGAAAAGTTTTGGGACTAGATAGTTGTTCTATAAAGTTGTGAACATACTAAATGTCACTGAATTGCTCACTTTAAAATGGTTATGCTATGTGACTTTCATCTCATTAAAACAAATTTTGTAATAAAATAAATATATAGAACACATTAATTTATAATATTGGCATTTACACAAAACATATAATAAACTATATGTGTCCTGTCATTTGTGGTCTCAGGCAATGTCCTAGGCACTATGAGGATATGAAGATGTGTAACTCAGTTTCTATCTTTAAAGGTTGCAATTCAGTGGTGGAAAGTTGTACAATCAAATAATAGTACTAGAAGGTAAAATGTGATAAGTGGCCCTAGGGAGATAAAAGGTAACTACTCTGATCCACTGGAGAAGAGCTGTCACTCTCCACAGTGGGAGCCCAGGTAGGGTGGAGGTAAAGAAAACACACCTGGAGAAGGTGGTTTCAGACCTACACACTGGAGAACCTGCGCTTAAATTTAAATATGCTGCCATCGAGCCCAACAAACAGCAGTGTGCATTTTTCTGTTGCCTTTTCTAGCATTGAGATCAAGGCACTAAGATTCTGAAAGGCAGCTTTCACCTAGCAGGCACTAGACGAATAGCTGGAAGTGAACTCCCACCAGGCACCGCTTTGACTGAGAGCTGGGGGAGCCTATGGAGTGCCAGCCACCCAGAGTTGTGGCAGGTGATGGAGAGGGTGATGGTTTGGGATAGTTCTTCCTGATTGAATCGGAGCCCAGATCCAGGCAAGCGGACTTGCAGAATCAGATCAGAAGTGAGTGAACAGAAGCTGGCTTTAGACGTCAGCACTCAGTGCTCAGCGCTCATTCCACCTTCCCACTTAGGATTTTTCTCTGCTGTGCTGTCATTTCATTTATTCATCATTATTCATCATGCAACAAATATTTACTGAGTGCCAGAAACCGTCTATACTTTGGAAATATAAAAATAAAGACACCATTCTTGCCCACAAGGTGTTCATAGTTTATGAAGAACAGATCTGTTAACATTTATCATTCAATCCCATAATTGCTTTAGTGATGATATACACAAAGTACAGGGGTTCCAGGAGAAGGAGTCCCTAAGTCTAATTGGGAGAAAGAAGGAGCCAGTGTTGCCCAATATTATACAATCCAACACCTTTTCCTTTTGTCTATTCTGAAATGAAATTCCTGGATATAACTTACCTAATATAGAATTTTAAAAGAACCAACATAATACCATAAAATTAACATAAAGGAACAAAAAGAGACAGTACTTTATATAATATAAAATGTTTTAACAAGTAAACAGAGAATGAGCAAAAGAGAAAGAAATAGCTTAAGCCTATAGATAGAATTACCATGATTGTGACAGCTAGAATGCAGAATAATATAGGTATATAGTGCGGGTAATTTAAATGCACAGCCATTCACAAAAGAATGTTCATATGAGCATTATTCATAAGAGCCAAAAAATGGAAACAACCCAGATGTTCATAAATATTGAATGAATGAATAAAGCGTGGTATATCCATACAATAGAATGTTATTCAGCAATAAAAACAAAAGAAGTACCAATGCATGATACAAACAAATAAACTTTGAAAACTTTGTGCTAAGTGAAATTCAGTTACAAAGCACCATATATAATTGCATTTTTATGAAATGTCCAGAACAGGCAAATCTGCAGAGACAGAGGGTTTGTGGTTTCCCAGGGCTTAGGGGATGGGTTGGAGAGAATAGAGAGTGACAATAAATATGGGTTTTTGTGGAGAGTGATGAAAAATTTCTAAAATTTACTGTGGTGACAGTCACATAACTCCATGAATATACTGAAAGCCATTCAATTACACACTTCAAGCATGTGAATTGCATGGTTTGTAAATTATGTTTTAATAAAACTTTTTTAAAAGCAATTTACCAAATATAAACCTGAAAGAGCTCCCAATGGCCATAGCTGGAATAATTGGAGCAGTGAAATCAATATAGTAAGTAGTATTGGATTATAACCTAAAGAATAAAAAAAATCATAAATCCATACTGATGTGAATGATGAATAAATCAGTGAGAGAGAAGAGACAAATATCCAATGTAGAAGAATTCCAAATAAACGATATAGAGGTGGAGCATAACTCCACCACTATGTGGGCTGCACATAGTGACTTCCTTTCAAAGTACTGGAAAATGGGAGAAAACAGACGAATGTTCCCTCAGCCAAGCAATCAAGGTCAACCTCATCAGGGATAAGTCATGTTGGTAGTATGTCTGTTCCCTTGATATAATGTGATAAGAATGGCACGTCACCTCTGTGGTTTTCATCCTCAAAACTCATAACCCCAGTCTAATTATGAGAAAACATCAGGCAAATTCCAGCTGAGACACAGTTTACAAAATGCTTACGCAGTACTCAAAACTTTCAAGGTTAAAAAACAAGGAAAATCTGAGAAACTGTCATAGCCAATGAGAGCCTAAGAAAACGTGACAACTAAATGCAGTGGGATCCTGGAAAAGAAAAAGAATGTTAGGGAAAAGCTATGGAAATCTGAATAAAGTATTGGTTAATCATAGTGGTTCATTAGTTTTAACAAATATACCATGCTAACGTAAGATATTAACAATAGAAGAAACTGGTGCACGGTATATAGAGACTCTGTACTATTTTTGCATTTTTTCCTCTAAATCTAATACTATCCCAAAATAAGAATATATTTAAATATATATATCAACATATAATAAAATCACAGATTTGTATTATGTATTATGCATTTAGAGAAGTATAGAAAATAATGAAGGAAACTCGGATGTGAAGATTAATAAACAGAAACCTCATTTAAATTAGAGTTGGGAGGCCCTGTAGGGATAGCTCTCATGCCCTATCCGCATCATCAATTACCCTAAACAGGAAGAGATATACTTTCCATCTTCAGCGGAAAGATGTTTTTCTACTCTGCTGCTCCAGCAGGAAGGAGGATCCTCTCCTAGCCCAGCAACCACTCAGTCAGTGAAAGACTGTTACAGCCCAGCCAAAGAAAGCCACTGCATTTTGAATTCTGTTTCTTCAAATGGACTCTTTGTTAATAACAACCTCTTGGAGCTCCTCCTTTTCTCTACAAAGGAACGTTCCCCTCTTTTTTTCTGTGGACTTTGGCGTGGGTTCACCATTAGACTGCAACTCTGGAATTGCAACTCTTTTTGTTCCCAAGTAAACCCATTTTGCTGGAGAAATATCTGACTATTTGTTTAAGGTCAACACATGTAGTTATGTGCCACATAACACGTTTCAGTCAACAACAAACCATATATACTTATGGTCCCATAAGTTTTTATTATGGAGATGAAAAATTCTTATCTCCTAGGGACTTCATAGCTATCATAACATCATAGTGCAATACATTATTCACATGTTTGTGGTGATGCTGGTGTAAATGAAGCTACTGTGCTGCCAATCATATAAAAGTATTGCACATACAATTATGTATGGCCAGTTTATACGGGAACAATAAGAAGTCATGGATGGCCCAGCTCCTCTTTCAAGAAGCCCTCCTGAATTGCTTTGCCAGTGAAATGGAGAAGTACTGTTTGGAGAATAACATACCTTTCGAGATTTTGTTTATTGTTGATAATGCTTATAGATATCCTCTTTTGATAATCTTCTTTCCAATGTCAAAGTGATGTTTCTCTCTCCCTCCAAACACTGCCGCTTTGATCCAGCCAATGAATCAAGGAGCTATAGCAACTTTTAAGGCCTACAACATTAGGTGAACCTCTGCTCAGGTTATTGCTGCAACTGAGGAAGACACTGAGAAGACATTGATGCAATCTTGAAGGATTATAACACCTATGACAGCAACAGGAACCTTGCTCGGACTTGAAGCGATGTCACCAAGGAGTATATGAAGAGATTCCCCCAGGACTTCAAAGGATTTGCCAAGGATGAGGAACTTGTAAAAATCATCAAGGCTGTGGCTGAGATGGCAAACAACTTTAACCTGCGTATGGATGGGGAGGACATTTAAGAGCTCCTAGAGGTGGTTTCTGAGCAATCGACTAATGAGAAGTTGTCTTGGAACAGGAATGCATTGATGAAGATGAAGCAAGAGAAAGGAAAATGCGGAAGATAAAGAAGAGCCCCCAAGAAAATTCAGTGAGATGTTTAGCAGGACCTTTTGAAGACGTTAAGCTCCTTGGAAGTGTAAAAATATGAACCCCAACACTGAAAGTTTTGCATTAATAGAGAGGAATGTTCATGGTGCAATATCTGCTTAGAAGCAAATCTGTGATGAAAAAAAAGAAACGAACCAAGCAAACCACATAAACGTATTTCTTAAAAGACTGACACCTCAAAAAGAGCCTCAGACGGGTCCTTCAGGAGGTAGTCTAGAAGACACTGTCATCGGAGGCGACGACAGCCCCACAAACACTATTGTTGTCTTGTTGTATGCATTTGTCCCTCTTCCAGTGGGACAGGAGGTGGAGACGGAAGACAGTGATGCTGATGGTCCTGGCCGGATACAGGCCTAGGCTACTGCGTATGATTATACCTGAATTTTTAACAAGAAAGTTTACCAAGTAAAATAAAAATTAAAAATGGTAAAAATAAACAATAGCTTATAGAATAAGGACATAAAAGTATCTATCTTTTTGTGCAGCTCTATAGGGTGTTTGTGTTTTAAACTGTTATTAAAATTTTTTTAAGCTTTAAAAATCAAAAAAAAATTATACAGTTAAAAAGTTACAGTAAGCTGAGTTTCCTTTATTACTGAAATTTTTTTTTTAATTTTATAAAGTTAGTGTAGCCCAAATGTACAGTGTTTGTAAAGTCTGTAGTAGTGCACAGTAATGTCCCGGACTTTCACGTTCACGCACCACTCACTTATAGACTCACCCACAGCAACTTCCAGTCCTGCAACCTCATAGTAGGTGCCCTATACAGGTGTACCATTTCTGTTATCTTTTATACCATACTTTCACCATACCTTTTCTATTTTTAGATATGTTTAGATACACAGACACTTACCATTGTGCTACAACTGCCTACAGTACTCAGTACAGTAACATGCTGTAAGTTTTGTAGCCTAGGAGTGATAGGCTATACCATATAGCCTAGGTGTGTGGTAAGCTACACCGGCTAGGTTTGTGTAACTGCACCGTGATATTTGCACAATGACAAAATCACCTAACATGTTTCTCAAAGCATATCTTTATCGTTAAGAAATGCATAACCCCAAATCCACCTTACTCAGCATCTGCAGATACCTTGTGACCACCTCTTACCTCTCTCTCCTCCTCTCATAACCTTATCTTGAACTTCATGTTTATTATTTCTATGCATGTTTTATATTTTTAATTTGCAGCTATCTATCCAAAACCAACCTATAGTATTAAAATTGTATGTTTCCATAAGTACCTACAAATGCAAGTGAATAGATAAAAACATTGGAAATGGACATACAAAACTGACTTCAGTACTTACTTCTGGGGAGACAGAGAGAGTGGAGTAGGGTAAGTGGGATTCTCATTTATGTGTTATTGAATTATTATAAGGGGTTGCGTCAATTTTGTAGTTTTTAAATTGGCAAAAAATAAACATGTTAGGTCACATCATCCTCTGATCAGAAAAACTTTCACTAGTTTACTGTGCCTCACACAGTGTCCCGCAGCCAGACTCTCTCACTAAATATTCATTGATGCTGAAATATTTGCTGCCCAGAGACCAGTGTTTCTCAACCCTGATTAGAACCATGTAGGGAGAGTTAAAAATACTAATATCCTTTTCTAACAAATTAGTTGAAATCTCTGCAGGTAGGACTAAGAAATCTGTATTCTACCGAGTGACGCTATGCTTGTGAATGGCTACATCGTGGACCTTACATTTAAGCAGTCTTGCCTAGACAACTAGACCTCACTGAGGTTCTTGACCTCATTAGCAAAACATCTTGTGTTGTCAGAAAACTACTGAATACCAAATAGAAAAAAAAGTGCTTGAAAAAGTAAACAATGTAAATTTTTATAATAAAGTTTTATAGATAGAAATCCAGTGTCTACATAAAATATTTGTCAAATGCTTTGCATTGTAGTGGGCATTTAGTAGGCTCTTTAAAAATACCTATTGGTTGAATGGATGGATAAATGTGAACAAATAAAAATTACTAACGTGTCCAGACAAACTAAGGAAAGTCTAACTGAAGAAAACATTTTTTTCAAGATTTACTGAGTACCTACTATGTGCCAGACTCTGTGCCAAACCACTAGAGTCATTAAGATTCCACTGAGATAAGGGCTTTTCTGTCTTTAATAGTTGAGGTGGCAGCATGCATTTTTGCCTTCACACAGTCCTCCCTATTCTTTTCTTAATCTTTTCTGATGTGGAAAATGAATGGTCTTAATGTGGGTGTATGTGTCAGCACTAAGTCTCCAAAGACCCAAGAGGACAGAGTAAGTGAGCTGGAAGGGGATGGGAGGTGAGAATCCTGTGGGCACTGGCCGGTTATATTCACTCTCCTAAACAGCTGAACATATTTTTAGTCATTATTTCTGAGGTAGCATTCCAATTCTTCTTTGTGCTTCCCTAAGGACAAAGTCAAAGGGGGTCAATTATGACCCCTCAAACTTCAAAGCAATAAGATTTTAAGAAAATTCAAATGGACTAGTTTTGCTATAAATGCACAGTGCCAGTGTAGTCCCGCCATCTGTTTTAAATCATGAGAGCCACAACTGCTACATAGTCTTAAATAAATATTTGAACCAGCTGCCAAGATGAAATTTTGTTAATAGCACATTTTTAAAGCATGTAATTCCAGGTTTGATTTGTAGCAGAAGTATGAAGAGTTTTTAAAAGGCTAGAAAGCCTTTTTCAAGTAGAAAGGAATGTAAAGGTCAATTATATGCTTATTTCGTTTCTCCACTAAAACCAGAAAAGTTTGCCCTTCATAATCACGCCAATTGACTTTTTTAGTCAATGTGTGTTATTAATCACCAGTATAACCTTGACTTGATTTAAACACAAAAATTTGGTGTGGTGATATACCTTAGAGTGTTCTTTATAGTCCTTGCCTTTGGTTGATTAAAATATCAATTTAACTTTTTTTGAAAGAAGTGGTCTCTTTTTCCTACCTCATTCCCCATTACAGTACCTTTAGGAAAGTGAGGAGTATTGCAAATATCGCATTGGGAGGGTGGGGGTAAGGGGGACGGCAGATGAAGACAGAAAGACAAAGAGACAGAGAGACAGAGACAGAGAAATAATCAGTAGGCAGTGTTGATTCTGGAAAGAGAACATGCATTTCAAAAGTCTTAACAAACATTGATGCTCAGTGGTTTGAGGTTGTAGCCAGCTGTTTGAACAATCAGCTGAGGCATTAAAAAACAATGAGCCTTAGCTCATTGTTGTTGTTTTTTTTCCAAATATTTAAAAATTATATGCATACTGGTATAAATAGTCATTTGCAAACTATTTAATAACGTTCATTTTCCACTAGCACTTCAACAAGTGAACTCTTTTTAAAAAGGAACTGTTATATAACTTAAGAGTAGAACATATAAAAATAGGAACTCAACGTGAAAATGACTTGAATAAAAAATGAATTGCCCTTATTTACAATGCTATAATAAATTCTACAAGCTTCCCATACACAGTAAAAACTATACGAAAATTTAGCCAAGTAGTACAATTAACTGACATACTTAAATAACGTTTCCTTCTGATAATCTAGCCAACACACAGAGAAAAAAAGATTAGGGATTAGTAAAAAGTAGACACCCACTTACTAAAAGTTTCACTTCCAAAACATATAACAAAATCTGATGATCAAGTGATTGATTGGTTCAAATGTCAAAATCATTTGGGGACTTTGTATACCCCTGTTGACTCTTTGTTTCAGTGCTACAAGGAAGCTCTAGGAGGTCATAATTGTATGAAATGTATCAATTCATATAAATTTACTTCCACTAGAATTTTTAATATGTTTATTAATAAGATATAATAGCAATCTATGAATGCACATTATAAGTTCATAAAACAGTATATAGACATAAATGTGGATATATCTATATATCTTTGCAGTGAAATGATTCATGTAGCTTAAGTTTTCACAAAGATAGACCTTATACTTCCAAATAATATAGTATATACATAGCAAAACACAAACAGTAGGCTATTTTTCTTATATTTTCAGTTTATTATGACCTCATTGAGTGTAAAATAAAAACATGTCTCTAATTCTAAATAAATTAAATGACCCTGAGGAGAAAAATTTTAGCAATTACATAGTAAGAGTCAAAGATGATGTGTTTATTTTAATAATCTTTAATTCAATGCGGTTCAGGTTTTTCAAAGTAACATGATTTCAGAATGAATATGCTGGAAATTAAGAGCTTGATAAAATATCTAAGTACCTAGATGAATAAGTGATTTTCAGTCATTTGGGAGTTTTGACATTTCAGAGCTTAAAGAATTTTTAAAAACCCCTTCTCAATTCATAGGAGCACTGCATATTTTTTAAAAGAAGGGGAAGAAGTAATGACTTTTAATTACTTTTATGTTGAAATTTGGAAAAATAGAAAGACGTTTTTCAAGATAATGAGAGGTGCCTGGATTCTGCTAATCCAGAGATAGGACATTGAATTAGACACTATGCTCATATTGCAGGCCATTTATGGAATGGAGATTAATAAACAGGGTTTAGCTTCACATCTATCATGGAGACCTTTATAAACATGCTATCTATTAAAAAATTGATTTTTTTTTTTGGTCATAGATTTTTGTTGCTGAATTCAGAAAAAATTTGGACAACCCCTAGGTGAAGAACTACATGATTGCAAAGTATGATTGCTGTTCCCCACGGCCCAAAATAATTATACCCAACTTTGCCTGTGACATTTAGTTTAATGGCCTTCGTAAAAAGAAATGGAATCTTTACATTTCTGTGCAAATTGTTCTTAACGTTTTTAGTGTGTTTGCAGAGCACTTCAAAAGTGCAAAGTGTTTGAGTAATCAGAGATGACAGCAGCAGTAAGTACAGGCTGACCTTATGAAGATGTCTTTTGTCATATCCATACTTGGAGGGAGGGTAGTGGCTGACCCGAGATGACTTTCAGGCAATCTTAAGGAGAGTAACTACCTAGCTAAGAGCGTCTCTTCTACAAACTAATCTCAGAACAGTCTCTCCTTATGTCAAAGAGGTATTAGAAAAACATGGGAGTGGAACAGAAAAACTGAAAACTAGACTACAAAACTGGACTGGCAAAATCAGTTTGAACATAATGAAGGGGACCGACACATTTGTGTCTAATGTTTTAAGGGGTACCAGTTGCCATGCGTAGCTGCGGTTGATTGATATCTATGTGGTACCATCTTTTTGAACATAAAGATAGCAATTGGTTTGTTTAATCAGTAATTGATCGTGAAATAATGTAGTTTTTCTGCAACTGTGTGTGACCTGCCAGAGAATCAAGGTTTCTTAAAGTGTGGATATGGTTTTTTTTTTTAAGTGTACAATTCTATAATACACCATCTGTATATTGCACTATGTGCTCACCACCCAAAGTCTAGTCTCCCTCCATCACCGTCTTTGATCCTTTTTACCCTGTTTATCTTCATCCATTTCCCTTCCCCTCTAGTAACCATCATACTGTTATTTGTGCCTATGCATTTATTTGTTTGTTTTATCTGTTCGTTTGTCGCTTTTTATTTTATGTCCCACATATGAATGAAATTACATGGTTCTTGTCCTTTTCTATCTGATATTTCGCTTAGCGTGATACTCTCAAGATCCACTTATGTTGTTGTAAATGGCAGTATTTCATCCTTTATTATGGCTAAGTAGTATTCTATTGTATTTATGCACCACATCTTCTTTATCCAACCGTCCATCAGAGGACACTTAGGTAGTTTTCAATGTCTTGGCTACCACGTATAATGCTGCAGTGAACATAGGGGCAAATATATCTTTATAATTAGACGTCTTCAAATTTTGGGGGTAGAGACCCAGAAGAGAGATTGCTGGATCATATGGTAGTTCTATTCTTAATTTTTTGAGGAATAGATGTGATTTTTAATGCTGGTAGTGACACAACATTTAAAACGTGATTCTCAAATATAAGTGTTTAAGAATCACCTTGGGATGTTGTTTAAATGCATTCTGGGACCCCACTACCCAAGATTCTGATTCTGAAAGTCTGGGGGAGAGGCTCCCACATAGAAATTTTAAGCAAATTCTTCAGGTTATTCCGAAGCATGTAGGCCTATACTATACTTTAAGATACTCTGTATTATACTGTGTAAGGTATAGAAAGGTCTAATCACCATAGTTTCCACCTGAAACTAATAGAATATTGTATGTCAATTGTGATTGAAAAATAAATTTTAAAAAAATTTTTTTAAAAAAGATGCCTGTATTACAAGTATCTCCTTCAATAAAAGCCATCTGACACATGCAGTTCCATGATTACTTAAGTAATTGTGCTGGGCATGGGATTTTATTTAAAAAAGAAAACCGTCTTTGACCTACATCATTTCCGGGGCTCAAAAAAAAAAAAAAAAAAAAGGAACAGAAATAAAAATAACTCAATAAAAATTCCTTTAAAACCATTTTAGAGGGGGCAATGGATTTAGAAGACAAGCTCTTCATAACCTAAATTGTCCTCAAGCAAATAATGAGTCATTTAAAAAATTAATTAGCTGCTGAAAAAAGTTTACTTGCTGAAATTAAAAATTACATCACTACTAAAAAATTTAAATCTAGCAAAAATACTAAAAGCCAAATATCATAATTTCTATATACCTCTCCCAAAATGTAATAATTGAAAGGAAAAAAAATCACATCAAGATGAAATGGCTTCATAATATAAAATTTCAAAAGTAACATCAGAGCTAAGAAATACAAGTTATTAAATAAAATAGAAAAGTTTATCTCAAATCATAATAGAGAAAATTAATATAGAAATCATTCCACTTTGTCATGGGTCTTCACGGTGATGTCAGTATTTTGTGTCTACAGTATTTCTTCCTGGACAAGATAAAATATCTATTATTTTAATCACACAAAGGTTTAGTCAATAAGTTTTTTATTTTTTTATTTTTTTTTATTTTTTATTTTTGTTTTATAGGCACTCTAGTATGCACAAGATTAGCATCAATGTTGTGTAAAGTGTGGTAAGACTATGACAAAGGGAAACAGAGAGAAGGCCAAGAGGAGGAATGTTAATATTAACTGAATAACAAAGAAGGAAGGTGCTTAAGCTAGGAGCTCAAACCAGCTAATGTGAAATCTTGAGCCTGGGCATAAAGAAATTTCAATGAAATGAATAACAGGAGTGATAGTTACACAGTCAGACATAGCCTCTCTACACAACCCCTTTTGGAAAATGGAAACAAACATTTGGTTCAACTGAAGCCAAAGAAGCCTTAATTTTTCCCAGACGGCCATTTAGGAGTCTTGATTGTAGATACAGGATCATGAACATGTTTCATTACCTCTCCAAGCTTCAGTCTTTTCCCCTGTAAAACTAAGAGAGGAATCTCCACCTTGTCCATGTCCGGGTGGATTAAAGGAGGTTACAAACACAGAGTGCCAAGCTCATGAAAGTCTCAATCCATCAGAGTGGCGATAGGTATGAACTCTTCTCAGGTGAACCCTTTTTGGTCCTGTGTGATACTTTTTGTAAAGGGCAGGCTCAGTGCCTAATTATTAGAATCGCAGAAGCCCAGGTTTGGAAGAATGTCAAAGGCTATATCTGTTTCAAGGCCATATCTCATTCACTCTTCATCCAGTGCCAAGTCAGAACCTATGAGATTTCAAGAGTTCAAAGCAAGCTGATCATTGGGCACCCTCCTGGCTAATATTCCCTAGACAGTTAGTCAGCATTTATTTAGAAATTTAAAAATCAGAATAATAGTAAAAAGTGTGTTTTTTCACTTCTCATGCTTGGTAACCTAGCTTTGGGCATGCCCTTAAGCATAGTTTTGCAACTTATCTCTTGAGTGATCAAAATTAACTTCTCCTGGGTTGAAATGTAAGCCTCTGTAATTGCTTCCAAGACTAACAGCACTGGACCAATGAGCAAAAGCTGACATTAAAACAGAAATATTAACTAATCAATAATTAACTTCATACAATGAGTTAATAAGTCACTACGACTTAAAGTTTGCATGTCAGCGTATTTAGAATTTGCTCAGTATCTAAAAATTAGGCATGGTTTGTTGTTTCTTTTTAAAACAGATCTTAATGCCATATACCCTTTTAAAAAGGTTAATTTCTTGTGTCCAAGTCAAGTTATATCTTGGTAATGTCCTTCTCTGTGACTACTAGAACGAATTATGCCGCAGATGAAACATTCTTTAAGATTCTTTGAGACTAAACTTCATAATGGACAGGGATCTCTAGAGCTAAAGTTTTTTGAGACAGTCCTCACAGTTAATTAATAACCATAACTGTGACTGCTGAGGGCAGGTGAAGTCAGACAGGATCCATAGAAACACAGGTTGAAGGTTTTTGTAGTTCACTCAATGTTCAGAGCAGAGCTAACAAAACTCAGTTGTTCTGCGCAACCAAACCATTTTCTCCTCAGTTGCTGAAAGTTGTGTGGGTAGGATTGCCTGCCTCCTCCATTTCATTTTGCCTGTCTAAACATTGCATAAATAACTACTTGATAAATTCAGTGTTGATGTTGGCGCATGATGAGACAGACAAGAGTGACTGTTCATTTTAAAATTTATAAATACAGTATAAATAGTAATCAAATCCCAAGGGAGAATTCTTAAAAATGTTCCCATTTAAAATTCACAATCACATTTAACTTGCCTAATTTCAACCCACACACTTATGGAGCTTAATACAAAAAACGCTCCTGGCCTATATTTAAAATAATACGACATTTGACAAATGATTCAAGTGTTAAATTTAAAAATACATTCTGCATTAATTATAGTTTTAATATAAACTCTCTAAATCCAGTACTTGTAGGATTAACTTGAGGTCTCTCTCTTCCTCAACACATCATGTATACATACACGCACAGACATGCATGCACAACATAAATATTAGAAAATATAGTCTGAGAATATACTATGAAAAACATTCACTAAGTCAGAGTAAATAAACTTGAGTAGTTAACAGAAACCAATTAATTAAAAATTTAAGTATCTCTTAGAGATACCAAGACATAGACCACCTGCCTCACTGATGGAATACGCTAAAATAGACATAATTCATTAGCCAGGTCATGGCAGCCAAATGGCATACATTCTTTAGATTCTGGACTGGGTTAAAATAGCAGCAAATTTCATGAACTGAGTGAAAGGGAGGAAGAGAAGGGAGAAGAAGAAGTATACTCTACAAAAAGTTCGTTTGTTTCTAGTTGCTCTATAACCTAAGGAAAAATTTTCAACTCTTCTTAAGCTGTAACTGCAAAAACTAAAACGAAAATTATTTGTTTAAAAAACAACAACAACAACAACAACAAAAATGGGACAACTGGGGCAGAGGCTGTTGGCTTACAGTGTCCCTACCATGTCAGTTTCAAGTCATACAAACTTGACTAAATGCGTTCGGTGGTGGTGTCTAAAAATGTGATTATTCAAGGAAAGTATAAGGAAAGAAGGTGGGAAAGCAAAAACAAGTAGAATATTTCACAAAATGGAAATGACACCAGTTAGATTAAAAAAAAAAAAAAAACATCCGACTAACATACATAATTTCACTTTTTTCTATATTGAAAAAACTTTTTAATCTTCAAATTTCACTTGCTTTTGAAAATCAGCTTTATTGAAATATAATTAACATGCCATTTAACTAGTTCATTTAAAATGTATATTTCAATTATTTCTAATCAAGTTGTACAACCATCACCTGAAAAAAAAAAAAAAACCCTCATACTTACTAGCAGTAACTCTTCATTTCTTCCAAATTCCCAGCCCTGGGAAACCACTGATTTACTTTCTGTCTCTATAGATTTGCCTATTCTGGACATTTTATACAAATAGAATCATATGTGGTCTTTTGTGACTTGCTTCTTTTACTTATTATAATGCTGTTTCAGGGTTCATCCACATTGTAATCAGTATCAGTACTTCATTCCTTTTTATGGCAAATAATATTTACAGTTATAAGTTTTCCCCTTAAGCACTGGTTTAGTTGCATCCAATAAAGTTTTGGCATGTTGCGTTGTCATTTTCACTTAACTTAAAGTATTTTTTTATTTCTTTTGTGATCTCTTCTTTGACACACTTATCACTTAGGAGTATATTATTTAATTTTCACAGATTTGTGAATTTCCCACATTTCTTTTGTTATTGATAGCTAATTTAATTCCATGTTATCAGAGAACATAACTTGTATGATTTCAATCCTTTTAAATTTAGTGAGGCTTTTTTAATGGCCTAACATAGACTTTCCTGGAGAATGCTTCCCATGCATTTGAGAAGATAAGTTCTGCTTCTATTGGGTTAAATGCTTTAGAGAGTTCTTTTAGTTCCATTTGGTTTATAGTATTGTTCAAGTTTTATATTTCCTTTTTGATATTCTAACTAGTTGTTCCATCCACTATGGAAAGGAGTATTGCAATCTCCAACTATTGTTGAATTTTCTATTTCTTACTTCAGCTCTATCTATTTTTGCTTCATGTAATATGAGCTATGTTATTTTGTTTCCTCGTTTGTTTTTTTTTAAATTAGTATCCTCAAATTTGCTAATATATCCTTGCTTAAATTATTCTGAGGTAATTTTCATGAAGCTTTATATTATAAGAGACTCTGAGATGACCATTTTTGATTCATTCCTGCTATTAAACAACAGTCAAAATCAGGATGATTTGCCTTTTTTATAATACAAATATAACAGGTTAGTTTATTACTTTGCATACTGGATGTACTACTACTACTATTAATTTCAATACATTTATAAGAAAAACATTGTAACTATTTTTGCAGTTTTCAAAAACCATTAGATGTTTTAGAAATGAAGTATGTTTATCTGTGAACAACTGATATCTTAATTATAATCATCCTTATTTACTTATTAGATAGACATTGATGTATTACACCAAGTTAGTCACCTGGAATAAAATAACATTTTGGCACTTCTTAACTTTTAAAATCTAAATTTTCATTCAAGATCTGCTACCAACTTACTCTTAACCTAGAAAAGTTGCTTTGGCTTTGTTTGGCTTAGTTTCCTCAAGTGTAAAGTATAGATAACACTATCTGTTTGCCTAATTCATTAGGATACTGTGAGGATAAAATTACTAATAAATGAGACAATTTGAAAATTAATTGTACTTAAATATACTGTTATAAGTACAGAGCTTGCATAAAAAGAAAATAATTGCGCACTCATGAAAAAACAATCAGCATTTGCAAAAGGCAAAAAAAAAAAAATGACAATGTTTAGGTCACACACTCCTGTAACTTTTGGAGGCAGAAGCAGAGGCCGGTGAATGGCTGCTCCCTCTCTGGGGACTGCCCATCACTGACTTTTCCTGAGAACGTAGTTCAGGCAGTTTACAGTTCTTTTTCATAAACATTTAGTCCTCACAATTAAATGAAGGAACTAATTTTACTCCCACATTACAAGTGGGCTAACCGAGGCTTTCAGAGGTTAAGGAACTCACCTAAGGTCACACAGCTAGCTTGAAAGACTGTGGGGCCTCAAACAAAGCAGGTTCATTACAGAGTTTTGCTAACTTACTCAACTGTCCCTCAGACTGCAAGAAAGCTCTTTTGACCTGAAAAATTAATTATAATTCCCAATATTAGGATCAAACCTCATGATTAGGAAGAACTTAAAAGACTTTCCATACAATTAAAATGAGATATCATTTTTACCTATAAGACTGGCAAAGATGAAAAGGTTGATAATATCTACTATAGGTACATGGAAAAACAGACACTACTAAAAATATTTACTTTGTGTACATTCACACTTTTTGGAAGGGCAGTTTGGCAGGAACTACCAAAATGTAAAATAAAAAACAGACTCCTGGGTTGGTTAACATTTGTCATAGTTGTAGACAGGGTATACTGCTGAAAATATATGTTGGAACTGAAAGTGAGGTTGAAAAGTTTCTAACAGCTTCCAAAAAGGAGGAAGGAAAATAGTCATGTACAAAGATCAGTAGCCAGAATGGTATCAGGCTTTTTTACAACACTGGAAGGATTAGGCCTTCAGATTTCTGAAGAAAAATATCTAACCTAAAATGCTATACCTTGCCACTATCTATCAGGTGAAATAAAAATACTTTTAGAAATTTTTAGACATGCAAGTACTCACAAACCTTTCCCCTTATCACTCTACCCTTTTCTGGAAAGCTGCTATATCAAAATGATGAAATAAAAAAGAAAAAACATGGGTACTGCTATTTTTCAGTCTTGCGGAACTTCGACTTTTCAGATTATGTGCATGTAAAACTCATCGAATTCTTTTTTTAAATACATAACTTTGAAAAAAAGATGAATTCTTACTGGGGATCAGTTGAGAATTATTTGGTGACATTAACTGAAACATCAATTAATTCTAGTTTGGAATATTTAATGTTTACCTGATAGAGTGAGTATAAAAAGAGGCAAAGAGTTTTAATACAAATTTTCTTTTATTTTTGTATTGCAATTGATGAATACTTATAAACTACCCTTTTTTAAAAAAGAGGCTCCACATAAATGGTTACACTGTGGCATCAATAATATACAGCTTTTGGAAAAGGAAATGAACAATCCACCTCATAATGGGAGTAGATAGGTGATGTGACTTGGTTAAAAAGAATCCAGTGGCAATATCATATATTTGAAGGTGCTGTGTGTCAAACTTGGTGTGTTCTAGAAACTACTAAATGACTGGTCATAACAAAGGCATTGACAATGAAGATTCAAGTGCAGTTCAAATATTTAGTGACTAATAAAAAAAGGTGCATTACTAAATTATTATTTAATGTAATATATATGTATGCAAACTAGTCTAAGTAAAATAAAAAGAAGTTACTTATCAAACTGTTTCCCAAAAGCATCTTTCATTTTCAATGAGGTAGTAATGAAAGCAAGATGAACTTGACTTGTCATTCTTCAAAAGCTGAGGCCATAACTTATTCATATTTGTATTTCATGCCATCTGAGGAAGTCTTTTTCCTTCCTATCACACCACCCTGTTTTTTTCCTTCATTGCATTTATCACTATCTTTTATTTTTTTTTATTAATTGCTTTGTGTTTTAAGTCTATCTCCCTCACTAGAATGTAAGCCCAGTAAAAGCAGGGACCTTGCCATCATATTCACAACTGAATGGATCCTAAACGTTATCCAATGCCTCCCAGATCATAGGCATTCATGGCAAAATTAAATAGATGAAGAGCGAATGAACAAACACTTGGTAGACCCAGCAGAATATGTGCATTAATTAAATCTTCCACACAAATTTGAAGTCATCTTCTGATCAATGGGAGGAAAAGTGCCTTCTCCCCAAACAATTCTCCTGAATAATGGAGCTTAAGGTGTTGAAACCTTTCTACTTGCTGAATAAGAATCATAGTAGAGTTGTAGCTATTAGTAAGTAAAATAGCCTTTGTCCTGTTAAGAGTTTATATAACAATCTTAGTTACAGAGAAACGTGGTTAACTAAGCTGCTGCTGCAAGAGTTTGGCACAACAGGAAACAAAGTAACATGAGCATGGAATCGTGTTATTTATTCAAAAGCACAGTAACTGGTTTACTCATTTACCTCAGTAGGACATTTTGCTTGATTATCACTTTGAAGCTGGATTAATTCTAGTTTCCCTTTCCTTGAAACTGTTCGATGGCTCCACATTGACTACAGCAAAGACCAAAATCTTCAACATGGAGTGAGTCCTTCCATAATCTGGTTTCTTTCTCACTAACCAGGCTCCAGCGGAAGCAAATAGCTTCCAGATCCCCGAATACGCCAGGTTGTTTCTTCGTGCAATGCTTCTTCTCCCGCAGTTTGGGAAGCCTTCCTCTCCTGGTCCACTTGGTAGTCTCTACTTCCTGGTTAAGATTCTGAAACCTTTCTAGCCCTCTCCTCCAGGAAAACGATCAATCCCTCTTTCAAGTGCAGCCTTCTACCCTCACTTACAAATTTTGTATAAGACCTAACCCATGGCCATGCATAAAACTGCATTTCTCATGGCTCTTCCTTCCCTTTGTTTACTCCAGGCACACTGGCCTCCTTGCACTTCCTCAAAACCTCCATTCTCATTTGTCAGGAGTAAAATATTTTCTTGCAGGTATTTATATGCGCTCCCAACTTACTTCAGCTCTGCTCATATGTCACCTAGATGCTGTCTCTGACTGCTCTAACCAAAGAAGTTTCCCCCTTCTTGGTTCCTAGGCAGAACTAACCCCCACTCTAGCCAGGCTACTTTAACCTACCTGACTTTCTCCTTGTAGTACTGATCTAATAGTTTATTATATAATTCATATTGTTTCTGCCTTCCCTTCTAGAATGTAAGCTCCATGAGGATGGGTCTTTGTTTTGTTCACTGCTATAGATATTTATGAATGAATGAATGAACGAATGAATGACACCGGTGACACTTTATCACCCAGGTTGGCTTAAGACTTCTGTCCTCTTCCTGCTAGACAGCAGGGGCTGTATCCAATACCTCTTAGTCTCCTTAGCTCATTCTACACACAAAATAACTTCTTAATATTCCTTGTATGACTAAATGGTGTTAAGTATAAATTACCTGCAACAATGGTTCCCAAGAAAGGGACTCTGAATCCATGTATACTACATAAGCTGAAGAATACAACTATATTTCCACTATCCCTTTATCTAAAACTCTTGGGACCAGGCATATTTCAAAATTCAGAATTGTTCACTACTGAACACCCTGAGGAGGGTCTGGGGGCAGTCCTTTGTAATCAAACATATTAACAGCTTTGCAACAAAACATGTGAAGAGTCCTACAAGTGTGATAAATAATGCTCAAGTCAATTTTTCTGTCAAGTGAGTTATCAAGATAAATTGATGAGTTTAGGATTTTGGAATTGTAGACATGGGCTGTAGATGTGAACCACCAGATGGAGAACTGTGAATTATCTCTGTGCTAAAATGGGTTCCCCACATTCCAGAAGGTTAAAAATCACTGGTTTAACACAAGAAAATATCTATTTTCTTTTTAGTACAGCTAATATCATTTACTATGTGGCAGCCCTTGTGTTAATCTCTTTAAATATGGAGGTGAAAAGTACTGTTTGCCCCATTCTGAGTGAGGAAACTAAGGCTTAGTGAGAGGGTTAGTAAATTGTCTGCACAGCTGATAAGTAGCTGAGCTGTATTCAAACTGAAGCTGTCAGGCAATCAAAACTCATCCTCTTGGTGACAGGGCAACCATGATGACTTCATACAGCCAAGATAAAAATCCTTTGTGATGTTAAGCTGCAGGAAAGTTTCTGTAATTCAAGTAAATATAAAAATCCTCAGGCTACATGTAGCCAATATTTCACTGATATTGCATAACAGAATAATTTATTTCCTTAGCTAAGCCAACATTTTATACATTAATGAGAGGTCAAGTAATTCCAGATAACTAAAAAATCAGTCACATCAACTTGCCCTGATTTCTTTCGCAGAACCATGATCCAAAGTGTGTTATTCCCTGACAGATGAGAACAGGAATAGTAGAAGAGAACAATCAAAAAGGCACTATCATCGATAATATGTAGATTTTTTACAGTTATCTTTTTCAAGAACATCTTAGTTGCTCGAAATTTTTTTAAGCCAGGCATGAGTTGATAAAATGTATTTGTGATGATCACATTTCGAAACTCTTTTGGAATTACCAAATATTGCAGTGATATTTTGGGAATAAGGAGTTAGTTGTATAATAACAATAAAACCATATATTAAAAAACAAAAAAAAAAATCCCTGCATAGAGCTACAGCTTCAACTTAAGACAGTGTTTTGGACTTTACTACACTTATGTGACAACCTCAAATTATGAAATGTTGAGTTAGCAAAAATACAACACACATTCATTTTATGGTATACAAAAGCAGATAATATGAACATGAAGATTAAGAAATGAGAATAACATATACGCTAAATAAATCACAACAGAAACAGGCTTTATTTCAACCAGACAAGTGAATACTTCAATTAACATCAACTTCTTCAAGACTTGAAGATATGGAAATTAAAGGTGGTGCACAGACGGCAGAGAAGGAAAGATTCATCATGGAACAATGTACTGCCCTTCCAAAAATCCCCTTCAGCAATATGCTCAATTCAAAAGACTTAATAGTTCTAAATCGTTAGATCCCAAGCATTTTAATATTTGTACAAGATTCACACTTGAAAGTTACCCATCGGTCCCAATGATGTCTTTCAAAAAGAAAAAAATAGAGAGAGATCAGTATCATAATTTTTTAATTTGAGAAACTGGGATTGAAATACAGTTTTTAGTTTAAAATATTTCAAATTAAAAAAATGTATTATTATTTAAGATGCCTTGTTACAAAGCTCCTAGGTACATACATGTACAAAACAAATAGGTATTACTGTCTGACACCTCAACCTATAACTTCTCCTAAACCTCCCAATATGAACAGTTAATCTACCGGGAGACTTTGCCCTGTAAATTTCAATGTCCTGCACAGGATTTGCTGCCATTCATATGCTGTGCATGGAGGCGGACATTTCATCATAGAACAGTCAATTTAACATAAAATAACCCCAACAAAACACTGCATATCCATAAGGGATAATACAAAATTGCATATAATTTTCGACTTTCTCCAGACTCATTAAATTCATGAGCACTTTCAGAGTTTTCCCCTCAAGAGCACTTTTGAGAGCTTTTGTGATCTCATACTTAACTTTGTATCGAGTTGGACAGCACCTTGATTAATATGAACAATTATATGAAAGGAAGGTATGGTGGGGAGGGGGAGTCATCCAGGAACAGACAGAGGAAAGACTCTTTTCCCACAAGACATTCAACCAGAAAAAAAAGACAAGAAAGGTAAACAAACAAACAAAATAGTGTTCACAGTAAAACATGCCAGATTTGTAGTTTCATTTGAAACCAACAGCAAATCATGAAACGTCATGAAAAATATAAGTAAAGGTAAAATCTCCTAGAGTAATTACTAAACAAATTTAAAATCACCACACTGATCAGTAAACCCCAGAAGAAAAATAAACAGCACTTACATTTCAGGTCCTTCTTAAACATCATACAACTTTTCAAAGTTAATGCAAAAAATTGGTAGGTTTGGCCACGCTGCACAAATGTTGTTTGTTTTTAAAAATACAGTATACAGAAAAAACTCTTGTATTCCCCATTTTGAATCATAAGCTCAAGACTCAAGAGTAAAAGATCGGCTTGAAGGATTTTAAATTATTTACAAATCCAGCAGGTGCATCTGCCATGAATGGCTTGGCTTCTGTACACACGGTGGCTTTCACCTTCTCCAGCAGCAGTTTTCAGGTCTCTGTTCTCACAGAAGGCTGTTCCATCTATGGCTCATCTCTACTGGTCATCGGTCATTTTGAACAGTTCCAACAGTGCCCCAACAGCTCCAAAGTAACCCTACAAAACAATGGGAAAACGTATGATTATCTCTGAACTTAGCCAAATACCTATCGTTTTTAATAACTCTAGAAATGTTGTACCCCCTTAACGTTGTAGATAAATTTAAAACCTTAACTGCCATGAACTGTGGTGGAATAATAATAATTATAATAATTATTATTATTATAACAATTATTACATATATTATATTTAATTATATTTAATTATTATAATTATGTATATGATAATTACATGTAATAATTATGATTCTAAACAAAGAGATATCCAATAAATGTGTTATTATATTTATTGGATATCTCTTTGTTTATATTCAGTAAATAAGTCAACTGATGTAAAGTGTTTAGGAAAATGGCACAAAATATGTGCTACATAAGTGTTTTGTACTGTTAGTATCATAATTATTTTAATTCTTGCCACTGGCAAAATTTGTATTATTACTCCATTTCACAGATGAGAAATGGAAGGTAATAAAGTAAATTACCCTTTTCAGAGTCACATGGCTTCCGCCTGGACTCAACCCCAAATCTGTCTGATTTGAAGTTATAATATCTCACAGGGAAGAATTCTTAAGTTTCCCTCATTAGATCTAGGAAAGGCATCTAAATCAGTCTGAGCTTCACTTTGCCCATGTTTCTGTGAAAATGAAAGGAATTGAAAAATAGAAATTTTTGGAAAACTCCACTGTCTCTAAAACTCAGGAGACTCTATACCCTGGTATAGGCCTGACTTGAAAGTTACTGCAGAAACAGGTAGCAAAATGTCAGAATGCTACATGGCACAATCTGTACCTCTGTTGCTGCCCTCTTGCATTTACTGAGGGCTCACTATACGCTAGAAATTGGTCTAAGCACTTGACATGAACTTACTCATTTAATCTTCATAATAACTTTATGAGACATACTATTATACCATTTTGCAAAAGCTAAAACAAAGATGGAGCAGTAGAGTTGTCTAATGCCTCCCAGTCAGTCAGAGGCTCTGCTCTTAGCGGCTCGCTAGACTACATCTCTTAGGAGATGCTCACTGATATGAGCTGAATGAGAGACTGATGGGGTGAGGACTCCTGAGGCAGAGCAGGAGAGCCGACCATACCAGTGCCTCCCCAAAGTTCACTCTCCTTGGTGTCGTCCAAGTAAGGCAGAGTGAACTTCGGAACACAGAGAATTTTCTGAGATACCCACATGTGGTTAAGAAAATACTCCACTTTCATTGGCCGTAGAGACCTGAGTTGTGATAAGCAGTAACAAACCAAAGCCATAGTCCATAGAGACCTAGGATTGTAGAGCGTGGCATGCATTTTCACCCACAGATGTGGGTTTCCCTAAAACATTGTATCTCATTGCCTATCTTGTCACCAATTAACTACCGGTGTGCCCTTATAGATGGCTTTTAATCTCTCAAGGCTTCTAGGGTTTGTTTCTGCACTAGTCTAAGAGAATCTGGACTAGGGTGGCCAGATAAAACATAGATAAATGCCAGATAAAATAACTGCATCCTATATTTTTAATCACTAAATATGGCAACACTAGCTGGCCTGGAACAGTGGTTTGTGGTTTCCATTTTTCATTTTAACTATTATTATTTTTCAAGGTGAGGTGGTTTGTTCTTTTTCAAACAAAATCTTATGTCGATAACTGACAAATAAGCAAATAAAAAGGTTGGGAGAGGAGAAGTGAAAATTCTGGCAGTACATTCATCTTACCCTCCAAGAGTGTATCACTCAATGCCTTAAGATGTGGAGCATCTTTTCATTGTTTGTTGGCCATTTGTATGTCCTCTAGGGAGAAGTGTCTCTTCAGGTCCTCTGCCCAATTTTGATTGGATCATTTGTGGTTTTTGTTGTTACTGAATTGTAACTAGAGTTCTAATTAGCAGAACACATGCTCAGAAACAGGCCTTGGTCTGACATCAAAAAATCGGTGAGTGAATGAACATTTATACATTTATGTGAAAATAAAATGGTTAAATTAGGAAGATTTTTAAAATTTTTTATTTTTCTAAATTTTTTTTTATGGTGACATTGGTTAATCCAGTAAGTTTCAGGCATATACTTCAACAGTAAGGCATTTATACATTTATTGTGTGTTCACCGCCCATAGTTAGATTTTTTTCTGTCACTACATATTTGAAGGAAAACATTTTTAATGACTATGCATTTTAACTGATTTTTTTTTTTTTGACTAACCAACTACCAGTCTCGATTGTTGGATAAGAGAGCTTCCATTTTATATATTGTTTTTCCTTATCCTCTGCATAAATGCTAACATATGTTAGACAATCCAAAAAAATTCCACATAAAACAATTAAGTCCACACAAGCTCGACCTACCTCATGTTCCAGAAACAGAGCTTTTAGCTGTCCTTTGGACCAAAAATCCATGGCATATGCTAGCAGCTTCATGGAGACCATATTGATTCTGAGAAAATTTCCAACAAACACAACTCTGTCAATATTCTGGGAAAGAAAGAAAAAATTGAACCATGATATAAAAATAGCATTTAGTAAAGACCCAATGTTCTGTACATCACCTTGCAAAATAATTTTTTAAGTGGAATTATTTCAGCATTTCCAAGATGAAGTTGAAGAAACTTCAAAGTGCATTCCATAAGAACAAGAGGGTGAGATTTGGGTTGAACAAGGCAGAGACTGACATCAGACTTATTTGCAGGTATATTCGGTTGCTTTAGGTCTCGTATGAAATTCTGCCCCCAACACTTAATATATAAAATTGTAACTGGAATCTACTATGGCCATCCCACCCTGAAAAAGCCTGATCCCATCTGATCTCGGAAGCCAAGCAGGGTCGGGCCTGGTTAGTACTTGGATGGGAGACCACCTTGGAAGACCAGGTGCAGTAGGTGTAAAAAATAAAAAATAAGAGATTGTAAATTGACAAGGTTCTTGCAATCTGTGAGGTCAACCAATGGTTGCCTCGCCTAAAAAAAAAAAATTGTAACTGGAGTTCAAGTTCAGCTAAATTTGCTTGTGTATTCCTTCAACCCCCGACCCCGCACACTCTCAACTATAAAATATTATTCTAACCAATTCATAAATAAAATGGCCATGATACGGGTTATTCCTCTAACGTGTTTACTCAGTTTGCTCTGTGCCAAACACTGGGAATACAAAAAGAAACAATACTTATTCTCTACCTTAAGAATATATGATGGAATATCCTGTTTGGTCAAAATGTGGGTTAAAATACAGTAATGAAAAATACACTTATCTTTTTGTTCTAATGGATACAGATTTGCATTCTGAATACACACTTAACACTGAGCTCAGCCTTATTATGCAGAGGCTGCTCACCACTCACTAACTCACAGAGCCTGTTGTTACGGTCACTCATATCAGAGAGAAGAGAGTCTTGGAAAGTGGCATTATTTTCTGTTCAGTCTATCAAGAGTAACAGAGTCTGAGAACATCAGCTTTTAATTGTCTCACCTTCATGTTCATGAACCCATTAACCACTGTGAAAAATTTCCATGGGCAGAGGGGTGAGAGGTGGTATTAATAAGTTTCCACAAATGGCAACTGTAGTCAAAAACCACCCAGACTAAGAGGTGGCAAGGAACACTCAATGGAAGAAACTCAGATTAAAAAGGAACTTAATTAAATGTAGATGTTTTGCCATTTTCCCCCAAACAAAGGAGTCCAAGGCAGGACTTGCTCAAAGCCCCAGTCCTGCATTACTCTGGTAGAAAGGTAGAAGGAATACAAGTGGTATTAAAAGGTGATGGACACTCCTTATTTCAAATAAATTCCAAGTGGGTCAAAGATATAAATGTGAAAGTAAAAGAAAAAAGAATAAAAAAAGAAATAGACAAAGACTAGAGGAAAACATGAGATAATTCTTTTTAAAAATGTTGAAATAGAAAAGGTCTAATACTCAGAATCCATTAAAAAGGCTGATAATATTTCCTTCAAAAGAAATCAAGTATTTATTCAGGGAAAAACATCACCATGAATAAATCCAAATGAAAAGCAATAAACCAAAAGTATTTTCAGTACGTATAAAATGGATTAGTTACCTACAAATCAGTAAGAAAAAGACTAACACCCAAGAAAAAAATGAGTGAATGGTATTAATATATAGTTTATATACACACAAGAGGAAATACTAGTGGCTATTAACAGAGTAAAAAAGGCTCAGCTTCACTTAAAATATAATACAAATTACAATATCTGTAAAAAGACCTGCTGGTTCACTCATACTCTGTGGAAAGCAGGGGAAAGTCCTATTGCTTTATTCCCATCAAACTGAATTTTGAGGTCTATGAGTATAGCCAAGTACATACATAAGGCTTAAGTTTTAAAGCCGGTTTGGCTACTTGGAAAAATTATCTTTAAAATTAATGTCAAAAACCAAATTCTCTGTTACAGTGAGTCCTATAACCAAAGTGGACTTTGAAAAGGCATGTCTCTGTAATACATTCTTGCATTTAAACTCTATCTGAAATGGGGCCTTAAAAAAAGTATGACCCTGACTAATAGGCCAGTGACATATTTTATGCTATATTGTGAGAGTATCTCTTACAATCCCGGAGCTCAAAGGCAGGGCTGGCACCCACCTATCATAAAGACTGCCTCATACCCTGTTTAACATTAGGAGGGGATTTTTCAGTACCTATAACGTTCTATTTCTTGATCTGAGTGGTGGCTAGACAGGTGTGTGTGAAAATTCACCAGGCTGTACCCTTATGATTTGAGCTCTCTTCTCTGTCATATTTCTAATAAAAATTATATTTAAAAAAAACTATTACCAATGCTACTATGATTCTTTAACACTTCTCATACTGTTACCTGTTCCACATCTAACTCCTCTTTCTTGTCTTCCTAACACAGCTCAGTGACACCTGTTCTACTTTCCACATCTTGTATTTCAGAAAAGGGTTCCTTTTTTTTCCCAAAGGAATCTTGCAATATTTCAAAACATGTTACCAAAGCTTTGTCTGTCACTGGCTCCACCCCTTCTTGTGCCTTGGGCTCTGGCTGGCCTCAGCTGTAGCAAGCTCTCTGTGCTTTGATAGCCCTGTACAATGCTGCTTGAACTCCATGCCACAAGGCAACACTGTAAAGAAGCTGAAAGCAAAGAGAATATCGAATACTGCAAGTGAAACGTTTCCCCTGAAAATATTTGCAAGGATGCAAAGAGCTTTTCCTCACATTTCAGGAGGCACATGGTAATAATGATGGTTAGAGAGGCCATGGCATGAATTGTAATTTGACCATGTTTCTTCTATGGTTGGATGGTTTTATTTATCATCCAGTGCCTACTTAAAATAATACATATATTCTTCCTCCTCCCCCAACACACAGCCCTCACATTCTATGAGGTGTGACTATAATGAAGGGCAGGTTTCCCAAGAAGCTGAAGCTTTATAAGAGTTATAGTTATTGCTCTACTAAAGGTGACGTGGATAAATGATGTGCGGCTTTCCCTGGGTTAAGCCTCACCTCGTTCAACGCACACATCCGAGCAATGGAGCCGATGTTGTTGGTGATGGTGACCAGTGTGGCTCGGGCGAGGTCCTCCTTGCTGATGGATTCTCGCTTTTCCTTACTCATCATGTTGCCAAAGCTATGTTGGAAATATTAGTGAGAGTTTTCAAAATCATCCTCAGGCAGACCCCATACTTCCACCAAGGTACTGTGGAAAGCTGCATGAATAGCTGTTCAAACTCAAATGACCTGATTCCACGGCCACGGTTTACAAGTAGACAGGATTACGATATGAATGATTGGCTGCCCTTTTCTTAATAGGGACACAGTAGCATGGCTATTAATGGGGGGGGGAGAAATGGTTTTTATATTCCTCTATATGTCTGAACAAGAATGAAACAGGGGAAACTGTTGCAAGTTTTCCAGAAACTCCTTTCAAAGCTGCTCTATTTTAAGCACAAGCATCAACAGCTAAACATCTCAGTGCTTCATAAAGGGCAGGAGACCAAGTCTGAGCTCAGATCCCATAGATACTTGCACCAGGCTGGTGGGTTAAAATATGTAAAACTAACTATATGAATAGCCAGGGTGGAGATGCTCCCTTGTGTTTAATCACTACTGCTCCTAGCTACTTAGTGTCTACCTTGATGCTACAGCAGATCCTTGAAGGCCAAATCGTTCATAGTCTCCTCCGTAAATGTCCTTCACCAGCTTATCAACATTGGTGCTGTCGCCTTTAGCTGCCATTTCCAGAGCTTCTTCAAAGGTCTCACAACCAGTCAGCAAGCAACATAGGCCTAGGAATGTTCCACCTCCAAGACTGAAGGAACAATAAGGTTTATTTTTAAATTTTACTTAAAGATATGCCCATCCAAGTCCCCAACTACATCAAGACCACTAATCTTGGTTAATAAAGATGGAAGAAAAAACAAAGGGGCACTTGAAGTAAGATGTTAGGGTGCAAAAGAGCTTGAGGGTAGATTGGATAAAAACGAGGGCAGAGACTGAAAAGAAACACCAAGAAAAACTTGCCCATGAATTTAAAAACAAAACCAGGTGAGACTCTCACTGATTTCTGTTGTGAGACCTTCAACTAGCCACTAACCTAAGTGCTTCATTTGGTCTTCCCAACTATAAAATGGGGCTAAATCATGATCTCTCCTAGACATGTGGTCTGAAAGCAGCAAATAAGCTAAGTAATAACCGGTATATATATATTTAATATATATATATATATCTGGAATATGAATACTTAGAAAAAATTACTGTGCATAGTTCACATCTATGGAGCCAAACTCTGTGGATGACAAAACTGACCGAGGACTTAGCTAGGACTAGCCAGCCCCAAAGCTGCAGCTTTCACCTGACCTCACGTCTCTAGCAGAAATAGTATCACTTAACTTACTCGGAAGTTTCTGAAAGGAAACCCCCGACTGGTCTCAGATTATATTTTTTTCTGCTAGAGTCTGGAAAAGGTTATTAATATTTTACTTACCACCCAGTCAAAAACAGTAACAAAGGTCACAAATGGTTATAAGGCTCAAACTGTTTTAAAAGCTTTCCATTGTTTGGGGCGGGGGAGTGGGAATTCCCTTAAAAGAGTCTTTTTAGACAAAATTAGAAACTAATTATGGTAGTTGAGAAGGAACTCAATTGTGTTTTAATATCGAAGTTGCCTGAGGGAAAGAAAAGCAGGTTCAGAGTAAAGCTATCACCAGTGAACTTCTGTCGGGACAAGGAGCAGTGACATGACCATGGATTTTAGTCTTTATTTATCATGCAGAAGAGTAAATGTAGAAGACTAAATTGCTCACATCAATTTGTTCTGAAGCTCCAAGAGCATTAGCTCTGGGAAGCCCGTATGAGTTTCAGTACTGGCTTCTAATTCTAAGAAAATTCGAGTAGATTAAGGTTATCTTTAACTTAAATATTTTTTTAAAAAAGAGAAAATTTAGGGTAAATATATTTACTGTCCATAACCACTAACAAGAAGGCACCAGATTGTAGATAAGCATATAGTCCTTTAAATCATATCCACGGCAAAACTGTATGTAATATTTCTTAAGTAGTGATTCTTACAAAAATTCGTACTTGACTGACATTTAGGGTTGCTGTGGAAAATCACATACCACCAGTTAGCAGCTATCCAAACTGTGGCCATAGTACCATGAGGACACAAAGAGCTTCATGGAAATTACTGCCTTGACAACTCAGTCAAATGTAAATTTTGGATTTCTTCCAGGAGAGCTTTTCTTTATTTACATTTAACATGGCAGATCATGCTATGTTATCAGTTGCAGTTTACCCTACAAAGCTACTGTGTTTTAACAGGAATACTTTTTGGTTTGCAGTTCACCTGGATATGTCTTGTTTTCTCTTTGTATAGTTTTAAAAAGTCTTTGCTCATAATTCTAGCTTTATTTGTCAACAGTAATAATCTTTCTTTAAACATCAGGTATTGGTATTCAAGGCTTTCAACAACCTACTCCAAACATAGACAACTGAAGACACTGGCTGACTTAGAAAGAAGGCAACTCATCAACTGATGTATTTGTATGAGTGAAGAAGGGCAAGGGCTTTGTATGACTGGAAAATGACAGGTGACTCCAGACAAAGCACTGAGGTTGAATGGGGAAAGTGAGCATGCACTTGCACAGCTGGTACACTACAGACAGGAGGAAAGAATGCACAGTTGCAGAAAAGCGCTGTATTTAAATATCCCCAGCCTGCTAACTATTATTTGATCCAGTGATTCTCTTGCTTCTAATCAGATATATCTGTCTGTTCCAGCAGATGGGAAGACCCTCAGAAAATCAGACACAAAAACATAATGCTAGAAACAGCCTTTGCATATCATTGTTGGTTTTTATTTATTTATTTTTTTAAAAAAGCCTTATAGTGAGGGATTTTAGGGAGTAGAAGAAACCTTCAATTATTGAGTGCTTGTGCCCTTAAAACAGATTCCAAAACAATGAGATGAGCTATACTGCAACTCCCACTGAAATTTCAAAATTCTTTACATTCCCCTTTTAATAGAATACACATTCTAACAACATCAGCTGGAAAGTCCTGTTATTTTTCATTGACTAACAAAATTGGAGTCAATAGAAAAAAAAAAAGTCGCTATCTAACATAGAAGGCAATAAAATTACACATGACATTGAAAGAAACCATCTGAAATCATGTTAAAAAAAAAAACTGATATCCTGTAATGAAGTGGCCTTCTAAAAACAAGAATGTTTAATGAGAAAACAGAGTATAAGACCATAACAAAAGCCCAGAGTGACAGCTATCAGTTCACACGAGCAGCAGCAAAACTTTAAGCTTAAGCCATTTGCTGAGATGAGTCATTCCCAGCATGTGTTCCGCACACTGATGCTCACTGCTGACCATGACCGTTTTATCAGTGGTTTTTAAATGAGATCAAAAGAAAACTTTAGTAGAACGACTCTGGTTAGACAAAGAGGATCGGGGGCCCAGAACTGATGTTTCATTCCACTCCCCTACCTGTGGCAGCCCCTGAAAGAACTCTATTAAACGTTCAGTTTCCTCTGTAGCACATTTCCAAAACTATTGGTTAAAGAGAATTTGTTGCTAAGCTTGGACATCCAGAGAGGATCTGTTGATGATTGCAAACCACTGGTCATTAATGGGCATTTAACAATAACTAAAATTTATAGGCCTTATTTACACATGGAACAGAAGCCAAACACCACAATTAGCTTATTATTAGCAGCTAGCTATTCAAGCTGACCCAAATCCCTGGAACTTCCATGTTTGAGAAGGTTACCTGTGATGTAATTCATGAATTTAAGTGTCAATCAACAAAATTATAAATATCTAATTGTAGAAAACGTTTAGCTTATTTTATCTTGGGGTTAGCTTTATCAATTCAATTACTCCTTCTGGGAGGAAGTCTGTAGTTTCTTAAAAGTTGTACCTTTATCGGGAGATCACTAAGGTAAAACCAGCTCAGTTGAAATATTCATTTGTCTCTAATACACTGGACAGTCCTAATAAGGCCATGGGATCAGCTGTGATTCTTGTGCGGGCAAGGAGGCTTAGTTCTGTATTCTAAGTGAGAAAATGTATGCCTAGTGGCAATTAACTTACACACCAAAACCTATATTCTGGAGATAAGCAGGATTTAGTCACAAGTGTGTGTGTGCGTGCGTGCATGTGTGTGTGTATATGTGTAAGCCAGGGTTTCTCAACACCAAAACTACTGGCTTTTGGAGCTCCGTACCTTTTTCTTGTGGAGGGCTGTATTGTAGGATATTTAGCAGTATCCCTAACCTCTAGCTGCTAGATGCCAGTAGCACCCCACTCCAGTGTGACAATTAAAAAACGTCTTCAAACATTGCCAAGTTCCCCTGGTGGGGTAAATCTTGCTTTCACCAGTGGTGAACCACTGATTTATACAGACCTATCACAATTCATGAAAATAGAGAAAAGCAATGCTCTCGTCCTAATGGGTGACTAGTACTGCAGAATTTCAGTACTGGCAAAGCTATTTAAGAAAAAACTCCCTTCACGGCACAAATGAGGATACTGTGGCCCAGGGAAGTTACATATCTTTATCTATCAAAAACAATGGCTTCAATGTCATGTCCCAAAGCACACTCCACATGATACTTGTTCCTTAAGACATCCCTCCAAAAATGGGCCCTGAGATCCAAGAGGTTGAAGGAACAGTTTATACCAAATCATTCTCTTAGAAGTAAAAAAATACCTGTTTGATTTTGTTCATACTAGGTTTTCTCAAAGATTTCTGAACCCAGATTGAACCCCCAGGAACAGGATGCCGTCCCATCTGCCCTTGGGATGTGCATGCATTAAAAACAGTCCTGGTGGCAGGACTGTTTTCCTGTCCATTGCCTTCCAAAATTCCCTGTGAAGTGTGTCAACTATCCTAGTTTTCAGCTAGAGCATTTATCCAAGGGTAACAAGCATTCGTTATTAACCCAGTTTGGTTTACTGCTTGTATTATTTCAAGCAATTCGTCCTGTGCTAGGCACCAAGGTGGTTCCAAAAGATGGTTTCTTCTGAAGCTCTCTATGACCATGCTAAGCATCCTTCCACCTGCATTCTCCTGTGCTTATTGTCCCTGCCATTCATTTAGCACTTGATATGTACGGCCTTTGGGGAAAACTTCTGATGTATGTGATCCTTCTTCCTTCGACCTAACCAATTTCTGGCATGGCAAGGGCTGTGTTTTGTAAACCTTTATATAAATCACCCTCATAATATATCCAGTAAATCCTTTTTGTTTAACTGAGGGTAAGAGCCTTCTTTCAAAAATGTATTCAATATAAATAACCTTTTTAAAAACTGGTCTTCAAGGAAGAGGCCTGGGTTTAAGCATGAAAAAAGGTTCCCAATAAAAAACCAAGTTACCTTGTCCCTGTAACTCTTTTATATGTTGTCCTTTGGAGTTAGACTGCTAGGATGCTGACACCTGAGCCCATGTTTACCAGCAGCATGGGGTATGGGTTATCAAGGCAGTACGGCTTTTTTTGACACAATTCAGGATTTGTGGGATTTTCAAAATAGTAACATTCCGGTTTGCCATTGAAGCCAACGGAGTCAACGTAGAGCAGGCCCTGAATCAGACAGTCCAGTTCGTCCAGTTTATTGAGCTGCAGGTTAGCAATCTGAAAGAGAATCAAATCTTGTGAGAGAGGCTGCCACATCACGCAAGGCCCCAGAGGCTTTTCAGCTGACTTACAATGTGTCATTGACATTAAAAATGTGGAAACGCCCTTGAAACACCAAGTTGTGAAATCTATTGATAATCAGTCACTCCACTGGAAAAGTAGCCTTGACAGACATCAAAAGTCCTGACTGCCTACAGTGAGTGCTCAAAGATGGGAGCTTGCCTGGCTATGGGAAAAGTAATCCCATTGGCATGTGTAGTGGATTGAATGGTGGCCCCTGAAAGATAATGTCCATGTCCTAATTTTTAGAACCTATGTTACCTTATTTGGAAAAAGGATCTTTAAGTTAAGGATGTTGAGATGAAGAGAACAGCCTGGATTATCTGTTGGGATTCCAATATCAAATTTCCTTGAGACGTATATAAAAGATTTGATAGAACCAGAGGAGAAGGCCACGTGAATATGAAGGCAGAGGCTGGAGTGCTACATCACAGGGCACGGAATGCTAACAGCCACCAGAAGCTGAAAGAGGCAAGGACTGGAATCTGCTCAAGAGCCTCTGAAGAAGTGTGGTCCTGCCAAGACCTTGATTTCAGTCTTCTGGCCTCCAGCGCTACAACTAAATAAGTTTCTGTTGTTTTAAGACACTAAGTTTATGGTAATTAGTTCAAGCAGCCACAGGAAACAAATACAGCATACCACTGAAATAGGGGCTCTCTCGCAAGGAACCTTACATAGGTTCTCAAAGCAGCAAGAATCCTACACTTTCTTGATAGGACATGAGGTCCCAAGGGGGGGCACGTTGAGCCTAGGAACTGGGAACAATCTGATTAGCCCGCAAAGTCCAACTCCTTGTTCCCAGGCCTTGACTTTGGAGTTAGGCAAAACTAGCTTTGAATTCTGGCTCTAATATTTATTTAATAGAGGGATGTAGGGCAAGTTACTTAACTTCTCAAGCCTCAGTTTTCTCACCTGTAAAATGGGGATAATAATACCCACTGCACAGTGTTGTTGTGAAGATTACAAGGTAATAACACGCGTTACACAGGTTTGGCATCTACAAAGAACTAAAAAAATGTTGACTCTTTCATGAATAGCTGGGTGGCCTCAAAGTGTCCTTTCATGCTCCTATGAGACAAAAACTCCCATTTTCCTAGGTAGAGAGGGAAAAAGGTAAGGGAAATAAGTTGGCTATGGGAAAGCTGAGGAATGAGTGGCCACTTTGTATCCTGAAAAGTTTAATTCATGATCCTCAAGAGTGGTATTATTGCTGGTCCACAGGTTGGGGCTGATGATCATTTTCCATGGACACATACACACATAAAAAAGTCTAGCAACCAGCAATACAAAACTGAACCAATAAAGAAAGATATAAAATCTAACTTAAATTTTTTTTAAAATCTAAGAGAATCATAGCTAATATTTATTGTTTACTACATGCCAAGCATTTATACTATTGTGGAAAAGATCCAAAAGCAGATTGGCAAGAAACCAAGCAGCATCTGGAAAGTTGGAGAACTCAGGTTTATTGTCCCGGCAGACCCAGAGAAGCTAGTGCTCTGGAGATCTAGGCCCCGGGCTCTGTTGCAACATTCTTTAGATAGACCTTCTTGGCATGGCCTGATTGGGTAATTTGAACTCAGGTTACTGCAAAGCAGCGGGAGTTGCTATGGTTGCAGGTAGTTACAAGGGCGAAAGTTGCTATGGGCAACCGCAGTTATAAAGTGCTACAAAGCACAGGAGTTGCCAGGGGGTACAAACAGCTCCATTTGTTGCTTAGACATAACAAGCAAAGGGAAAGTGAGTCTTTAGTCAATTTCGAGTATAGCCCATGCAGCAAGCACATTTACGGAAGCAGAAAGAGAGCTGATTATTAGCCTTTTGAGTGAAAATTTCTCTTCAATCCCCCATTTTGATGCCCATCTAAATTCTTATAGGGCATCAACCTCTTGATCTTCCTGGGCCAGGGGTCAGTAATGCCACTGCATAAGGATCTTTGCTGCAGTCTTTCTCTCTATTATAGCCAGCCTCTATGAGGGAGGTAATCGACTGAATAAGAGACATCAGGCATGGGAGAAGGAGGCAGGCCCCAAGGAGGAGGAGTATTATTCCAACTAAGGTCTTAAAGCCTCCAAAGGTAGAGAACCATCCCCCCAAAGGCTATAGGGGTTTCATTTGTGCCATACTTGCCCGGGCACATGTGTAGCTTTGTTATTTTTTTCGACAAGATTCTCAACTGCCTGGCCCTGGTCATCTATATGTAGGCAACAGTCGGTGAGATGGAATTTTCCACACAAGCCTCCTTCTGCTGCTAATAGATAATCTAGTCTGGTGCTAACCTGTTTTGGTAGATGGTATTTCTCATCTGAGTCTGCTGATGTGCAAGGAGGGTCAGGGATCCCTCAGTCTTGTTAATAATGATTTCTAAGACTGCCTGCAGTCAGATAATCCGGTTTAACATGTAAATGGAGGTATGGTATCCCCAAGATCTATCTTCAAGTAGCAGGCCAAGTGTATTGGATTATCTACTCTGGGGGGCACTCATCATTCTTCCAGTCCCCAATTTGGAGTTCTCTTTTACCCGTTGTAAGGGTTGTGGGGCTGGGTAACCTAAGTAGGTCCCCTATTTTCAGAGGTAAGAGGAAGAAGGATGGCCTTTTCATGCCAATTACACAGCTCCCTTCCCAGTTTCTGGGAAGGCAGATGTGACCTTGTTTCCACAAATCCAGGAAAGCCCACGTGTGGCTATCCAGTCTCAGACCCTGCCTGGGTCCTGCCAGGCTCCAGTTAGTTCTGAGAATCTGGCCAACAGATTTCTCTCTGTCCTGTTTCCCCACCACACACTTTGTTTGGCGGTGGCATTATAATACCGTAGGCCAAGGCAAATTAAGTTTCTAACTGACTGTGAGATTTCCTCCACCCCTAGCCAGACAGTATTGTCCTCTAATAGCATGTTTTAAAATCCATCGACTCCTCAGAGGTGCGTGGGGCCATTCTATTTGGCACTGTCTTGGTGGGAACTAGTTCTGTAGCTTCCCACAGCCATCTATCCCCCATCAGAGTTCCCCCACATACACAGCAAAAAGTGGCATTCAGGGAGTGAGCTCTTCCTTCAGTCATTTTGAGAAATAAGTTTTCGTTGATTGTGGCGATGGGGATTGGGTTCAGTTACTTCCTTGTAGAAGGAATTATAAACCTGAAAGGCTCGAGCTGGATGGTCTACTATTTAACCTCTGGTATGAATTTGAACATAGGGATATAGCCCTGTCCCGTCAATGCCACGTGTTAGTATTTCCCTGGACTTCCAACGGGGATTCAGGGCTTGATTACGATTGGTCCTAATGGATTGCACTTATGTGTGGTGCAGTTTGATAGAGCTACCCGCTTTTTAAAATACACCTCTTTCTTGGTGGTGGTGGTGTCTTTTTTTTCCCAGTAGCCCATAGGACACATGACCAATAGGCACAGCTTCTTTCACATGTGAAGCTGTGAGGACATACACACTTTTTTTCTGTCCTGTAGCTTCTTTTCCAGCTGAGAGATCCGCAGGATTCCCCTTTTTCCAGTTGGCCCTGACTCACAGCAGCACAAGCATCAAACTTTAGGGTAATCTGACTGCGGTTTCCTTTTACTCTAGTCTGAGCCAACGCAAGTCCATCTGTCCCTCCTCCCCAGTCCCCTAAAGCCACCCTTATATTTCAAAAACTGTTTCAGTGGGAGGGTCATTTGGGTTAAAAACACACATAAGGTTGGTCATTTCCTGGGTCACATACTGAATATTGAGTCTGGTTATAGGTAGAGGTCCCTTTCTGAGTTCCCTGGCATTCATAGTAGCTATAGGAAAGTAAAGTAGTGAAAATTCTTTGACCTTCCTTGGTGACGTGGATACACAGTTCACAGCTCTCTGCCCTAATCTCCCTCCCTCCGTAGAGACGAGTTATAAGGAGCCCCACGACGAGATTCCTCAGGCTTCGACCATGCGTGGACCAGCCAGCTTCCAGCTGGTGGCTGGAGCGGGGCATGTTGTCTTCCTCAGGGTCAACTTACAAGGGTTGGTGGGATCCGTCTGCGCCGTCCACGAAGGGGTTTCTGTAGGAGCTGCCGGTTTCAGCCAACTGTGGTGAACATCCGGACAGTCTGGATGGTTGATCCTCAGGCTTCTGCCATGCGCAGACTGGCCAGCTTCCAGGGTGGCCAGAGCAGGGCTGAAGATCTCAGGTGGATTTCTGCTGCCTCTGGAGCATGATGATTCAGAGTGGCTGATCCGGAAAAGGTTCTGCAGTCCAAGTCTCCCATTTTTCCAGAGATGCTGCTCTCTTTAACCCAGGTGTGGTAGATCCACAGGGTGATCCCTGCAACTTTAATAGCAGTGGGAATTGCTAATATAACAGTGTGAGGCCCTGCCCAGCTTGGCTGGAGTGGCTCCCCTCTTCCAGTTTTCAACCCATACTTCATCTCCCGGCTGAAGAGGGTGGACTCAGTTCTCTAAGGGGATGCGGGCTCTTTCTAAAGTTTCCTGAGTGTGATGTGAATGGAGGATTTTTCCCTAAGGCCTGAAGGTGTTGGGACATTTCTAGGTCAGCTATTAATCGAGGGTCTCCTTTTAACTTCCCTGTCACTGGGGGAGGTCTCCTGTAAAGGATTTCGAAAGGGGAGTAGCCTGAAGGCACTAGAGTACATCGCGTTCAGAGTAGAGCCAAAGGCAGCAAATCAGTCCAAGTAAACTGGGTTTCCTGACTAAGCTTAGCTAGTGTGGTTTTGAGGTTCAGGTTCATGCGTTCAAACTTTCCCTGAACTCTGTGACCTATAGGCCATGTACAGCTTCCATCCATTTGATTCCTAGATCTTTGGAAAAAGGTCTGAACTATGTCGGACACAAAGGCAGGTCCATTGTCTGATCCTATAGAAAGGGGTAGCCCATATCTTGGAACGATCTCTCTTAATAAGGCCCTAGGTATTTCCCGTGCCCGTTCAGTGCCTGTAGGAAAAAGCTTCAATCCACCCAGAGTAGGTGCAAACTAACACAAGCAGATATCTGTGGCCCTGGCTGGGCTTGACCTCAGTAAAGTCTACTTCTAGGTCTTCGAATGGCATAGTTCCAATTGTTTGCACCCCTGGATTAGATGCAGGCCTTGTGCTTTTTCTGACGTGACAAAATCAGTCACAAGTACAATAAATAGGGGTAGTGATGAGAGGGAAGACCCTTTCCTTGTCAACTTCTCTCCATCAGTATTTCCAGTTTATGATCCAAAAGAATTCTAAAATGGCTACTGTTTGACAAGACGACTACGATACAATTGGCAAGGCAGCCACCGTGTGTGCATTCCAAATGTTTGAGACTGCCAGTCTGCAGGAAGTTGGACGTCGGCAATGCAGTGTAACTTGTCTGAGACAGAATGCTTTCCGACAGGCAGAGCAAAGCAGCAGGAAACAGGGCAACCGCAACCACTCACTTTCATCTGGGTTCTGAGAGTCAATGATTTTGACATGCGCAAAGTGGAAAAGCCCTTTGTGCCTATTCACTTCGCCAAACTGCTGGTAGAGGAGCTGTGGTCTGAGGTTGAGCATATGCATGAGCAGGTTTTGCAAGAAACTGCCTGTCTTCCAAAGTCTATTTGGCATTTCTACCAGCAATAAATGAGAGTTCTTGTTGTTCCACATCCTCATCAGCAATTTGGTGTTATTATTGTTTTGCATTTTAGCTGTTTAATAAGTGTGTTGTGGTATCTCATTTTAATGCAATTCCCTCATGAAATATGATGTTGAGCATTTTTTCCTATGCTTATTTCCCATCTGTATGTTTTCTTTGGTGAGGTACCTATTATCTTTTGCTCATTTTTAAATTGGGTTTTCTTACTGTTGAGTTTATGGAAACCCACAAAAAAAATGTCTTGCATGAATCATACCGATTTTCTTTCTCTTGAAAAACATACAGAGTGAGCCAAAATATTTAAGTGAAAACAAATAACACAAAAGTACAAACTCTTGGAGGAAAAAACTCTGACATTTAACAGTTTGGGGAGGTGAAAACGTCAACACTTAATGAATGCAGTCCATGATGTGAATCTGTAATGTATCTCTGTCGGGCAGGAGTGCTCTACATTTGAGAGCAAGAGTAAATTGGCTATTCTGTTGTTCCTTGCTGCCCGCCAGTCCTATCCTCAGGTCCTCTTTGAATGAGGTAAGCTTGTTAGTCGCAAGTCACTGGTTCTCCGCCATTGAAGGCTCTGCATTTCCATCAAGGACCGCCTGTCTCCATCTTCACAAAAGCCATTACTGTCTTTCAGCCCAAAATTGCCAGCTGCAATGCCAGTTGCTCATTATTCTTTCTTATGAATCTTTTCTCTTGCTGCTCTTCTCAGCATGAAAATCTGAACAGTAACCTCCATCTGTGCCCGAGGACTGTTGTGGTCTCCAGGTCCTCCTCCTGCTTGGTGATGGTCTGCTTCATCTCATCTATTTGAAGCTGCTGGGAGGCCAGCGCCTTGTCTGTCAGCTCCAGCTTCTCGTGGAGTTCCTGCAGCACTACTTCATCTACTTTTTCTGACTCTTTTCTTCTTAGTTCTTCAACTGTTTTCAGTGCATTACTGTACTCTTGAAGAAGACTGTTGTGTGTCCATTGCAGAGTGGCTAATTTGGACTTTTCATGTTTTCCATATGGTGAGGCTCTCACAAGCTTTTCAACATAAGGGACGGGAATCATCCCAGTCTGACTGCCCTTGTTCCGGACCCTCCACACCCTGTTCTTCAGGTTTCTGTATTATCACCAGGATCTCACCCTTTTTAAAGGGAAGTCTTCAGCAAAATTTATCATTTCCAGGGCTAGCCTAGAGAGTCCGCTCGTATTCCAGATTTTCTTCTGCTGTAAGCAGGTTGGGTGCTGATACAGATCCACTGATGGGCTTGGATACCTGGGTGCGGGCTCGATCAGGGTGGTGGTGTGCAGGCAGTGAATCTGGTAGAACTCCAGCAGGGCTAGGAAAGGGTCAAACTCCTGGTCCCCAATCTTAAAATGGCAGTAGGACAGCAAGTGATGATGATGTAGTGGGGATCCGTGAGTTCTCAGACACAGACAGCACAGAGTCCCCGGGGCAGGTGGAGGAGCGTGGACTTGTGCCATGGCGCTGGAGCCGGGTCTGTGCCTCCTGGTGAGACACTGGCCCCATGTACCAGGCGGAGCTGTCTGAGGAGCTGAACTTGAACCTGGCGGAGGACATGGTGCCGGGCCAGGGCTCTGGGGTGGGTGGGGAAGGCAAAGGCACTGATGGTGGAGGGCTGTCCGGCAATTGTGGGTACAGCGGTTGTGTGGGGACTGGCAGAGGTGCTGGGATGTGCAGCGGTGGGAAGACAGGTTCTTCCTCGGGGTCCCCTTGGTGGATTGTTTTCGCTGGCTCCTCCCTCCTTGTTCTTTCCCAAATTGGCCGGGCCACAAATACCCTACTCTGTCCCTGCCTATTCGTGCAGATCCAGACCCAAGGGGCACTATAGTGGCAATTTGCAACCACAAGTCTATGTATGGAAACTGGCGTGGATGTCTAGGGGTCCTTGTCACTACCCAGTACACAGCTCTCACTGTGGGGAGGTCTAGGGTCCCTTCCGAGGGCCATCCTACCCTGAAGGCGGGCCATGCAAGCTCACAAAGAGCTTTCCCAGGGTCGGCGTGACCCCATAATCCTCTGAGAAACCTTTCTTAAAAATTTTCAACATACAATTTAAGACTGTTGGCTTAGAGGAACATCCTCCCATATCTGCCTTAAGGAATTCCCTAGCGGAGGAAGAAAACAGACCTTAAAATTTCAAGAAAATAATCTGACAGGGGACCTCTATGCCAAAAGGGCCATTTTACCTCTTTTCTCAATGTTCTTGACCATTATGGCTTTCCCTGTGTACCCCTCATGCCTCTCATGACAGACAACAATCAGCCACACGGAGGATCGAGGAATAGGGTCAGTGAAACTTTGGAGGGGACATCACTTGCTTCACCTGTCTCCAGCCGCACCCCTTGTGGGGATTTTTCAGGTGCCTCTTAGCATTGGTGGGTCAGTATAAACCCCCGACCGGATCACTGGAGTAGACGCCTCACAGAGATCCAGTGACACCACCTTAAGCTGTATGAGGTTCACCACGGAACTGAAGATTGGGGCTCAACTCTCGCTTTGTGGCAAGGCCACGTCTCAGTCATTCAGCACTCACTCTCTTTCATACAACCTCCCACCATTCCTTAATCTATCCTCTGAGAGTAAGCAGTCGCTCTCCTTAACTTGTGGAGGATGCTTGGTTACTCCCTTCGCCCAGTGTTAACTAAACACATTCCACCATGTGACGGTGACACAAAGACAAAAAAGGGTGGGTGCTCCCTCCAAAGAGGAGACCTTTCGGATGCTCATCTGGTGTGTCCCGAAGGAGCTTAGTGATGCTTAGCCGTAGCGGACTCAGCTATGCTCAACGAGTCTGAAGTGCAATCAGGTGCCACTGAGACAGGGACACGCGTAATTAGGAGAGTTCACTGTTTGAACATTATAGAGTGTACTTTCACAAACCCAGAAGGTAGAGCCTATTGCTCCCAGGCTATAAGCCTGTGTAGCATGTTCCTATACAAAACACAGGAGTAAATCGAGCCAAGAGAAATGATGCGATAAAGGGACAGGGCGAATACGAGATGTGTGAGGGTGCTGCCGGCATAATATGGCATGGACTGTTTTATAGCAAAACTTATTTTGTTTATAAGTAGAAAGGGTACACTCTGAAATAATGATAAAACATATAGTAAATACATAAACCAATAGCATGGTCATTTATTATCATTATCAAGTATTATGTACTGTACATAATTGTATGTGCTATACTTTTCTATATTGGCAGCGCAGTAGGTTTGTTTATGCCAGCATCACACAAACATATAAATGATGTGTTGCACTATGACGACGTTACCACAGCTACCATGTCGCTAGGCAACAGAAATTGTTCAGCTCCAATATAATCTTATGGGACCACCGTAATATATGCAGTCCCTCATTGACCAAAACATCGTTTTGCTGCCCATGACTCTATCTGCCAAACAGCCTGACCAGGTGGCACATACACTTATGAAAGAAAATAGATGGGCTGCCTTCTGTTTTCATGCTCAGTCTTGGCCAGAGTGAAGACAGGACTGAAGAAGACAGATCTCTTCCTGTAGCCTGTCTGTCAGTGTACTAAGTGATGCGCCTTTATCTTTCCAAAGTGTGTGAGGATGAATAGGTTTTATCATCCTTTCCTAAGAATTCATTCACTCAACAAGTATTTATTGTGTTCCTTCTACACGCCAAGTATTGTACAGAACAAACCAAAGCTCCTGCCCCCCGCCCCTCGAACTTGTGTTCTAGTACAGGGAAATGATCAATCATCGAATAAACTAGTGAACACAGAATATACCACACGGCGAGAAGTGGAGGGAAAAGCAGGGCAAGGGGAAAGGGAGTGCTGGGATGGTCTTTGTGGAATGAGGCAACATCGGAGCAGGGACAGGAGGAAGTAGTACAGCAAGCCAGGCCGGAATCTGGGGAAGCGTACTTTAGGAAGAGGAAACAATGTTAAGCCTGTAGATGTGCTTTAGGCGACCCTGTCACCTTTTTCAGTTGATAAAAGTGAAGCCCATAGGAGGGACACAGCTCATTCAAAATCACCCGGCTGGTAAAATGAAGAAACAGGACTAGAATTCCAGTTCAACGCTTTTTCAATTACAAACTCAAATTTAATTTTCATGCTCCTGGACCTCACCCTTTATAAAACTCTGATCATTGGGCTCTTTTGGTGGGAAAAAGATCCCATGAATCATTTAAGTAGGTGGCAGGCTCAAATTCTACTGCTGAGTAGGGAAAGAGGACAAAGAAGAAAACAGCCAAAACCTGAATATACTCAGTCTCACTTAGGGTACTGTGCTAGGACTCTGCCAGCTCTTCGAAAAACTTCTTAGTACAATCAATAAAACAAACAATGTTACCTTTGATGATACAAATAAAATTTTCATTTATAGTTTAATACTATAAATAACACATTGACTCATTAACTTATTCATTAATGATAGACTTTATGACAAGACTGGATTACATTAGTTCCATGAAAAAATGCCAATAACTTGCACTCTAGGCTCTGAGAAAATATATTTTATATCTATCTCACTATATTTTCAACTTTCTGGCAAGACTAATCCCCAAATCTTCCAACCCTATCCTTCTCCTATGTTCAATCACTTCTGTTAATCTAATTTCCTTTATTTTCCCACTTATTATTTTACTTTATTTCATTTTATTCTCTGCAAGATGAGGCTGGGTATAGAGATTATCTTGATGTAGAGATGGGAAAGCTGGAATACATAGGTCTTAAGGGACTGCTAAATAAAGAGAAAGTTTGGAATTCATGTCATTCATCTATATCTTCCACTTGCCAAATCTGTCAAATCTAAATGAGCAACACAGTTGGAATGCACTGCTAGTCAACATTATTCTTATTCTGTAGAACCATACTCCCTAAATCATGCCTGTTAATAAAAGAATTCAAATAATACAAATAGTATCAAAGATTTCTTTTTCGTTTGAGTGAAACTTCTGAATGACAGTCTTAAACAAAAAAAGACCGTGCAAATTCATAGACAGAAGTAATAATTTTTTGTAAGATTTATATAAAGCCTTTTCTGAGGGCCTCAGACTATCCATCTATAAAACCGGCACAGTGACTATGCTTTTCATGAAACTGTAGTAAGCATCTATGGAAAACTCTGACTAAAATGCTTCAGAAAGGTGTTTATTTATATCATCTTGTCTTTAGCATACTGCACAACAAGTAATTGTAACAAAAATGATGATGATAGCTAATATTTACTGAGCATTAACTAAGTGCCAGGTACATAATATCTCCTTTATCCCCTTCATGTAACAACCCTATGAAGTAAGAAATACATGTAGATGAGGAAACTGAGGCACAGAGAGGTGAAGTAAACTCGTCCAAATTCCCAAGGCTAGTATAGCAGGAGTCTAGTTTTTCAGTATGAGAAGCCACGATTATGGACATATGAGAGGTTTTTCCTCTTTCTCTAAGAGGTGGTTTTGTTGTTTTAACAAGGACAAACCCACATACCGTTCTGAAGTCCTCTTCGAACTTGAAAGCCCCGCCTCCTGTGGCACAGAGCGTGGTGTGAAGGCTGGAGAAGTTCTTCTCACTGCCCATCTGAATGAATGTGTGCATAGCATAGCTGGGGAAGCGGATGAAGTGCAGGTTCCCTTTGCGCCCACACATGGTCAAGTTTTTCAGTTCCAGGTGGACATCTCGGATCCCGGTTTTCCCATAAGCAATATTAGAAGTCAAATACTTCCTGATGCTCTTAAGGTTCTCTACTTCCTCTTGTTCCTCTTCGGCTGTAATATCCTTCGGTTCGAAGTAGACCAGTTTAACCAGTGTCCCGCCGATATCCATGCCAAACCACGGGAATGCTAGAGGACAGAGAGAGTGCCGCTGAATTCAACTCATGCGAAGAAAGATTCGATTTTTAAAAATTCAATTAATGAAATACAGTGCTGTCACATCTATGTGTGCATGATCATTCAGTTTATCAGAATTCAACTACATGCGCCTAAAAGAAAAGACAGGCAAGGAGAAATTCACAATTTAAATGGTGCCTATGATTTTGCCCAGACTCTACTCAATTAGAGTCGGCCTTGGGATTGAGTAGAAGATGAGAAATAGGATTCTGCAGGTCCCTGAAGCAAGTGTCAATTCCCATGTGCTTCTGGGGCTCAAGAATCTCACCCAGTTGGGTGCACTTTCAATACTGAAAAGATACGTATTTTGCATACACCATTGCTCTCAAATGCTAACTATTTTCCGGAATCTTAGCCAAAGAAACAGTGACCCATTCCGATGCTGGAAGAAAAACTGGTTATGCTAGGTGTACCAATATTGTGTTAACCTCTAACCTCGTGGTGCCTTCCTACGGGTATTTTTCAATGGCAATTTTTACAGCAATCAATTTTTGTCTCCACGAGCTGACTTTTATAAGACATGACTGCACTGCTATAATCTACAAATAGGAAGCAGGAAGAGAAACGGTGGGCTATGAGAGATGATGGGCCGACATATGATCCCTATGTGGCAGAATTCTAAAAAGAACAACTCCTGTTACATCTCCTTTCTTTCCTTATTAGGCAGAGACACTGGCTCCACTGAAATGGCCCACCTGGAAGTCCCCGACCCAGCTGCATATTAGAATTGCCTTTTAACATTCCATTTTCTGGTCGTCTCTCCCAAGAATTCTGACTTAATTCAGCGGTGGGACTTTGGGCATGAGCATTTTTTTTTTTTAAAGTTCTCCAGTGGTTCCAATTTGCAGGCTTGGGAACTACTAAACCAGAGGAACCCAGCCACGGCCAAGCCCACTAATAAGCACAGCTCCTGACCAGGTCTGCAAGATGAAGGCATACCTCTATAAATATACGTATACCTCACAGATCACGTTTCTTGGTCCATTTTATAAAACTCACTACATTGTATATACACACACACACACACATATATACACGCAAGCAGGTTCTCAAATAACATGTTTTGTTATAACATGATGAGGTGCCATAGGAACGAAACTCTTGTTTATATCAATTAGCTTATGGTAAAATTGGTTTTGTTCTGTCACTTCCCTTACAATCTCAGAACCTATCGATGATGTTATATGAAGACTTACTGTATATACATATATATGTGTGTGTATATATACATTAACCTGCTGGAGGCATTGATCTATGACAAAATGAATCTCCAATTGTAATTATTTTCACTGTTACTAACAGAATGGTCTGAGCAACCTAAGCAGGCTGGAGGCAACCTGGAAAGTGAATGTCATGCTGTCAAATACTCTACAATGAATGCAGAGTGAATCCAAATGAGAATCCACAATTTGTGGAAGTTTGTGAAGCAAATCCCTCTCTGCTCAGTATAGGCTGGGAAGCTTGCTCGTCCAAGCAGAAGATAATAGAAAATTGCAAACAGTTCATCCCTACTAGTCTATTCAGCTCAAGGATGATGTTTCGATCCATTCTCTAAAAGTCACTGTCCCATAAGCATGGCCCAAAGTGTAGGTAATAGGTAAATCCCTGAATCAAGATTCAGAACTGCTTTCCAGAAACAGCTAGCTCACTCTAATTCACTCTACCTCCCTGGATCTCAATCCCATTATCTGTGAAGGGTGAATTTTTTATAAAATTATCTCCAGTTCCTCTCTATTATAACTTTTATGGATTCTAAGAGAATACACTCCCCCTTCCAAAAAACACAGAACCACCTCCAATCATAAAGGCCGACCACAACCTAGTTTTAAACTCCGCTGAACTACTCTACGGCACGTCAACAGGAGGCTGGCGTTGTTATAATTCACTCTATAAACTCTCTCTTGATAATTTTTATAACATCTAATTTTTTGACTCTACCAAGCTAGGGTAGACACCAGGACAGGATTGGGAAAGGGTATTTCGAAACCTTGCTAAGATAACCATTTTGGAAATACTCTGGCAACATCTATCAAAATTAAAAGTACACAAACGTCTTTGACTCAGCTAATCTCTCCTGGACCATATAAAAAAATCACCAGCATTGAAGGATATCTATAAGAATGTTCATAGCAGCACCATTTAGAGAGGCCAAATTAAAAACAAACAAACAAAAACTGGAAACAAAAGTACAATCCCCTAACAAGGAAACTGTTTGATAAAGTGTATGACTTCCAAACCATGGAATATTAGGCAGCCATTAAAAACAATGAATGAATGAGACCTATACAGGCTGCCTGGAGAGATATCCTCCATTTTCTATGAGAAAAGCAAAAGATTCCTAGAACTATAATTCATTTACCCTATTTGGTTTGAAGAAAAAGGAGGTGAGGAAAAGGGGAAGAAAAGGGACAGAGGATGGGAAGAAGGGAAAATGAAGGAAGCAAAGAAGGTAGACCTATACGTGTTTGATTATATGAGCAAGCAGAAATGTATAGGGGGCCACCCCTTCAGGTTGTCACTATTGTTAAGGAGTGGCAAAATAAGCGGATTGTATGGCTGGAGGTTAGAGACCAGGGGAGGGAACAGAGAAAATTCTATACTTAGAATTTTTTAGTACATGCAGAAGGAAAAAAATAAGAATTCAATGATAAAAAATAGGAGACATCTCAGCACAGAATGGACAGAATAAGTAGTGTGAAACCCAGAAAATAATCTAGTTCTGTATCACAAATTCAGTATTACCCAGCCACAGCTGTCACCAGCTCTCTGGGATGCGAGTTACTACACAGCCTTTTAGTTGGTAGGATATGGGTAAATACAGGCGATGATAAAGAGGTCTCGCTTTAAAAAATGGGACAGAGGACACCTAAACATTTTATAAGTTTTTTAGAATCCTGATTTTTTTCTTCCTGACTCATTCCTCTTCATTTTTGAATTGTTTCAAAGCTTTTGTTGGCAACTCAACAAAATAGTGGCGAAAAGTATAGAGTTTTGAAAATTCAGTTAAATGTTGTATGAGCAATTTTGTTGAAGGTAAAAGGGAACAGACTTGGAATACTGTATTAGTTGAAATGGCAGTAAAAATTGTTTTCATTATCTATGTTCCTTTCTTACCTTCATGGAAAATGTTCTTGTAGTCATACATTTAATGCTGTTATAGGACACTGTCACATATTAAATGTACAGTTCATTTACCTTCCTGATATCAAGGTCTACCTAAATCTATGCTTCCTATACACAAGGAGATGGAAGGAGATAGAAGAGAAGGGGAAGGAACAATATCTCAATGCAGCTATGATTCATGACTTGTTTTTTCTTTAATCCGGGATATCCAGATGCTGGTATAGTCAGCTGAACCACTGATTCATCTGTTCTGTGTTTGCCAGAAGTGATGGTGGTTCTAGATATAGAATGCTTGCATTCACCCTTTACTCCTTGAACTAACCAGATGTTATTTTTTAAAAAATATTCACCAAGGATGCTCAGCATGAGACCAGGTTCAGACTGCACAAGATTTTTATGCAAACAAGTAAACTGATCTACTTGTTCAAAATAGTTTCTACCATAGTGAGGTGTGTCTGAACTAAGCTGATGTTCATAAAACAAGGTGCTATAAGGCAAGTGGCTGACTTCTCTCAGCATATTCTAAAGAATCAAAAAACTATTTCCTAAAGAAATTGTTGCACATGTGTACTAGGAAACACATTCAAAGATGTTCACTGCAGCAATTCATAATAACAAAATACTGGTAAAAATCTAGATGTCTAGCAGTATGTAAATAAAATGTGATATACTGTATAGCTATGAGAAGCAACTAGGTTTACATGCCTCAAGATGTACAGAGCTCAAAAACAATGCTGTAGAAAACCCCATTTAATGGTAAGTAGAAGTGCTATCTAGGTCATCACTTCCAGGCCAGAATATTTAGCTAGAAGGCCTGAGACCCTCCAGAGGTTTCCCGCAGTTATAGGAAGCATTCCAAGTAGTGGCTGATCTGTCAATCTAGGACCTGGAGTGAGGATGCAACTTAACTTCAATGCACATACAGCATGAGCATGAAAGAAGCCTTTGTTCTTCAAACCACCAAGATCTGGGAACTGTTACTGCCCAAGAACCTGGCCTATTGTGACTGCTGCTTGAAATGGAGTGTTGTTTCAAAAGCCACAAAAAGTGTGGCAGGCTTAGGGGCCAGGCAGCAGGGAGTGAGGAAACGAATTCTGCAGGCCGGCAAAGTATTTGGTAAAACCATCACATATGATAACTTGGAAGACAGATAATATACCTAAAGAATCAGTAGTTCTCTTGGAAGATGTTGATGATGAAATGTTAGTAGCATGTGTTGGTGACTCTTGGCTACTGTTGGCTGCATTTTAAAAGGTATAACCACAAAAAAAGAGAAAAAGAGATGGGCTCAGAAAGGAATGGACTGATTTATAAACACAAAGGAAAGGAAATAGAGACCATCAAGTCAGATTGGCAAGGCTGGAAAAAAGCAGCTGTTTCTATTCCCCAATATATAGATGATAAAACTGAGTAAGCCTTTGAGTGGAAAAGATCGATCAGCACTTAGCTTTGGGGTGAGGTTCAGAGGAAGAGAATGGCTATCTCTCTCCCTCTTAACACTCTGAAAGGGTTAAGATGTCTCCAAGTAAAGATGTTCTTAAGGTTGTAGCTCCTTAGTTAATTCTTTCAGTTAGAATCACTCAGGGGAAAAGCCACTGAAGGTGTGGCTTCCCAATCAAAGTCCGACAGGTTCAAAGTATCGTCACCGATAGCAATGAAGAGGGGCTGGAAGCACAAGCACAAAGGCATACAGTGAATATAAGTACTATGCCAAAAATTGAGGGCTGGGCATATGGAAATAAACTACAGTGAATAGTAAGAAACAAATTTCCTTTTGAAAAGAGTTGTACTGACAAAGGAACCAAAAGCCTGAACCTAAAACAGATGGGAAACCTGTTCAAGACGTAAATGACTCGAGCCCCCGACCCTGTAGAGTCAGTGAGCCACTGAGGAAGCTCCTTGGCCTCTACGGAGGACACATCTTCTGTGCTCACTTAAGATGTGATCAAGGAGGCTACTGGAGAAAGCCAAGGGCTGCAGACAGAAGAAATGTAGTGGGAGGCCCTCCCCGAGAGAACAATCAGGACCCCAAAGGAACATTCTCTGCCTACAAGGCAGGCAGCCCTGAAGATTTCAGAACTGCTTGAGAATTTAAAATGACTGAGGCCCAATGAATGGATGTCTCCCATTGACCCCCTTTCCGAATAGGCGTATAAATTGGATTTTCCAACTTTCGTTTCACTATTATATATTATACACGATGTGGGGGAAGGGGTGAACAGCAGGTAACTTGCCTCTTCTAGTTCAGAAGTTTCTAGATCAAGAGTTGATGTCAAAACGACTTTGCATCACCCACTAATCTAGAGCCTATTGTGCAACATCCACATACTGTGACTGGATGGGACTTCAGGGTTATCTCCTTTGGGGAAGTGATGACTGCATTTCACCTGCAACGGGAAAGCGGGCCAATTTGGTAATCAAAAAAACAAATTGTGGTAGTTGCTAGTGCTCTGGTCAAATATTTTGGGCTCTCTTCCTTCCTGGGATCAGATCATAACTCCTGGCCTTTTTATAATCGAGTTGGGCAATGTGCCTTATCCAGCCAGTGCTTTGGGAACAGAAATCATGTGTGTCACTTTCAAGCAAGAGCACTTACGACTACAAGACCCTCCAGAACTCTTTCTCTGCTACTAGCAGAATATAAGATAATGATAGCTCCATCATCTGGGTCACAGAGTGAAGGCAAGCCAGACTGGAGCCCCCAGCCACTCCTCAATAGACTTGTAGTGTGAATGAGAAATAAACCTCTGTTGTTCTAAGCCATTGAAATTTGAGCGTTATTTGTTACTGCAGGATGATCTTGCCCATCCTGACTAACATACCGTCCACCAAAAATCTTTGGCTGTTTTTTTCTGGAACCCTTCCTCTCCTGCAGAACCAGATCCAGGGACTGCCAGTATCCCTGATTAACATGTGTTAGCTGAGTATTAAGTAAAAGGTATATAGGTCTTGCTGCATTTATTTCTACCTAAAAATTTCTCGAAGCACAAGCCAAGATTGGCAACCTGATAGTAGTTAAAACTATGAAACAAATCCAGGAATCAAAATTCCAAATATTGTGGTGAAAATATTTTAAAATATTATTGGAGTCGACAGCTTTAAAACAAAGCCTGTTTCTTGAAGACCTTTTCAGAACACTAGAATAGTCTCCAAGGGACACTTATGCTTCTTCCTGCAGTAAATGTCAATGGTTACACAGTGAACTCCAAATAGCCAAGATGAGAAAACAAACCAAAACAACCACCACTGAAAACATTTCCTACCAAAGAAACAATTTTAAAGAGCTAAGGGAGCCTGACATTAGAAAATCCATCTCCTCTTGCAACCAGCCACAGAGCTTTAAATGGTGTTCCCGGTGAGGCTAAGTTCCCTAATGCCAATAATTCTTCCCATAGGTAAATTAGGCACTGATTGCTCAAGATCAGCTTCTTTGGGCACAGAGGTGACCCAGCAACCAGTTGCTGTTACAGACAGTGGAATAGATCATTCAAGGTTACACCAAGCTAGAGTTTACTGCCATAATAATTTGTTGTAAATAGGGAGCAACAGGACTGAATTCTTTTCCCCACTATTTGTGAATAGATATAAGATAACCAATAGGTGAAAAGATGGATTGTGTGACCAACAGAAAAAAAAAAACTTTTAAAACACTTCTGAGATATTTTTACATTACATGAATACTGATTCCATTGGGTTTACCTAAGGACCTCTACATGTTAAAACAAACAAACAAAACTGTTAACTTAGATCCAGGTGTGTAATAGAATTGTATTTCTTTAAAAATTTGCCCTCAGAGAGCTAACCTTCCCTTCACTATGTCTAAATTTGGTTGGTTAATAGTGGAATGTAATTCTTTGCTAATATATTCATAGAAACAGTTAACTTTAGGAGGTGGAAGGGACCTTTGGTTGATCCAACATCCTGTTTACAGATAAGAAAATTAAGTCTTGGCAAGATCAAGGAATTGTCTAAGGTCAGTTACACTAGGTGTCATCAGAGCCCATTTTCAGTTTCATGAGCCAATAAATCCCCCCATTTTGCAAAAGGCTAGTCTGAGTTGAGTGGTTTATGAGTTGCAACTGAGAGCATCCCAACAGATAGAATAATTGTGGGCAAGTTTCTTTCTTGAGTCACTTACTAAACTGTAGGATGGAAATGGACTAACTGATCACCAAAGTGCTGTCTAGTTTTCATATTCTGTCATCCTAAATACACACAAAGCCCTCCAAAACCATTTTTCAACAGCATAAAACATAAGAGTTGAAAATCTAAGAACTATTTAAGGACCTTGAAGAAAGTGGTAAATGTAAAATTTAATAAAAGGGTTTCTGTAACATTGTAAAGAAACCCATAATTATTGCACACAGAGCAATCTGTTAAACATTCAATATACTATGCAGAGAAACACAGTTTTTTCCAAATTAATGCATAGCAGATTTCTTTAGTTTATATTTTAGTCACATGGTAATACCCAGTGTTGGCGAGGATCACAAGAACACAAGCCCTTATAGAGAACCGATAGGAATGTAAATAATTTTTCCATGGCACTATTTGAAAATATATATTAAAAAGCTCCAGATTGCTTGCTATACCCTTTGATACATTAGATACACTTCACCCTTAATAAATAATTATGCATGCATTCAAAAATTCAAAAAAATCCACGATATTTTACCTTAAAAAATCGCTGAAGTTTTACTAATTAGAAAACTATTGTCAAAAAATAAGGGGCTGGTTAAATAAATAATTATCTATTTTGTAGGACAGCATTTAATGATGTAAGAATGTTCATTATGTATTATTAGGTGAAAAGATCAGGTGATTAAGTGGTACATCTCATATGATTACAGCTTTGTGTAAAAAAATAAGTAGCCATTTGTATACAGAAAATAAGACTAGAAACTTCAGGCCAAAATGTTAATAGTCATTTATCTCTGGATGGTGAATTACAGTGATTTTTTTTTTCCTTATGACTTTTCTGATGATGCTTTTCAATTTTTTACAATCAATAAATTCAATCTTAACAATCAGAGTTATTTTAGAATTCTCGTTCAAAAACTTCTCTGTAACTACGCAAAAGGAAAAAACTGTTTTAACTTGGCTTCAGTACGCAGACAGCTGTTTTATGGTCCTGCCTATGGAAAAGAGTGTTCCCCATCTCAAAGGTTCCTTCTCATGCGACACCCTACCCATATCAAGCCTGTTATCCATTAGACACGAGCCATCAAGAATGACAAGGAAGGATAAGGGGGACTGGAGCTGCAGACCTGTCCCCACGGCACTGGGAAAGGAAAGGTGGAATTAGAAGATCATGTGATATTGTAGTAGGATTTATCTTGGTGACTTAAGTACATGGTCTCATTGTAGGTATAATTATGCAACACTAAGAATCCAAGAAAGAATTCCAGAGAAGGAATAAAATAAGCTTTAAAATAAGATTACATATAAATTAAGATTAAAAATAAGATTTCGTATGAAAGTATCTATCCGGATCCTGAAAGAAAACAAACCAATGAGAACAGTAGTAATTGAACAGGGTTTTGAGCATAGAAAACCCAATATAAATCACTGAAGTCAATGTGAACAAAGCTGGATCAACTATTTAAAACACTATGTACTATTAGAAGGCTTTCAATCAAGTAAATAAAGTATGTGTAAGTTGGAAAGAAAGAAGGGGAGAGGGAAGGAAGGAAGTAAAGAAGGAAAAGAAGGAAGGAAGGAAGGAAGGAAGGAAGGAAGGAAGGAAGGAAGGAAGGAAGGAAGGAAGGAAGGAAGGAGAGAGAAAGAGAAAGGGAAAGAAAGAGAAAAGAGAAGAGAAGAGAAGAGAAGAGAGAAGAGAAGAGGGAGAAGGGGAAGGGAGGAGGGAGGGAGGGGAGGGAGGAGAGGAGAGGAGAAGAGCAAACAAGCCTGACATCCAAGGGCAGAGCTATTTAGCCAGTTAGATGCTAAACACCACTAGGTCTCCCTCAGGTAGGAATTTAGGGTAGGAAGAGGCATGATCTACCCACCTACAGTACACTGTTGTCGGGGCAAAATCCTATGTTAAATTTGGCATTTTAAAATACACTTTAAGGGACACGGGTATGTTTATGGAAAAGGATCACCATGGGAAGGACACACACAATAGCCCTTTTCCCACTGATACAGCCTCAGATTCTGATCAGCTTTCTCCCTCTCACCCAGACAAGGGTATGAACCAAAGGGCTGATCATATTCTCACATTTGAGAGAGAAAAAGAGAATAGTGAGGATTCCTTTCAGAACTTCTGAGGCAAGAAATATTGAAACATCAGGCATCAGAACTAAAGTTTGGACTTCACCGCCTCTGCCATGCAGGCCCAAATAATCTGTTATGCGCAATAGGTCAGTGCCCAGAGCACGCGGTGTTTGCAGGCACTCACAAAAATATTTTAATTTCTTTTAAAATCAGAAGAAAACATGAAATTTCAGGTTAAATAAAATGGTGTGCTATATCATTATCAATACATCGATCTTTATACCAACAGAGTAGTAAAATACAATTTTTATTTATTTCTTATGGAGGAAGGGGCCCATGTGCAAAAGAGCCTGGAATCCATGAAAGGTGGCCTGTTTACATTTTACACTCCAGGTTAAAACTGACAGGATACCATAGCAGAGTGTACTTTGCATCTGCATTTTAAACTGGATCTTTATAGTTTTGTTTGCAACTGTATTTCCTTAAAACAACTTCAATTTTAGTATTTAAGGCAACTAAATTTTAAAGCATTTAATTACATCTATTTTTAAAAACCACTTGCTATGTTCACCCACACAATGTCTCAATTTGCCTCATAAAAACCATGTTAAGCACTTGTTAAAAAGACAAGACTCCCAGGCCACTGCCTGGAGATTCGGATGCAGTGGGACTGGAGAAAATGTTTAAATGAGGGGCCTACACAATTCTCACTGGTCAAGATCAAAATCACTCTTCTCCCAGCTGAATCAAAATGAATACTTTAAGTAGCTGGACCACAAGTTAAAGGTGAGGAAGCACAGTTTGAGTGAGCTGACCTCGCTCTTAACTTCTAGGGGCGCTATGCTGCGGCCGAGGGCAAGGCACTATAATGACTGGGCAGATGATGCCCTCATTCCCAGGAGAACTCTGAACATATCTAATTGCTTGTCAATGACATTATTTACAGACAATTTATTACATGAGTGCCAAAGGTGATTTTCGAATCTTAAATTCAGCTTTTGAAGTTCTAGTTATCATCCATCCATGACTAAACCCCACAGCTATGGGTTAAGATACATTCCACATATACTTAAAATTTGTCATTGCGCTTCTTTCTCCCAGTGACTCCCATTTTAAAGGTAACCAGGCATTTCTCCATGAAGAAATTAGCTCTGGCAACAGTACTCATGTATTTAGGTCCAGCAGGCAGACATTCTTTGATTTGTAACTCATGTGGCTGACCGTGACACAAACCATATGAAATTGGAACAAACACAAATACCAACACAAATGTTATGTTACTTTGTTTTTTAAGGTTAAGAGTTGAGAAAGAACAAAAAAAGCTCTCGCAGGGCACTATTCTGGTGGCACCGGTAAATGTATTCTTAGCTTGAATCTGGACCCGGAGGAAGCACGGGACCCAAAATGTCAAACCATGAGGTCAAAAGTACTTTTCCTTGATTCTTTTTCCCAAGACCTTGAGCAGCTCAGTGAGATGCAGTTTCTTCCCTAAGGTCCTGGGACCTCTCCCTGACACCCCTATGAGAGAAATCAGAGTAGAAAGAGGGGTGTCACTCTAGTAACCGGTCAAGCTCATCTCCCTATCATCCTTGTGGTCAAGCCCCATGCTTCTGCTCCAGGTTTTAAAGAGGGGAAGTGGTAGGCAGATGAAATTTGATTCCCATTTCAAAGTAATGGCCTCAGGTTGAGGAGATGGGAGGAAAACACAGTTCCACACTGTTATGGTCATCATCCCCACTTCCCACCAAGAAGCTGCCTGCCCTGATCAATTTAGTGGCAAGGAGAGGTGAATATCAACCTTCCTTGCAGGCCTCCCCTTAATTAACCACCTTCTTCATCAGAAATATGGTCCTAGGACTGAAAAGATTCTATAGCTTTGACTATGCAGAAATATGCCAAGGGATAGGAGTGCACCTGTGTGACTCTCTCCAATGTGACTGTCTCAGCAACCAGAGCTGATCACAACTTCTACCTTAGGTATCTCCAGCTACCTAATGCCCAGAACTGCAGCTCAGGGTGGTAACCTAATTATTTGCTTAAGCAAATCCCAGTTTAAACCACCAAGAGGTTTAGCTTTCTGTCTTGACAAGCCACCAGAGCATGCTTGCTTACTCCAAGGATGCTCCTGACAATTTAACACCAGGGTGTATTTAATTAAGAAGGCTTCAGGGAGAACAGCGCTGCTAGTTGGCACCACCAGGCAGAACAATAGGTCTACTAGAAATGGGATTTGTTCATTTATTTTAACTCGACCATGGACGTCTGGCAAATCTTTAAACTTGACCTGAGTGGGGACTAAGGAAAGTTGTGCCAACTGCTTACATGCAATACCAGCTGAAATAAAGAGGTGCTGACAGAACCCTCCTCAAATAATCTGAAAACACTATGTGCTTAGGCATCTACCAAGTCTTTGAACAGGTACCTGTTCAATGAACCTGCCCCCTGGCCCTTATGTTCTCTTCTGCAAGGACTGATAGCTAATCAAGAACAATCTGGAAAGGAGTAAAACTCTGCTGAGTGAAATTCATATTGTCCTAGTACCAGACACTAAGTAATTAAAACAATCCTATAATGTTTATGAATGGCAGCTCTAAGCAGGGTTGGTTCCCTCTTAAGCATAGTAACTATAACGAAGTAAAGCTTGATACTTCTAGCCATTCAAAGACTTTATAATTAAACTGGAGGTGACATTCAAACCTGCAGAAAGTTTAAAATCACAGGATGTGATTTTAGGGAAATGCAAATCACAACCACAATGAGATATCACTTCAAACCCACGAGGATGGCTAAAATTCAAAGAAAAGGAAAAAAAAAACAAGTGTTGTTGAGGATGTGGGGAAACTGAAACCCTCATACATTGAGAATATAAAATAGTGCAGTCACTTTGGAAAACAGTCTGGCAATTCTGCAAGAGGTTAAACATAAGTTAGTTTATAATCTAGCGAGTCTACTCTTAGGTATTTAGCCAAGAGAAATGGAAACATATGTCTATACAAAAAATTCTATGCAAATATCCATAGCAGCATTACTTATAATAGCCAAAAAGTGGAAGCAACCCAAATGTCCACCAACAGATGAGTGAATCAATAACACGTGATACCTCCATACAATGAAATATCATTTGGAAATAAAAAGGAAAAAGGGAGTGATTGCTAATAGTTTGTGTGTGTGTGTGTGTGTGGTGATCACTTTGTAAGGTGTATAAATGTTGAATCATTATGTTGTACATCTAAAACTTAAATAATATTGTATGTCAATATTAAAATAATTTAATAAAATAGAATTATGATGATGGTTGTACTCTATAAATATGCTAAAAACCATTTAACTGTATACTCTAAGTGGGTGAGTTGTATATAAATTACATTTCTATAAAACAGATTTTATACATCTAAAGTTCTTGCCCAATCTTTTCATTTTATAGATAACATTTAAAATATAAATGCCAAATTACTATAGTTTTTGAAGGAAAGATTTCTAAAATGTATGACCCACTTTGCATTACCCTTAAAGAAAGTTTTAGCTCTTTCTCATGACTCAGGATCACAACTATTGTGACTACTGTGTATTGATGTCTTCAGGAACTACATCAACCTATGTGCTTCCCAGGCTGCTATGGTTTAAGTATTCTTTTGTCCCTACATAGAAAGTGACTGCTCTCTATGTCCTGCTTTTAGAGTAACACTGTTAATTTCTTGCTACTGTCGATGTTACTGTAGTATGTCTATCCTGAACCTGCTATGTATGAATGAAGAGAAACCAGAAAATTGAATCTGTTTAAACTGTGACTCTGGTAAGAGTAAACAGACTCAGAGAGCACAGGATGTACTCCAAGTGTAAAATGCATGAGCATCTCCAATTTAATCTACTTTCCAACACTGATTTTGATTGCTCAGAATTGTCTGCTTCTTTCCAGGTTCTCAGCTGCCTTCTGGGTTATTGCTGACAAGTTGCCAGAAGCGATGATCATTGTAATTAGTAATAAATGCTTTTTTTGTTTTTTTTTCTTTTTACTATAACAATTTTTCCCAAAGGCACAGCTAGATGTAATATCTAATTGAGAAAGGAGATTAAAACTTAAAAATATAAATATGAGCATTTAAAATATTTTATTTATCTGGCACCATTTAGTTTGGAGGCATAGTGCCTTTCTACATATCATTAAGGTGAGATTTTCTATTACATCTTAGCTTTGGACCTAACATGTAAGAGAGATGAAAAGCAACATCTTATTTACACGGGTTTATTTTACAAAAAAAAAAAAAATCACACATTTAAATTTAAGTTCATCAGTAAGAATGATGCTGTTTTGATGCACATAAAGGCTGGAAAACTGTCACGGATGAGAGTTGCAGTTTCTTGAACGTCAGCATCCAGTTTATTTCTGTACTTTGTTGGATTGCACAATATGGGAGAAAGCTTGCTTCTCAGAGAATAGGTGCTAAGTCTGTTTTTCAAACAGCTTTCCTTGCAACCTCAGGGATTCTTTGAATCAGTAGCTGACTCAGCAGCTTGAAAAGATTTACAGAAAAGGTTTCACAAGAAGTAACTCCTCACTTTGCTTGTAATTGATATAAAAATCAAATGAAAAGCATCTACACCTTATAAAAAGTGCTAAAACTTTAAGACAGCATTACCAAGACTTGACAGGTTACCCACTACTTGTTATTAAATAACTCACCTAAGCCAGAGTGAGAGCGTTTGCCAAGCATATATGCCTATACCTAAGCCTTGTCTAAAATTTAAGAGTGTAGTACACGTGTGCTGCAGTGGTGTACTGGCTTGTGCGATTTTATGGACATATACACATAAGCCAAACATTTTTAGACTTCAGAGCTATAAACTTGCCAATCAATGGTCTGTTTATAAGCATTCAGATGCTTATTTCAAGGTCTATAGATAAGTAATTAACCCAGCAGCAGCACTGTACAAACTAACATTAAAGGCATACTATGTGCCAGGTGCTGTGCTAGGAGCTTTAAATGCGATAGTTAATTCTCATAACTCAATGAGGTAGGCATTAGTGTTATGCCCATTTTACAGATGACAAAACTGAGGCTCAGAGAAGTTAAGGAACTCTTAATCAAACACTGGTTAAGTGATCTCTAGCGTGTTAATTACCCATTTTAAATAGACAAAGATAGTTTTAAAGAATTCTAAGAATATTTGGACCCCCTCTGAAAGTTTCATGGCGTACATAGCTGATGCATAACAAATATCCATTGCCAACAAAACAAAAGAGCAAGCCTGAACACTTTGTACACCACTGCTTATACAACCCAGTATAAACAATGGATATTAATGGTGTCCTTATATTAGAAAATATTAAATTGACACTCATTATTCTGTCAAAGAAGAAAGGCTGCATAAAATGCATGTGAAGGCCATTTTTCATAAAATTTGAAAAAGTCATAAAACTGACAAAAGCAAACCAGTTTTGGCAGTTATAAAAGTAAGAATTCACAGATGTTGAATTGGTTTTACCCTCAGGAATGCTTGACAAACAAGAGTGATGCCAAATAGATTCAGTATCTTGTTCTTTGTTCAGGTTCAATCTTGAATCCAGCATCTCCAGATTCCCAGGCCTGAGCCCAAAACTACATCCCAGTTGTCCTCAGAATGAGTGCTAACTTGCTAGCTCCCACCTTAATGAATTCAGAGGAAAGGAGAGGTGGAATTCTTCGTTTAACATTATTCCTAATCTCTCAATCTCAAGACAAAAACTACAGAGGAGATACTAATTACTCCAGTCCAGTGATTTTGGGGTGGTCCCAAAGCACCTTTTTTGGCATAGGAAGACTGAAGTTTCAAATCTCAGACCATGAAGAAATGATTAAAAATCAATCAGAAACAAACAAGAACAGGTACTGTTATAACAAAATAAATCCTCTGAGGCAATACAATATTAAATCTTCCTCTGTCAGGATGTAACAATTTGAACTGTGGTTAGATAACTGAATTTATTATCTAATTGTGCAGTCATAAAATACCATAGTCTCTCAACTGGATATAATACATTGCTAACTTTTTCAGCAAATAACAGATTATGGTTATGTTTTTAAAGAGTTCTTAACTTTAAAGAGTTCTTAACTTTTAGAAATACATATGAAAACATTTACCATTGAAATGATATGATATCTGAGATTTGCTTCAACTTCACCCAGATTGGGAGGGGAAATGTCCCATGTAGTAGATAAAATAAGGTAAGATCGGACATGAGTTGATAATGATAAAAGCTTAGTGATGAGTAATTAACAATTAGTTAATTAATTAATTAAAACCACACTCTGTTTTTTATAACATTTGATATTTTCCTAAATAAAAAAAAATTTTTTTTAATCTTAATACTCTCCAAATACTCATTCAGGGCAATGAGAGGACAAATGGCACACAATGAGTTACCTTTGGAGTGAAATTCAAATGGATATGAACTGGGGAAGCCCCTTTATTGCCTCACAGTTCCTGTTTACAGAACCAAACATACCAAGCTCCTTTCCCTCTTGGCTGAGACAAATTTCAACCTGCCTGCCCTAAACAAAAAGATAAAATAAAGATATTCTGGCAACTCCACCCTGCCATTTCAGTAGTAATAAATAAAGCATACGTCACCACAGAAAGGATTTGGCCGCTCAACTAGGGCCAGATTCATACCTCTTTAAAGAAAAAATGTTGGTGCTTCCCAATCTGTAAGTAATGAACACAGAACTCAAAGTAATTCAAGTCATTTGAAATAAAAACAGTGAATCATAAAGTAAGGACAAAGAAATCCGAAGTTATAACTTTCCTGTGATTAACACTTTGGTGCATGCATATATATACATACATGCATACGCACACATACACACACACACACATATACATATAAATAAAATATCGTTTTCTTCTCCTTTCCTTGGTCCCTCTGCAGCATTGCTGGTATACCAATTCCTGCTTGTTCTTGTTAGGTAATTACTTGTTAGGTAATTAGCACAGAGCCCAACTATATTTGAGTTAAGAGGAAGAAAGGGAGGCAAAGAAAAATATGATTCTCAATTCTACCCTTATACCACAGTAAGCCCTCAGATATTTGTAAAATACTTTCTGTCATCTAACTTTCGTCATTATCCTATTTAGGAGAGGACCTGTTGACCTTCTCCTTCCATTCTCTGACTCAAACATTTTAATAACTCAATGTGTGTTACTGATGATCTCTGGGACTTTTCCCGGAGTGACCTATGACCTTAAGCCCAGTCACTGGTGCACTGGTAAATGTTTAACAACTGGTTCTCTGAATAAAGCTCTGATTTTCAGCATTTGCTAATTCTCATTGCATAAATACACCTACTCTGGCCAATTTCAGGCTACCGACACAAGGACATCAAATGCAGAGTTGGGAAATAATGCGTATTATCAGCTCCCAGAGCCTGCGAGAGCCAACTCCAGCACACCACAGGCACTCCTGTGGCACCCCCTTCCGCTCTTCAAAAGTGTTGAAATATTATGCGGTCACCGCAAAGAACAAATCACATCTGGGCCACTACATCATAATAAGAAGACAGGATAGCTCCTTGGCCAAGCTGATATTACCTTCCTTCCCCTAAATACACAGTATCACTTTATATATTTTTCACCAAACATAGGTGGTTGGGGAAGTATAAGTAAGTAGTAAACAGCCTTAACTATGCCCTAGTCCTCTGATTTTAACACCCAGAGTTTAGTGACTTGCTGCCATAGCATTTGAGTAAAATCAAGCCAGGCAACTGGTTTCAGGCTACACTCCATCTTCAAACCACATAAAACTGAGTATCTCGTCCAGGGTTTAGCACAGCACCTGGCCCAAAAGAATAAAAACTGGTTAGTCTCTGTGGGACACATGGGGTTATTAAATCTCAGCATTCAAAGCCACCCAGATTAATACTTACCCAATCCCTTCATGAGGTCCTCAAGAAGCCATCCTCCAGTCTAAGCTTTAATATTTTCCCACAACCCAAAAGGACTTGCACTGAACCTCATGTGATGGATCTGGCAGGTGAGAGTTCGGGTGTTAGTTCTTCAAAGGGTAGGGCCCCAAGGAAAGGCAAGATTAAACAACTGACTTTAAATATTTAATGAGCTGTCATGCAGAAGACAGATTAGATAATAGATTAGGTATTGTCAAAGTACACAAAGTAGAAGTTATAAGGAGGCAGATTTTGACCGTATAAGGAAGGGCATCTAACACCACCACCCATAACAAATAGCAAACATTTATTGAGTGCTTTTATTTTGCTGGAAGCCTCACCATATTGCTTAGGCATATAGAGCGTGAGGTTAACTAAGTCCATCCCTGCCCCTTTTACTCCTGGATTGCCTAGGAATTGTCCAGAAACCTCAGAGAGTTCCTAGTAATTGGTACTGCCCACACTGGCACAGAGGTTCCTGTAAGTCCAGATGTCCCAAGCTACTATCCAAAGTCCTTGTGGCCTCAGATCCAGTGTAGGGTCAAAGCCAGGCACATCATAGGGTCAAGTACATACTGGGCTTGAAGGCAACAGGTACCCAGAAATGTCATTAATTGCTAGAATGAAGTTTACGAGGCTATAGGTTAAAAAAGAAGGCCCAAGAACTGGTGCAGCTGTTCTGAATTCTGAAGGCCTTGCTCAATTCATGAAGTTTTTAGAAAGGAAGCATGCTCGCCTTTCTAATTCTCATCTCTCTTGTGCATATCTGCCTCCCTTGAGATATCAAGCAGTAGAGATCAAACGAAGATACTTCCTTTTTAAAAATCAACTTTGTCCTGATAGTAGCATAACAGTAGAATAGTCTTCTTACTCATAGAGTTGCCAACACCTGGCAGGTCACACAGTACTGGGTTTCACAAGTCTTAATGGGGCAATCTATGAAAGTGACAGTGAGGTCAAAACTTGTGACAGGTCATGTGTCCTAGAAATGTCAGAGGGAATTAGGGGAACTTCCATTCAGGAGGTAATGTCACATCAGGTTGGAGGAAAGCCTAAAACCCAGTCCTTAAAAGGTTCTCAGTTGGAACAATGGTCAGTTCATAGAAATCCTGAGATTTCAGGAAGTTTTGAAAGCCTCTGTGACTAAATAACAGCAATAATATTAATATTAGATGCCCCTTATTAATACTAGCTAGTATTAATAGTAAAATATATTTTACTATGCACATGCCAGGGTCCAGGCATTCCACTATACTTTATATGTTTTCTACACTTGGTCCTCACAACTGATAAGCACCATTATCTCTGTTCAACAAAGTGAGCCTCTAAGAAGTCAAGAATCTCACACTGTTAATAAGTAGTAGAATGAGGATTTGGATCCAAGTCGGGTAGCTACAAAGCTCTTCCACCACAGAATACTACTCATCCTTCCCAGGAACCTACTAGAATCCTGAGTCTGGTACCATGGCCTAACAGAGTCCAAATCTTAACTCAGATGGTTTTACCCCCAAGAACTTGAGCCCTTCCTCAGTTTATTTACCTATAAAAGAGGATCATGATAGTACCCACCTTAGTTTGTTTGGGCTACTATAACAGAAATACCATATACTAGGTAGCTTATAAACAACAGAAATTTTATTTCTCACAGCTCTGGAATCCAAGATCAAGTGCTGACAGATTCTCTTTCTGGTGAAGGCCTGCTTCGAGATGGCTGTCTTTTCACTTAGGATGCTGGAAATGTCTGATGCTACTGTTACTTCCACAAACAAATGGATAAGCTTTTTGCCAAAGGTATAAAACTTGCATAAACTTATCTTTTCTGAAAGTTTTACAGAACATAGTTATTTTCCCCAACATAAATGCATGATAGGCTTATTTGACAGAAAAGAATGCCAGTTAGCTGGCAATGGAGTTAGATTTGGATTTGAATTTTGGTCCTGCAATTCACTAACTACAGGTCTTTGGGAAGGTTGCTTTACTTCCTTGAGCCTCTTTCCCTATCTGTAAAACACAGAGTGGAAGTGATAAATTGCATGCTTTTATAAAAACACATACAGAACAGGCATATAGCTGTTGCTCAATAATAGCTACTCTAATTTCTGTCAACCAAAGAGACAACTGTAGGTAGTTACTATTGTCATAAGTTTTTCCATCCTCTTTTCAAACTGTAGAGAAATCTGTTAGATGTCCAGAACATTATTTTGACATAACTGCTCTAAAAATAACATTCACTCGCCCTTTGAATCATCCACTACTTTCAAATACATTCCCAAGGATAACACACACACACGCACGTGCGCACACACACATACACACACACACACACACAATTAGCCAACTCTAAGTATGTAAAATATGTCATAAGTTACATAGTGAGATACGAACTTGATAGTTGCACTATCTAGAGAAAAGGTCTACTTAGAAATTAGGTATATCATGTACCTTGGTGTACACTGAACAGTTTTCATACCTGATCACAATATTGTCATCCCAAGGTAAATACTGGCTTATATAATAAAGTTAGAGCACGACTAATTAAATATAAGTCAAATCTTGATTTATTTTTATTTTCACAGTAATTGGTTTATATTAAAATACACGCAAACAATTAAAAGGCACGCTGTCACAAAAAAGAAAACCAAAAACTTGTCAATTAAAACCAGTACTCCTTTGTTTCTCTACTAATTCTGTCTCCAAAACCATGATGGATTTTGTTTTATTGACTTGTTAAATGTCCCACATGTTAAAAATTAACAGCACTATTTCCATCTTCGGTTAGTTACTATGCCAAACAAAACATGCTTTGTATTAATGTTGAAATCCACTTACTGATCTTTACAGGGGAAAGTGGTGTTCATGTGTCTACTAGATCCTGATATCTAACTTAACCACTTAGACACTGGGCAATTGGGTCTTAAATTCTTAATCGTCAGTTCGAATGTGCCTTGTTAACTTCATTAACAAACTTTATAAACTGACCACGTCCCAGAAGGTAGCAATGCTAGTGTGTTCTTGCTTTCCGTTTTAGTCTTTGGTTTTGAAATTTGCAACACTTCCCATCCATCTAGAAGAACTGGTTATGTTTTTTTTAATGCACATGTATCACAATTCCATGAAGATACAACCAAAAAATTCTACCTATTTATCTTTTATCCTGGTTTTTCTAATTTGCCTGATTCAGAGGTAGTGGAAATGCCAAGCGCCAAAGCTAAATATCCCATATAGATAAAACCAGTAACAGATTTGGGTTTCCTTCTGTTTGTACCCACGAGTATGTTATGTGCTTAATGAACTCTCACCTATTTTCTGCTAGTGTTCTATCTGGATGATATGAGAAGTCAGAACCTCTCCCCAGGAGGCGGCTGCACTGATCCAGTCCTTATTTCTGTCTGTTGCAACACATGGGGAAGGAGGAGGGCAGCTCAGGTCCTCCAGGCTTCTGATGATGCTCAAACATCTGCCTTTTTGTAGCACTATTCGGTGACCCACACAATTATCTCCTTTACAATTTTTCCCCTCTCCCTTCTACTGTTGGCTAATCTAACTGTATCCTTGGGGTCTAAAATATCCAGGATTTCAATGTAACATCTATTATACTCCTGTGTGCCATTTTATTTCCCCTTCAAAAAGTATGTATGTATTTACCAATTTCATTGAAAATAACATATCAGGGAGAAAGAGTTATGCCCAAAGGGAGTGCTGCAGCACTAGTAGAGATATGGAGACCGTAGCTGCAGCCTAAAATTATGAGACCGGTTAAGTAATTATGGTACATCCATATAATGGCATTTTGGGGAAATAATACAATCATTAAAAATGATGTTTAACAGCACAAAAAAATGCTTATGAAAAAAATGTTAAATAAAAGTTATCAAAATCTTATTTTAGTATCACTAATGTAGGGAGGAGGCAAGAGAATTAGAATGTTAAATCAAGCTGTATTCAGAGACTGCAATATTCTGATCAGCCCTGCAGCCAGGCCAGGAGGACACCTGCAGGACATACGAAGATTTCTGTTGGGATTGCTGACAACCCATTTCCCACACATTCGGGAGGGGAAACAGGAACTACAATCTTTAAGTGGCTGCCCTACAGAATAAAATCATTCATTCCCTATGGCTAAAACCATGGGGAAACTATGGACTAAAAGCTGAGAACAGCTAGCAGGCCTTTCACGCTACATCCTCTTCCCCTTCCCCTTTCTCACTGTATGTCCCTGTCAAAGGAAATGGGAACTAAAGAATGATATATAAACTGAATTCCCCGAACACTCAGGGTCCCACTCACTCTCTGCCAGAGAGACCACACTCCGACTGTGGAGCGTTTCCCCTTTTCTAATAACCTTTCTTTGTGACCTTAACTTTGGCCTGTGTGAAATTCTTTCTACACTCCCCACCAAGGGACCCTCTTCTCGGTGCAAGGCCTGGTCTCCCGCTACTCAGGGAACTTTGCCCTGTTCTGCAACATTACCTTTAAACTATGGCATGTTTTAAGCTGTTGTTTTCTTTGCTTGATGGAACTGTGAGTACTTTTTCCTGCTTTTGTGGTACATTTCTGTATTACCGATATTTTCGGCGGAAGGGTAAAAAAAGTAATTATGGGACTAGAACTATTACAGCTAATCAAATGAAACTTTTTGGTCGTTCTTATTCTAGGTCACTTTTGTTTTTCGTTTTTGAATTTAGGAAGTCAGTCTGAGGTTGTCTCTGTCAGTTCAACTGTTCTGTCCTTGGGGTTGACAGGGGACGGTGCTCCATATGATGGTGCAGACAGCTGGCATTTACTGAATAACTATTATGGGCCAAGCAGTAATCTAAGTTTATATATAATCTCATTTAATCCTCACATCAACCCAATGAGGTAGTATGATTATCTCCATCTTATCGATACTAAAACTGAAGCAAAGAAGTTAAGAACTGGCCCCGGCTCATCCAGCTGCGATTCAAAATCAAGTCCACCAGGGTCTGAATTACTACATCATTCACAATAGTACTTTAGATACTCAGTGCATGCATCTCATTAGGAATACCACTAGTTTCAAAATATTTGGAAAGTGAGCTGACTCTGTAAGATGTTACTTATGTATGCTTCAAATAATCAGAGCAAAAAGGAGCAAACAAAGGAATCTTCCTATTGATACCTTATGGAAACTCCACTGAAGGACTTTGCCAAAGTCTGTTGTTGAGATGCAAGCAGCCATGTCAATGGTGTGGTAAAGTCACATGTACCTTTTTTGCGACATCAATGAAATATTCATGTGCAAGAAATAAGAGGGAAAAATGTCATCTATAACTAGTCTTCCAACTTAATTGGGGAGATAAGACGAATCACACACATGATACAATTGGTACAAGGCAAAAAATAATGCATGTGGCAGACTGGATAACTAGTACAAAAGTCACGTAGGAAGAACTATCAGCCTTGAAGTATCATAGAATTTTGAAGGTAGAAGAAACAACCTATCCGAGTCTAGCATTTCAAGATAAGAACTAGTAACTTGGTTGAAGTCATACAGCTAATAGCAGAAGCACACAAAGTAGCCAAGAAGCTTGAGGAAGCAGTCTTAGAAAAGTTTTCCAAGGATAAGATAGAGTGAGGTGATGGTGAGATGAAAACAGTGGACAATATTCCTTTCCTGGTTTAGCAAGATCAACCTGCCACTGGTCTGATTTTTAGGTTATAAGACTGAAGAGTCCCTGCACGAGGGTTCAGATTTAAATATTTTAAATAATTGAAACTACCGGGTTGTTTTATTCCATTCATCATTTTTAAACATTAATTATTTTAATGTGTATTGCATCCTACCCCAAATTATTAGCAAACACAAAGAAATACATCTACCCACATATGCATTCCAGGTGCCCATCTGAGATGTGGTATCTGGCTGTCCTACATAACCTGTGGTTTGGAGAAAAGTAGGTATCTGATGCCGTAAACTGCTAAGTAGGAATTATTTGTCCAGCACTGATGATCCCACCACTGACATACTCTTAAATTTCTTTTAAAGCACTAAATACTAATAAATAAATGCTCATGGAAAATTTATGTCATGAGAAAGATTTTGTGACTGATAAGTAGATTCATCTTAGAGTACTCAAATATCAATTGAGCAATATGTTTTTATAAAAAGATACCTGAATGTTAATAGGCAACATATAAAGATATTAAATTAAGCCAGTTTAACTAAGAAATATTGGTAGTGAACACAGCAGATGCGACTTGGAATATCTAAAATTTTGGAAATGTTTTTTTGAATTTGAGAACAGAAAACATGGTAGGATAATGAAGTCAAATTTGATGAATCCTTTTTAAAAGTTTGTAAGTAAGCATCATGGTCACTGAACGTAAATACAAACCACTGTACTTTCCCACACAAAGCACAGAGGCATAAAATTGGCTCATGTTTATATTTTCTCTGCCTCCAAGCCATTATTAAGTGTATTGTCAATTGCTCAAAAAATATTGTAAGAGGTGTTATACCCTCAATTAAATATAGACTATTCAAGCTAGCAATACTAAACAAAAGCTCAAAACAGTTCTCTCATTATATTTTAGCTATTTACATTGCAAGCTCTCATATAATTTGTTCACGTAGATCGGAGAAACAACTAAAATATGGTTTCAAAACAAGTAAAACAGGTTAATATATCATAAGTAGTCAATATTAAGTGCATAAAGTCATTGTCTAACAAGTCTCAAAAACAAAAGTAAATACAAATTCAGGTGCTGGATGTCTTCCTTACAACCTTAGCCAAATATGCTGTGTGGCTTCAAAGTTCCAGACAAGATCTTAACTTTCAACCTAAATGTTTCAGACCTACAAAACACAAGTATCAGAGTCACCACATCCCACAGTCACGTTAAAATACTTTCCAAAGTCTTGGAGACTTTCATTGAAAGCAGAAAAGTTGAGAGTCCAAATTGGTAAACAAAAAGAAACAGAAGAAACTAAAGTCGTTTGCCAAATATCAAGCTTTTACAGACAAATCCAACACCTATCTAGCAATTTCCCTAAATCAAACAGAAAAACCTGTATGCAAATGGTGCATATTTTAATGCAATCACTTATTAGCATGCATTCTACTTACTTTGCTTTTTGCCATTTATAAGCTTCATTAAAGACGTCCGGAAAGAAGTAACCAGTTGCAAGAGGTTCGGCGCAGAAAAGAAAAACCAGTCAGTTCTCAACTCGATCTACAAATTTACATCCTAGAACGTCCTGCGAGGAAGATACTCTCTACAAACTAACTTTATATGTGCAAACTTTAGATTGTGAAATAATGCATTCCAGCTTTTTGCTCTATACATTACCATTAGAAATCCTCAACTCTACCTCTCCACCCCCTGAAAAAATGAAATCCACCTCCAATCCTCATTGGTCCACATAGTTCCGGCCCACATGGTATCAGTGGGAGTGTCTGACCCAACAGGTCCTTTCATTGGCTGCGAAGAAAAAGCGTTTAATACGGGTTGTCAAACTCCACGCCTCCAGATCTTGCGCTCACCAAAAGACCTCAGGTGCTGGCAACTACTCTACGATTCAAAGGGCAAGCTGGCTGCCTGGACGCTAACTCCAGAAAGCCAAGTTCTGAGAAAGGAAAGGGGAGCTCCGACTGCCCCTGCAGCTTTACCCCTACTCCTGGACCCCACCGAATGCTCATACACGTGCATTTTCCCACAGACAAATCATAAAGCCTGGTAGTGCGTGCACTTTCTACAGAGCCGCGATCTAAGATCAACTTGAACTCCGTGTCCAATCCGCCCATTCTACGGATGGAGGAAAGCAAGGGTCAGGCTCAGGGAGCTATCTTTAGTGCTTAGCGCCACTGGGGAAAGAATGAGCTCCGGGCGCGCCCTCGGAGCAGTTTCCCAAACCTCAGCCTCGGGTGCACGGGGCGCGCGCCACCCCGTTCCCGGGAGCCGGGCCCCGGGAGCCGGGCCCCGTGCGCCGCGCCTGACTCGCGGCGGTGCTCCCTTCCCAGCGGGACTTACGCGGCCTGTTCTTCTTCCCCGAGTCCATCCTCCTCCGCAGCCGGCATTTCTTTGCGGGAGAGTCGTGTTGAGGGGGCGGCGGCTGCGGCTGGAGCTCGGGCTGGAGTAGGAGGCGCGGGGGAGCCGTGTCGCTGCCGCCCGCAGGGCTCCGGCTGCAGAGGCGCGGCGGCTGGACGGGCTGCGGGTGGAAGCCGTTGTGCAGCAGCCCGTTCACGGCGGCAGGGCCGGCGCCAGCGGAAGCCCCCGGGGCGTGCGGGGCCGAGCGCTCCGGCGGCCCGCCGCAGTCGCCCATGTCGAAGGCTGGCGGAGCAGCGCGCGCGCCCCGCCTCAGGCGGCCTCGCTGGAGGTCATTCTCGGACGTCTTGATTTCGTTGGATCCTCCCTGCGGCTTCCGATTCAGCAACCGCAGAGCCGGTGGCGGGGGATGGCGAGCCCGGCGCTCCACCCCTCCTCCCACCGGCTCCCGCGGCTCCTCCGCGCCCTGCCCCCGGCGCGCCGGCCCCGCCGCGCCGTCCTGGAGCATGCCCGTCACGGGCGCGGAATTGGGGATCCCCGCGCACCCCCAGCCGGGGCCCCCACAGCCCGCCTTTCCCAGATCCCTGGGCCCCGCGACTTCAAACGCGGCTTCCTCGCTTCCCAGACCTGCCCCCGCTACTGAGCATGCCCAGTCTTGCCCGCCACCGCCACCGCCGCCGACGAGTTTCAACATGGGGACTGAAGTTCTACGGGTTTGCAAAGAAGAGATGGGCGGGTTGGGCTTTGTGTGGCAGAGCGAGCCGAGAGAGGACTGGGCGAGGCGGGCGCAGGAGAAGCAAGCAGCTTCGGTAGGAATGCAAGGGGGAAGACGACAAATATTTGTTGAGGTTTCAGGTTTGCTAATCCTGTCCCCAGTGGGTTAGATACCTTCGCAAGGTCATTCACGTTGTTCCTTCCCTCAACCCTTTTTAACTGTGCGTGTGTTTGGTTAAGTGACCTAAGGACTCACAGGCCTGAGGGGAGGGAGGAGAACGATTATTTTTAGAAAGGTAGGCTGATTTGGAGAGAGAGAGGAGTGAAATTTCTTTACTGGCACAAACACAAACACCATGTGGTCTTGTGGAGTTGTCTTTTGCAGGGAGGAAACCTAGGAATACAGTGTAAGGACAGTGAAGGACACAGCTGTAGTCAGGATTAACCAGTGCTGGAAGAGACCAAGTAAACAGAAGCAGTCCCAAGCTATAAAAAGCACTTTCCTCCCTCAGAAAGGACTTTAAGAGACAATGTCATGCTATTTATAGTTGCCTGTGTTTTAAGAAGGTAGGGCAACATCAGCATCGCATGGTGGTCGACACCATAAACTTTGGAGTCAAAACCGGGTTCAAATTTCAATTTAGCCACTGAGCAAATTCAGAGACAGTTACTGTTCAAGTTAACGCACCTGGCCGTAGGAAACAAAACTGGGCATGCTCAGTAGGTGGGACAAATCTGGGTGATGAGGACCTTCCCAAAACTGTGTAATCCCTTGAGGCCTCAGGTTTTGATTCTACCTGAAAGTACCTGATACAACCCTGGCACACAATGCTTATCCTTATTACATTGTTATTACTATTCAACCTTCATTTCAAACCAGGGAGCAAACCATGCTCAAAGCCATACTCACTGAGTTTGGTGTGTGTGATGTTCTCCATCATTTGTACTTAATCTAGGGAGAAGTCAGAGGCCTCCCTGCATTCAGCAGCAGCTGGGACCTATAGCTCAGTTGGCAATGCCCTCCAGCAGAGCCTCACCTAGAATCAGAGATTTAGAACCAGCGGCCACTTAGAGCTCTGATCCGTCCACTCTTTATTTATTTATTTATTTATTTTTTTTTTTGCAGCCACAGAGTGATGGCTGAGATTATTAAGAGCAAAACTGAGGCTAAAGTTTCTAATTATCTCTACTTCCCTGATCATATTTGAAGAAATAGAGAAAAAAACCTAGGTGATCTGGCCCCTGTGCTTACCTCTACAAAGCAGGCTTTCAGCTCCCCAAACAAATGGTTATCCCTTTGTATTGGCTGTTTGCGTTACCCGAAATTCTCTTCCCCAGACCTTTGTCTACTAGATTCCAATTCAATCCTCAGATCTCCAGTTCAATCTCTTATAGAGAAAATTTCCCTGGCATTAGGACAGGTTAGGTCCCCTGTTCCCTACCCTTTACCTTTCTGACTTTATCAGTTTTAATTCTACAACAGAGATTCTAGAAAGAACATCACTGAGTTGTTATGATGATTAAATGAACATATATGTAAAGTACCCCGTACGTCATAAGTACTATGAAAAAGTTAGATATTATTTAATTGTCCATCTTCCTTCACTACACTGTAAGGCAGATGACTTCTGTTCATTATATCCCTAGGAAACTCTTGATAATTATTTGTAACTGAATAAATGACTTAGGTGATATTTCACCCAGGGTGTCTGTTTCTACTGTAAATTTGCTTAAAAAACAAAAACAAAAAATACATTGCTACTCTTAAACATTCAAATATACAGTCTTTAAATTCATACATAATTTAAGCCCAGTAGTTTAGGTGGCAATTTACATCAGAGATGCAAATAAAGCTTTAGCAATGCAGAATCTCCAAGGGCATAGTCTCTTCAACTTCATTCCCAGACATGGTAAGGAAGGCCTGAGCCAGGTGGCTAAGATCCAGGCAGGGCAAAAGTAGTGGTACTGGGGACAGAATGTCCTCCACCTGCTTCTTTTCTCCCGCTCTTGTCAAAATGGATCAGTTACACCCCTGCATGTGGTAGGCAGGAGCCCGGTGGCATCTCACAGGTTTATTGAGGGAGAGGGGGTGTTGGAGGAGTAACTGAGGCATGAGCTATCATGTGCTCTAGCAGGGGCATGGAACAAATGTTTGAAGAACACGAGTGTGGAAGGAACCACTCCTCTCCTGTTCATTCATTTATTTGCAATTATTTTTTAAGTGTGTACTATGTTGCTATGGAGGTTCAGAACAAATCACCCCAAGATGTGCCTCAGTAGTATGCATATTCCTTTGAGCTAAAGGTAATTTTAGCTTCTGGTTCAAAAGAAACTTTGGCCCCTCCAAAGTTTCTACAATCTATAGAGCAGGGAGAACTTCTATGTATTAAACCTCTGTTCTTATCATTCTGCAATAAACTTTGAAGTCCCCAAGGTGCATTAGCTCATCCCCAGCTCGGGATATCTTGTGTACCTCAATCCACCTTTCTATCTTCAAACTCCTCCTGCATGCGAGGTCTCTGACTCTCTCATGTATGTGGGACTTTGTACTTTTGTATGAATTAAATTTGTTTTTGTTTTTTTTTCCCCCTCTTGCTAATCTGTCTCATGTTGATTTGATTATTAGAACCTTGGGGATAGAGGGAAGTTTGTTCCTCTCCACACTGCAGACCCTAACACAGATGCTGGGAATACAAAGACAAAATAGATGTCTTCGCTGCCTTTTAGGGCCTTATAATTCATTGAGAGAAAAGTAAAGATAACCCAGCGGGTTTTTCCTTTTTAACTTTTTTTTTTAAAAAATATACATACAGAAATGTATAGACATATCCTAAAGGTAGAGCTTGATGAGTTTTACACAGATGAACACCTTGTGTGATCAGCACCTGATCAAGAAACAGAACATTACCTAGATTTTTACAGAGTAGATTCTGGGTCCAGGTCCATAGACTAATTGAGTACGTTTAGAGCACTGGTGTCTGCCTGATGATGATGATAAATATATTTTAAATCAAAGAAATAAAACAATAATAACAGTTTTTAAAATAGGATTGTGATGCACACGGTCTTTGCTTGAGAAACAACAAAACAAAGTGTGTCACCTATGCTGTATGGATGGAAAAGGCTGTGTAATAAATTTAGCCAACAGTAACCTCACAGGGTGATCTGATCATAAATTCCTAACTGGGTGCTCCTAGTGGGTAGTCAAGCCCTATAAAGGTTTCATCTTCACCTTGAGCAAGCCCTATCTAACATGCCTTTGAATGCCTCTTTTTCAGATGCTTCCAAGGCATAAGGACCCTCTAGAGAGCACATAATCTTGTTAACTATCTCGTACCTTGTTCTCTTCCATCTTCATGTAACCTTCCTATAGTCCCTCCCTAATTCCAAATGTATAAAAGAAACTGCAAAACCATCATTCTCCAGAGCATCTGAGATCTTGCATCCTGGCATGTTGTCAGTTTGGCTCAAATGAACTTATAAAAATTCTCTACACCTTTGGATGTTTCTTATATCAACAGAACTAACTCTGGAGGACTCCAGAGTGAGTAATGATTGAGTAGGGGAAGATGGAGGAGGGAGTGGTGCTGAGATAGATGTTAAAACAGGCTTCAGGGAAGAAATGACCCTTAAACCAAATTTTCAATAATAATGAGGTTTCTTCAGAGAAGGATCCATTCAGAATTGAAGGGAGTGGAGAATCTGCAGATGGGTTTGAACCCTTCTGGAATGTTTGGGAAACTGCCAGTAGTTCAACAAGGCTGAAGGATGGCCAATGAAGGGTAAGCAATGATCCAAATCTCAGATGGTTTTCTGCGCCTTTGGAAAGAGTTTAGACTTTTTCCCATGGGCCAGGAAAACTATTGAAGAGTTTTAGATTGTGGGAAAACTCCTAGATTTGCATTCTGGAAGGATCTTTGGTAGCAGCCTGGAGAATAAACTGAGGAGGAGGTCCCTAGTGGGAAGACCAGAAAGAAGACTACTGGAAAAAGACTAGATAAAAGGTGATAAGGGACTGAGTGAAGGCTATAGCATTTGGAATGAGATCATGGAGTGGTTAGAAGAATTACTGAAAGGTAGAATCTATAGGACCTTGTGGCCCATCGGCATGATGTGGAAGAGGCATGGCTAAGATGATTTCTATGTTTCCGGTTAGACAAGTGAGAATGTGGTGGTTTCAGCACAGGAGATAAAATATGCAGAAAAAGACCTTCTCCTTCTACTTGTATTCTCTCTGGGTCTTACACTTTAAAAAGAATGATCCTTTAAAAATATAAATCTGATCTCAACATTCTTGTAGCAAAAACAAATTCCCTAGCCTTATCTAGATCACAAAAAGACAGGCTTCAGCACATAATCACCACAAAAGCAAAGATGTAAGTACATTTTGCGAAGTGCAAAAAAAGTAAGACTCCCAGTGTCGTGAGGACACATGCCAAGGTAACCTGGTCTACTCATCAGCTTTAGTAGATGAAGCTAAATTCTGAATATTGAATAGAAGTTAACTAAGGTGGAGGTGGGTATGGAGGAGATATTCTTAGTCTATCTTATATCATTACTATGGCAGGCACTTCCTAAACACTTGCTGGGTGAAAGAATGAATTTATCCTATCCCTCTCAATAGGTCAAGTTATATGTAAGGAAAATTATCACATGAACAAACCATTGCAGAGGGGTTAGGCCAATCACTTGCTCTTTACCGTTCTATATTTGTTGCTTTTCTCTCTGGTGACAGAGTATTTTCTACTCAATTATCTTGCTGTCTATTTTTTTTCTGGTCAAAGAGATGGAAAAATATAGCATCAGCAGCTGCCACTACCAATGAAAGCTGTGCGTACAGGAATAAAATACACCCCACACAAACAAACTTCTTGTCAGTGACTAATATTTCAGGGCACCTACTAATTATGATCTGGTGAAGGGAAATGGAGTAGAAAATCCGATATGATCAGAGGAACCCCAAGTATTGGGAATAATTTCAAGATTGGAGCTTGGTTCCAAAATTAAAAGTCTTATTATCTAACATTTATTGGGTCTTTATATGCCATATACCGTACCAAACACACCGTAAACACACTTTTTAGTCAGCACAGTAGCCATGTGAGTTGGGTACTATTACTATCCAGATATTCCAGATGAGGAAACTGAAGCTTAAAGAGGCCCATTAACTTGCCCAAGTTCACACAGCAGAAAATGTATAACTGACATTTGAACTCAAGTCTGGGTGGCTCTAGAAACTGCGCAATTCATAACCGAACTATAGTTCTTCCCCAACAGGCGTTGCATCTCCCATTAGCTGCAGACTTTGCACCATGCTGCAAACACCTGATATAATATCCCACTGTCCACGTAGCATTGTCTTTCATAATAATGATTGGGCCTCTTTACTTCTACTAAAATAGTTTTTCAGTGTAGTATCTTAAATTCTTGTTTTCAAAAGAGCCTATTTGTCCCTTTAAAAAAAAATTCCTAGATACAACAATCTCTACTATAGTGTCTCTATTTTGTATATTTATTCAATAAATACTTTTAAATGCTATCTTGTACAAAGCCATGTTCCAAGTACTAAGGTTACAGTGATAAGCAAGGTGAAAAAGGCCCCTCCCATCATGGAGCATACATTCTTCGGGGCCAGGGACAAGGGAAGACAGAAAATAAACAAGTATAAGTAAATAAATATAGACTGTGTTAAGTGACATAAAAGGTTGAATAAATGAAGTGAAAGAGACTAAACAGAAGTGGGGGCGGTTTAGACAGTGGTAGTTGAGAAAGCCACATCGATGCTAGTACCGATGGTTGAGAGACTGAGGTGAGAACTGTCATGTAAAGAAGAGCATGCCATCACACGGAGGAGGAGAAAAAAGTGTGTCCAGCATTCAGATCATTCAGACTTGTCATATAGCTTCCCTGTTTTCTAGGTAACGTTTATTCTAAATAGTGTTTTCTTTAGCTGTAAATAATACGCTTACTTTAACTCATTTAGCATAAAATGAATTAATACAGGGAATTGGATAGATTAAAATCACTGGAAAGGCTGAAGGAACAGCCTCTAGGCTGGGCTCCCAGTAATGGCTCCTGGGATTCCACCACAGAATCAGCTTACCTGAAAAATGAGTGCCTGTATTGTGTCTCTACAAATCCATAACATCCAAGACTAGATGTTGGGATCTCTGGTGCCACTGCACTGCTCACCAGACAGACAGCAAAAGTGCAGTCTCCTCCTCAACCTGGCCCTCCAGATGTTGCCGTGTAGAGGACCCAAGCTCGGCCGGAATCTGGGAAACGAAGGTGTCAGCTTTCTCCTCTAGCCTGAAGTATGGCTTTTTACAAGGGGCTGAAATGGAGTTGAATGAGCCCATCTATTTACCCTCCACAAACCTCTAAATAGAATTTTGATATTAGGTAGCATCCAGGGAACTCCAGTCCCAGGCAAACTGGACTAGTTGGTCATTCTATAAAATGGCCAGGTTGAAGTTCTTCAGAGAAGTGAAATTGAAAGCAGGACTAAGAAAGCAATAAGGATACTATGTTACGGTGTTGGCTTCTATCTCTGAAGTCACTCGGAGGTAGGTTGAGTCCCAGCTCTTCCTCTTAGTAGCTGTGTGGCTTTGGTTAATTTGCCTCTCAGCCAGTTTATTCTTCGATCTAGCACTTTCCAATTAAATTCTGTGATGAGTCAAATACACTAAATCTGTACTGTGCAAACGGTAGTCACTAGCCACATGGCTTTCGAGTGCTTGAGATATGGCTAATGTGACAAAAACAAACCCTGGATTTTAATTTTATTTAATTTTAATTAACCTACATTCATTTACTTACTTATTTGTAAAAAATTATTTTTTATTAAATGTATTGAGGTAACATTGGTTAATAATATATAAATTTCAGGTGTACAACTTTATTAGACAACATCTGTATAGTCTATTGTGTGTTCATCACCCGAAGTCTAGTCTCCTTCCATCACCGTATATATGACCCCCTTTATCCTCTTCATCCCCCTCCCCCTGCTCTGGTAACCATTATTTTGTTGTCTATGAGTTTATTTATTTTTGAAACTACTGTATTGAGGTACAATTGATATATTAAAAACTGTACATATTTAATGTATATGACCTGATGAGTTTGGAGATAAGTATACACCATGAAACTGTCACCACATAAAACTATCCATCACCTCCAAAAATTTCTTTCTGCTATTATTATTACTGTTATTATGAAGGTGATGATGATAAGAATACTTAACATAAGATCTACCTTTTTGGAAAATTTGTAAATATACGATGTAGTTTTATTAACTACAGGCTTTACAGTATAATAGATCTCTAGGACTTTATTTATCTTTCATACATATGTGACTTTGGGTCAAAGTCAATGCCGATAGTGAGCAACTGATTTTTACATAGGAGCCGATTCAACAGCTAGAGTAGAGAGGGCACTTATTTTCAGCCAGTGTTTCTCATTCAAATATCTTTTTTAAATCCTATAGTGGATAAAGAAAAGTCTTTGTTTATTTGTTTAGTGGCATTAAACAACATTTACTATGCTCTTGATTTTGTGGATCTGGAATTTTGACAGAGGTCAGGGGAAATAGCTTGTCTATTTCACGATAACTAGATAGCTGGTATGGCTAAAATGGCTATAGTTGTCTGGGATGGTTCAAGTTGGTCCATAGATCTGAAGCCTTAATTCTAGTTGCAACTTGATTCCTCAGTTTTTCTCCACATCATGTCAGCTAGAGCTGAAATGTCCAGGATGGCTGCTTCACTTCCATATCTAGCACTTAGGTTGGAATGACTGGAGCTGCTTGGGCTGCCTGGTCATCATTCTCCTTTCACATGCTATCTCTACCGGGCTAGCTTGGGCTTCCTCCCAAGATGGCATTCTCAGGGTAGTCAGACTTATGTGGTGGCTGCCTTTAAAAATGTATGTTCATACTTTAATTAACCCCCTTTATGGCATAAAAGAATGTCATTGAGAAGATTAGCACTGTAATTTAGCCACTAAATGACTAAATTATTAACACTTGAACATTTGAGAGAAAAATCAACATAAAAGTGTTTTACATTCTTTAATCCTAAGATTAAATCAAAGGCTGTCTTATGAAGTTAGGCCAACTGCTGGCCAAGGCTCATTCATACCATCTTGCACCTTTTTACACTTGTCCTGCCACCATCTTTAGTCTCCAGAGTGCTTGACGCAATCTGCCTGATCATGTATTAGCTAGGATGACTGACGGTCTTGACACTTTCACCCCTTTGCACAAGCTACAGGATGTTAAGGAAAGTTGTTAGTGCATATGAGGATTTAGAAATATGGCCTCGCCTTGTAATTCATCTTTAAGAGACAGAGACACACACACACACACACACAGAGAGAGAGAGAGAGAGAGAGAGAGAGAGAGAGAGAGAGAGAGAGAGAGAGAGAGAGATTGAGGAAACAAGTAACCCTTTCCCAGTACTAAAGGGGAAAAGGGAAATGGTTCTGTTATTTGTTCAAGAGGTTGTACAGGTAGTGATGATTAGGAGGAAGGACTCCAGAGTCGCAGTCCCACTACACAAGTTCAAATCCTGATCTTGCCAATTATTGGCTGTATAATAATTTTGGGCAAGCTACTTAACCTCTCTGGGCCTCAGTTTTCTCATCTTTAAAATGGTAACAATAGTATCTATGCTATAGGGTGTTTTTTTAAAAAAAATAAGATTAAACGAGATAATATGTGAAAAGCAGTCTGAATAGTGCCTGGAAAATGTTGCCAAATTAGCACAGTAGTTATAACTATTATATTAATGAAACACATTTACTGGTACTTACTATGTCCCAGAGGCTGAAGTGCTGGAAAGAACAAGCTGCATGGGTCATAATTCCTACTCTGATGAGAGAGATGAGCATGAAGCATGCATGGGAAGTATAATATAGAATGGAGGTAGGTACAAGAGTGTCTAGGGATGTGGAAGTGGGAGCACCTCCCTCCTGAGGAGGATAGGAGCTGCTCCTTGGAGGAGACAATTTTACACCAAGCCTTAAACGAAACGCAGAGGTTTGCCAAGAAGATGCGAGAGGGGTTGGGGGTGGTAGGTGAGTTACTCTGGACAGAGAAAACCCCATACATTATGCGGCATGCTTTTCAGGATACACAAGCAATATGGATTGGGAGTAGGGGGGCAGAGGAGTGATGAGGCTGAAATTGTAGGCAAGAGTCCCAACCTGAAGGGCTATGTGAGCCATTGGAGTGGTTTAACCTCTAGTGTTGGGAGCCATTGAAGACAAAAATTTTAGGCCTGGCTATGGTGTAGAGGATGGATTGATAGAAAATCAGCAAAAAAGCAAGGACACCAGTTAGTAAACACCTGTGCAGTAATCTAGGCAAGAGAGTAGACTGTTCTGAACTAGAGTAATGGCAGGAGCAATCTGGGTATAGCTCAGGTTTCTGGCTTGGGTGTCTGAGTGGATAGGGGAATGCAGTCAATTAGATGGAATATCATAGAGCCTTTAAAAGATCATTATGAAGACTGCGTAGCAAGGTGAAAAATGTTCATGATGTAATAGTAATTGTTGGAAGCAACTTACTAGTCATGTTTATACCACTTGTGACTATGAACCAAGCAAATATAATCAAAGATGAGGTGAAGAATAGACCAGAAATTATCAAAATAGTTTGATTTCCTAAGATATTAAGAATGTGGATGATTTTTTGTTTTGATTTATATAAATGCCCTTGTAATTTTGAAGGAAAAGAATAGTATACAAAAATTATAATAAAATACTGTGTTTGCAATTTTGCCTTTGTTTTAGATTTCTTTTAATTCTTTTTAACTTTTGGTAACAGCTTAACAAATGTATAATTCATGTATCATACAATTTGCCCATTTAAAGGGTATAATTCAGTGGTTTTTAGTATATTCACTGAATTGTGCAACCATCATCAAAATCAATTTCAGAACATTTTCATCACCCCAAAAAGAAACCCCATGCCCATTAGCAGTCATTCCCCATTTCCCCTTAAACCCCAGCTCTAGGCAAACAGTAATCTACTCTCTGTTTCTATTGATTTGCCTGTTCTAGACATTTATATAAATGAAATCATACAGTACGTGTTCTTTTGTGACTGCTTCTTTTACTTAACATATTTTCAAGTTTCATCCACATTGTAGCATGTGTCAGTACTCACTTTCTTTTCATGGCTGAATAATATTCCATTGCATGGATATATCAATTTACTTATCCATTCATCACTGATGGACATTTGGGTTGTTTCCACTTTGAGGTATTATGAATAATACTGCTATGAACATTTGTGCACAAGTTTTTGTGTTGCTGTATGTTTTCATTTCTCTTGAGCATGCATTAACTTTTAAAGTATGAAAATGCAAAGGGACATAAGAAATGTTGGGGAGGCAATGGATAGATTATATTATAATTATGGTAGTGGTTATATATATCTATATATCTGTCAAAATTCATCAAATTGTACAGCTTATATCGATGAAATTAATTCTACTTAGGTTATAACTCAGTAAAGCTGACCCCAAAAAATAAAAGATAGAATTATAGGGGGAAAAAATAAAAAATAAAGAATTGTAGGGAGACAGATTTAGAGGCATATGAAATATGTATAATGTTTTAACACTATATAATGCTTTTCTGTATACCAGTATTTTCACATACATTGTCTCATTAAAACAGACAAACGAAACTATGATCATTCTAATAAGCCAGTGAGACAAGTAGGAAGATATTGTGTCCATTTTAGATATGAGGAAAATAGACCTGCAGAGGTTAGTTAAGTGGTTTGCCCAATATCATAGAGCCGTTAAGTAGCAAAGGCAGCATTTCTTCCACCTTTCTTCTCTGCAGTTTTCAAATGCTTAATCAAAGTTGCTTACAAAAATTGAAGGGAAAAAAAAAGCTAGACCTGCATAGATTTGATATTTCAACACAAAAATAAAGAAGTTCCCCACATGCTGGTTCTTCATGACCTAGAATAAAAATGAAAAAAATGATAACTTAAAATCACAATTACTAGAACAGAACCTCTGAAAAGCAAAAAAAAATTTTAAATATCCCACTTTTGATCACGACGCTCTTTTAAGTTCCTTTAACTCCTGAGCTTTGACTTTATTGAAAATAGGATGTCCTTGAGCTCTTATTGTTTCTACCAGTTTCTGCGGATCCTACATTTACGTGTGTTCGGATCCTTGGCCTGCTGTCCCCTGCCACGTGCAGTAAGGCCTTCTGCCCCCTGCCTTTCTAAGGTTTCAGAGTCAGGTGTCATCCAGCCAAGGGGAGGCATAGTAAGAGAATAGCAGGATCTTCCTCTCCTTCCCTCACTGCCTTGGGTGACATCTCCAAAGCTGCTTCTCTGTTTCTGGGGTCTCCAGCACCTATTGATTCTGTCTCCTGCAGGGTGACCTGAACTCCTGGGATCCAATTATACCACTTTCTCCCAAGTGTCTTGCCAGCCTAGATAGAGGTGCGGGTGCCTTTATACCTTGTCTCACTGTCCTCTGATTCGTTTCTCTGCCTCTTCCTCTTTCCTGAACCACTGTCCCTTTCTTCTGAATGCCCAGGGTGGTTTCTCTTTTCCTGGCTGGACCTTGAATGATTAACAACCTGTGATGTTGGCTCAGGACTAGACCTAGGACCATACCTGAAAACAGTGTTAAGGCTTTAACCGCTTCATTTCAAATCCTTTTCTGGCCCACCTCAAAGGTACATTTAGACATGGTATTCATTATTCCATTATGGTGGATCAGAAATCCCATTGTATTTGTGTCAGAAAAGCAACTCTTAGAAAATTAAAATTTTATTTATCAAATCGGCTGGTCTATGGTCATCCAATAGCTGAAATAATGTATTTAACAGGTCTGGAATCTGAATTAACATTTAGTTGCCCATTTGTCATATAACATTTAGCATGATAAATTAGTATACTGGAAATTTTATTAGTCAGCACAGTTAATACTGTAATAAATAATTCTGAAATCCGAGTGGCTTAATACAATAAATGTTTATTTGTAGCTCACGAAGAATTCAGTGGGGTCGGCTGCGGCTTCCTGCTCCGTGCGGTCATTTACAAACCAAGTGTTGCCACAGATGTCGATGAAGGATGCAAGAGAGCATAGAGGGTTGTGGGGGATGTTTTAGGGAATAGACCTGGAAGCAATGTACACCAACTTGGTCCACATCTTATTGGCCGGAACTCAATCACGTGCCCCCGCCTAACCGCAGGAGAGACTGAGAAATGTAGTTTAACTTAATGCCTAGGAGGAAAAAGAGATGAGCTTGGAAAACAGATGGCCAGTCTCTGCCATACCTGGTCAATAAATTTCCATTTCACTCTTCCTCTCATATATAAAATAAACTCCTCCAATCACCCCCTCCCCCCCCCACCCGAACATTATTTAAAGCCACTGTAGCCAGCTAAAAGCCCTGTGTGATGCTCAGTCATCTCCATCTGGTTCACATGTGGTTCTTTTGGGTCAAGTAATTTAAACACTAAAAAGAAGAGCCATCTGCCCCCTGCTCCTTCCTCATCTCAAATATAAAACAATGGCGAGCAAACACAACTTCGGTGTTCCATTTGGAAAGAGAAGAAATAAAAGATACAAAGCCAACACTAGTCTAAAGCAGCAGGGCAGGCATTGTGACATTTCCCTCCCTGACCACGGCACTTTGAGAAACATCTTCGGTTGAACTCCATTTCTCCTCTATGATAGGAATTATTCTGTTTGTGGTTCCACTCTTCAGGAATTTTCTTCATTGTTCATTACCTTTCATGGCAATATCCGTAGTGGATGATTAGGAGGAGTAAGTTATCTCTAGGACTATGCAGATTTTGAAGTCTGCTTCTTTCTCATGGAAAACTGGGAGTGGAAGGCTGGTTGTTGTTTTAGACTTTGACTGGTGTTTGTCCCGGACTTTTGTTTTCTTTGGAAATACTACTTCCTCAGAAATTTAACAAGCTTCTCATTGATTTCCTTTTAGACAGTTCCTATGTCACAAACTACACCCCAAATGCTTTCCTAGACATAGTTATCAACTTCTTTATGTTTTTCCCCCCTTATCCTTATGTCTTTTGCAACTTAATGGTAGCCACCTTGATGCTGTCAGGATTAAGTGGGAGGGCCACAACTTTAATGTCATCTTTGCCATACGGTGCTAATCTGGCAGGCCTTCGCGACTCATAGTTTTCTCAGTCTTTCTACTATTGGGGGTCTGGATGATTTCAAGACCTCAAATTTATGTAATTTTCCTATTTTATTTCTTCCTGCCAACTGACGAAACTTGCCAACCAATAGTGGCCAACATACACCAACAGTTTGGTTCTTCCCAACTGTTTCTCTTGGACCTGACAGATCAGTAAGCATATGGCTTGCCTCTGAAGTTATTATAAGCAAGAATTTTTGCCAAATGTTTCGCCATTTTACAGCATGGACTGCCACATTTCTGCCTCTGGAATCGGGTTCCTTTCTTCCCATAACTGGCATACTAAGCCAGTGACTTTTTATATTTTTGTTTCAGGGGTGCCTGACTTCAGGGTTCCATTTGGGGTTTTCATCACAGTGTTAGTGCTGTTTGCATAAAATAAACTTCCAAATTTTAGCGGCTTAGCATAAAAAAACACAGTAATACTTATATAATAAAGTTTATTTCTCACTCTGCACTCCTACGAAGGAGGTGGGGGTTGAGAGAAAACTGCTTCATGTAGTCAGGTAGAGCCTAAGCTAAGCTAACAGAGGCTCCATCATCTTCGATGCATGACTACCAAGTTTTCTCTGAGCATGGATATCCAGCTAGCAGCTTGGAGAGGACAGACTGCATGGATGATCACATAGTATGTTTTAGAAGCCATGTCTGTGAGTGGCATATACCTTCAATAGTTTCCAAAAAAGCCTTGGGATCAGCTCTGCTTGGTCCTGTTGGGTCATCATTGCCTTTTGTTAAATGACCTATGTAGCCAGGAGAATTCAGGTTTTTCTTATCAGAGCTGTGTCACATGCTTAATCCTAGAGCTAGAGGCCAGGGTCAATTCCATCTGAAGTTACTTTGAGAGATACAAGATGTGGTTTCCCCAAAGAAACCATTAGAAAAGGAGAAAAGAGATATTATAAAGTCAAACCAACAGATGTTTATTACGTAAGCTTAAAAACTTGACTGACTTCTCTAGGAGATATGGTTAGCAACTCCCAAGCACAGTCTCATGGACACAGTAACTATCAAATAAAGCTGAAGAGGGTGAAAATGCAAGTGCCAGGAGGGAAATAGGGAAGGGTGATGATAGCAATCCAACTGAGGAAAACATGAGGTTCCCAGAAAACCTTATTACTTTATTTTACACTTCTTTCCTTTTGTTATTTATTAAATCGCCCCCCCCTCCAGATCTGCCAAAAGACAGGGAAATCTTGGGCATTACTTTTACCATGAATCAGATGTCACAAGAGCCAAGTAGGTTACATAAATGAGTTGAGTGGGAACCAGGATGAATACAGGAAATACGTGCTCCTTCCAAAGTGGGCAGTAGCTATTCAAGTGTGACTAATTACCATCAAGAGGAAATGCAGACCCAGGATTGGCAGATCTAATTTTTCAAGAGATGTCAGAAGTGAAATCTTAAGATGTTTGAATATCCGTGTGATAATCTCTGAGACTGCCTCCAACGATCCTCTCCCCATGGTTTTTGCATCCTGTGTAGTCACCTAACAAGGTATATCATTGTATCAGGGTCGGTCTGAGTGACCAAGAAAAGATGGCAAAATTATGATATGTGACCTACTTCCAAGGCTAGGTCATCAAAGATATCAAAGACTGCCTTGCTTTCTCTGGATTAGGTACTCGAAGAAATCAGCCACTCTGAAATGAGGATGCTGAAGCAGCCTGTGAAGAGGCCTCCATAGGAGTAACTCGGATCTCCCAGCAATGGCCTTAGTATCACCTTGCCAAGCATGTGAGTGAGCCAGTCTCCAATCAGACCTTCAATTGATGCAGCCCCAGCCAACATCGCATCTGAAAACTCATGGAAGATCCTGAGCCAGCTACGACACTGAGATTGTCGATGTTTGTTGCTGTTTTAAGTCGCCAAGTTGAAAGCTATTTTTTTGCACAGCAACTAATAATGGTCATAAAAAACTTAAAAGTTAAAAAAAATTAAACATTGTACAAGTAAAAAGATTTCTTTGAGTTGAATTTAGACTGCTAGTTTATAGTATCTACAGAGAAGAACAAGAAACAGTAGTCCATTTTCTAATTCTCTCTTGCTTTGAACTTTTCAAGCACAATGAATTCAGGAGGAAAACTGATTTTATAAAGTGAATGTTTTTTTTTCCAGATAGTTAGATTTGTGTTCAAATATGATTCCACCACTTTTTGGTTATAAGATCTTGGAAAATTTACTTAACCTCTTTGGCTACAATTTTCTCATTTGTAAAAGGGGAATGACAATAGAATTACTTTTGAGGAAAATTGAGAAATACTTGAACTGAGAATAAGAAAAGATGAGTAGATGTTCTATCTAGTTTACTCATTCAGATTATCTCTGCATTTCATAGTCTGTGAGCTATTTTATAGCTCTGTAAGTTGTAGAAAACAGTGTAACACAATGATTCTTGTGCATAGAAATATAAAATATGTCTAGTGATTACTGTTCTGTGACTATAGATCAGTTTCATATCTATAAAGTAAGTTCATTTTAGCATGTCTGCTCTTTGGATAGTCATTTTAACTGGTTATAACAGCTTACTTACTTCATCACTAATTGATATGTTAAATAAAATCAGAGACATGTTAATTTGATATTTGTATGTGAATCATGATTCAACTTAAAAATTATCCTTGAACAGACTTCAGAGTGTCGTTATGATGAGCGGATTAGTCAGTGCAGGTAAAGCCCTTAGCATAGTGCCAGGCATATAGTACTCAATAACATTAGTTCATTTTATAATGATAAAGAAAGGATAGTGAAGAAACAATGATGCAAAGTCACCAATTTAGGTGAGACAAGGTCTACACATGCTAAAGTATTTCTAAAAAGGAGTAGAGACAACAATTTTGTAAATCAAAACATCAGTCAAAACTCTAACACGATAATTACATAACTACAAGATCTCAGAAAAATCAGCTAATGTCACCTACCCCAATGAGAATGGTAATACTGCAATAGTTGTGAAGGCTTGCAAAAGTAACATACATGCAGTGGGGGTACCGTGAATGAACTAGAAAGGTTGGTGATCTGCAGACAGATTTAGACAGCATGTGTCTGAGTGTTCTGTAACATTCTGTGCCTCCTGTCAGGTAACTGAAATGCCTTAAATGGGCCAGGTATAAGAAACAGAGAGCTATCCACCTATTTTTGTTTCAGAGATAAAATATTTGATAGAGATAAATATTTTTTATTAGAAGACGAACAGTAGAAAAAACCCAATGATAGTTGAAAATTGATACTCTGACCTGGCAGCAGAAGCAGTCTGGAATGGAATGGTAAACAGGAGGGTTATCTTCAGTTAATTGTTCCCAACCAGTAATTCAGGCTCAGAGTTGTATAAGAGCGAGAAATCTCCTGTTAATTATTATATGATATTTATTCAGACAATTGGTTAAATATCCATGCCAGCCAATCAAAATACATCTACCATCTTTTTGTGACGTCCGATTAGGCCATAATGTTTTAGATATGCTCTTTGGCAACTGCTTGTTGTTGACACTCATCATGGGTTGCTTATTACTGAAGCTTTTTATTAATTACTGTTATTATTATTATTATTATTATTATTATTATTTTATTTTTTTAACTAGCATGAGTAGAAGATAAAGTACCAGGGAAGTGCCTGGTCATTTTTGCTGACTAAGCTAGAGTTGTTAGTAGTTGACACGTAAATAATCATTCTGGCTCGGCTGTCAAAGATGTCAGGCACATTGTTTTTGCCCTTCATACTTAGCTTTGTCCATCACAATGTGTAAATGTGGGGACAAAGTGTTCTACATTTGTTCATCCTTTTGGGAATCTTTGTAGTATGATAGAAAATAGATGACTTTGGAGTCATACAAACATAGATTTGAATCCCAGCTGCACTGCTTGAGAGCTAACTGACCATGAATAATCTGCTTAATGTCTCTGAGTTTCAGTTTTCTCATTTATAAAAAGAGGTTAACAGCAGTTCATGGAACTAGGATCCTTTTATCTTTCTGCTCTGTAATCTTTAGTGTACGGTTTTTAGCCCTTAGGTTACAAGGTGGCTGCTGCACCTGTAAGCATTGCTTTTGAGTTCCATGAAGGAAGAAAAAGGAGAGTAAAGGTTAAAAGGCACATATCAGGTGAGTATATCTCTTTTATAAAAATTCAATAGCTTTCCCAGATATCACAACTAGTAGACCTTGGGCCTTATTAGTTACCCTCGGTTATGAGGAAACTTGTGAAATAAAGATTGCTTATTTCAGCTGGGCACATTTTCATGGCCATATACATCAGAGTTTTACTAATGCAAATGGAAGATCACCTACTAGGTAAAAAACACAAAACAAAACAAAACAAAACAAAACAAAATAAAACAACGCAGCAGTATCTACTACCGAAGTACTCAATAATCCTAAATATTATATTTATATTAACTTTGATGTCACCTAGTTGCTCTTCTGTCATCATATCCCAAATGCTGGACATATGGTACGCATGCATGTGCGTGTGTGTGTGTGTGTGTGTGTGTGTGTGTGTGTGTTCATTCTGGTTTCTTGACCATTTAACTGGTACATCAGAAGTATGCTTTTCCCAGGTAAAGCTCATAAAAGGCTAAAAATTTTTTAAAAGAAAGGACTTTTTTATACAAGTAACTATGCCAAGAAAGTACTTTTGGGTTTTCTTTCTGTTAAAAATTGCTAATATTCCGTGGTGATGTGTAACCATCTATATTAACCCACAATACTAGCTTAAGATTCCGACTGACCAAGTCATCTGTAGATGTGTGCCTAGACAGTACAAAGTGCTTTATGTTTATTATATTCATCATAAAATCTCTTATAAGGTAGACTACATAATCCCTGCTTTACTAAAAGTCACTCATATGGGAACTGATGCTCAGAGAAGTCAATTTGCTTAAGATTATACAATAAATACATAAAGGAGCTAATATGTGAATTTGGATCTGTCTGCAAAACTGCTCTTAGTCACTAGATTATACTCAGATTGCAAGATATTTCTCACCTACCTCTGGAGAGTTGTCCCAATTTAATTCTAAAGCTCAAATCTTAAAAAATAAAAATAAAAATAAAAAATAAAGCTTAAATCTTGGCTTCACCATTTGGTCAATGCCACAGTAATAGTTGTTGTGGTTAGGAATCATCATAGGATATTAAATTACTGGGACTAAGTTTGATGAGAGACAGGATATATGCATATTTTCAAAGTATCTCCATACATGATCATTATTAATTATAAAGAGAATAGGAATAACTTCACAGTGGAGAAACTAGTCACAGTAACCAAGTAACTGAAGTTTAACATCACTAGTAATGATGTGACATCAATATCACGTAAATCCTGAAAGATGTCCTAAGAAGGGCACAGCATCATTTCTGTATATTCTTGCCAAAAATGCATAACCAGAATTTAAATCATGAGACCATCAGACACACCTAACTTGAAGGACATTCTACAAAATCAGTGGCCAGTATTCTCCAACTGTCAGTGCCATAAAGGAAAAGAAACACTGAAGAACTATCTTAGATTGAAGAAGACAAAGAAAACATGAGAACTAAATGCAACGTGATCCTGGATTGGATATGGGACCATAAAAAAATTAGTGACAGTTAGTGAAATTTGAGTAAAACCTGTATCTTAGTTAAAAGTATAGTATCAAAGTCAATTTCCTGATTTTCATAATTGTACTATCATGTAAGTTATGAATGAACATTTGCGAAGCTGGGTGAAGGATATATGAGCACTGATTTGGGGTTTGGTGATAGTTGGTTTCTTTATCGTTTTTGCAAGCCTGAAATTATTTTAAAATAAAAAGTTTAAAAAAACCCTTATCTCCCCAATTTATTTGTTAAAGTTGTTTACTTATCCAAATTATGTCTGAACAAAAAGTAAATGGACTGCAAGTATGTCCCCAGCAGCTCCGTCATCTGTTCTGTACTCTGCGTTCTGTCTCTCTGTAACAGACTGCCACGTTCCTTTGTCCAGATGGTGCCAGGCTCAACGGTTCCAGATCTAAGAGAGAACTATTTATACCCTAGATAGCATATACTGTATATTCATTATGACGATTTTCTGGCAAATGAAAGAATAATGTTTTGTGCTAACAAAATCAATGTATTATGACAGTTTACAATCATATGGAAATAAGGTATCTCGGGAAGGACATTTTTTTTTTTCTAATTCACATGAAAGTACAGAATTGGCTAGCAGTAGCGCTACACTTTGTTGCCTCCAAAGTTACCACTCCTCCTGTAGATTAGATCTAGTCACAGGCCTCTCCTGGCAGGAGGAATCACTCCCTTCCTCATGCAACCTTCAGCAAACAGAAGAGAAACCTCCTCTCAGATTTTAAAATATCCCAAGGCAGATGTCCCCAGGGTTGGTTGTGAGAAGAATACATTGACAAGTCAATGTATAAAGAGGAAATGCAGCAAGAGCGGGTGTTGACCTCAGAGTTGTAAGAAAAATAAGTGATTCTCAAAAATTTCCCCTAGGTTCCTGAACAGCAGAAGAGAATTAAATCAGATAGGATGCTCTGAGCTGCAAGTAACACAGAACCCAGCTCAAATACTAGTTTAAACAATGAATAAGTTTATTAACAGACAGTCCAGAGTTAAGGTCTCTAGGCCCAGTATCATGAGGGTGCCACTCTATTCCTATGGCATTCTCTTGCTTCGGTCTTCTTTTGTGTATCAGTTTTGTCTCCAGATTAGGCCCCCACTGTTAATAAATGGCTTCCAGTAGTATATGGGGACACACATCCCTTTGTTCATGTTCTGCAGGAGAAAAAGAAAGCCTTTCACTCAATCATACTACAGAAACCTTTCCCTTCAGTCTGATTGGGTAAGTGTGGGTCACATGCCATTCCTCTCTGCCAATAACACTCCTCAAGGGAAAGCTGTCTCCTGAATGACTGAAGTCTGAGTTCCTACACCATTCAGTGGCAAGGTAGTGAGAGTATCATGAGTGGTTTAAAGTAAGCAAGATAAGCTTCCAAAGCAGGGGACGAGGTTAAATTCCTTTGAGCCATGGGCCTTCTGATGGAAGACTAAACACCACAAAATCAGAGCTTTGTCAGGGAAAGGAATGGAAATAGTGGAAGCTGGGGAATCGAATTCCTGCCCTTTGTGAATCTAAGGTGTTGGTCCAACGTAATCCTCTACAAGCAGGATATTTCTTTGTCCTTTCTTCTTTTTTTTTTTAAATAGGTTATACTGCTATAAAAAATAGTATGGAGGTTCTTCAAAAAACTAAAAACAGAACCATCATATGATCCAGCAATCCCACTGCTGGGTATATAGCTAAAGGAATTGAAAACAGGGTCTCAAAGAGATTTTTGCCCACTCATGTGCTCAACAAAAGATGAATGGATAAACGAAATTTCATATATATACATATATACACACACACATACATATATATGTGAAGGAACATTATTCAGCTTTAAAAAGGAAGGAAAGCCTGTCATAAGCTACAACACGGATAAACCTTGGGGACATTATTCTAAGTAAAATAAACCAGTCACGAGGAGACAAATATTGTATGATTCTATTTATATGAGGTACCTAAAGCAATCACAGTTATAGAAAAAGTAGAATGGTGGTTACCAGGGGCAAGGAGAGGGTGAAAAGAAGAGTTGTTTAATGGGTATAGAGTGTCAAATTTGTAATATATAAAGTTGTGGAGATATTTCATAACAATGTAAATATACTTAACACTACTGAACTGGACACTTAAAATTAAGAAAGTAAATTTTATGTTACATGATTTTTAAAATCACATATTTTTAATTTTTAAGAAAAATGAATTATAAAAGTCCCTGCATAAATCCATTTTTGAACATACAATGTTTCTGATAAAAAAGAAATACAGAAAACTTACTTTAAATAATGCAAAAAGAAAGAAATATAAGAAAAATTATGCCAACATGTTCAACAATAAAGGGCACTTTTCTTGTTTCATTATATAAAATATAAGCAAAATATATGTATACTTAAAATGGAGCAAACACACAGTCCTAGAAATTCTTCAACAGAAGCAAAGCAAGGTTTGGTTTGGTTTGTTTTCCTATATATTCATACAGATACTGTCTTCTTACGTATACATCCAGAAGATGTAAAATTAAGTATTATAAAAGACTATCACATAGTTCTGCTAATATGGCAACAAAATCATTTCTTCTTCAGCCACATTTCATTTAATTTTTAAAAACCTTTTCCTGCTTTATCTTAAAAGTTCATTTCTAGTTCTATCTCAGTTGGGGTTATTTTAGAATTAATCTCCTCTTTCAATTTTGTGAACAATTGATTACTCTAAGAAGATATTTATCTTGTGGCATCTAGAAACCCTTGGTAGTTGACCACGTACACCAATGTCGGTTTGAGAGGCAAAGTATGGAATCCAGGAGAATGGATTTGCTAGAAATCAATCCTTCTATGTCCATTAAGAGAGAACTAGTTAAGTGAATTGTAATGTGGCCATGCGACAGACTATCAGACAGCCATTAGAAGGGCTTACAAAAAGCCATTTTTTTAAATGAGGAAAATGCTTATTTTGTAATAAGAACTAAAAAGAGAATGCAAAGTTCACCCTGACTATAAAAGAAACAGGCAAAAGAAACAATAGTGGAAATTTGAAATATATGTCTATGAAAACACCCCAAAAGAAACAGATGAAAATTTTAACAACAGATGAAAATATTAAAATATTATTATTTGGGTGGTATATCTTCAGGAGAGTTTTTCTTTGTACTTCAATTTTCTTGAACTTTTTCTTTTCATATTTTATGGTATCTAAAATGTTTAAAAATGAGCTGGAGTCATCACAAAGATGGTGGGTCCAGGGTCTCACTCATGAAAACCTGAACATCACAAATCCTATTGAGGCTGTTCAGAGGACTCACACTGCCGCCCCATCCCTGCTTTTTTATTTTTAATGTGTTTTCGACAGTTGCGGTCAATATAAAAATACTACTGTAAACATAAAAATAAAGATAGATCCAAAATTAAAAGATGGATCCATTTCCTCAGTAATTTAACTCCTTAGCTATTTAAAATTTAATTCCTGAGTAATAACAAAAAATTCCTATTAGCATTGCAAGTAAATTAATTTAGAACAAAATGAAATTCTTGGTTGTTTGAAACAAGATTAAAAGTCTTCCACCTAGAAATATGAAATTATTGTTCAAAGGAATATAATTCGAAAATTTCCTGAAAGCACCTTTGTGTGTAACAAGTCATTTCATTTTACGTCTTCCTTACATAATGCATGTATTACAATTTGAGCAGGTGCCAGGGTTTGTTCCATTTAAGTGCTCATTAACAGTGCTATAATTCTGCTTCTGGGAAGCACAGTTTTACATAAACATAAATCATGTTGAAATTCCTATATTGAAATAATTTGGATTCTGTCCTTGGGACACAATGTATCTATGTAGTATAAGACGTTGGGATGTCCCTCTGTAGGTGATACAATTCTGGATTTAGATTGTAGACTCTGTTAAAACATAAGTCCCTGGATCTCATTCACTTGTGATCACCATCGCGGAGGTCACAGGGCAGCTCTCAGCTGGGACCTGCAGCTGCTGCTCTCTGCAACAAATGGAGGTTGATTTTTGCAAGCGTGCTTATTTCATGACCAACAAACCAGTCAGTGGCATATCTTTACTTCTTTCCTGTTGAATCCATTCAATTGATGCACAGTCAAGATCTTCATTTTTCGCCTAATGCATTAAAAATTTTTTTTTCATTGGTTACTACTGTTACTGTAAAATTTCAACTACCTGTCTTTCTGCTTCTTCATATATGGTGGTCATTTCCATACCATATTCCTCAGTAAGATGCCTCAAAGGCACACCATCATCAAGCCTCTGCAGTAACTTCACTTTCTGAGCTATTGATAAAGACAGATGTTTCCTCTTCTTCTCACTGTCACCCACAGGCGTGTCTTTAACCCTTTTGGGCATTTTCATAGTGCAATTAATCCCCAAATCACAAAATGTCAGCAAATAGAAAAAGGTGCATGACTGATGGACATGAGTGCTGAGATATAACCTAGGTTTCACATTTGTCCACAGCAGATTTTGCTGCCAAATAGTCCTAGTGCCAAAGTTCCAAAAACATTTCCAGGTTTCAGAGGGTTTTCTTCTTTTTATTTTTGTCTTATTTTTGAATTGCACAATAGAGATTGTGGACCTATATTAAAAATATTATTTTAATGATGAAAAGACCGAGACCTAATTTAGTAACTTGTCCAGGGTTATACAGCTGCTACTGTCTTTTCTGCTTCTATTTAGTCTCCTAAAATTTACTTTATTGGACAAAGAAATTTGAGTTGTGGGGAGTATTGTCTGCCAAGATAATTTGAGTTGGAATATTTTGAGCAAAGGACCTGATACTCTTAGCTGTTTGACTGACATAGTAATTGATTCCTGTGCTGGATAATAGGAAGGTGCTTTGGCAAGAAGAGGCTGGAGATGCTAAATTTATAGTCATTGAACATAGACGTTTCTTTTTGTACCAAACTATCTGTTTGGTACTTATCTGCCTAGTTATATTGCCCCACAATGAGCAGAAAAAAATGAAAGAAAAAAATGAAAGAAAACAATTCATTTCAAACATGTCCCAAACACTCCCACAAATTTCCCCTAAATATCCACTCATTTGAAAGGTTTATTGTTTTGTTTTTCTTCAACTGTTCCACAAATTATACATTCCAACTGTGGCTTAGAATTATTGTTAATCAAGTTCAGAATTAAAATATATTTTAGGCATCCTACTAAAATACTTCCTTCAACTTAGAAAGAATTCATCAGAATTTTGAATGACTTTTAAGCTTCTGTGGTTTGGGGCCTATTTTATGTGCCATTTTAATGAGTTCTTCTTGGAGAGCCAACTTTTCTTTCTCATTCTTATCATCCCCCATATTTGTTTAGATCTCCATCAAATGTCTCATATGAACTATTGTAAAAGACTGAAGCCTTTTGACTCAGTCCCAAGTCTCTCTCTTTTTTTCCCATTAGGTACAAGAGCAGTTCTTTGGGTTGAAGGATTTACAAAAATGAGTAAAGCATAGTTCCTGTAATTCCAAAAGGGTTTAAAATCTAGCAAGTAAATATAAGCAATGTATAAAATCTAATGAGGATTAGGAGAGGAAGAGATTATATTTCTTAGGTGGGGCTGGATCATTTTCACATTGTTTCTCTACATTGGACTCACCTGTTAGATTGTAACTGTAATCACCATGTATTGGGTATTTTCTGTACCTAAGAGAAGCTGGAACTTAAGAAGCATTAGACTCAGAAAGGTTAGTTGACCTTGCCCAGTGTCACAAACTTATGAAGTGACAGAGCCTGGAATCTACCCATCTATTTGACTATGTGGCCCTGCTTATTCCTTCCCAGCCTTACTTCAACATGCTCTTTCTTGTGCCTTGAACAAACATTCCATATTCCTACCTCTCCCTTCAGGACAGTCCATTCTACCACCTTATTAAAGAAAGGCAAGCCTTCAACTTATCTGGAATCTTCTTTGTATATTGTCCAAAGGAATAAAAATCTTCTGATTGACTAACAAAGGAACAATTCAAACAATTGTTTTAGGGAAGCCTCTTGAATAATTAATCAAAGCACATCAAAACCCACTTAGTGCTCGTCTTTTTTATATGTATTTCTATTAAGGACGAAGTGTTAATTTAGGCCCAGGGTGTTGGGATATTCTGCATTAAATTAGAATGGGTGGTGCGGGTGACCCTGCCTCTCCCCATATTGGACTATCAAAGAATGCAAATGCTCTTGCGAGAGCGTCCTATGATAGCAAAGACAAGTTTAAAAAAACCTTTGTTTAGAAAAAGCAATTCTTTCAGTTATTTAAAAAACACTCATCGTAGCACTTGTCATTAGCTGGGAAGAAAAGCACCTCCAATAGCCTAAACAGTGGTGGTAGCAATGTGGCTTAATTTTTAGGAATACCAACTTTTTAAAGAGATATTGGTTAATATACACAGTTAAAAGTTTTGTAAAATTTCTCTCAGATGAGTTGTATACATCATCCAAAAGGTAGTTAAAACCTGTTTTATCAAATCAGCTCATGTAATATTTATTGCAATTACAGTCGATTTCTTCTTTACTTCTGAATTATTCAGTTTTACTAACTCCCAATAAGACCACACGAATTTGCTAGCCATGAGGCCCATTAGCTATTAGCTATGTGGCAGAGATTGGCTATATGCTTATCAATGGGGTTTCCTCTTCCAGAGTGTGCAAGAAAACCACACCACATTCCCCATCCTCCCTTGCAGTTAGATTAAGGCCACATGCCTGGGTTCCTACCAAAGGAATATGAACAAAAATATTAAACCCCTCTGCACCATTATTTGAGCTCTCTTGTTCCCTTCTACTAGTTTCATGGAAGTCAGTACTGCAGATTAATGATGAGAGGAACCAAGCCACTGTTCTGAAGGCAGCTGCCCAGTACGGTCACTCTACTCACAGTCACTGGGGCTATGAAACAGTGTGGAGTCGTTTTTTACAGCAGCCAATTTTAATTAACTTGATTAATATAAACAGTATATACCTTTATCTTTTATTAAACATGTAAAAAGTTTGGTTATGATATCTAATGCAATTAATGACTTTGTTTCTGAATTTTAAGCATGCTCTTAATTATATTTCAAAATTTAATATCAGAGTGCAAATCATACATTAGGAAACATGTACCTTTCTTAAAGAATATCACACCTACTCTCATAGGTCTTGCTTAATACATAACTTTACTTTTAGCTGGGTACTACACTGCATTACTACAAAGTAAGTAATGAAAACTATATTACATTGTTTTAATTAATTAATGTAAAATTAATTACATTAGAGCTATATAATTTTAAGCTTGACTGCTTTTAGAAATATTTTGTAAAGCATAGATTCTATAACTTATTTCTCAGTGTTTTTGATACTATTCCTTAAAACAAACATTACCATATTAACTTGAACTAAAAAATAAAATCAGACTTTTTCTGACAGAAAATAAGGCTTATTTGACTGATTAGTTTAACACTAAAGACTGGCTTTGGCAATTGTGTTATATGGCAACATTTTCCCATACATTCAATTAACAAGAACTTTAAGATTTTGACATAAATATTTTTAAAACATCCAATAAAACTTTTACAAAAAATATTGTATTAACTCAGATATTGAAATTACTATTTCTAATTTTTACTGAGTATTTGGTTTAAATAAAGTGACTCTGGGTAAAAGAGTAAAATTAATAGTCACTTAACAATCCTTGATAAAGACATTTTTGGTGTGGTTTCAGGGACTGAGACTCTAGTATCTGTGTAATGAAATCCTTTATAAGTTAAATGGTTTCTAACTTAGCGCTTTCAACAAAATTAAAGAAGACCTAATTAAATTATTAGCTGATAAATCTTTACAAATAATTTTGAATAATAAATCACTGTTATTTTTGGCATCTAATTTGAAAAAAGTTCAAAGAACTGCGTGACTCTGTTATAATTAAATTCTTTCTATTCTATATATTATTTTTCTATATAAGGTAACTTTATGCTTACATCTATAACAATCAAAACCAGCAATACAGTAGAAGTGGTACTTTGTTTCATTTTTAGACATGAATCAATATTCTTCCATAAGTACCTGAACTAATGAAAAATAAATCTCCATTAATCTCAATAAGAGGTACATTTCTGAAAATGTAGATATTTAGTAATTATCAACTATATTTATTTTGTTTTAATTGTTTATATTGTCCTAACTACTTGTATAATAATTGTCATGATAACTACAGGAGTGCTCAATCCTTTTGAGCACAAACACTTCTACATTAGGGTAAAATTTGGGGGGAAATGGAATAGAAAGGAATTCAGGAGGCAAAAAGAAGTATACTAATTTTTTTATTGCTAAAGAACTTGTTCATATATTTTTACAAACTGTGTACTATGAGCTCATACTATACTAATTATTTTTTCCTGTGTATCTATTTTTTAGAAATTGGTCATATTCCGTATATTCATATTCTGGCTCTGCCACTCACTAATGATGAGCGTAGGGCAGGTCATTTATTTTTCAGGGTCTTGTCTTTTTTCTTTATAAAATGTGAAAGTTGAACCAGATCGTTTGTAGGCCCCCTTTTGTCCCTTATCTTTTATACTTCTGTGACTAAAGACCCAGACATATTTCTTTAGATGACTAAAAACAAAAAGTATCTAAAAATGCATTTCTTTTCTTTTTCCTTCTTCGTTTTCTTTCTTCCTCTCTGCTTCTCATCCTTCTTTTTTCCCAATATTACTAACACCCTGTTGGTACACAGGAGATATTTCATTTTTTGAGGGATTTACTGAAATTTGTCTTGTTATTAATTAATTAATTACAGTAATTCAATGGTTTCCCTTAACCAAAAATAATCAAAGTATTCATGACATCTTGATTTTCCCTAGTAATTGAAATCTGAAAAGCATATAATAAAGACAATATTTTCTAAAATAAAAGGATCATACTGGCATGATTCTACTTCTTTCTGAGAAAGCTAGAACCTTGAAACAGCTCATCAGAAATAAAACTCTTCGGAAAAGATATAGTTACCCGAAAGTCTATAATTGGTGCTGAAGAACCTGATGTAAGATTTACCAGCACTGCCTTGTGCTATTTTCAAAACAATGCAAGACATGATCCATAAAAATTGCCATTTTGGTTTTCAATAGTTCTACTTTAGTAATGAAATGTTCTGGTTTTTCATATTTGCTATGTTATGAGCAGTGAGAAAAGGTCTTGAAATGTTAGTGCTGTGCTTTTCTTTCCCGTGCCACAATTTCATGTAGCAACCGACTTGAGAAGTGAAGGGAGCAATTTCAGGTAGGGTGGGCAAAGATAGCCTCTTTGGGGAGGGTATGCTTAAGGTGAACATTGAATAATGAAAAGGAGCTTGTTATTATGTAAGACATTTGGAAAGAACAGAAGCTCTCAGGCAAGTACCAGTTTAGCATGTTCTATAAAGATAGACAGTGATGCAATCTCTGCAGGCTCAGGAGGTAATGGGGCCTTATAGCCTGATACACAGTAAGTGCTTAAGAGGAATGCTTCCTCTCTCTGACACATTAAAAAAAGTTTACTACATATCTAAAGAGAATTTATTATAAAAAGCTCAATCATCCACACCTCCAGTTCTGGTTCCCAGAAAAACCACTCTTACAATTTGTTTTTAGTTCTTTTGGCAGTTACTATTCATATCTTTGAATAACATACTTCTAATGTTATTTCTTCATGCATCAATTATAGATATTATCTATTTACTTAACTACAATGACAGATCAGCATTTAGCTCACGAGAGTTATGGTGATTTTTCTTCCTCTGCCGGTTACCTTTTACCTATAAATAATAACCTTCTATGTTCTGTTCCTTCATCTCTTGACTCCCACTTTGTAAGACTTAGATATTATAGACACAATCTTTCCTCTGTTTTTTCTTCCATGTCTCTGCTGGGCACAACCTCCTAGGCATTACAGAACATAAGTTCAACTCTTTTGAGCACGTCATAGGCCTTTTAGGATCTAGGGCCTACATTTTTCATCTGCCAGTATCCACTTTAGCTATACTAACAGTCATACTGCGCAATGCACCTACAGTTTTGGGAAACTTTTATGCGTTCTTTTTTCTCATTGCCTCACATGTTTTCATCACCTAGAATGGCCTCTCTCTGCAATTCACTGGCAAACCTCATTCATTCATTTTAGCCTATGTGCCACTTTAAAAAAACCTTTCCTGGCGGATGCTATTTACTAAATCAAAAAATATTTATTGAGTGGCTATTAACATGCAAAGCACTGTTCTAGGTGTCAAGGTTATAGTGGTCCAAGACAGACATTCATGAGCTTGCATTCTAGTCACTTAATAAGCAGACTTAATAAAAATAACCACCATCATGAAAAGTACTGTGCATTGGGACTATATTAAATAACTCACACATGGCATTTTAGTTTTCACAAGTGTATGAGACTCAAAGAAGATAAAAGTCTTTCCTGAGGTCACTTCCTGTAAGTGGTTGAGCTTTTCTCAAACTTAAATCTGACTTCAGAGTTGCTACTCTTAAATTATACTCACTCACTCACTCTGCTCTTATCACTCCTTGTACAATTCTATCATAGCATTTGTCATATTGTTTGGAAATTGTGCACAGCTTCCTCATATAAACTACAATAAAAAATTTAAAAATTGTGTGACTATTTTTTCAGTTCTCTCAGGATAGTACAGAACGAGTACCATTCTAGATGCACAGGAGAGAAATTAATACATTCCATGCAAGGGGTACCTTAAGGAATTAGGGATTAATTCTCTCTGGGAATCCTAGATTGAGAAATGCTGGTTTGGACTAAAGGCTTCTTAAGGGTGGAGACATCTGCCACATTGTAGGTGCTTGATAAATATTTGTCAAACCTGTTATTCAAGTTATTCAAATGTTTGTAATCAATATGCACTCAGTTTTTGGACTGAAAAACCAACTTCACTAGTCCTGCTTTTGGAGGTGGCTTTGCACATACTCAGTCTTATTTTAATAGAATTCCAGGGGTGTCGGGCCCACACTTTGAGAGGCAGTAGATGCAGTGGTTAATTGCACAGACTCTGCAGCCAGACTACTCAGATTCCAATTCCAATTCCACTGTTTACTTTTTATACAAATTTAAGACATTATTTAATACATGTCTGATACTTTAGAAGTATTTTACAAATATTACCTGATTTAAACTTTTTATGTAGTAGATACTACTACTCCTGAATAGCTCCATGCCTCAGTTTCCTCCTCTGTTAAATGGGGATGACAAGATATTCCATAGGGTTACTGCTAGGACTAAATATATTTTTAAAAATACTTCCTCCTTTTCTCCTTTTTTAACATTTACTTTCTTTGTTCATTTTTACTCTTGGTCCTGCATCCTCTTCTCTACTGCAAACTGGTTCACCTCCAATGATTATTTTGTGGGTAAAGACGATCTGAACGAGATAGTGGGAAGGTAGTGAGGAAAAGGGTAGGTCATGGTAGCTATAACTATAGAATAAGGAAAAGAAGACAGTAAGCTCATCAAACTAGGTATTCCAAAAATGCTACTAACCAAGTAAAGTAGTTGAAAATAAGGCCACAAGTAAGAAGTTTGGTCTTGAAGTCAATCAGCTGAGTTTAAATACCAGCTCCACGCTGAATGCTCATGTGCTTTTGAGCAAATTACTAAACCGTATGAACTCAGTTTCCTCCGAATCTATAAAATGGGGATAACTGTACCTACTTCAGAGGGCTGCTCTCAAGATCAGTTAGAGAATCCATTTTATAAACTTAGCACCATGACTGGCACAAGTAAATGCTCAATTCATGTTAGCCGTTGTTTTTTTTTTTTAATGAAGTACAATATAGGGTGAGACGGCCTTAGTAAATGCTTGTCATATGAATGTAATAGCATCACACCCAAAAGAAGAGGATCACTTTAAAAGAAGCAGAGAAAGATGTCCTGGCACTTAATTTTGAACACTGCAAAGACCTTGCCTTTGTGTGGAATTTAGATTGTCACAGTACAGCGCCTCGCAGCGGTAGCTACTTTATATTTTCAGAAAGAAAAGAAAGGAAGAAAGAAAATGCTTATAAAAATCTATTCTGGGAAAAATTTATTTCGTCCATTATGGTCCCTGCGGAAGACAGGTAGGGTCAGCAGGAGGAAAGTGACCCTCGGAGTGCAGGCGGCGCTTGCTCTAAGCGACTCTCCAGATGCTGGCCCACAGGGACAGGGCCGAGCAATGACTAGCCCCGCTGTTCCTCGACTCGTCTCTAGGGGAGTCGCGGGGCTAAGTGTGGTGGCAGCGGCCTCACCTCCGGGCTTCCAACAAGTCTTTACGGTCTCTGGGATGGTCTCCAAGATCCGCGTCTCCGCCGACAGAGGGTGGTACACATCGCAGCCACGAGGGGGCGCCGTACCCGGCACCAGGTGCCCAAAGGCGCGAGCAGCTCTTCGCACGCCAGACGCCCACTAGCTCCTCTGCTCACTTGTCATCCAGCGTTCCGAGATCCGCCCTCGGATTTGAAAGCTGCTTTGGCGAGCAGGTGAGAAACCTACAGCGCGAGCCTGCGGCGCTTCCAGCGTCGTTCCGGATGCTCCGCCCACTCCCAGCGTTCAGTGCGGAGCCCTGGCCGCCATTGTTTGAATTTGAAAACTACAAATTGGTGGCGCTGCTCGCCGGTCGGGCAGGCCAGGCAACGTTTGCAGGTGAGGAGGTGGTCCGGGTGATGGTGCGAAGGGGGAGGTGGCCGACTGCGCGCATACCAGGCCCGAGACGGGGAAACGGTTCTGTGGCAGTGAGCACTTTCCCTGGGGGGTTCGTGACGGCCTTGAGGTTACTCTCCGGAACTGGGCTGCGGAGCGATGGGGGCGCCCAGGGCCCCTGGTGCGCGTTGGAGAGTTGAGCCGTATTGCCTTGGTTGGGGTTTAAATTTTGTTTTCACCGTGTATTAGCTGAGTGACGCGAGGCAATGTGTTTAATCTTTCTGAGCCTCAGTTTACTTATTCGTTAAAAAGATAATAATAGATCTACCTTTTCCGGTTCTTGTGAAGATAAAACGATAATATGTGAAGTTGTTAGGAAGGTGGCGATGTATAGTAGGCACTGAATGTTTTCAATCATTAATATTTTATTATTGTTCTGCTTTCGTTGAGGGGTAGGCCTCTATTGCCAAATTAATTTTCCTGAATCCCCGAGGTTGAGTACTTTGCTTGGCAGGTGACCTGGCCTGTTGTGGCCATCTGTACCATTTCTAGGCTGCTGCCGTTCCTGGGGCTTGTCCTTCTTGGGCTTTGTAGTGCCAAGCGGAAGGGGGCGTGCGTGGCTAGTGTAATGACTGCTGTCATCATCCCCCAGTTTAGAAGGTGTCTCCCATCTTATTACCTCCTGCTTCAGTGATTCATGCCTGATACACTCTAATATTCCTTGTTGAAGGAGTAGTTGGCACAAGTTCTTCACTTAACCACTCTTTGCCTAAGGTGATCCAATTCAGGTTTGCTTTTGTTTTTAAAACAAGGTAGCATGTTTTACCCAGAAGCAGCGTAGCAGTACATGTTTTATTAGCTGTCTAAGACCTAACACTGTAGATTTCACAATAATATAAAGGACTCATCAATTAGTTAATGATGACTTTTTTCAGGCTGTATTTTGTTGATGATACTCAGAATCCTCATTCAGTAGCAAATTTTAAAAATTTTTGCTGGTCTTCAACCATGGAATCTCACTGGAGAGAAGATATTCAGTCTCTCTATCATGGCAACAGCCTTAAGGTGAGAAATGAGATCTTGAACCCTGCTGTTGCTAAAGATCAGATCACTAAAAGAGTAGTACCAATTTTTTTTTTTATAGAGGATTTTATTATTATTTAAGTCACTATACAAGGAGTTTTTATCACTCTTACATTTCTGAATGTGTTGTAAGGGATACAAAGTTGTATAAAACGAGGTCCTTGCCCTCAAGAAATTTCTAGTCTAGTTAGGGAGACCACATGTAAGTAGAAGTTAATGAAAAGTTCAGGAAGTAATAGTACACCTCAACAATCTTATAATTGTTAGGAGATAGTTTAATCAATGAAAACAGCATATGAACAAATACAATTTACTGTAACCTTTTTTTAGGTGCAAATATTCTTTTTAATTTAGTAATTTTGGGGAGTGGGGGCAACATTAATTGAAGGCAAAGAACGAAGCTTACCTTCTAGCTTCTTGGGCATTTCCATGAAATCTTAGTTATGAAATGTCAAGCCAGTAGTTATTTTTTTGTTTTTTTTGTTAACGTTTTTTCCCTGTTTTTAATTTTCAGTGGTTATTTTTTACTCTATCAGATACCTGTTTTTTAATTTTCACCGAGAAATTGCATGTTTGAAATATTCTATCAAACTGCATTAAATAATTTCTCCACTTTCGTTACATTACTGATTATACAATAAAAACAAAAGCAATAAAGGTGTTAAACTTGTCTATATGATTGGTTGACCCTGTAGTTTACTTGGCTTTGTTGAAGGTAAAGGTATAGTTTTTCTTCTTCTTTTTTTTGGGGGGGGGGGAATTAAGAGAAAACAAAAACAAACTTGTTGTATTGTTTTGGGGTTTCACGGTTTATCAAGGAAAACAATATGACCACAAAGTGGCAAGAGCACACGTAGGAGTTTTATAGGGGTAGCGTTTTGACAGGATTACATGCAAGAGAAGTCCCCCACAGCATGAAACCTTTGAGACTAGAGTGAAGGACCACCCAAGAAGGGGAAGAGGGCAGGAGAGCTCGTAAGGAGAGGAGAATCAGGGAACTTAAGGTGTCTTAAGTGGTGTTGTTCAGCAGCACAGTACAGAGTCCCTGGGTCAATTAGGGTAGCAGTGGCTTAGCGTCTTGATAGTCCTGGGTTTATCTGTGGCTAGCAAATGTTGGATGCAGTTTCATGAGATGTGCAAAGGAGTTAGGTTATAAATGGTTAAACATAAGCTTATCTGAGGTATATTAAAAACAAATGGATGTGTAAAAATTTAGGTTTGGTACCTCAGGGGGCTTTTGAACTAATGTTCCTGGCCTGCTGTGAAGAAGTGAACAATGTAAGGCCAATATACAGGAGTCATTTTTGGCTTGTTTATGTAATACCTGTGGATGTCCATTACTACTTTCCTGAGCCAGGAACCTGAGTTTAGGAGTCGCTGTTCTGGATATTTCACAGTATTGTCAAAGAACAGTAGAGAACTCTCTCTCTTTCTCCCTGGTATTATGTACCTAGAAGATTCTCAGTAAATATTTGAATGTTAATATTTTTTCAGTTAAGTTACCCCTATTTACCTTTAAGTTTAGTGACTTGATGTTTCACTTAGTTGTAATATTTTACTGATACATTATTCCATATTCACCTTTAGTTTTTAAGACTTATTATGTTCGGGTACTGTTTTGAATATGTTCACATAAATTATTTCCCTTTTCACTTGCATTATTTAGATGGATTCAATTGAAAATGTCCAGGTAACTTAGTTTAACTCCTAAATCCTAAAACATTACAAAGTAAGTAACATTCTTTAGAAGACACCAAATAACTAAAATAACAGCAGGTTATAATTTATTCCACCCTTACTATTTGATTTCTGAGAATTTCAGGCAAAAACATAAAGTTTTATATTGTCTTACTTTATGGATTACCTTAACTCATGAAGTCTTTTTGATGAATCGATCCATAGGTTGGATCATAAGAATAATAGTGGTAGGCCATGTCCAATAGTATTTGATGGAATGTGTAATAATTTCATCTTTTGTTCTTTCCATGGGTCATTATGTTATAGATTAAGCAGTCTAATGTTTTCCTTCTCTGGAAATCTAGTGATGTGTGAGGGGGCGGGGAAGTATTGGGCTGGACAGACTTTTTAAACTGTAAGTGGCTTACATGCTGATTTATTAAGGATGTCTAAAGAAGTTGCTATTATTCTTGCAGAATGGAATCTAATTTAAATCAAGATGGGGTGTCTAGACCATCATATGTTTTTAGTGCTGACCCAGTTGCAAGGCCTTCGGAAATAAATTTTGACAGCGTCAAGCTTGATCTCTCTCGTGAATTTTCCTTAGTTGCTTCAACCACTGAGGTAAGTACAGGAAAATTACTCTGTTTATATATTTGAGTGGAAATCTGTATGGCGCACACACATTTGCAGAGCTTTCCAAACTTGTGGATTTAAGGCAACCTTCTGAAGGGGACCAAAGTTTTGCCACCTCAAGATGAGCCTTTTGGATATTGATTTTAAGCTGATTATTTAAGAAACAAAAGACGCAGAATCTTTGACCCTTTAACTTTTCTGCCTAAGGTAATTCAGATGGAGAGCCTGCTTTAGGAAGGGAATCTTTAGCATTATTTTACCTTAAGGATTTCAACTTTAAGCCTAATTTGAATTAAGTTTGGTAGAGAGGAAGAATACAAGCAGGGATCTGTTAGCTAGAGCCCACTGTGTCCCATTTTTTTCTGGGTTGCATAGCAGGAATTTATTTGCTGCACGTGTTCTGCTCTTTTGCCTGTTTCCCCTTTGAAATCTCTGTCCCCCTTCTTTTTCCATGATGGCATATTAGCCTGAACAACCCAATGCCTCTTCGGAGTTTTCATATTCTTATGGACCTTCAAATGTATGTTTGTATGATAAACTTTGGACATTTTCTCCTGTTAGTCTGTCTCTGTTAATTTGATTTTTAGCCCCATTAGAAGAGCTTAGAAGGTGGGGAGAAAAATTTTCTTTTTAGCCCCACACTTCTTATCTTAGTGATTTTTATGGTGCCTTAAAAACATAAGTTTCTTTTAAAGTAATGAGTCCAAACAACTTAATGACTATGAACCTAGTAGGCATTTGGAAAAAAATTAAGTAAAAAAAATTTAACTTCATTCTTCAGTTACTATTATGTTAATGTGATGTGCGCCTTGTGGGCACCACATAATTTCTCAAGCTTTGGAATCATAGACATTGCTACCCTCATTCCCTGTTCCTCATTGTTTTGGGGTAGTACTTTTTATCATAGTAATCACTAAAAAATCTGTCTTCACAAAGATATGACTTAAAATAAAATAGTGTGATGCAATATTGATACTATGAACTACTTTGAGCTAATAGTTCATAGTGTTCAACATATGTCAGGTACTATTTTTACCTTCTCGAAAATGTAAAATATTTCACAATGCCCTCGGAATTTTAGGCTTAGTTTAAAAAATTTTTAAAGGTAAAATACTCAATAATATTTAACACTTTCCGTTTAGAAAAAATAAGTGCAGCTTGCTGCCATCTTTAATTTTATAATTTCAGCCTCTCTTTGAGGCTGAAGAAATCTGACTGGTTTTCAGTCGGAAATAAAATATAAAACCTGTTCTCGGAATTATTTTCTAAACAGAACTTGTCCCTAATCCTATTGTAACAGAAATGTATACATAAATCAAATGAATCTTTCGAGAATGACGTTAACATCACATGTAGCAATGCTGTGTCTTCTAGGATTTGATATTTTCAGTGATTGAGAATTACTGTGTTTGTAAATGGAAATACCACTACTAAAGATGGAATGCTATAAATAGAACGATATCACTTGTTTCTAAAGACTATGGATATACTAGAGTGGTGCAAAATAGTAATAAAGGTGAACTATTTTGTGGCAACGGGCGGGGGTGAGGTTAGACAGTAATCTGTGAGTTATCTCGAGGTAACGCTGCAGCCCCAAGCGCCACAGCAAGTATTCTCAGGGCAAATGAGAAATGAGTTAAGTAAAAGTCCTTCTACCCTACCTACTACTACTGCAGTGTTTGCTATATGTCCTGGTAGACTTTTTCTTGTATGTTTGTTTTCAGTTTATTTATGTTCAATTTTTACTTTTTAGATTTTATTTTGATATTTTAGAGAGGACTAACCCATTAATGTGATGGAGAGGAAAGGGGAGTTAGGTATGTAGATAAAGTATATTTAATACCTCATGTGCGAGGCTTGTTCACTTTGGTTCATTTAATCTGAAGAAGAGAGGGGTAAGTGCCTCTTGGTATATAATGGAATCATATTTATGTATCTTTTGTGTCTGTCTTTCATTTTACGCAAAGGTCGAAAACTGGTCTCTTTTTGTTTGCCTGTTTTTGTAGTGTTTGCAAGCTGAGAATAGTTTTTACAGTTTTAAATGTTTGAAGAAAAATCAAAGAATAATGTTTGATGACATGAAAAATTATGCTTTTTAAACTTCACTATCCATAAAGTTTGTTAGTTAGCATCATACTCATTGGTTTATTTTCTAGGTCTGCTTTTGCACTCTATGGCAGAGTTGAGTAGTTGTGGCAGACTGTAGGGCCTCTGTAGCCTAAAATATTAACTATCTAGCTCTTTACAAAAAATTTGCTGATCCCTGACTTAGCATGATTTTTTTTTGAAATTGATCTTGCATCACATATCAGTAATTGTTAGTTTTTATTGCTAAGTAGTAGTTCATTGCGTAGATAGTCACATTTCCATTACATTACAATTTGATGGACATTGGGTGGTTTCATTTTAGAGACCGTACAAATAATGCTGCTGTAATCATTCAGTGCAAGACTTTCTGTGACTTGTGTTTTCTTTTGTCTTGGTTAAATACTTAGGAATAGAAATTGTGGGTCAAATGGTAAGTACATATTTGAATTCATAAGAAATTGTCAAACTTTTTCCCAAAGTGTCTATACCAACACCTGCAATGAAGATTTCAGTTCCTCCACCTTTTTGCCATCACTTGGTAATTTTGTGAGTGTGTAGTAGTAAACTTAGTGTGTTTTTAGTTTGCATTTTCCTAAAGAGCACTTTTTCAAGTAATTTGGTCATTACTGTGCCTTCTTTTGTAAAATGTCTCTTCAAATCATTTCTCCATTTAAAAAAATTAGGTTGTGTTATAATTGATTTCTGAGAGGGTTTTATATATAATGAATACTTATTCTTTATCAGACAATGGTGTCTTGATCAGTAGTGTTTTTTCCCCCTCTGGAAACGGTTACAGTTGTTTGAATGGCTATATTTATTCATCTTGAATTAGTTTTTATATATAGTCAATATAGTGATTCACGTTGATTTTTTTTTTAACTTTCATTTACTTAGTTATTTCAGCATTATATGTTGAAAAGATTTTCTCCTGTTAAATTGTTTTAATGCCAGTTGATAATCAAATAACTATGTGTGGATCTATTTCGGAATTGTTCTCTTCCATTGACTTGTCTATTCTTATAACTATACTGCCTTATTTCTGTAGTGCTGTAATAATTCTTGAAGTAAGATTGTGTGAATTCTCCTAGCTTTTTAAGGAATATTTTGGCTTTTCTAGGTTCTTTGCATATTCATAAATTTTAGAATTGACTTATCAGTTTTTGCAAAATAGTCTGTTGAGATATGAGAGATTGTATTGAATCTATGAATCAATTTTGAGAGAATTGACATTTTAATTGAGTATTTTAATCCATGAACATGGTACACTTCTCCATTTCTTTAGATCTTTAAAGTCTTTGCAGTGTTTTAGAGAGGCCTTTTATGTCATTTGTTAAATATATTCGTAAACATTTCATGGTATTTGATGTGTTTTAAATTATATTTTAATAGCTTTATTGCAGTCTGATTAGATACACTGCACATACTTGAATTATAAAGTTTTACAAGTTTTGGCATATTCATAAGACCATCACTACAATCAGTGAATATTTCCATCTCCCATAAGTTTTTCTGTATCTCCTTGTAATCCTTCTCACATTACACCTCCAGATAACTACTATAATCAGTGTTCTGTCAGTATTCATTAGTTTGCTCTTTCTAGAATTTTGTATAAATGGAATCGTAAAGTTATGTGCCCTTTTTTGGGGTTGGGGATCTACTTTCATTTACTTGGTATAATTATTTTTAGTTTCATGCATGTTGTGTGTAAAAGTAAGTCATTTCTTTTTATTGTTCATGTTCATTTGTTTATCCGTTCACTTGCTGATGGACATTTGTGTTTACAGTTTTTGGCTATTACAAACAAAGCTTTGAATGTTTGTGTACAAATCTTTTTATGGACATATATCTTTTTTGTGTGTGGCTGAATACCTGAATACCTAAGGATGGAATGGCTGGATCATTTTTAAGAAAACACCAAACTTTTCCAAAGTAATAGTATTTTACATTCTCCACAGCTGTTAATGAGAGTTCTAGTTCCTCCACATCCTCACCAATTCTTGATATGGTCGATACTGATTGATTGACTGACTGACTGGTTTTATTGACTTTTATTTTTTAAAGCTATATAATGCTCATAACAAAATTGAGCAGAAGGTCTTTTCGTGGCTTAATAGCTCATTTCTTTTTAGCACTGAATAATGTTCCATTGTCTATACCACAGTTTATTCATTCATCTGTTGAAGGACATCTTGGTTGCTTTCAAGTTTTGGCAGTTATGATTAAAGCTGAAATAAATATTTGCAGGTTTTTGTGTGGCCATAAGTTTTCAGTTCCTTTGGGTGAATCCCAAGGACAATTGCTGGATTATTTGGCAAGATTAGTTTTGTAAGTAACTGCTGAACTATCTTCCAAAGTGGCTGTACCATTATACATTCCCACCAGTAACATATGACAGTTCTTGTTGTTCGACACCAGCCTTTGGTTTTCAGTATTGCAGATTTTGATTATTCTAATAGGTATGTAATGTATATCATTTTAATTTGCATTTCCTTGTTGACATGCATTGGGGAACTTCTTTTCATATGCTTGTTTGCCATCTGTATATCTTATTTGATAGGTATCTATGGAGCTTTTTCGCCCATTTTGAAATCAGGTGGTTGTTTTCTTATTGTTGAGTTTTAAGAGTACTTTATATATTTTGGATAGTAGTTCTCTATTTGACATATCATTTGCACATATTTTCTCCTAGTCTGAGGCTTGTTTTTTCATACTCTTGTCAATGTCTTTCACAGAACAGAACACTAATTTTGGTGAAGTTCAGCTTGTCAATTTTTGATTTCATGCATTGTGCCTTTGGTGTTGAATCTAAAAAGTCATTGCCAAACCTAAAGTCATCAAGATTTTCTAGGCCTTTCATAGTTTTGCATTTCGCATTTAGGTTTGTATCATTTTTGAGTTAATTTTTGTGAAGGGTGTAAGGTGTGTGTCTAGATTTTTTTTGCATGTGAATTTCAAGTTGTTCCAGCACCATTTGTTGGAAAGACTGTCTGCTCCAGTGTATTGCCTTTGCTGCTTTTACAAAGGTTGGTTGTCTGTCGTCATGGGGATCTATTTCTGGGCTCTTTATTGTGTTCCTTTGATTCTATTCTTTTGCCAACACAACACCATCTTGTTTACTGTAGCTCTTTAGTGTTTCTTGAAATCAAGTAGTATAAGTTTTCCAACTATTTTCTTCTCTTGCAATTTTATATTGGTTATTCTGGGTAGTCATTTAATTTTAGCCATTCTAATAGGTATGTATTGGTATCAAATTATTATTTGCATTTACCTAATAACTGGTGATGTTGAATGTGTTTTCATGTACTTGTTTGCCATTTGTGTATTTTTGGTGAAGTGTCAATTTAAATCTTTTGCCTATTTTAAAAAATTGGGCTGTTTTCTTACTCTTGAATTTTAATTGTTTTTTATATTTTCCTGATACAACTGTTTATCAGCTATATCCTTTGCAGATATTTTCTCCTAGTTCATGACTTGTCTTTCATCCCTTCATGTTTTTTGAAGAGCAGAAAGTTTTTAATTTTGATGAAGTCCATTTTTTCTGTTCATTCTTATTAGGGATTGTGCTTTGGTGTCATATCTAAGAAATCTTTGCCTAACTCAAGACTAAAAAGATTTTTTAAGTTTTCTTTTAGAAGTTTTACAGGTTTAGTTTTATATTTAGTAGGTCTGTGATCCGTTTTGAGTTAATTTTTATATACATGAGATGTGAATTCAATTTTTTTATGCCTGTATTGTTGTTCCAGCACAATTTGTTGAAAAAGATATTCTTTCTGTACTGCATGTCCTTTGCACCTTTGTCATAAATCAGATGTCCTTATATGTGGGGGTTTATTTCTTAATACTGTATTGTGTTTCATTGATCTGTTTGTCTTTCTGCTAATACTCCACAGTTTTGGTTATTGTAGCTCTAAAATAATGTTGAATAAGGTAGTGCTAGCCCACCAAATTTCTTTTTCAGAGTTGTTTAGATTATTTTAGGTACTCTACATTTCTGTGCGAATTTTTAAATGAGCTTGTTAATTGCTACCCACCCCTTCACTCCTACCCCTACCAGAGCTTCTGAGATTTTGATAGTAATTGCTTTGAATCTGTCGAAGAGCTTGTAGAAAATTAACATCTTAACAATATTAAGTCTAGCAAACAGACTTTATTTTGGTCTCTAATATCTCTGAGCAGTATTTCGTAGTTTCCAGTGTACAGGTCTTTTGCATCTTTTGTCAGATTTATCCCTAAATATTTCATAATTTTTGATGCTATTGCAAATGGTATTGCTTTTAAAAATTGCTTTTGTCTATTCTCAGTATGTAGAAAAACAATTGATTTTGCATATTAATCTTGTATCTTGCTTCATTGCTAAACTCGATTTAATAGTTCTAGTAACATTTTTGTAGATTCTGTAGGATTTTTTTATGTAGATGTTCATGTTGTTTGTGAATAAACATCGTTTTCTTTCTTTACAATCTGGATGGATGCCTTTTTCCTTTCTTTTCTCTCTACTTCCCTCTCTTCTTTTATTTTTCCTTATTACATTGGCTAGAACCCCTAATACAATGTTGAACAGAAGTGGTAAGAGCAGAAACTTGTTATTTATCTTGCTACTCAGATTTAGTTTTCCACCTTTGAGTATGACGTTAGCTGTAGGTTTTTTGAAAATGCCCTTTATCAGGTTAAGAAGTTCCCATCTATTCCAATTTGCTGAGAATTCTTATGAATGAATGTTTAATACATGTTAAATTCAGGTCATCAATCAAATGCTTATTTTTGCATCTGTTAGAGATAAAAGTTTCTTTTCGTTTATTCTTATAATGAAGTTAATTAACCTAATTGATTTTTGAATACTAAATTAGCCTTGCATTCCTACAGTAAACCATTTTTTGTTAGGATATATTATCCTGTTTTATATATTGGCTAATATTTTATTAGGAAATTCTTACATGTATCTTAATTAGGAATATTGTTCTGTAATTTTTTCTAATGGCATCTTTGTCAGGTTGTGGTTTCAAGGTTGTCAAACTCAAAATTAGTTTAAGAAGTTTCCTTTATCTTTATAAAGAGATTATTGACAATTTGTGTTATATCCTTTAATATTTGAGACAATTTATCAATGAATCACCAATTTTTTGTGGGACTATCTTGTTTGATGTAAATTGAATTTTTTTAATAGATAAAGGGTTATTCAGTTTTTCTAGTTCTTGCCTATTTTTACTAAGTTGTGTTTTTTAAGTAATTGTTTCGAGTAATTGTTATGAGATTTATTCTTTTTACTTTTTAAAATATTTAAAACATTTCTTTAAAATTATTTTAAAAAAATAAACTAGGCTTATTTCTTCCCCAAAGGAAACAGTAAAGAGAATACTATATAGCAAAATATTCTAAATTCATGGAATTGAGCATTTGTGTTAATAGACTATTCTGGTTACTTGTAATTTATTCTAGAGTTTATGTTTTACTGCCTTAGAGCCCTATTATTTGTATTTAGCTATAAAGTGTAGGATTTTATGGAAAAGAAACTTAAAGTATAAATATAGAAGGTAGAGGAAAATGAATTTTTGTGTGTGTGGTTTTTTTTAAAAGATTTATTTTTCTTATAGTAGGGTTAAAAACAGAAGAATCACTGTTCACTTGGAGGTTCTGTGTAATCTCAGATTGTAATGTAACAATTAGATACATTAAAAAAAGATCTCTGAAAAGCCATATTTTGTGTGGTTTTTTTTGTTTTTTGTTTTTGTTTTTTTGTTTTTTTTTTTTTTTTTTGGTGTGTGTGTATTTTGTATTTTTTAAATAGAGCTTTTCTGGTCTCCATTTTTAGGCAGACATTTTGGAATCCAAAGATTATCTCCAAGTTTTTCTTCGAATAAGACCATTCACACAGTCAGAAAAAGAACATGAGTCTGAGGTTTGTGTTAAATTTAATTGGGTTTTAATATTTTACCTTCATTAAACAGACAAAATACCATTGTTTTTATTTATTTAGTGTAAGATTATTCTTGTTTGTTTGTTTGTTCTAGGGCTGTGTGTATATGATGGATTCACAGACTGTTCTGCTGAAAGATCCTCAAAGTATAGTTGCTCGATTAAGTGAGAAAAGCTCTGGGCAGATGGTACAGAAATTCAGTTTTTCCAAGGTAAAGTACCCTTGTGAAACTGAAGATTTTTCTCTTAAGAAAAGAGACTTAGGCTAAGTTGCTCCCTAATGGTATATAACTATATATATCTTGTCCTATGGAACTTAGATCTTAGGTACTAGTACTTTTTTCTCAAGAGTCGGACTCAAATTTCAGGTCTGTAAATATATATTGGAAGTGAATAAATCACAATATAGTTATTATGTTCTTCAATTACAACTGACATTCAATATTATTCTGTATTAGTTTCAGAATTTAGATGAAAATTCGTTTGGCTCAGTTATTTCTATCTTGAGAACTTTATGAGAGTAGGTAAACTCAAGTGTGTTTGTGGGAGTTGGGGATGTGGCACCTATTTTAAGAATGAATCTCTTAAAATGATTAAAAAGTTTTAATAAACATGAGAGATAGGGTAGAACTCATTGTGAATATTAACTAGAATTTTCTAAAAAGATTTGTTTTAAAAAATGCTTACTTAGGTTTTTGGCCCAGAGACTACACAGAAGGAATTCTTCCAGGGTTGCATTATGCAGCCAGTGAAAGACCTCTTGAAAGGACAAGTCGGCTGATTTTTACATATGGGCTAACCAATTCAGGAAAAACATATACATTTCAAGGTAAAATGTTTTACTTTTGCTGGAAAGAAGAAAAGCACTAGTCACTTATTTTCACAATACTTGCATGTAGTAATGTTTCCATTACCTAGTACATTTACTTGCTCCATTTTTTAATAGTAACAGCATAATTGAATTTATTGTTGATGGCTTTTAATTTACATTGATTTAATTCATTTGCGAAACTACTTTACCCATATGCTAGAGAATTAGGTGATAAAAATTCAGAAAAAGGATTGATGTGACATAGTGAGTTAAGCATGGATTACAAAGAAACACTTTATATTTAATTTTACTTTTATACTTGGTGATTATGAGTGATTGCAAATCTCTGGCCTGATCTGAATGTAAAACTTCAGGTTTTGTATCAGAATAATAGTTGATAAAATGTCCATTGTACAATGTAGACTAGAGTAATAAACCAAGTAATCCTTCAACTTCTCTCTCTTGTGTTAGCTGTTTACTCTTGCATGTAAAAGAAACCTTGGTAGTCCAGGAACATTTTTGCTTTCCTAATACTCTGAGAGTAAGAAACAAAAGTTCTTTCACAGGCACAGAAGAAAATATTGGCATTCTGCCTCGAACTTTGAATGTGTTATTTGATAGTCTTCAGGAAAGACTTTATACAAAAATGAACCTTAAACCACATAGATCCAGAGAATACTTACGGTTATCACCAGAACAAGAGAAAGAAGAAGTTGCTAGCAAAAGTGCATTGCTTCGGCAAGTTAAGGAGGTAAGGAGGTATTTTAGTATGTAAAAAAATATGTAAAATCATGACTTTTTGTAAATTCTTTAGTTTGTTTCAGTCCATGTTGGAACAATGGTGGGTAGTGGTGATAGTTTGTAAAAGGTTGTTTGAAGACATCTCTTCTTATTTTATATTATACAAACAGTGGAAATGTTTAAACAAAATAAATGTAAATGGTTTTTTGGTTGTTGTAAACAGCATTGTACTTTATGTAATAGTTAAAATTTTTTTTAGTTGTAAAACATGTATACACAATCTAAACAAGAGAATGTGAAAAATTTTTTTAAAAAGTGAAAATTTATTATATTTTCATTTCTGAAGAGAAAACCACCATTAACAGATTGGAAAATATCCTTTATAATCTTTTTTTTTTAATACAGAGCATTCTATATATGTCTATATATGCACACACAAACAGCAATCATATATAGTTGCATTTATCTTCATATCTTTACATGTATATATATAGTCTTTTAAACAAAATTGAGATTTTACTATATGTACTACCTTCTGTTCTATAATTTGCTCTTTCAGTTAGCACATTTTAAGTCTCTTAATTCATGTCTCATATATTATGTATTTACCTTTTTTTTTATTGGTCTTTCATGAAAAAAATTTGAAATAAAGTTATATTTGTCTATTCCTCCTATTCCTTCTGGATATTGTGTTATGTTTTCTGATATTTATCCTATTCAAGATTGTTAAAAACTATTAACAGTTTCTATAAAAATTTTTTGCTTATTGGTGGAGATTTTTTAAAGACATTTAGAAATCAGGGTCTCAAGGTAGTAAAAAGTGTTGATTAGTGGAGTTCAAAGTTCAGAGTCCATAATTATGGTCGCTGAAAGTAAAATGAGTATTTTGTAAAAAATTATGGAGATTGGTGGATAATTGCATAGATAATACATAGAGAAAATTAATCACTAATAATGAAAAATTTTTCCCAACAGGTTATCCAGTTAAATTATTATTTTGCCTATGAAATTTAAGGTGTTAAAATAACAAGATATTCATTTTCATACATTGATTGAAAGTGTGTTTCTAGAAAGTAATTTGGCAATACTATTAAGAGTGAGAACTTAAAATTTTCTAATTCTTTGTCGTCTACCTAAGATTTAGGTATATGTCCTAAGGAAATAATTAGAATGCAGAAGAACAAAATAATATATTAAGATGTTTATCTTAGTATTATTTTTACTGATAAACCATTGTAAATGGTCTAAATTTTCACTAATAGGGGGATAATTAAGTTATTTCACATTTATTCAGTTATATAGCCACCAAATGTTTATTAATAAATTTTAATTATAGAGAGGAAAAACTTAACTGTAATAAATCTGGAGAAAAGGAGGAAATATATTGAAATATTAATAGTGATTGCCTATGAGTGTCAGGAATTATATATGATGATTTTTTTTAATACTCTTCTGTAGTTTCCCAGAGTTTTTATTATGAAAATGTATTATTTAACTAGAAAAAAAAATTAGTAGACAGAGGTCATTGAATTGAGTAGATGAAAGTCTGTGATTTGATTTTCATTATTTGGATAGGTAATTAATATACTGGTTATTTAAGCTTAACTAAAATGGTTTTTAACTTTTAAAAAAATCTTTCTTTTACAGGTCGTTATGCAAAATGACAGTTATGATACTCTTTATGGTAAGGTTTCCTTTCTCACCCACCTTTAAATTGTTGATTATATGAAATGAATTTGAAAAACTTAAATTTTGAATCACTTTTTGTGATTTAATTTCTTTAATGACATAATATTATTTGGAAAATGATACATAGCTATGTAATGTCAGTTACTATAAAGTTTTATTTACATTTAATATCAGAGATATCCCTTTAACTGGTTGTATCTTTTATGTTGAATTAAATGTCATTTACGTTTAATTTCAATTTAGTTCATTAGTATATTTTCAAAAAAAATAAGACCAACTTTGGTTGTTTAACGCATATCTTTTACATCTACTTTGGTTCAAAAAGTGTTTAATTTAATATAGCTGGTCAAAAGATTAAGGGTACTTAGTTTTTTCAAGTCTAGGAGTCTTGATCTCATCTCATTTTTTAGTCAATTGCTTAATTTAGCGATTAACCTTTTTTATTTTTTGTAGGAAATTTAACACACTCTTTGAATATGCCAGAGTTTGAAGAATCCGTGAAAGATTGTAAACAAGCTAGCTTGAATATGGATAAGAATATAAAATTTTCTCTGTGGGTCTCTTTCTTTGAGATTTATAATGAATTTATTTATGACTTGTTTGTTCCTGTGTCATCCAAGTTCCAAAAAAGAAAGATGCTGCGCCTTTCCCAAGATATAAAGGGCTATTCTTTTATAAAAGGTATACTAATGAATGAGTGTGTTTTATTTTATTGCTCTGAAGTTCTTTCTAGGCTTTGTTACAGTTATAGGAAAGCAAACTAGAAAGTGAAAATTTTATTACTATTATTAACATCAATATAAGTTAAGTTTGTGCTTTGGAAGTATGTTTTGCTATGTTAATTAAACCTGACTATAAAGGGGTCTGTACTTGTATACATTGTGTTTACTCAAGTATCATTGATTGAATTTTGAGAGATGGGAAAAGATATTCATGTTATTCTACTGCTTTGTAACTGTCCCAACTTTGGAGATGTGGAAATGTTTTTGTCCTTTTACTGTGATGTCTTTTCAAGCTTTTTAAACCATTACTCACAGTAGGTAATACATATATGTTAATAACATTATCTTCTAATACGTGTGTGTGTGTGTATGTATGTATGTTTGCAACTCAAAAGTCCCTTACAAGGAATGTACTTTGATGTTTTCTATATTCTACATCATTTTTACAAAATGTTGGTTATGACTACACATAAATCTGATTTGATAATTCCCTAATGAATTGAATCTGCAGTGTTTCACAGCTAGGTAATTTTGTAGATTTAATCTGTACCGTGTTTTGTTTTTTCTTTCTTTTTTTCTGGATGTCTAATTCTAACGAATCTTACCTGTTTATAATTTTCTCTTTGGCTGACTGTAGAAGAACATTTACTTTGTGTGTTATGTGACTTAACTACTATGTGACTTATGGTAAGGTTTAATTAAATAAATAATTAAAATATCCTCTTTTCTAGTGGAATATGGAATAGCTAGCTGAGTTGACTTCATCTAGGGCATGTTATTAAAAGAAAGATTTCATTATATGTCTTTGAGAAAAAAGATTATAAATCTTCAATGAGATTACATTGTACAATAAATACTATGTTTTTTAAAATTGATATGTATCCTTTTTATTTTTTAAAGATCTACAATGGATTCAGGTAGCTGATTCCAAAGAAGCGTATAGACTTTTAAAACTAGGAATAAAGCACCAGAGTGTTGCCTTCACAAAACTGAACAATGCTTCTAGTAGAAGGTAAGTAGTAAACTTATGGTGTAAGCCTGAAGCACTCAGTATTCTGTGCTGTTTTAAGTATAATTAATTTATAATTATAGTAAGTTTTCTGATATGTTAAGCCAATTCATAAGCATGAAAACATTTTATAAACTGAAGAACATTAAACACATGACTATCAGGACTATTCTAAGAAAAGATTTACTAATTTGCATGAAGTCTCAGGTATTTTTATTCTTTCTTTACATGACTAAGCTCAGTATGTTAAGAGTTGCCTATGATGGTGGACTTCTTTGTCTCTTCCACTTAACTCATGAATACAAACACCATATGCATTACTGTTAAGACAGAATCTCAAGGGGTTAAAAAAAGGATGTTTGATGAAAGGGATTGAGGGGTGAGAGACAAGGAAGTAAGTTTAAGCAGTGAGAGATTTAAAACACATTTTCTCTTAAGGGGAAAAGAGCCCTGTCCCCCATAATTGGTGTGACACGAGGATAATATGTAATTTAAATAAACCTGTATTTAGGCCAGATGTGTGCTTTGCTTAAGTTGTATATTCAGAGAAAATTAGCTGGACATAGTATTATTTTAAGTAACAATATGATCTTTGCAGCAAATTGAGACTTTATTATAAACGATTACTTTAGTACAAGTTGGAATGTTAAGAAGAGTTGGTTTGAGGGATTTGGAGCTGTATGATATTTCCTTTTAGAAAGGAATATAGGTGACAGTGGCACACTGGATTAAGTACCTGACAGCTATTTGGCAAATGCATTGCTGGAGCTTTGGCTAGTATTAGGATATAAATAGATGTTGATTTAGATGCTTGTGTCTCTTATTTAGAGTACAGAAATTAAAAATGAAAGATAACGTTTGATGTTTCTTTTAGTCACAGCATATTCACTATTAGAATTCTACAGATTGAAGATTCTGAAATGCCTCGTGTAGTGCGAGTCAGTGAGTAAGTTGAACATTCTGCAGCTTGTAATTATTTTGAATTGTGGTGTTTTTTTTTTTTGAAGAACTTCTCAAGGTTTTTTGTTTGTTTATTCAGATTATCTTTATGTGATCTTGCTGGTTCAGAACGAAGCATGAAGACGCAAAATGAAGGTGAAAGGTTAAGAGAAACTGGGAACATCAATACTTCTTTATTGACTCTAGGAAAGTGTATTAATGTTTTGAAGAACAGTGAAAAGTCAAAGTAAGTGTTGCTGAAGGTATTATTTGCATATTAAGTATTATTTAAACTTTCACCTTTGCTAGTTTTAGAAAGTTCTTTTTTGTTTTTAACCTGCTTTTTGTGTAATGACTATAGATTACGATGAACGTACTCAGAGATCTTGGGTTTTAAGAGATGATTTAAATAAAAAACAGTATCATTTGATGACAGTGAGTCAAAAAGTAACCACAGTATTTTCCATAGCAAATATATATCAACAGACACTTTCCATAATAAACTTATCATAATGCTGGTTTAGCATCTGAAATCACTTTATCTTTACTAGTGCAATGTGTTCTAAATGTGATAGATTTCTGCATTAATTAGCATGTTAGGCTGAGTAAATTAGAAATCAGCTTTCATCATTTCTAGTTAAGTGTTTTATGGCATATATTGTATAACTGTTCTACACTAGAGAACACAAGCCAGTTCATTGTGGTTTTCTTAACGTTTTGCCTAATGGGTTGTTATTACGAGTATTATTATTAGTAGCAGTAATGTTTAAAGAAACCAACATAAATAAACAAAAATTACTGTTACAAGTGGAACTAATCACTAATTTAGAATTTAAGTCCATGATAGCTAGATTGATTATTTCTTTGTAAAATTTACCAGCATTCTGATTTCATGAGATTTCTTTTAACTTACGATCATTTGAATATTTTTTCCATAGGTTTCAACAGCATGTGCCTTTCCGGGAAAGTAAACTGACTCACTATTTTCAAAGTTTTTTTAATGGTAAAGGAAAAATATGTATGATTGTCAACATCAGCCAGTGTTGTTTTGCCTATGATGAAACACTCAATGTATTGAAGTTCTCAGCCACTGCACAAAAAGTAAATATTTTCAAACTTCTGCAGAGTTTATTAAGCATCTTATTAGAATATTAATGATTTTTTTCTTGGAGAAGATAATATATTTTGCATTTATAACTTAAACCTAAGAAATAATTGAAAATTGAAAATGTGAACATTTGACCAAGTAGGAGAACATGGGAAAAGATCGAAAGTTACCCCTGTAGAATTGAAATGACCTCAGTATTAAGTATTAACAATAGATACCTGTCACAAATTATGAGTACTATTCTTCCATTGGATTGTCTACTTTTTCATTCAGGTTCATTTGGTTACTAATCAGGTAGCCCCCTTCTAAGGATAGTACTAAGAACTTAACCCAATAAATTTTCCTGTAGTATACATGTGTAATTAGCTTTTTTGTTACTGGAATATTCATTTAAGGATGCTGGTTCCTTTTCGAATATTTGTTTGCATAGGTTTTATTTTAAACACTTAAATTGTCAGTTGACTTATATGTATTAAATTATTTTTAAATAGACAGTTCTTGCCTTTTCTGTTTTAAAAGTCAGATTGGATATTTTAATAGGTTGGTGTTCCAGACATTTTAAATTCCTCTCAAGAGAAGACATTTGGACCTGTCAGACCTTCTCAAGATGTATCAATAGATATCAATAAATCAGTTAAAACATTAAATGTAAAAAGATCTACAATTTCATGGGAAAGTAGCCTGGAAGATCTGGTGGAAGACGACTTGATTGAGGATCTGGAAGAAGCTAAAGAAAACCAAAATGTGGAAACTGAACTTACTGATGAAGATCTAGATAAAACATTAGAGGAAGATAAGGCTTTCATTAGCCATGAGGAGAAAAGAGTATGTATTAAGAACTCATACTTCTAAAATTGGTTTCTAATTCTGAAGTTAAGGTTAACAGTTCTTAAGACTCCCTCTTGTCCAATTTTTTTAAACAACACTAAATTTTTATATCTCAACTTCATACTTTGAAAAATTTCAAACCGACAGGAATAGTACAATGAATGCCCATTTACACTTCACCTGGATTTGCCATGTGTTAACATTTTACCATATTTCCTTTAGTATTCTTTCTATAAGTATTTGAATACACTGTAGGCATAATGATACCTTATATCTACTTTAGCACATAATTCCTAAGAACATAGAGGTTTTTCTCATGATCATAGGTCATTTTCATTCCTAAGCAATCTTAACATTGATATAGTAATAAAATCTATTATGCTGTCCACATTGAGATTTCTCCAGTTTTTCCAATGTGTCCTTTATAACTACTTTGTTTTTGATTTACAACTAAAGTTAACACATTGCTTTTGATTATTATGTTTCTTTAGTTATCCCTAATATGGCATAGATTTTTTTAAAAGTTGACACTAGTTGTCTTACAGAATACCCCCCATCTATATTTGTCTGATGATTTCCTCATGATTCAGTTTAACACTTTAGGCAAGACTGTTATATAAGTGAAACTGTAAATTTCTCATTGCATCTTATCAGGAGACACATGTCATTCTTGTCCATGCTAAGTTTTGTTCACATGGTTAAGGTATTGTGTTTTAGATCTCTCTTATTGTAAAAGCATAATTATCTGTGGGATGATATTTTGAGACCATGTGAGTATCTTGTTCTGCACTATCTTTTCACTCAGTAAATTTAGCGTATTTCATCAAGCTTTAACTTTGCAGTCTTAAGTGCAAACACTCAGTATATCTACCCAGTACCAATTACTCTGTTTATTCAAAAACATGAATTGCTTGGTTGTCTTACATTTATAGTAAATAAATAAGATTTCACAGCCTTGTTCAAATACAATTCACACATGTATTTAAGTTGTATTAATCCTGAAATCTAGATCGTGTCCATATTAACTGGTCATAACTTCGTATATATACCTGGAGTCTTCTTGCCAGATACACTGGTAATCTTGTGCTTGTGAATGTGTTCTAATGATGTTGATACATCTCCGTCATAGTACTATTTTGGACTGTAGAAGTTCAAGTAGATGGACAATGTATTGGGTTAAATACTCATTTTAATTATTTACTTCAGTGGCCCTGAAAGCCATCATTGCACCCATGTTGTTTGGAAATGAGCATGAAAACTACAGATGCTACTTAGTCCTAGTTTCTCTGGTCACTGTGTGATTGCACCTTGTTTACCTTGGGCTTCTGTACTATTTCCCTCAGTGACAAAAGGAGCCATTATTAGTCCTATTTTATTTTGTACCCATCTTAAAGCTAAAGTTTATATATAATGTTAATTGAACTTGAAATGTTAGTAACATTTCTGAATTTACTAGGGAAAAGTGATGCTATAGTTTATAATGGATAGTGAAAATGCATATCATAACATCGATTAGGTACTTTAAAATAATTTCACCAAAATTTTTCTTAATATTTAACTTTTAAAAATGAAAATGATTAGGTTTATATGTTTTCTGTTAGCCTTTTAATTGGAGGATTGGAAGTATTAAAAGTCACGTTGGGATATACTGATATTAGCATATTTACGCCTATAGTTCATTTAACTAGAATAACCAGAAATTTTTTCAGCAAAAACTTTATTAGATGCTAACAATGATAAACTAAATGTTGAGAATTATTAAACCAATTTCTCAAAGTATATGCACATTCATGCAGATTTCTGTAAGTCTTCCACATTTCTTCTACAGTAGTTACTATTTTAAATAGTAGGATAGTGTGTTTAAAATTATATAATCATGGTGGAGTCTGGAAAAAGAAAAAGGGAAAAAATTAAAGATCTAATCTACCACTTATGTTAATGGATTTTTACTATACACCTGTTTTATAACTATTTTTTTTCATTTAATAATAATTGTGAAAAGTTTGAATTAATAAAATAAGCCATTATTCATTACAGTAGTTGACAGTACTATAATTGAACCAGTCTCTTACGTGTAATTGTTGAGTTGGGTTTTACTTTAAAAATTTTAAGTACAACCACTGTTATAAAACAACAACACTGTAATAATCATTCTTACAGCCAAAACACTGGGTCTTGTTGTATAACTGCTTTCTCAGTATAGGTTCTTAGAAATGAAATCTCAAAGTTAGGATATCTATAAAAATATTTTTAAATATAAAATCAAGACATTGAAAGATCTGTACCTTTGAGAGTTAATTGGTTAACTTACTGTTAATAAACTTTAACCAAAAACTTTAAAGAATAATAGCTGTTATTTTAATTTTATAATTTATTACAAATCTATACTGGCCATGTCAAGTGTTAATTGCTTTATTTATTTATTGTCCATATTGCATGATTATATATGTTTTTAAAGGTTATAAAGTTGTTACTCACAGTTGGATAGTTATAAAAGCCCAATGAGGTAGTTTATGTAACATCTCTCTTTGCCATTTTGGAAAGTGTCGTGGAATACTGAGTAACTACTCTAGTAACATGTAAGTGTTAGATTTTGACAGACTAATTTTAAACCCAACCTTAAGCATTTACCACGGATCTGGTCCTTACTTTCCCCACCTACAAATGTGGATGCTGCTACCAAGCTCACAGCTTATGTTGAATAATATCAAATATGAACTCTCCAAAGTAGTTCCTGGTGGATAAAAGTTGCTCAAATTTTCATTTCCTTTCTTTCTTGTAGCTAGAGATTGAGAGATTTTAGTTACTGTAGGTCTTTTTCCAGAACACAGGCCCACCTGATTTTTCAGATTAATGAATCTCTGCAAATACATAAATTTCAATGACAATATTATTACTGTTAAAAGGGTGCATAATTATAATCAACTAAATGAAAAGTTTTATTTTGAACATTCAGACAATATTTCTCTTGGGATATATTTGTTCTTTTATTAGCATTTTAATATTTATGTTTTAGAAACTGTTGGATTTAATAGAAGACTTGAAAAAAAAACTGATTAATGAAAGAAAAGAAAAGTTAACATTAGAATTTAAAATTCGTGAAGAGGTTACACAGGAGTTTACTCAATATTTGACTCAACGGGAAGCTGACTTTAAGTAAGTTCTTTATGTCCTGGTAAAAAATTGAGAATTTTATTTATTTAAATTTTTTTAAACTTATTTTTTATTAAATGTCTTCTGAATTCTGACCTTTATATATAGGCTTGAAAATAGTTGTTACTTAACTCCTTGGCGATTCTGAATTATACATGGATAATTATTTAAATCTGCTTTTAATGTATGATGTACTTAATCTTAGACATTTAAAACAAAACGTGGAGTTGTGCTTTTTCTGTTTCTCAATGGGACTCATTTGATTATGCAGGGAAACACTCCTTCAGGAACGAGAGATATTAGAAGAAAATGCTGAATGTCGTTTGGCTATCTTTAAGGATTTGGTTGGTAAAAGTGACAATCAAAGAACGAGTGAATCAGGATTGTACCATGAAAGTTGAAACTGAAGTATGTTAACTGAAATATTAAAACCATTGAGGTTTTTGTTTTAGGATTTTGTGTATCACATCAATGATGAGAAACAATGTACTTTAGAATTAAAAAACTTACTATGTATCTTTATTATAATTAAGCATGCTTTGTTAGGAATGTCAGCATACATAGTTTAAATATAGTTATTGGACTTGAAAAATTTGTGTCTGTTAAATTTATATTTCATTTGGTGTAGCTTAAATCATAATATTGATTATAGGTAGGTAAATTCCTTTTTGTTTAATTATGAATACCCCTCTCAGATATGCTTTAAGCTTACAGAATTGTAAAAGTATAAAAGACCTAATGGGCCATTTACTTACTGCTCTGATGAAAACAAAAACATTTCTATATAAAAAAGGTTGCTGTTGCAGGCCAACTGACCGTTCTTACTGTTGAAGAAACGTTCTTTTCTACTGCTTCCACTGAGGCTGAAATTTATCACATTTTTTTTTTGTTTTTTTGTTTTGTTTTATTTTTTTAATTACTCAAATTAGGGGCCTGTAATGCTGATGTCCAGGCTTTTGCTGTCACATCATCATTATGTGTTTCCGATGTGGTTTGGGTCTTGGTTTGAGTTGTAGAAATGGTTGGTTTTCTTGGCTATCCTAACAAAGCCATTTAAGACCCATCATATAATTGAAAGTATACCTGAACTAGATAATCATAATTGTTCTATAATGACTTACCACTGTTTATGACATCATTTTTATAGGGAAATATGTCATGTTCCATAAAATGAAAAATGAGTAATAGAACACAACTTTTTCATAATTGGTGGTACTTTGACATAATTTATTTTAAAAAATTTCAAGTTGTGAGCTTTTTTGCTATGTGTTTTTAAAACTGTTGAAATCAGATGATAACATACCGTAAGAATGAAAGCCACTGTTAACATTAGGCATGTGGTTTTTGCTATTTTTAGGAAGCACATAATTATGTAGGAATTGAAGATATTATTGGTTCTCTTCAAGATGATGTCACTGATATTAAGAAACAGGCTGAAATTGCTCACTTATATATTGCATCTCTTCCTGACCCCCAGGAAGCTATTGCTTGTTTAGAAATAAAGTTTAATCAAGTTAAAGCTGAATTAGCTAAAACCAAAGAAGAATTAATCAAAACCCAGAAAGAGTTAAAAAAGAGAGAAAATGGTAAGTAGATGTATTTTACTCATATTTAAATGATATAAATGCATTAAAAGACAGCTGGTTAGTATAAGAGATTCATGTGGCTTATTTACCATAGTAATCAGAAAATTATTTGATATGGGTAACATAGTTCATATTTTATCATTTTGATGACTTTATAGTAATTTACTATTAAAAATATTGTTTACCTTCATTTACTTCTAGACTAATATTAGATAATTGACCTCTAAAAAAATAAAGGAAAGAACTAAGTATTGGCTTCATTAGCAAATTATGAAATCTCATAGGAAATTGTAAAGCTATAAATTTTGTTCTATATTCTTTATGAACTCTCTTACTAGTAGATTCTTATGGCTTGCAAGTTGGGGATAGAGCAGCTCTTATGGAGTGGTCTTAGTCTGTTAGGCTGGTGCTTCATTCCATCTCTGAGAGCAATATATTCATATATATGTATGATTGTCATATCTGGGTTTTAAGAAAGTTAGGTGAAATACTCTACCGTTTCCTCTGTGAAACAAGGTGGGTAGAAAATTGCAGGTAAATGGTGCCTCTTCATTACAAGTAGACCAGAAAGGTACTAGTTCCTTCTCTTTCAAAGTTTTTGCATGTCGTTCATTTTTATTCTGAATGTTGGACGTGGCTTTTTCAGAAACATTACCCTCTGGTGGTATAATTAGTAACTGAGTGCTGTGTGCTTTTAGTGCTGTCAAAATCTTTTTTTTTTTCTGAATATGACACTAGTTAAAGTGTCTACTATAGCAGCTTGTTTTGTGATTATTAAGTGATATATTTTTTATATGCTTAGATTTTTTTTTCACTATTTTTTTTTTTTTCAGAATCAGAAATTAACTTAAATTCATTGGTTGAAGAGCTGGAGAAATCTAATGAGGTAATACTTTAAGCTTTATTTTTGTGTTGATAAGGAACTTAATAATTGAAGGGGCATGGGTTATGACATTTCTGTAAAAAATTAATAAATGAACATGATTTTAAAAATTAAAAAATATGTGTCTTCACCCTCATACCTCTTTTTAATGATGGTCACTGGAAAGTTTCTTCAGTCTTTCCAGAAAACATTTACTTAGAAAACACATACATACAAACATATACTTTTTAAAACTTTTACACAGATGGGATTGTGGTTCTGGTCTTTCTTCCCTTAAAAGATGTCTTGGAGATAATTCTACATCAGCACACACAGATCTATGTCATACTTTTTTACTAGGTGCATGGCATCTATTAGATGATGTAAACAGTAGCAGAAGACATCACAGCTACTGTTTAGACAGTTCCTAATCTTTTTTTTTGTAGTTATTAAAATAGTAGATGCTATTGTAAAAATTTACTTATGTTAAACTATGCAAGATGGAAAATAAAAACGTCCCCTGTAATCTTTTTATTAGATAACAAAAAAAAGGAGAAAACCAATAAGTTCCTTGGTAGCTCTTTTAGATTTTTGCTTCATATGTATTTTTTATAGAACACGTACTATATACTCTTTTAAGAGCTTTACATATAGTAATTTACTTAAATCTCAGAACACCTTTATGATGTAGTACTATTTTATTTTTACAGAGACATTAAATAACTTGTCTAGGATCCCACAACTAGAAGGTAGAGAAGCTAAGATTAAAACCCAGACTGATTCCAGATTTCTCTTTCCCAATATGCTATATTGCTTCTATTTCTTTTGTTTATATAAATACATGTTATTTTTTTAATAAAAATAAGGTCATGCTATGCATAGTATGTTGTCCCTGGTATTTTTGTTTAGTCTTAAACTTTGAAGAAATTCTAAGACTGCATCATATCTGCAGTTTAGTTATTTTAAAATATATTTACTAAACATTCCTATTTTTCTTATTTTCAAAGAAAATAATAATGCAGAATCAAAGAATTCAAGAATTGAAAGATATGATCGATCAAAAAGAGGATATTATTAACTTTCAAAACCTAAAGTTTCATGTGGGAGACACATTTAAAAGCAGTGTAAGAATTTAACTTTGCATTTATAAATTACATTAGTATATTTTGGTTCAAAATAAAATTAAATAGCTTAAGACTAGTTTTCTAAGAATGTTAAATTATTTATTCTGGTGTCGAATTCAGTTTGCTATGTACAAATCTGAACTTTTTAGAACTTAAAAGAGGGCATTTGACCTCTTTGAACATAAATAGAAGAATATGAGATGAGAAGAATTTATAGCCTTTGCCAGTTTAAGTCTCAGCTGTTGGAAGGGGAGTTTTGGGGTTAAAGGAGCTTTTGATATGCTTAGATTTTCACACATAGTAAAGATGTCTATCTCTGTATCTGTAACCTAATAATATCTGTCTATAGAACTATAAATGAAATTCAGTGGAATTCGTTTTTGTTTTGTTTTGTTTTTTCTGTAGAGGCTTGTTTTTATTATATACATGTTAGCTAATGTTCATATGCTTAATATCAAGGGTATTTCTTTAAAAAATTACATTATGAACTGTAGTATGTAAAGCCTTTTAGGGTTTCATAATGATAAATTTATATGTTTTCATAATAGTTGGTTTAGTCTTAGACGATTAGCCTGTCTTAATCCTTTTTTAAAACAATGGTTTTTGGTTTTCTTTTTTGGAGGGGTAAGTTCCTTCAAGTTACTTTTTAAGTAGAAATGGTAAAATATATGGTAATAACGCAATAGGCTGAGCGCCTAATAGCCAAACCTCTTTGCTTTGTTTAGAGATGATTTTGTATATATATATTTTTTGTGTATCTTTTCTCTGACCAGAAGAAGCAAGAGGGGTATCTTATCAAAAGTGACTGTTGACCCTCCTTTGTGTCTTGACAGTCAAACTCCAATACCCACCAGCTTCTCTGAATCATCTCAACATTAGGTGGGCTTTGGATACAACAGGGGTTAAATAAGAAGCATTGTAGAATAGTAGTTTACCTCCTGTATAATCTCTGGGAGCATTTGGTATTAGTTGCATTATTCAGTTTGTCTGACTTTCCTGTACCTGAACTGGGAAAAACATCTTGTGGTAAGTAGAGAGTAAGGATAAGAAGCATTAAATGATTTATTTCAGTCAAGAAACATGTATTCAATGTCTACTATGTGCCAGGTACTATACCAGTCCCCTTAACGATGCCCCAATGGGAGAGAAACCACATAAACATTATAATGAAATGTGCAGTTGTAGTCAGTATGTATAAGGAGCTGAGAATTGGTTGGGGTTTAGGGAATACTTTCTAGAGATTAAAATCATTAAGTTGAATCTTAAAGAATGATTAAAATTTAGCCAGTTGAAAGTAAGCAGAGGGTATAGTTTGTAGCCACAAGGGACAAGAATATATACTGACCTTCCATGTATGGGAATTAGAATGCAGTCATGCAGATGAGAAGCCTCTCAGTCAGTAAGGAAGTACAAACAATTTGTTATTCAAGAAAGTTTGAATCAAGGAGAGGTGAGACATGAGGGCAGGGAGCAGTAGATTGGGATAAGATGGTTGAACGCCAGCAATACTGCATTAGAGTTTGGGTTTTATTCTGTAGGCAGTGAGGAGTCACTAAGTTTTTTTTCTTAATTTTGAGTAGATGTTTTTGGAAACTTGAGAGATGAAATTGTTATGGAGTTATACTGGAGGCAGACCAATTAGAAGCCTCTTGGAAGAGTTCATGTGATCATTGATGAGGACTTTGATTTAGGGTAGTTGGGTAGCGGTGGTAGAAATTAAGCAGAGGAAATTGATTTGTGAAATAAGTGGGAGTAAACTTTTTGGGGCTTGGAGCCTGACTTTTTCTAGTAGTTGAATTAATAGGCCTTGAGACTCTCAGCACTTTTGTTTGGTTATTCACCACATGCTTTTGCTCTGATCACTTGATTTGGATTTTAAGTCTGATCTTTGGTTTGGTGGAGGAAAATGAAAAGGAGAAAAAAAGCCAGAGATGACATTCTGGTGACTACAACTTTGAATACAATTGTTGGAAATTTAACAAAGAATTATATTTATTTTGTAATATGTTGCATACCATAATATTAGTAATGTTTAAGTAGTAATAAGAAAGCAATATAAAATAAGCAATATTCTTAATTTAATAGTCCTGGCTTATAAATAAACTTTTTAGTTAGGCTCTATACCCTGTATCAACTAATTTAAAACAGTGCTAAATTGTTCACATAATACATAAATAAATGCAAAGTAGTTTGTAACTTAACCTGACCCTGCTGATTAACTGTTGATGTAGGGTCACTATTGCAAGCTTGTCTTGGAAGCAGACTCTTTCTAATCATGAAAAAGTTTATTTTGAATGGCGGTTATTTACTGTCCTTCTAACCAAGCTTAACCTCAGGGCAGAGAACACTCCTTTCAATAACTGAGTTGTATAGCATAGATTTTTTTGGTGAAGATTGTATCATTTAAAGGAGGAAAAAAATTGACCAGGTCATTATGATGGGTCTAGGAGTGGCGAAGGAGACAACTATGGAGTTGAAAATTCTCAAGCTTTGTCAGAGGTATGATCTATTTGTCCCAGGATTTTGTCATTTATTAATGACACCAAGGTACTAATAAAAAGCATAGAGGTTGTTCTTCATGACATCCTCTGTTTAGGGTGCCTTTTTTTTTTTTTTAATAACCCATTACTTTATGACTTAAAATAATTTCGTCTATATCTCTTAAGAATAAAATGTTTGCTGATTTTATAATGTAAAATGGCATTTTGTTTTTTCATACACTTTATTTCCCCAAAAATGGATTGCAACAAGTATATATGGATTGAAGTAATCTCTGCATTAAAAAAAAAAAAAAAATCCCTGCCTTTCCCATACCTTTGATTACTTTATAAACTTGTACCTAACTGTTGAGTTTCACCCTTCCTTTTTCTGAATATGATTACCTGCCTCTTTTCTGCTAGACTTTTAGGGAGGCATAGTATTTGCCTTATAAAAGTGAAAACCTAAATAATTTTTATCATTTAGATGAACTGAGAACCCAATTTTAAAGCTGTATGCTGACTATATCTTTGTATGTAGATAGGCTAGAGACTAAGGCCAAAGCTTTCTGGCAGTTCTTAAAGTGTAAGAGTGCTGCTTATCTCTGAGAGGCTTTGGTTACAAAACAAAAACAATTGTTGGGTTTCTAGAGTGGGGTCTCAAAATTTTACATTATTTCAGTATTTTTTGTATTTTTCTTTTCAAAGCACATTATGAATGTGACTTAGAGGTAAGTGTTTTAGGGTTCTATAGTTTTCCCCAAACAAGTCTCTAACCCACATGATCACCTTAAGGAAATCTAAAGATGAATTTATTTTTGTATCAGGATGAAACTACTCACTTAATTGATTTTAGGACAGATTTTTTTGTCTTCCTTAGTGTGTACACATTAGTTAATATTACTCATTTGCCAGAGCCATCAGTTATTTTAGGGTGAGACTTAAATAATTTATAAAAATAAAATTTTTATGATACACTCACTATTGAAACATAATTTATAGTTTTTACATTTATTGTAGCTTTCTGTATGTGAACTAATCTGAATTTATTTTATTTTAGGACAAAGGTGGTACATCTTCTTTAATAATAAACAAATTGGCTTATAATGAAACAGTTGAAATGTCTAATGACAGCAAAACTACAACTTACTCAGGAAGAAAAAGATTAAATGAACATGAACTTCAACCACCAGCAAAGAAAGGTACTAATCCACTTGCCAATAAAAGGCCCTTAGAGCTAATTCCTCAATCAGTAAACAGAAAAGTTGCAAGTACAAGAAATATACTTGTCTAAGGAAAAAAACATGAGGAAATTTAAATAGCACTAATATTTTTGCTAACATGTTTTAACTGTCTAGAGGATGGGTATTTTTAATGCTGCCTTTTATTGTAATAAATATATTTTTAGATATTGTGCTTTTATCACTTTTGTATATCTTTAGTTCTTTTACTTCTTAGCTTATAGTAATGAAAACATCATTTTTATTTTTATAATTTTAGTACTTTTTTCTGCCAAAATCTCTCCACATTGTTTTTTCCCTTGCATTCTTTATTTGGGGAAAAAGACATTTGACAGAAAGACTTTGAGGTAAATATTACTAATGACAAATGTTCTTGTATTTACTATAGAATTTCTAAAGAAAAAAAGTGGGTGCGTGCTTACTCTTTACTATTTAATCTCCCTGTTTATGTGAAAGAACATATCAACTTTTACATTCTTTCTAAGGTATTTCCTTTGGAAAACTTTTGTAGTATGATACAGGGAAGTACGGCTTTCTAAGAGAAAGTACATTCATTAGCTTTAGAATCCTGACTAGCTGCCTCACCTTGAGAATAATGTGTTAAGTTAAATATTACTTTGGTCACTAGTAAAATAAAATTAATAAATAATACCTGCTTCCTAATAAGAATGAAAACAATTGGGTAATACACTAACATATAAACACCTCATAGAACCCCAGTAAAATGTTTTCAAAAGTAGGTACCTTAAAGTATAACATTGCATACGTGGTTTATAGGATATACAGTGCTCGTATGAGCTAATACATTGAGACTAATGTGCATATACCTTCTGTTATTTGTTGAAGGAGAGGTACTTTGCTATTGGTTCTTCATTTTAAATTTTTTTCAGTTGACATATAATATATTAGTTTCAGGTGTACAACATAGTGGTTAGACATTTATATAATTTACGGAATGATTGTTCTTTGTATCCTGCTTCTTAGAATATAGTAAAATTAAGGCACAAAATTACTTGATCACAGAAGCTTTCTGTATTCACTTCAGGGGATTAGGAACTGTGTCTATATAGTATGCCTGTCAGATTATGAATTTGCATGTATTTAGAACCAATATAGGTTACTGATTGAAAAAATTCTATTTTTCCAGTACGGTGATATATCTCAAAGAAGGAAAGGAGAACATAGATAATGGAGCTAAATTTAAAAAATATTTAATTTAGGGTTATTGTCCAGGTGTGTTAAGATGAGTAAGACACAGAGAGTCTGCTATCAGGGAGTTTGGAATCTAGTAGATCAGAGCGACAAACATTATTTCCATGTAATATAAGGCACTGATATGCATAGAATAACATGAAGGATTCATTAAAATAAGAATTGTAAAATATGCCTTTTATGTTCATTGGACTTATACTGACTGAAAGTAATAGGTTTCTTAACGAAGAGAATTTCAAGCCAACCCTCTCATAACTTTTTTCTTGTGTGGATTAGTACTGCTTATTTTTCATATTATATCTGGAACCTTTAAGCATTAAGAATTTAACTCTTATGTGGTTTCACCTATAAAATTATAGGTGAAATCAATAGCTAAATGGTCAATAGAGGAGTAAATAAACGTTGAAAGGACATACGGAGTTGATTATCTCCGAGCAATATTGTGTAGAAAGTTCACATATAAACATCAAACCATGAAGTTAAATAGAACAGCAAAAAAATTTTTAAGCCCATAGTTACAGATTTTTAATATTTTGAAGTAATTTTCCTAGGATGTGAGATCCTAAAGAGACCCTGATCATAGCAATGGAAAATGTATGAAAACCTAAAAAGATAAACTTGTTCATCTAGAGGATTGAGAATTATGTTGAAGATTTAATCATACAGTCTATGAGAAAAACTTGAATGTAATTTTTTCTTGACTATTGTGTGAGGTGAGTTAATTTGTCAGAATGAACATTAAGAAATTAAGTTTTAGCCGATAATGCGTCTACTCTGGGCATAGTTTAATCTGTAACAAGTATGATTGTTAAAATTCTTCTATTTATATAACATTTATAAAATGCGTTAACATACTTTATATACTATTTGAGCTTCTTACCACTATGCTATAGAGTAAGTAAGGCAGGTAGAAATATTCTTAATCTAGGACATAGTTATTGAGCCTGATAAAAAAGCAAGTTTTGTATTCAGTTTTAATTAACTGAACTCTTCTGTACAGTTTTTTAGGTTCTAATAATAGCTAACTATCCTAAAAATGGTGTTCTAAGCTCATTTTTTATCTTGATTGTCACAATAACAAGGTAGGTGATAGTATTTCCATTTTACATTTGACAAAGCAGTTATAGGATTTTGGAGTTTATTGATATTTACACAGATGATAAGGGTAAGGCTACATTAGACTTCCTAGAATTTTAAGCAATTTTTCCCCAATTTTAGCTATGAAAATTTAAGACACTTCATTTTCAAACCACTAATTTAGTAGATCTGTCATAATTGTACTTTAAAGTTGTTCTTTAGGATATGGAATATCTGTCTTAGATTATCTCATTATGTGATCTCCCCTCTGTACCATGTCATAATGATAATAAAGATGTGTGGTAGAAAATTTAAATGGTACTGAAAGTTAGAGAAAGAAAGTATAAATAACTGGTAATCCTACTCAGAGGTAGCTGCTGTCATTGTGGTGTACTTCCTTTGCTAACTCTCTCTGCATTAACTTACAGAACTATAATTTTTACGTGAATGGGCTTATACCATGTATGTTTCGCAGCCTGATTTTTTCTTTTTCATTCATTAGCTTATTTCTGTTTTTTTGTTAAAAGTTTGCTTTCATGTTTCATATGTTCTAATATTGGCTTATCTGGTAACTTTTTGGTTTTATTAAGATTTGTCAGATTAATAACAATTTTCTTATTTTTAAAGGACCTGTACATGTTAGTCCAACTATCACTGAAGACCAAAAGAAAAGTGAAGAAATGCAACAGAGCATTTCAGAAGATGAAGAAAACTTTAGAATTTTACCAGAAAATAATGATAATGAAGAGCTGAAAACACGATTACTACTTGTTGAGAATGAACTTAGAAATGAAAAGGAAGAAAAAGCAGAATTAAATAAGCAGATTGTTAGTTTGCAGCAGGAACTTTCTTTTTCTGAGAAAAAGAGCTTTTCTTTAAGTACAACAGTCCAACAAATTCAGTCAAATTATGACAGTGTAATTTCTGAGTTACATGTACAGAGAGGTATAAATCAAGAACAGGAGGAAAAGATCATGAAATTGTCAAAGGAGATAGAAATCACTAGAAGCAACATCACAAATAATGTTTCACAAATAAAATTAATACAAGCAAAAATAGATCAACTACGAACACTTGATCCAGTGTCTCAGGTTTCAAACATAGATTTACTCAGTCTTTGGGATCTATCAAGCAGTTCTCAAGAGGATAATTCGCCAACTACACAGTTATATCTTTTGGATAATGATTATTTGGTAAGTAAACAGGTTAAAGAATATAAAGAATTCAGTAGGCAAAGTTCTTTCCACTGTAGTATTGAAGCCATCTGGAAAGAATGTAAAGAGATTGTAAAGGCCTCCTCTAAAAAAAGTCATCAGATCCAGGAACTGGAACGACAAATTGAAAAGTTACAAGCAGAAGTAAAAACCTGTGAGGATGAAAATAAGAGACTAAATACAGAGGCTAGGAAAAATCAAAATCAAGATGACCTACTAAAAGAACAAGAAAACCTTATTCATCAACTGAAAGAAGAATTGCAAGAAAAAAATGTTAATCTTGATGTTCAAGTACAGCATGAAGGAAAGCGAGCACTTTCAGAACTTACAGAAGTTGTTACTTGCTATGAAGGGAAAATAAAGGAACTTGAAACAATCTTAGAAACTCAGAAAGATGATTGTAGTCGTTCAGCAAAGTTAGAACAAGAAATTTTGGAAAAGGACTCAATTATTTTGAAGCTAGAAAAAAGTCTGAAGGAATTTCAAGCAAATCTTCAGGATTGTACCAAAAACAACAAAGATTTAAATGCAAGGGAAGTCAGATTAAAAGAAGAAATCACACAATTAACAAATAATTTGCAAGATGCAAAGCATTCACTTCAATTAAAGGAAGAAGAAAAAGAAACCAACTGGAGAGAAACAGAAAAGTAAGCTAAATGTGATTCAAATATTTAAAATGTACAAAGCATTCATGTTACTGATTTTCTCATGTAGCTTCTAAATTAGGTGGGCATAACAATCTGGTAAAGTATAGCATAAGTGATGAATGAAGAACTTGAACTTTGTTTATATAAACCTTTGGAAACAAAGTTCTGTGCAGAGATCTTTTTATGAAATCTGAAATCTTCCTAAGGGCTCATTCATGGTTTAGAAATTCCAAATTTGTGAAAAGATGTAATTTTGTAGACTGTTAGTAGTTCACACGTATGATCCCAACTGATTAGTGGTGTGTCATTATAGAAAAGTGGTTTGTGTTTTATAGGTTGAAAGAGGAGCTCTCTGCAAGTTCTGCGCTTATTCAGAATCTGAAAGCAGACATTCAGAGGAAGGAAGAAGATAATGCTGAGCTGAAAGAGAAACTGGCTGATGCCAAAAAGCAGATTAAGCAAGTACAGAAAGAGGTAGGCTATCAATTTAAATGATAAAATAGTTTTCCTTATATGTCAAGTTTAGACACTGATTTTAGGATTGAACAGAACCTTTGTCACCTTCAAAATTTTTCTGAAAATAAGAACAGTTATTTCACAAAAGAAAGCTTAATCAGCTTAAATAAACTAAAGAATCTGTCAAACATTTAAAAAAGTATGTGCCTCATGGAGGATTGGAATCTTTGTTTCTCTTAAGGACTTCTATATTCAGGTTTCTCACCTAAAAGTAAAAGCAAACTTGAAAGTGCAGATAGTATTTAGGAGAGTATGCAGTACCATTGTAACGAATTGCTATTTTAGTTTAATTTTAAAATGGGAAATACAGTCACATGATTCTAAAATCAAAATATGCATAATTAATATATTTTGAGGGGAAAAAAAATCCCCCACCTCCCAGCCGTCAAGTTTCTTTCCAAAGCATCAAATGTTATCAATTCCTTTTTTTACTTTTACCCCCTTCCATCCTTTCTCTTATAAAAAATAAAAACATCCTGTAAATGCTGTTGTAAACATCAGTTTTTTCATTTAGAATTACATCTTGGCTGTCATTTTATGTCAGGATATAAAAAGTCTCCAGAGAAGCTTTTTTATGACTACAAAATGTGTTTACGATTAGTTAATTGTCTCTTGTTGTTGAACAATTCAGATAGTTCCTACTCTGCCAATTCTAAGTATGTAGCAGTGTCATTTTGAACATTTGCAAGTCTTTCTATGGTATAATTCCTAAAAGTAGGATTTGTGGGTCAGTGGTCTATTTATACATTTGTAATTTTTATATTTTTTATGCTCTTTGGAGGTTATGGTGATTTACACACCAGAAGTATGTATGAGAATTAAGAGAGTATCTTTTTCTCTATACCCTTATCTACAAAGTAATATTTATCATACTTCTTTGATATTTGCTAATTTAACAGGTAGTGTGTCTGACTATAATTCTCATTTGCATTTCTTTAATTATTAGTGAACATATTTTTTGTTTAAAAGCTGTTTGTATTTTTTGTTCCATGAATTGTATTCATATCCTTTGCCTTTTTAGTTTGGGTTATTGGCTTTATTGTTATTGCTTATAAGAGCTTATTACATATTCAGGAAATTTAGCCTTTTAAGGATATAAATTGCATATTCCTCCACCACTTAGCCATTTTTTCTGATTTTGATTACAGTTATTTTTTGCCTTGGAGCAAATTTTGATTTGCATAAATTTAAACATATTTTTCTTTTATGGCTGCTTTATTTTATGTTGTACTAGACTTTTTCTAAAAGCTGAAATAGTTTTAAAGAATTACATTTTTTATTACTATGAGTTGGTTACAAAAGAATACTTAACGTGTAAGATCTAAAAAATTGATACAACAAACACTTATAGGTCCATCTCTATTCTGTTTCTACTTCCACAGAAGTTTATACTGAATGTTTTATGTTTCTTTTTTGTAACTTTAAAAAAATATAATTAAAACCATAGTTTTTAAATCTTAAACAGCATACTGTATTTTTCTGAGACATTTTTTACATCATATTCCTCAGATTCATTTATGTATAATTGCAATTAATCACTTTTATTGCTGTATAATACTCCATTGTGTGATATATTATAATTTATCCATTCTGTGACTGATTACATTATTTCCTATATGTTGCTCTTAGAGCCTGTGTTCCTATTTTATACATTACTTATGACAGGTGTGCAAAAGTTTATATTCCAAGGGTTAGATTGCTGTGTCACAGATGTGAAGGGATATCTCATTCTGCTTTGAAATTGTATTCTTCTGATTGCAGATAAAGTGCAGCCTCAATTATGTTTTTATTGGCAATTTCTCTATTCCAATTTCCACTCTAAAATTTATTCCCTCATATAATTTTTTAATTGTGCTATTCTTTTTTTATTATTATTGTGTAGGATTTCTTTATTCTTGATTCTCATTCTTCATCAGTTAAATATGTTGCAGACTTTCTAGTTTGTCTATTGTCTTTTAATGATTGGAGTTTTTTATTCTAATAGCATTATATTTTTTCCTTTTTTAAAATTAATTAATTAAATTGAAGAAATGATTTAAAAAGTTTTTCCCCCTGTCTACCTCCTCCCTCATCCCCTAACTCTGGTAACCACTAGTCCATTGCTATGTCATGAGCCTCTGTCCTGTTCATTTGTTACTTTTAGGTTCACATTCCACATGTAAGTGATATCACATGATTTCAACTTTTTCTGTCTGGCTTATTTTGCTTAGTTATTATTTTAAGGTCCATCTATGTTGTCGTAAATAACAGTATTTCATCTCTTCTTATGGCTGAGTAATAATCCATTGTATATTTGAACCACAGGTTCTTTAGCCAATGATCTATCATAGGACACTTTTGTTGCTTCTATGTCCGGGCCATTGTGAATAATACTGCTACGAACATCAGTGTGCAAATATTTTTCAGATATGGGTTTTCAAGACTTTGGGGTAAATACCCAGTAGAGGGATTGCTGGATCATATTATGGTAGTTTTTTTTAGGAACCTCCATACTATTTTCCATAGTGCTGTACCAATTTGCAGTCTCACCATCAGTGTATGAGGGTTTCTTTTTCTTTGCATCCTCTCCAACATTGTTATTACTTGTCCTGTTGATTATACCTATTCTAACAAAGTATGAGATGGTATCTCATTGTGGTTTTGATTTGCATTTCCCTAATATCTAGTGATGCTGAGCATCTTTTCATATATTGTTGGCCATTTGTATGTCCTCTAGGGAGACGTGTCTGTTCAGGTCCTTTTTTGGATTGGATTGTTTTGTTGTTGTTGTTTTGAGTCATATGAGTTCTTTGTATATTTTGGATATTAGACTCTGATCAGAGGTGTTGCTCACAAATATATTTTCCCATTCGGATGGTTGTCTCTTTGCTTTGTTGACGGTTTCTTTTGCTGAGCAGAAGCTTTTTAGTTCGATGTAGTCTATTTATTTATTTTTGCTTTCAGTTTCCTTGCTTTGAGGTCAAATTCATAAAATTCTCTTTAAGTCCAAGGTCCTTGAGTTTAGTTCCTGTTTTCTTCTGTGCATTTTATTGTTTCAGGTCTTATATTCAGGTCCTTAATCCATTTTGAGTTAATTTTGGTATATGGTGATAGACAACAGTCTAGTTTCATTCTTTTGCAGGTGGCTTTCCAGTTTTCTCAGCACTGAAAGGCTTTCCTTTCTCCACTGTATGTTTTTGCCTTTTTTGTCAAAAATTATTTGCCCATATAAATAGGCATTTACTTCTGGACTCTCAATCTACACTGGTCTGTGTGTCTGTTTAGCTGCCAATATCATTTCTGTTTTGATTACTGTCGCTTTGTAGTATAATTTGAAGTCAGGCAAAGTGATGCCTCCAGCCTCGTTCTTTTTTCTCAGGATGACTGACAATTCGGAGTTTTTGTGCTTCTATACAAATCTCATGATCCATTTTTTAAAAAATGTCGATGAGATTTTGATGGGAATTGCATTAAATCTGTATAATGCTTTAGGTAATCAGGTAATTTTATATGTTGATTCTTCCAATCCAAGAACACGAGATTTCTTTGTATCTTCTTCGATTTCTTTTATAGTTTTCATTATATAGGTTCTTCCCATGTTTTGTAAATTTACTCCTAGGTATTTTATTCTTTTTGTTGCAATTGCAAAAGGAATTAATTTTTTCCACTTCTTTTTCTGACACTCATTATTAGAGTACAGGAATGCTATGGATTTTTGAACATTGATTTTGTATCCAGAAACTTTACTGTCTTTGCTTATTGTTTCTATTAGTGTTCTTGTGGATTCTTTAGGGTTTTCTATATAGAGAATCATGTCATCTGCAAATGGTGACAGTTTGATTTCTTTGTTTCCTGTTTGGATGCCTTTTTATCTTTGTCTTGTGTGATTGTACTCTTTAGGACCTCCAATATTATATTGAATTACAGTGGCAATAGTGGACAGCCTTGCCTTGTTCCTGATCTTAGAGGGAAAGTTTTGAGCTGTTCACCACTAAGTATAATGTTGGCTGAGGGTTTGTCATACATGGCTTTATTATATTAAGGTACTTGCCTTCTATACTGATTTTGTTAAGTGTTTTGATCATAAATGGGTACTGTATCTTGTCAAAGGCTTTTTCTGCATCTATTGATATGGTTCTTGTTTTTTAATTTGCTTATGTGGTGTATCTCATTCGATTTGCATATTTGAACCATCCCGTCCCTCTGGATGAAGCCCACTTGATTGTGACGTATAATCTTTTTAATATGTTACTGTATTTGGTTCGCTAGTATCTTATTTAGGATTTCTGCGTCTGTGTTCTTGAGAGATATTGGTTAATAGTGTGTGTGGTGTGTGTGTGTGTGTGTGTGTGTGTGTGTGTGTGTGTGATCTACCTGATTTTGGTATTGGGGTGATATTAGCCTCATAAAATGAGTTGGGAAGTATTACCACCTCTTCAATTTTTTGGAAGAGTTTTGAGGAAAGCAGGTATTAAATCTTCTTTGAATGTTTGGTAGAATTCACTGGGGAAGCCATCTGGTCTTGGACTTTTACTTTTGATATGTTTTGATGATCGTTTCAATTTCCATACGGTTGATCGGTCTATTTAGATTTTCAAGTTCTTGATTCAGTCTTGGAAGGTTGTATTTTACTATGTACTGTCCATTTCTTCTAGGTTAGTAAATTTGGCGTTTATACTTTTTCATAGTATTCTTGTATGATCTTTTGTATTTCTGCAGTGTCTTGTCATTATTTCTCCTCTTTCATCCCTAATTTTGTTTATTTGTGTCCTTTCTCATTTTTTTTAGTGAGTCTAGCCAGAGGCTTGTCAATTTTATCAACCTTATCAAAGAACCAGCTCTTTGTTGTATTTATTTTTTTTGTTTTTTTGTTTTGTTTTGTTTCAATTTCATTTATTTCTGCTCAAATTTTGATTATTTTTTTCCTTCTGCTGACTTTAGGCTTCATTTGTTCTTCCTTTTCTAGTTTTTTAAGATGAAGTGTTAAGTTGTTTATTTGGGCTTGTTCTATCATTATTATTCGTTTCTATGTATTTCCCGATCTCTCTTTTTATTTCTTCTCTGACCCAGTTATTCTTCAGTAGCATGTTGTTTAATCTCTATATTTGTGGTTCTTTCCGCTTCCTTTTTACAGTTGATCTCTAGTTTCAAAGCATTATGATCAGAGAATATCATACAGTTTTGACCCTCTTACATTTGTTGAGGCTATCTCTGTGTCTCAGTATGTGGTCAATTCTTGAGCATGTTCTGTGTGCACTAGAGAAGAATGTATAAGTAGCTGTTTGAAGATAAAAGGCTCTGTAAATGTCAATTATGTCCATTTGGTCTATTGTGTCATTTAAGGATGTTATTTCCTTACTAATTTTCTGTTTGGATGGTCTATACATATCCGACAGTGGGGTATTTAGGTCCCCTTCTATAATAGTGTTTTTGTCTGTTTCTCTCTTTAGTTCTGTTAGTAATTGCTTTACATATTTCGAGGCTCCTGATCGGGAGCATAGATATTAATAAGTGTTATGTCTTCTTGGTGCATGATTCCCTTTATCATTATGAAATCCCTCAGTATGTCTCTTTACTTTTTTTTATTTTGAAGTCTATTTTGTTCGATATTAGTACGCTACTCTCCTGTTTCTCTGAATGCCATTTCCTTGAAATATCATTTCCACCCTTTCACTTTGAGCCTATATTTGTCTTTGAAGCTGAGATGTGTCTCCTGGAGACAGCATATGGTTGATTTTTTTTTTTGATCTGTTCTGCAACTCTGCCTTTTTATGGTGACTTCAGTCCATTTACATTTAGGGTGATTATTGAAATATGAGGTCTTTATAGCCATTTTATGTTTTGCTTTCTGGTGGCTCGGTGTTTCCATTGCTTCCTTGTCCTTGTGTTTTTGTTTTCTTTATTTTGGTTGGATTTTGTGGGTTTCCCCTCTGGTCCTTCTTGTTTTATGTTATGTACTTTGGTTCTGAATCTTTGGCATGTGGTTACCATTATGTATATATATAGTTATTGTATGTACTGGTATGCTTTTATTTTTATAAATGGGATAACTATATATAATAATTGCTTTTTAATTTATTCCATTTTTAAGTTTTTTTCTTCTACTTATAGAGGTATCTCTTTTTATGTAATGTTTTACTGTATAGATGACTTTTTACCATTCTACAGTGGGAACGAAGAGTGTTTTCTATTTTTCAAATAAACAATGTATAGCATCAATGCTATTAATAATAATAGCAGCTTATTCTGAGTTCACATATATCATCTCATTTAATTCTCAGACAATGTTAGGAGTAGGCACTGTTTTTAACTTCCATTGTATGGATAAGGAAACATGCAATAAGAGATATAACTTGTCCAAGTTCTCTTAGCTAGTAAGAGGCAGGGCCAGGATGGAAACTGAAGCAGCCCGATGTGCATCTTAGTGCAACACATAGTCTCTATTATTGGCTGACAGTTTATTTCTGTAAAATTGATTAGGATGGTGTTTATTGCTGTAGTTCCATATTTTATAAGAAAGAGATAGAGGCAAATATTTATATTGATAAATATTGTTATAGTATATTTGGAACATACAGAGGCCTATAAAGAATGTAAAATCCCAGGAAACCAAATCACATAGAGCCATTATTACTATGACATCTCCATCATTAATTTGAAGGAGAACTTTTTTAAATTAATTTTTTTCAGTATTTGAGATCTGTAGGATCGACAAAATGGAAATTGGCCTAAAGATGTACAGAGATTGCCTTTGTTTCTCTCTTTTTTTTGGTGAAGATTTTCATGCTAGTTTATGATGCTTTTGATTTCTCTAACAATTTTGTAGAATTAGGTACCAATAACACCAAAAATCAGTTACCTTTCTCTCACATGGGTACCTTTGATCACGTAATTGTTTCATTTTCATCCTCTACATGCTATTATGAGTTTTAAATGCATATCTTGTATTACTGGATCATATTACTCAATAAACCTTGGAAATGTGAGCCACTATTTTCCCTCTAGAATGTCTCTATTGATTTTTCCATAATGATTTTGCTCTTGCATGCAAGGTGCTGTGTTGATTCTTTTTTGAGAGAACTTACAGAGTTTGATATTCTTTAAACTCTGAGTTCGATATGTTGTAAGAAGAAAATGATTTTTTTATATGCATTCTACTGCTGATAATTTGAAACTCGTGTAGTATGTTAGAATATATAATTTTTCTAATGAGTTTTTAAGGACATGAATCTTTAACCAGTAGCCATAAATTAAAACAACAAAAAGCAATTAGTATTTAAAAATATTTCATTTGTTTTATAAACATTGTAGGTATCTGTTATGCGTGATGAGGAGAAGTTACTGAGGATTAAATTTAATGAACTGGAGAAAAAGAAAAACCAGTGTTCTCAGGATATAGATATGAAACAGCGAACCATTCAGCAACTCCAGGTAACAGTTTTGTTTTTAAAGATAGTTTAAATAGATTCTGTATATTTTAGTGTCTAAGTAAATATATCAGTGTTTATAACATTCTCTTTTGACCTTTTCTGGAATCGAAAAATAAATTGGTTAAAATAAATAACTGCTAGTGATTTGCTTCTTGTGAATAGAGTATGGAAAGGAAAAGTAGTAACTTTACAGTGGAGAAACTGGCAGACACCACCTTAACCAAGTGTTTAAGAACAATATCACCAGGGCAAGTCATATTGATATATGTACTTCTGATTTGATGTCACCAGAAGGCATATCTGTGTGTATTCTCCCCCCAAATTCATTACTTCAGTCTAATGGTGAGAAAACGTAAGACCGACCCAAATAGAGATTTCCTAAAAAATACCTGACCAGTAAAAATGATCAAAGTCATTAAAGAAAAGTTACCAAGGAACTATCACAGATTGGACACTAAGGAGACGTAATGGCCAAGTGCAGTGTGTGTATCCTGTACGGAATCCTAGAACTGAAAAAGGGCATCAGTGAAGAAACTGGTGAAATTCAAATAAAGTCTGTTACTATTATAATAGTAGTATAAGAATGCTAATTTCTTTTTCTATACAAAATGGTTGTTTCAATGTTCTAAATAACAGCTTCACAACTCAACTGCTGATTTTTTCTGTGTCCGATGTTAGTTTCTTAATTAATATTTAAATAAATATACCATGGTATTAGAAGATGTTAATCTTAGGGGAAGCTAAGAGATTATACAGAAATCTCTCTATCTTTGTAACTCTTTTGCTAATCTTTTGTCATCTCTGCTATCTTTGTAAATGTAAAACTTATTTCAAAACAAAAAGTAAAAAGAAAATAAAACTCAGGTCTTGTAAAAAATATTTTTTTAAAGGACAGTTAAGCAAACTTTCTAAACTTTCTAAATGGTTAAATTTACTCCACATCAATTCGTTGGATAAGGCAACAATAAAAGAAAAGTTGTTGTTCTTTGTATGTTTGCTTTTTAGTGAAGCAAAACTAATGAATATTCAGGTATAAATATTTGATTTAAATTTTTAACTGATTAAAATACTAATAAAGTAGTCTGTGCTCTTATAATATGATTTATAGTTTCTGAAGTGATTCATTCTAAGACTTACAAAGTGAGGAGATAGTGCTGAAGTTAGATGAGATAAGGAGTGAGTTGGATTACCTGACAGGTTAAAATTAGAATTGAAGGATTTTCAGTACCCATATTTAATCTTACCTCTTAAGACTGGTTATTTTTCAAACCTTCCATCTACTTTCCATGTAGGGAATGGAGGGCCCTGTTTTCTGTATTTTGAATTTACTAATAGGAAACTGTTTTTTTGATTTTTCTTGTTCCTCCTTTGTTAAAATACATAGTAACTCCATCTCCTTATTTATGCTTTTTTAGTGAACACAGTAGCTTAAAATGTTAAGTAAAATGACTGAACAGTAACTTTGAGATAGTATAAAAGTATAAAGTTATTATTTTTTTTCTTATTACACTCTCACCCGCCCTTTTCTCCAATCTGTGGAGACAGATTTCAAACCTAATTTTTGAACCTGTTTTTAAGTTCCACTATTAAATATTGTGTTTTGTTATATTTGCATTTAATTCATATTCTTTCATTTTGCAGGAGCAGTTAAGTAATCAAAAAGTGGAAGAAGCTATACAGCAGTATGAGAAAGTATGCAAAGGCAGGAGCAAACCTCTCCTTCTAGTACTAAAATGACTGGCAAAGTGGTTGTAATAACAATTGAGTTAGCATTTTCCTTTGAAAATTCGAAAGTAAAGTAAGGGCAGCATATACTGTAACCTTTTCAAAAGAGAAAAACATCGATTCTGATGAGTTATCAACGAGTAACTTTATGCTTGGAAAAATAAACATTAAGAAATATTCAGTCAAAGCACCATTGATTTCTATCTAGGTAATGGCCAGTATTTTTGAAAAATAAAGACAGAGTTCAAGAATGGAATAGATTTCTAGACAAAATCAGTGTAAAGAATTAGTTCAAGTAAAATGTCTTTAAAAATTATATTTTATGAAGTTTTTAAAAAACATTTATTTAGGTTCAAATTGTATTTGCTGAATTATTTTTTAATTCAAATTGTATTGATTTTTTATTAAAATGTTATAAAAATTCCTTTGTATGATGGCTATATATTTCTGTTCATAAAATTATGCTGATTGCTTCCCATCACTCACCCTTTAAAAAAATTGCCTTTTCGGTTCCTAAGGCTTCCCTGCTTCTGTGTTTCTTTTAAATACTGAAGCCATTCACTTGGCTATCCTAATTAAATTTTTTTTCAAAAAAATTGAATAAATACATATACCATTAAAATTTACCCTTTTAAAGTGTACATTTTAGTGGATTTAGCATATTCACAAGGTTGTACAATCATTAACCACTATCTAATTCCAAACATATTCATCACCCCCAAAAGAAACCCTGTGCCCATAAGCCAGTCATTGTCAACTACTAGTTTACTTTCTGTTTCTCTGGATTTGCCAGTTGTAGACATTTCATGTAAGTGGTTCATAGAATATTGGCCTTTTGGTCTAAACTTTTTCACTTAGCACATTTCCAGGTTTATCCATACTGTAGCAGGTGTCAGTATTTATTATTTTTATGGCCAACTAATATTCCTTTGTATGTATAAACCATATTTTATGTATCAGTTGATGATAATAGATTTTTCCACTTTTTGGCTTTGTGAAATTTTGTACAAGTTTTTGGTGAACACATGTTTTTCAGTCTCTTGAGGTTATATATCTGAGCAGAACCACTAGGTCCGTATGGTAACCGTGTGTTTAACTTTATGAGAACTGTTAAAATTCCACAGTGTTTATCCCATTTTATATTTCTACCAGCAGTGGAGAAGAGCTCCAGTTTCTCCATTTATTATTAACACTTGTTACTTTTCATTTTTAAAGTTTATCTTTATTTGTTTCTTAGGGCTGCTGTAACAAAGTACCATACATTAGGTAGCTTAAAACAATAGAAATTTATTCTCTCACCAGTCCTGGGAGCTAGAAATGCAAAACAAAAGTATTGATATGTTCCTTTTGAAGGTTATGGGAAGAATCTTGTCTTTTCTAGTTTCTGGTGTTGATGGCAGCTGTGTATCAGCATAACTCCAGTCTGCTTTTGTTTTAACATGACCATCTTCACACTGGTGTGTCTGTCTTCTCTGTGTTTGTCCAAATTTCACTCCTCTTGTAAGCATATCAGTCATATTGAACTTAGAGCCCACCTCAATCCAGTATGATTTTATTTTTGATTATGTTTGCAAAGAACCTATTTCCAAATAAGGTTATATTCATAGTGACTGGACATAAATTTTGGGGAATACTATTTAACTAACATACTGATAAGTTATAAAGTAGTATGTCGTTGTGACATGTCATATGTGCATTTCCCTAATGACTAATGATATTGAGAGTCTAGTCTTGAGCTATTGGTCCTTTGTATCTTTGGATAAATGTCTGTTAAGTCTTTTGGCCATTTTTAAATTGGGTTGTCTTTTTATAATGAGTTGTTATGAGTTCTTTTATGTGGTTGATACTGGACCCTTATCAGATGAATGATTTGCAGATGTTTTCTCCAATTCTTTGGGTTGTTTTCACTTCCTTTATAGTTATCCTTTGATGTATAAAATTTTTTAATTTTGGTGAAGTCTAGTTTACCTATTTTGTTTTGATTGCTCATTCTTTAGGTGTGTGTCTAAGAAATTGCCTATACCAAAGTCATCTAGGTTTTCTTCTAAGAGTTTTATAGTTTTAACTCTTATATTTAAATATAATTTTGTGTTTTGTGGGAGGTAAGGTCTAACTTAGTTCTTTTAAGTATATGGAGACCAGCTGTACCAGCACCATTTACTTAAACGGACTGTTCTTTTCTCCCATTGCATTAGTTTTTGCACTTTGTTGAAAATCAGCTGACCATGAATGTGAGGGTTTGTTTATATCTGGACTCTCAATTTTGTTTCATTGATCTACATGCCTGTTCTTATGCTGGTACCACAGTGTATTATTGTAGCTTTATATAAATTTTTAAATGAGAAGTGTGAATTCTCCCACTTTTGTTCTCCTTTTGCAAGGTTGTTTTGACTATTTTGAGCTTGAATTTGTACATGAATTTTAGGATCAGCTTGTCAGTTTCTGCAAATGAGCCAGCTGGAATTGATGGGGATTGTGTTAAATCTGAGGATCTATTAGGGGAAATTGCCAACCTAACAATATTAATCATGAATGTGGGTATGTTCATTAGCTAGACCTTCTATAATTTTTTTTGATGATGTTTTTTAGTTTTCAGTATATAAGTTTTGCACATCTTTTGGTAATTTGTTTCTAAATATATTTGTAGTGCTTTTGAAAATGAATTATTTTCTTAATACCATTTTGGATTGTTCATTGCTAATATATAGAAGCATAATTGTTTTGATTATATTGGTCATGTATCCTAAAACCTTGCTGAACTAGTTTATGAGCTCTAATAATGTTTTCTTTCCTTTTTTTTTTTTTTTGTGGATTCCTTAGGATTTTCTATATACAAATCATGTCTTCTGCAAATAGAGTTAGTTTTACTTTTCTCTTCCCATTCTTTTTACCTTTTATTTCTTCATTCTTGCCTGATTGCCCTGGTAACACCTCCAGAACAGTGGATGACAGTGGACATCCTTTTTTGTTTCTGATATTAGGAGGAACTTTCATTCTTTCACCATTATAAGTAATGTTAGGTGTGGTGTCTCATAGATGCCTCTTTATCATGTTTAAAAGTTAGTTCCCTTTTGTTCCTCATTTGTTGAGCATTTTATCATGAGAGAGTGTTGGATTTTGTCAAATGCTTTTTTCTGTATATATTGAAATTATCATATGATTTTATTCTTTATTAATACAGTGTATTGTACTGATTGATTTTCATATATTCAACCAAACGTGCATTCCTGAGATGAATTCCACTTGGTTTAGTGTATAATGCTTTTTATATGTTGCTAGATTTAGTTTGCTAATATTCTGTTGAGGTTTGCATCTATATTCATGGGGATATTGTTCTGTAGTTTCCTTTTCTTTTGCTGAGTGGTTTTAGAGTCTATTGAATTCTGAACCTGAATGTCTCTTTCTGCCCAAACTATCTTAACTTTATTATCTGTGTTTCTTACTAGGAACACTACTGTTTTCCAGTGTTTCGACCAGGGTTAGCAAATGGCAGCCTTTTCACTAAATCTAGCTTACTGCCTAATTTTGTAAATAAAGTTTTATTGAAACATAGCAACACATTCCTTCTGTATTATCTGTGCTTTCACATTACCAGTGGCAGGTAAATAGTTGTGACATACCTTAAAATAGCTACTATTTGACACTTCACAGAAAATGTTTGCCATCTCTGGGTTTAGACTCTAAATATCATTTCCCCTCACCCTCACATGCAGTACCTAAATTCCGTTACTACTTTTTCCTAGTGACTTCAATTTTTTCCTATCCCTTTGCCAGGCCTTATGTCAAACTCACTCTCTTGATAGCCACACAGATGGATTAATTTTTTCTAAAAACTCTATGTCATTCCTATTAAAAGTTTTCAACCATTTCATATTGCCCACGCAATAGCATTAATCACTTCTAGCTTGACATTCAGCCTGCCTTTTTATCAGCTAGTATTGCATAACCTTGTTCTGGCCACACTAATTTGTTTTGTTCTTAATCTTAACCCTGTTCCATTTTGCCTAAAATAAAAGACCACATTTCCTTTGGAGGTGATGATCTCAAGAAAAAGACCCCAAAGAAATTGCTAACTAAAACAATGAGTTTTTATAGATTTGGGGAATGTTGAGAAACTTTTCCATATAGCCATATGCAGATCCACCTTATCTTCCCCTTCCTCCTTTTAAACCTCTTTATTTTAAAGCTACAGAGTATTCTATTTTATTAATATCAAAATATCAACTACTTGATATGGCCTCTTTTTTAAAAATGGGAACAAATTTATTGTAAAAAAGCCTTAAGTAATCTGACAAAATTGGTTAGCTAGAGGAGATAAAACTGATTTTTAATATGTACACAAGAGAACGCTATTGCAAGGAATAGAATCCTTCCTGGGACCAAAGACATGATGTTGATCATAATGAAACATAATTTCAGAGTTCAGTAAAGGACTATCTATAGCTTAATTTAAGATACTCTTTCAATTGCTTGTAAAGTTGAGATAATTGATTCCAACTGTCTTTAAGTTTCCAAATTTTAATTAAAAAAAAAGGGAGTCAGAAGTCAATACCTGAATACCCTTTATTAGATACACTATTTTTTAATATGTTGCCATATTTGCATCTCTCTCATATCTCATATATGTATATAGTAAAACTGAGCAACTTAAAAGGTATTTGCATGCATCAGTGGTACTTTACGCATAAATACTTTATCATGAAATTTGTAAGGTAAAGGACATTGCCTTATACATAATATGCACAATATCATCATATCTAAGAAAATTTACAGTACATTTACAGTCTAGTCTTTGGTAATATGACCTCTTTTGACGAAAAGATTTTTTCACACATTTTTGTTATAGACATCATCATGGATGTTTTTGTCTTTGTGTACATAGGTAAATAATTTTATTAGGGGAAATTTCCAGCAATGTAGTTGTTGGCCCAAATGATGTGTATTTGAAATTTTGAAGACCATTGCTGTTCTGCCCGTCAAAATGGCTATACTAATTTATATTCACAGATAGTATATAAAGTGCCCTTCCCCACATTTTGCCAGTATTAGGTGTTACCAAACTTTAAGCTTATTGCCAGTATGATAAATGAAATGGTATCACATGTTTTTAAGCTTTTGTACTTGTTTTGTAGACATCTGGAATACTGGTATTCTGAAATAAAGTTGAACTATAACTGAGTATTTCTAATCTAGGGCTTTGCATGACTTTATGCGTCATTTTTCTCTCTAGCTTGTTTAATGTCCTTTTTTCTTCTTTGTACCTGTTCTCAAATATTATGCTTAAGCTTTCCTCCTTGAATCCTTCCCAGGACATTATAGCTCTCAGTGATCCTCTCTCCTGAATGTTAAGCACTTGACTGCTTGTTCATTCGACAGTCACTTATTTAGCCATAACTCATAGCTATCACTATGATGAGATATCTGTCTCATAGCTGTCTTTATGTTGCTTTATTTTCTGTTTTGTTTGTTGCATATTTCTGGATTCTTTCCTGAAATAAAATGTTAATTATTGGAGGCATTGACTGATAATGTAATTCTTTTTTTCTTTCACTGCTCCTGCCTTTCAAATAATAAGTGGATAGCCATTGCAGGTTATTGGTGTCTTGGGACTTTCCTAATTGATAACTAGATATTTAAACTCTTTCATTCGGTCTTCAAATTTAGTGCAAAATATAGAGTGGAAGAGGAAAGGGATTCTTTAAATAAACTTATAAAATTACTTAATTGTGTAACATGAATATTTGAAAATCATGCTTTTGAAAGGAGTTGATATGATAATACCAAGATTCCTTTAATTCTAAGACTCTTCTTAGAATTAATACATCAATAGAGAGATATACTGAAAATTACTCATATGAGTAAAATTGTTTGTAAGGCATTATTGTCATTTTTCAAGGGCTGGAAACAATTTTCGTAAGGCTTCAGACAGTTATTTCTGAAGAGCTGGTTTTAAAAACACTAGAAATAAACATTTCATTTTGAAGTTTTTTCTATAAAACAGTTCTTGAGATTTAAAAACATAAGTCAAATTGGGGCTGAGCCTTTTTTGCTTTTAGGAGATAAAATTTTAGTTGAGAATATTAACACTAAAAATAATGTTTTGCCAAATAATGTCTTTTTCTAAATCCCAAAATATGTGCTTATTAGTATTAATAGTTTTATATTATGAAAATTTGTTAATTTTCTCTAAAAAGATTTCTTTTGCCTCTATCCATCCATTCTTGTATCCTCCAAGCATCCACCAGTACATCAGATATTTATTTGGTGCTTTATGTATGCCAGTGCTGTTCTAGGCATTGAGAATGTAGCAGTAAGACAAAGTTTCTGTCTATATAGAGCTCATATTCTATTATAGTTAATAAATGTGTATTTAATTTTAGAATAACTCAAGAAAAATTGGATATCTATATTTAGATGTAATTTCTAAAATGTTGACCCCAAATTTTTAGATCTAAATGTTAAAGAAAAAATAATTGAAGACATGCGAATGACACTGGAAGAACAAGAACAAACTCAGGTAGAACAAGATAAAGTGCTCGAAGCTAAATTAGAGGAAGCTGAAAGTTTGGCCACAGGTAAAACAAGATTGCTTAAATATCTCAAGGCATGCACGTCCATTTTCTTACTTTCCTGGATATCTTTTAAAGTAGTTTTATAATAATTCATAGTGAAAAAATATTTGCGTTTTCGGAATGTCCTGTCACTTGCCATTTTCCAATGTGATAAAAATTGTTTAAGTAAAATTGTATATAGTAAAGAAAGAATCAGAACATGTTCATAATAACTGGATGATAACACAGTATTCCCTAGACATTAAGAATAAACTTCAACAGTTTTAAACCTCTGTCTAGTTCTTAGTATCATCTTGTATATTATCTCAATATCAGTACTCTAATTTTGTCCTTCAGAATATCATCACAGTTTTATTTTTGAGAACTACATTGTTTCCTCTATATTAATGTTGACATTAATTTATACTGTATGCATTGATTGCCCGTCAGTGGGTTTCCTAGAGGTCCTTGTAGATCTTCTCTAAGAATCTGGAAAGAACTTTAAAAATGCAGCCCTTGTATAGTCTTAGTTCTGTCTTGGTCTGTGTTCTTTTCCTGGATTCCGCTGATTCTTGTATATAGCCCATGCCTTATACATCTCTAAATGTTATAACTTTACATGTGCTTTTAAAAATAATTTTATATTTTCAAATCAGAATTGGAAAAATTGAAGGAAAAATGCAAAGATCTGGAAACCAAAAATAATGAAAGGTCAAATAAAGAACTTGAGGATAATTCAGGACATACTTAGTAAAAAGCTCAGTAAGCTTCAAGATGAATTACAGGTATGATTTTATTTATAGATGTATGTATCTGTATATATGCATTATATTCCTCGTGAGAGGAAAATTCTGTAAATATTTTATAATTAATTTAGATATGGGTAAAATAATTCATAGAAAGTGTTAATATATTAATATAATTTTTTAGTATACATTGAAATAATGTGGGGAGGAGAATTCCCAAGACTCAAACTACTAATTGCCAAGGAATATACAGTGGTTGAATCTTCAATTTTATATTTATGTATTTAATACTTAATACTTCATACTATACCTTATGTTTTTGTACCTATTTTTCTACTCCTTAAGCTTCTTATCAAATATGGTTATAGAGAAGATGACTATTATGAAATGACTATTTGATTATTGTCACAATATATAATTATTAACTTGGAAAAGAATAGAGTTGTGTATATCTGGACACTGGAATATATTTGAAACCATACTATATAAAAGATATTCTGTTTTGCGTTTATATTTTTTTCCGTGTTCAATTCTAACATACTATGTATAAAATACACCATGTAGGAAAATGTTTTTTTTTAATGAGAGTTACCAAATACTACTTAAAATTTTGTGCATCAGAAGTCACATTCATAACTAGATTTGAGATTGAATAAAATATAATAATGATTTTGAAATATTTGCCACATCTAAATTATTTTCTTAATTTCAGGCTATCCATAATTAATACTGAACAAATCCAAAAAATTACTTTCTTTTGAATTGAATTGTATTCTAGAATTTACCCTTCCACTGTGAAAATCCAGAAAAACTAAAGCAAAGAATAAATACTTCATTAATTATGAAAAAAACACATTAACTATATTGAGAATGTTCATATTAAGGAGTATTGGTATGCTTTGCATTGTTCTCAAATGATGTAATCACTTATCTTAGATTATATAGCTTTTGTAATCCAGGAATGGACTGTCTTAACTAATCTAGTATAGTGGTTTTAGAAGCTTTTAAAGCAGTGATATATATTTATATATATTTCAGTGGTATTATTGTTTTTGTTTCAAATGAGGTTTCACTTGGATTTTGAATATATAAATTAGATAGATGGCTTTGAACCCAAAAGATATGTGGAAGCCACTTTGAAAATTACTGATCAACTACATTCTCTGTTCAGCTGTTCTCAATGTTCTTCAAATTAATAAAATGTCCTGAACCCAAGTTATTTTTTACTTGGCATCCTGTATACCCAGGAATATTTTATTTTTGGAACCATACAATTAGAAATGACCATCACAAACCAAGGCTTGCTTTTTTTTTCCTCCATTTTGGGTCTCTAACTCTTTTAGAAATTTAAATTGTTTATTTCTTATTACACTCACCGATGAAAGAAAGTCCTTAAATAATGGACTTCATAGCAAAATAAAGTTCATAAGGGAAATATTGTATAGCAGGGGTCCCTAAACTCCAGGCCGCAGACCAGTACCAGTCCATGGTCTGTTAGGAATTGGGCTGCCCAGCAAGAGATGAGCAGCAGGCGAGCAAAGCTTCATCTGTATTTACAGCTACTCCCCAGCACTAGCATTACTGCTTCAGCTCCACCTCATATTATCAGGCATTAGATTCTCACAGGAGCACTGGTCCCTGGTGCCAAAAAGGTTGACCACTGTATAGGAAAGCAAACCAGCAACATTCATTTTATAATCTGAAATAAAACTCTGATCTTGTCATTGTTGAAAGAAAAGCATTTAAGTTTTTTAAAAAAGTGAAAAAATAATGGGTGTATGAAAATGGTATAAAAATAGTTTTATTATCTACTTAAGCATGTGATAGTTATTTGTACTGTTTATATATACAGGAATCTGAACAGAAATATAACTCTGACAGAAAGAAATGGTTAGATAAAAAAATGATTCTTTTACTCAAGCAAAAGAAGCTGAGAATCTACGAAACAAAGAGATGAAAAAATATGCTGAAGACAGAGAACGTTGTTTAAAGCAACAAAATGAAATGGTTGGTAGCAATTATACTTTCTCTTTGATGTATTTCACCTGCTTTCTTTGGTGTGTTAAGTTTATCCCTGGGTTCTTATCAATCTCTGCATGGTTGACTGTTTTTATTTTTCAAAGGCAGCTTTTTTTGTGTATTGTGAATGGAAAAGGGCCTGTGTAATAAACTTGACAAGCTCAGCAGGGGCCACATAGTAGGCTTGACAAGCTCAGTGACCAAAAGTTAACCACATAGGATAGTCCGATTACTGATTCCTAACTGGGCAGGCCATGGTGGATGGATAGCACTTCCCAGGCCTATAGATTCCTTAGCAAAGGTCAATCTTCACCTTAAGTGAGCTCTGTGCCATTGTTCTTATGCAGCTTGGATAACATACCTTTGAAATGTCAGAGTAATTTTTTTTTCTAGACTTCTAAGGCACAGCTACAGGTACCAGAGCACAAGGCCCTCAGCACATGAGAGCACAGGACCCTTCATTGTTACTTTGTTCTCCGAATACCATCTCTATGTGCTGTAAATGTTATTAACTATCCTGTACCCACCAATGTAAAAGAAGTATGCGTTTCTCCATTTTGCTTTTTAGCCAATCCTAGAGACTTCCCCACTTTCCTGTCTCTTGCCTCCTTAATCTTCCACAATGGATTTCATTTTCTCCTTTGATTCTAGTGTGTAAAAGGGACTGCAAAACTTCCAATCTCCTGAGCATTTTCTCAATCATTAGATCTTGTTTCTGTTCACGTCCTTAAAAATTCAGCTCTAACTTTTATAATAAAATTTTTCTCTAGGTTTTAAATGTTCTTTTGTTGGCACAAGATGACTCTTCTGTCTCAATTTATCTTATAGTTCACTTATGTTCTTATTTTAACTTTTCAGCCTAGTAAGCAAGTTGAGGAAATACCTAATTTCTGTCTAGATACAGAACTTAAAAATCTCTTCCTTTGCTTGCCACAGGATTATTTGTGGATTATATTGTAAAACTTTTTTTTTTTTTTTTTTTTTTTGCATTTTGAAGTGTAGATCCTACTAACATGTATATATATTATCTCATATGCCAATTTTGTCAGGACTTTTTTTTTACAGTCAACAAGTTTCTAGCATATTGTAGTTAGAAATAACCTTCATTTTACATTGACTAGCTTTATGTCTTATAGTGATTCTAGCTTAGCTTGTTTTATTTCCTCCTTGTTTAAACTGACAACTTAATCTGTTTGACACCCAATGTTGATCATCAGAAAAAAGAGGTTTATTGATCCTAGGAAGACTATTGAGCACGCATTAATGTCTTTAAATGAAAAAACTGGCTATTTACAGTGATAGTAATTTGGCAGTAATTGCATTGTCATCTGTTGGTATTTCCTTTGTCAATGACAAAATTTCACTGATAACAGCTAAACCTTATAGTGAAAACAGGAATATTAATTTTGAAAAGGTTAAGGATGATTTCCCCCACTGATTTTAAAAACATTTTCACCTTTTTATTTCGAAATTTTATTTACTGGAAAGTTGCATGACTAGTAGAAAATTCCTGTATACCCGTCACCCAACTTGTGATGGCATCTTATGTTACAACAGTGTAGTGATCAAAACCAACAAATTAAAATTATTATAGTACAGTTAACTAAATTATAGATCTTACTAAAATTCCACCTGATTTCCCACTAATGTTTTTTCTGGTTTAGGATCTAAGCCAAGATCCTACATATTTATTTGTCATCTTTCCTTAGAGTCTCAACTCTTTTTGTCATATGCCAAATCATATGACAAATACTTAGACTAATGCTTGTCATTACTAAAGCTCCGAGATGTCAGTACGTTTCGTTTCATGTGCCAACTTCATGTGATTGGAGGTGTGCCTTCAGGAAGTGTTGGTTTAAGCAGGATTCTGATGCATCGGTATTAACAAGAAAGGTTCATGCTAGTTCTCTGTTCCTGTGTCACAGCTCAACACACTGTTCTGAGCAATAGTAAGATTCAAGAAACAAAACCAAAACTGTTGGCTGTCACAGACACTCCAATTCCAAGCCAGGAACAGAGCCACTCTCTTTTCCCAGTCAGTGGCCCATGTGTCAGCAAGTAAAGCTACTTCGAAGTTTTAATACTAGAGGAAGCTAGCCGCTTCATTTTCCCATATATTTCTTTACAGTCATACCTAGGATAAATGTGTCTGCCATATTTAAGAAATAAATTGTTGACTTTTTAAGGTTTTAAAATTGTAACATATAACAGTAAGTGAACAAAACAAACATAGTTCGGTGAATTATTATAAAGCCAGCACCCACTTAACTATGACCCGGTTCAAGACAGAGAACACTGCCAGCACTGCAGAGGCCGTCTCTTCTTCCACTGCCTTCCCGGTGATAGTAACAATCCTTGTAATGTTTTAGTTTAACACTTTGCTTTGGGCCATTTTTAAATTTTAAATAAATGGAAACATAATTTGTGTGTTCCTAGCTTTTCTCACTCAGTGTTTGTGAAATCATTTGATTTTTGTAGTTGGAGTTAGTCCATTTGCATTGCCGAATGTTTCAGCATATGACTCTACCACAGTCTGTTCATTTTAATGTTGAATATAGGTGGGTTATTTCTTGTTTGAGGCTGTTGAATAAATTGTACAAACGTTTGCACATTTAGTGCACATGTGCATGTATTTTTGCATATTTAGCTAAGAATAGAATTGCTAGGTATAGGGTTTACATATGTGGAACTCTAGTAGAATGCCACACTGACTTTCCAAGTAGTTGTACCTATTTATACTCCAACTGATACTGTAGTTGCTGTATAGTTGCACCAACACATGGTGTTATTGGTCTTTTTTAATGGCTTTGATGGACTTTTCCCTAATTAGTCAGGTTGAAGATGGTTTCATTTGCTCATTGGTTCTGCTTTCACATGTCCCGTTGCCTACTGTTTCTCTTGAAATGTCCAGCTTTTTCGTGTTGATGTAGGAGTTGCTATACTTCTCGGACAGGAACCCTTTGTAATGTACAGCGAGTTCCCTCTTTCAGATCTCTAGTTTACTTTTTTACTCTCTTATTGCCTTTTTATGAAGAATGTATAATTCTTGAACTTAGTTATTTTCCCATCTTTTCATTAATGAACGCCAAGGACGTGAAGAAGTTCTCATACTTAGACCATAGAAATGATTTTTGTATTGACGTGAGATAAGAGTGAATGGGAGCAGGGTTTGCCACCCCAAAACATGCTGCTTTAGGATATTGATTATTTTAGGCTGATTAATTTTTTAAAAAACATAAGACCTGGGAGAAGCTGTGAAAACCAAGTAGAAATTACCCTTCATAAAAGAACATTTACATTTATAAGGGAAATTTCCATTTATAAGGATGTTCCCCACACTGTACCTGGCCTGCTATCTCTATGGATGGAAAAGGCAGGATTAACTCTGCATAACAATCTTACCCAAATTCACACTGCTTTTTCTGGTGACTTCCTTTCTTTTCACTTTGGCTGCTATAAGATATTTAAGGTGATGGCTTCCGCCATCTTGAAAGTTAGTATTCCTGGATCTTTCCCATGTTTGCAGGAGGCATACATGTGAGTAAATTTTGATTTTTTTCTCCTGCTTATCTGTCATGTGTTGTTTATTAGTCCAGTCAGAAGAACTTGAATGGAAGAGGATAATTTTACCTCCCTGACAAGGGTCAAGGCTGGTTTGTTGTTGTTGTTGGCTCATTTGTGTTGTTGTTGGCTGGTTTGTTGTTGTTGTTGTTTGTTTTTAATGTAGATCAACAATTTTCCTGGTAGTGTTTTTTGAAATAACTGTTTCTTTCCCACTGCTCTGCAACTTTTGTCATAAATCAGTTGTCCAAGGATTCATTTTTATAATATGGTATTAGATTAGAGTTGGGGGTTCTTTTCTTTTCACTTGGCTGTTCAATTATTCCAGCACCCTTTTTGAATAGACTGTCCTTTCCTCCATCAAATTTCTGTGGTATTATTGTAGAATGTCAATTGACCACATATTTGTGGACCTTCCTTTGTTCCACTGATCTCTATTCTTACACCAATATCACACAGTCTTGATTATTATAGTAGACTTGAAATGACATGGTGTGATTGCTCCTACTTTGTTTTTCATTTTCAAAATAATTTCGATTGTCCCAGATAATTTGCATTTCCATATTCCAACTTTAAGAATCAGCTTTTCCATTTCTATAACACACAGGCACACACAGGCACACACACCTGCCTGGATTTTGATTGAAATTTCCTTGACGCTTACAAGAAGAAAATTCCGAAATGTTCTGAATTAAAATAACAACTGCCAGAGAGTGAGAGAAAGTGAGAGAACAGTTAGCCTCTTAAAAATAGCTATGGGCCAGCCTGACAAAAGACAGCTCACATTTCTGTATATCTTTTGGAATTTAGGGTTAATTTCCAGGTGGCTATTTCTATCATCTAAAGAAAATAGCCAGATTCCATCAAACCTCAGGAGCTTCTACTTATTTACACATGAACTTTCCAATCTGTTGCTCATAGCTAATCCACAGGAAGCTGACACTTCTTCCTCACAGACTCTATGCTTATCCCAGAGGGCCCCACTTCAGCTTTTCCCACTTGCTTTGTGTATAGCTAATATAAATTCTTTCAGAATGCCCCCAATCTCCCCCTCGCCCACATACACACTTGATGTATGAAAACACTCAACTTCTAGACTGTAGACTTGCTGTCTTTTCACTTGGCCATGCTGCTGGTGGTTCAAACTTCATGCCCTAGGACCAGGTCTTTCTTGCTAGCAGTGGTCTAATAAACCCTTTCTTCTAAAAAATCCTATAGCTGTTTTGTTTAACAGCTCTATAGATCTACTTAGGAAGAATTGACGTCTTAACAGTATTGAGTCTTTTGACCCTTGAACAGAATATCTCTCCATTTATTTGAGTGTTCTTTAATTTCTTTCAGTAGTGTTTTATAGTTTTTTCATGTTAGGTCTTGCACATACTTGCTTTAAGTTAACACTATTTCTGATTGCTTAAACCTGTTTTTAATGGTGTTTTTAATTTTACTTTCTCTATTGTTGCTATTAGTTTTGACATTTGTTTTACTGTAATTTTATCCTCTTATTTCAGTATTGGGGAAAATATTGATATTAGTTCGAGTTATAATTTTTATTGAAAGAAGTGACCAGCAAACTGACTTTTGGAATAAGGTGGCCATGTAGATGTTAAAATATATATATAAAGGCATTATGTATTTTGTTTTGCATGTACAGTAAATACTTTATCTAGACTATACTATGTAATCTGTATGTATCATATTCACAATTGTATTTGTGTTATTTATAATAAAAATTTCAAAAAATTCTTAGATAATGTTTCAAGATTTATTTTAACATTTTCTCTATTTCCTTGTTAGGAAATACTTACAGCACAGCTGGAAGAGAAAGATAATAACCTTCAAAAGTGGCGAGAAGAACGGGATCAACTGGTTGCAGCTTTAGAAATACAGCTGAAAGCACTGGTCTCCAGTAACTTACAGAAAGATAATGAAATTGAACAATTACAAAAAAAGATCACTTCAGAGCCTCTAAAATAGTCAGTAGAACCTTATTTTTTTATGCCTTTTTTAAAATTGAAAATAGAAAAATTTCAGAATTATTTGATTAATTCCTAAAGGCTAAAAAAGTAAGTTTTGATAGACCAGGCAAGAATCAGAGTTTGCAAAATTATTTGGGTTTTTTTTTCATGAATTTTGAGTTTTCAGAATTTATTATGATTGGTTTAGAGATAATAATGTCTTCCAAATAGAGTTGTGAAAATTAATTGAGAGCATTTGTAAAACAATTAGCACAATTTTCACCACAATGAAAGTATATGCTATTATCTCCTCATTATGATTTCAGTAGAATCTTATTTATAAGGCAATAATGGTTCGGTGACATAAGTTATGCATTTGACTTTTGATTTTGATAGCTGTAATGAGAAGGCCCACGTTGGAATTTATCAAGTTTAAAAACGTAATCTGATACTTCTTTATAAATCCCTTAAGTAGGGTTTAGGAATAGAAACATACCCTGTGACTGAGAAAGTAGGATAACACTGTACAGTAAGAAAAGTGTTAGTTGTCAATATGATCGTTTCTACTCTAATGCATTTCCAAGACTTTTTTAGTTTTTTAAAATTGTATTATCAGAGTTCAAATTCCAACTCAGCACAGACACTTCTAGTTCTCTCTTTCCTTACCTGGAAAGTAGGAATAATGATTCTTGACATATCTAACTCAGTTACAATGAAAGTAAAATAAGACAATATATGTAAAACACTTTGGAAGTTGAATGTAATCTTTTACATTCTCTTTATATCAAACTCAGAAAAGGCTGGAAAATTTCCTGAGTCTCTGAGGATGAAAGGGAGGAGCAAGGAAAGTTATATAGTCACTGAAGATGTGTTCGATTACTTCCTCTATTTAATCCACCCAAATCTTGATTTTATATACTTAGATGAAGTGTTTAATCTACTTCTGTTATAGTGGCTTGTTGCTCTAATATTTCTTTACTTTAGGAAAAAGAAACTATGACTATCAAGCCCAGACATACAAGTTCAACGGATCCTGGCAGAGTTAAAACTGAACCGCAGTCAACAAGTTTTGAAATTTCCAGGAATGAAGTAGAGGTGGGCATTTGGTAACATAGTCCACTTTTTTACCCTCTTTACCAATGACCATTAACTACCAAATAACACATGGAAGTATAATTTAATCAGTTGTAGGTACCTTGCTATACAGTTATCTATATGTGTTCTCATCTGTGGGAAGGAAAACTAGAGGCTTTTGAGGAGAGGTGACCATTCTTTTGGGAAATTATTAGGTCTCCAGATATTAACTTCTCAAAGTGATGTTGATCTCAAACAAAAGATCTGTTAATTTAAACAAACTTGTTGGTCAGAAATAGGAAATCCCGTATAAGATAAAATACACATGATTATGTACCCTTATTAGGACCCTTTAGTATCTATTAAATAATATACTTTTTTGAAATCATACCCATTTAATAACTAGCATCAAATCTCACTAACTCATAATGAAATTCCTTAATTTGTGGTGGACTTAGATTTCTGTGAATAATTTTGGATAATACAGAGATTCCCAGATTACATATGAAATAAATAAAAATTCTAAGTCACTTAAAGCTTTGAAGATAAAATTACTTTAAAAAAAATTTTAACACATTTATTAGAATAAGCGTTGGAAACCTTGCTAAATGCTGAGAATACAAACATAAATAAGGCATGATCGCCATCTTCAAGAAGTAAAGAATCTAGTAAGACTCATACATAAATGACTGCCTTGTTTAACCTTACCTTATGGGCATGTGTTAGGAAGAGATTGCTAAGAAGAAACACTAGCTGAGGAGAATACCATGAATTTTGCCTCAATGGTAGTGGATATGGATTAGAGAAAGTAATGTCATCCTGAGTCTTAAAAGTGAATAAAATTTTACCAAGCAGATAACAGGAAGAGAAGACTTTACTCTGAAGAACTGATAAGCTATTTCTTTTTTCTTGGCCTTTGCTTGATAGTTTTTGGTTGAGTTTCAAATAATTAGCATTGACCTTAGAGACTAATACAAATCATCATAGAAAAGATTAATTATTAATTGTGCAGTCAGTCACATGTGGAATGTTTATTCTTTTATAAATTTATGTATGCTGTCTTAAAACCTCCTGATTTCCTATTGAGAATTCCAGCAGTTTTTGTATATTTCACAGTTTTGGAGAATGGTGTTGTTAGGCTATTTTTTGTATTTTTCTTACCTTCATGAAATCAGTATGCTCAACTGGGTTGAAAATCCAAAATGATTTATTCACATAGCTGATAATTGATTCTGGTAGCTCAACTGGACATATATATGGCCTCTCCCTGTGGCCTGGATTCCTCACAGCACAGTGGCTAGATCCTGAGCTGGGGCATTTTGAGGGTGAGTGTCCCATAAGTTACTGTTCCAAGAGCACAGGGTGGAAGTTCAAAGGCTTCTTATGATTGAGCCTCAGAAGAACCATGATGTTACTTCCACCACATCCTGCTGGTCATGGACATCATTAAGGCCAGCCCAGATTCAAGGAAGATGAATGAAACTCAGTTGGGAGAATAGCAAAGAATTTGCAGCAAACTTTATAATCTATTTAAAAACTAGGTGCTTATTAAAATTTCTAGACTCTTTCCTTGGAGAGTTCTGATATAAGTGGTTTGCAGAAGGTCCAAGAATCTTCTAAACAAATTCTCTAGATAATTATTATGCTCATACAAGTTTGAGAAATACTGATCTCTAGGTTTCCCTCAATTTTAATATACCACGTATAAACCTGGAAAGGTTAGATTGTAACTCAGTGTCTCTGTCCTTGTCTGGTGAATTTGACCCAAGCACACTTTTTATCTTTTCCAATTCATTGTCTTTAATATGTATTTAAGAAAGTAAATTCCTTGCAATTTACAAATTCATATTCTGCAAATTAGATTTTTTTCTTTTTTAAATCTGTTGTAGGATGAATCTATAGTCCTTGACTCTTGTGAAGTGTCAACAGAAAATAATCAAACTACTCGATTTCCAAAACCTGAGTTAGAGATTCAGTTTACGCCTTTACAGCCAACAAAATGGCAGTGAAACACCCTGGTTGTGCGTTACCTGTGACAGTTAAGATTTCCAAGGCTCGGAAGAGGAAGAGTAATGAAATGGAGGAGGTAAATACTTAACCAATGAGTGAATATAACAAGCAAACATTATTATCATTATTTTGTTTATAGTAAAGTCTTTTACACTGCCCTTGTGTTCACAGCACTGCAGAGACCAACATCATAATTTATGGCATATTCTGTACTCTTTAAGAATATCACTATAGTTTAATAGTCTTCAAACAAAAAAGCTTATGTATAGATATTAAAATATATAGCTTATCCCTTACATCAGTGAGGTTGTGTTAGGTCAAATGATGGTGAGTTTTTTGGGGGGCTATTTCAGTATACCTGTCCTGTTCAGACTTAACCACCTCTACTCCCATGGAAGAGAAAAATGGTTGATAAAGAAATCAGAGAAATTGAAACACTAACTTGGTTGAGTATAATCTTTGTTATTTAACTAAAATCTTAGGTCTCAATAGTTATAACTGGTACCTTTTAGAAGAGAAATTCTTTTTCTAATAGCCAGCATCTTAAAATTCAGACCTCTCTTTAGTGGTAGGCTAAAACTATTTACTTCTTACTGCAGCTTTCTGATTGTAGGGTTATCAGACCTCCTACCATACCACACAAACTTTCTGATCCTCATTTTCTTTGTTTTGGAAATAAATAAGTAGATATAATATGTTTAAAATGCTTAGTTTTTGCGCCACTTATCGTAGATACATATTAAATGGTAATATTTATTTTCATAGTTACTTATTTTAAATTTAGAACTAAATATTAAGTCTCCAGCACAATAACTATATCTCCAACATTTTTTTTTTACTCCTTAAAGAGTAGTATATTTTCAAGCTGGTGGAAGAGCAGAAAGAGTATTAACCATACTCCTGAGGCTCTCTGTCAGGTAATAAATTTGCTAAATGAATATTATTTAGTATATTTTCTGCTATACTTAGAATATCTTTAGAGATTGTTTTGTAGAACCTTAGTTAACTTATTCTATAGTTAATTTATATTTAATACATTTTAATATACCAAGTATTTTATCATCTATGTTGACTTTTCCTTGATTATTTTTTTAAGGGAAAAGGAAATTTCTTGTGTACTCACAGGGTTAAATACAATTATTTTATTCATTTTACTATTGTTATATATTCCCCATGTGTATTTCAGAATAGATAAAGATGGTTGTAAGGTAAATCAGTTAAAAATTTTAACTGATTTTGCTAGCTCTTCACTGCTGTAATAAACTGAGTATTGTAAGGTCCCTGTGAAAATTATGTATATAGTGCTATATTCTACTCCAGTGAAGACACCAAAGAGCTCTTGATTGAACACTACAAGAGTGATGGGGTTGTACTTTCTTCGTTTACTTCCCATGATTGCCATCTGTCTTTCCTTTTTAAAGAGAAGCCTGCTGCTTAATACCCTTATGGCTGCTTCTTGCTTTGTAACTTGAATTCTGGTCTTTTCTCTGCTTCTCCTTTTTTCCCTTTTATGCTTATAATCTTTGGTAGAAGTAGAATTTGTATCAGTTCACTTCTGTTAGTATACTACAAAAGGCTTTTCCTATGATGTCATGCCTATTTAGTAGGGAAGAGAGAGTATGTTTCTTAATTTTCACATTTTACCTATGCTTATATTAAAGATTTTGTTTGTTTGTTTTATTTTGTTTTCAGTGCTACCAAAGTTCAATTAGAGGTCTTAGACATAGATACTTTCAGGATTTGGGAGTTGGGGAAAGGACAGGTATATTGCTGTGCTTTTTTATTTTTTTATTTTATTTTATTTTATTGGTGCCTTATTTTAAAGATAGGGTTCAAATAAAAATTGTTATCCCTTCTGTCTTTTTTAGCTCTCTCATAATTTCATTATTTATGGTATGTGTGGAAAATTAATACCTTCAATCATTTCACAGTATATGTGTGTATTAAATCACCATGTTGTACAACTTAAACTTATATAGATTATATCTCAGTAATATCTCAGTAAAGATAGAAAAAAATCATACTTTCAATCAGGATTTTGTAACTTCAACACAATTGATATTTTGTACTAGATATCTCTCTCTTTTGGAAAGCTGTCCTGTGCATTATAAGGGTGTTGAGCAGCATCTGGCGTCTATTCACTAGTTGCCAATAAAATGCCCCTTCCCCCAGCAATGACAGCCAACAATATCTCTAGACATTGCCAGTGTCCCGTAGGGTCAGAATTGCCCCTGGTTAAGAACCATTTTCTTTCTTTACTTTTCTTTCTTAAAATATTATCAAGAAGTTAACCAGTGCTGAAATGTGTTATTTCTAGGACTTGGTGAAATGTGAAAATAAGAAGAATGCTACACCCAGAACTAAGCCCCCTGTTTCAGAGCAGAGAAATTTTCTGCCAAAAAAGAACAAAAGGTTTGTCTTTTAATTTGCCTAAAATTGACCATTTTTGTAATTTATATTTATAAAGTAGAATATGAAAATAAAGATGTCAAATTTTGTTAATCATCAGAAATCCAGTTTTGTCCGGTTATAACTCATTTTTTTAATAGTTATAACTCATTTATTTTCCATTACCCATTCATCTAATTCACTTTAGAATATAAACTTTAGCATTAGGCCAGTAGCAGGCAGTTCTTGATGTGTTCACTTCTGACTTAGCACTGTGCCTATTACACTCATTTTGCTATCCTCTGGCCCTTTCGTTCCTTTCATATACTTAATCCCATGTTTCCTGCCTGAGAATTCATAACCTTTGTCTGGCCTCTTTAATTCACCCATGGCTATTATATTGCTTTCTAACATTCCTCATCAACAATTAAAAAAATGTTTGTTTATTAGGTGTTCACACGTTCGTCATCTCAGAAGACATATTCTTTACGGAGTCAGGCATCAGCAGTTAATATAAACTTGGCCCCAAGAAAAAAGAAGGAACGCTACAGAAATTTGGAGACTTCTTACAACATTCTCCAACAATTCTTCAATCAAAAGGTTTGCAGAAAATTAATTAAATGACCTTTCATGTTAGATAATAGGGTGTTTTCTAATATATGATTGGTATAGAAACTCAGCAACAGTGATTATTTCAGGTAGACATTGTCCTCTGTTAGGTGTTCACTTTTTAGTGGAAAAGACCTATATTTAAGTAATTGACCCAGAGTTGGCTGCTTAATATAGTTACAGAGATACAAGCAAAGTACTGTGGTACTATTGGAGGGAAGCAAGCTATTCTGATTAGGGGCTTTGGGAAGATTTTACAGAAGATGTGGGATTTAACTGGGTATTGAAACATTGGCAGGATTACACCTTCCAGAGATATCACTGTTAGTATCATGGTATATATTCTATTAGCGTTTTTTTTCCTATGCATAGATAAACATTACCTATTGATATATAATATCTCAAAAACATACTTCTATAAATGTCTATTGAGTTTAATTGCTTAATGCTTTTTTCTTCATAGTAGCCATATTAATACCTGTGTATTAATATATGCTCAGATATACACTCTATACGTGTGTGTGTATATATATATAAACATACGCATACATATATATGTATACACACACATCTACCATAGGGAACAGTTCTAACATAGGAGGAATATAGGGAATGTGCAGGCAGTTCCAGATACCTATATGCATCAGGTATGTAGAATGTGGAGAGACTGGGAGAAGGGGCACGTAGAGGAGCAGGTTTTCATGAGATTACCTGAGTGGTAACAATAGGATAAATTGGAGACTAGAAGTGAGGAGCATAGGGAGGGAAAGGGACTGCAAACAGAGACAGTTGAATTGAGTCAGGTTGTATGAAAATACTTTCTGTAAAAACTTAACCACAGAGGTTTTCAAACTTTCTTGGTTCGTAGTGCCCTTAGTAGCTCAGCCATTTTTTTCAGTGCGCTTCTGCACCTAAAGAAACATCTATAATAGTTCCATCCATTAGTATTTAAGGCCAGACAACCACTGAAAATTCAGTTTCTGAAAATCCTGGTTGCAAAGATACATCATCATCAAAAGGAATGCAATATTGCTTTGAAACTAAACAAGCTGTTGTCACTATGAACATCCAGAGCAGGCCTTTAATGTATTTACAGAGACTAGTGGACCTGGGCTCCTTGTGCGTTTGCTGCAGCCTGTCTCAGGGCACAGTGTGGGAACTGCAGCCCTACCAGACACATTGGTATATATTTTTCAATATATATACATATTTCTATATATGTGTATATGTATATATTGAATGTGAAGGTAGAAAGCTATAAAGGAGCTGCACATTATCTGCACATTCCCTATACTCTTCCTATGTTAAAACTTCCCTATGTATATGTATATGTATATATACATATGCACACATTTATATGTGCATATGTATATATATTGATATATATACATATATATGTATATATATATATACACACACACACATATACATATATATGTGTGTATATATTTTTAAAGGGATAGTTTGCATAAGCATAGAAATAATCTGGAGTGACAGATAGCAAACTGTTAAATGTCTAAATTTGGAAAAGCAGGACTCGTTATTTTAGATTCTTTTGTATTAGATTCAGTTGTATTGACTATCACTTATATGTTAAAAGGAAATTTGTTTTCAAGGAGAGGGAGTTACCCATATGGTAATTGACTCTCTACTTAAGATTGACTCAGCTCCTTTATAGCTTCTCTACCTTTATACCTGGTGTGGACTTTTTGTAAATTTATTTCTAGGAACATAAGATATTCCTACTTTGGATTATAACTATAATGCTTGCCTGTTGTTGATCACTTGGAAATATAGGGGAGGAAAAACAAGATTAGTTCTGACAACCAGTTAATTAACTATTTGGTATCACTGGTCTTCCTTTTGCCTGTTTCCTATCCTATTCAGTACATGTTAGACAAAGTGATCTTTTTAGAGTGCAAACAGAATTATTTAAGCTATAATTTTTTGTTTTCTTGCCATTTTTTCACTAGAATATAAGCTCCACAAGTGAAATGTCTCTCTAGTTCACGTCCTCAGCTCTTAGAATAGTGGCTGATACATAGTAATGGGGAGTTTGGTGGCACCAGGCCAGAATCTTGTGTGATTTTATTCAGGCTGACCATGGGCAACTACAGAGGCTTTGCCTGTTAGGCCTCACTGAGAAGGCTGCCCTCCCCGCACCAGACTTGGTACACAGCGAATGCATTTCAGTCTCTGAAGTGAGTTAATTTCAGCCTCTGAAGTGAGTTAAGTCAAGGATTCGGGCCCTGGCCAGCCGTGCTCTTATTCATACCTGCATTCCCAGCCTAGCCACCTTCATTTGAACCTTTTTATTGGGGCCTTTGTCAGAGAATTCCCTCAGGAGCCTCTGCCTTCTCATGACAGGGAAGTGGAGGGAACCTTGAAGACACCTTTCTACACTCTTATCTCTACTTTTCCACCCTGGCCCTTCCTCCTGGCCTCCAGCTTCAAGGTCCGTAAAACTGAAATGCATGAGCGTTTTTGTGTAGGGTTCCCTTGGCAATGAGATGACCCTCCCTTGTGTGCTGATCCATCTGACCTGGACTATATGCCATTCCATGGGGAAATACAGACAAGGAGGTGTGTGGGAGTTGGGCTTTCTCAGGTTTAGCTTCTTGCTTATTCTATTGCTTGCTGTAAGTGGTTAAAGGCTGAGTGTTACTTTCATTTTGGCTTTTGTCAGTTGGCTACTCTGACATCTGGCAGCTCAGCTCTTTCAAGCTCAGCTCAGCCTTTGACAAATAGATCCTCAATTTAGCGTATTTCCTTAAATGTTTTTTCTATTTAAAAAAATATGTAGTTGCTATCATGTATATGGATTTTCTATCCAAAATTTTCCCAAATGGAAGTATGTTTTCCATTAAAACCAAAATATGTCTGTTGAAAAAAATAAATGTACAAATAAATTTAAAAATTTATATTCCACTGACCAGAAGCAACCAACTATTAACAGTTTGCTCTCTTTCACTGTGTGTGTGTGTGTGTGTGTGTGTGTGTGTGTGTGTGTGTGTGTGTGACCTATAAGTAAAGGACTCAAAATTACAAACTACCTTTAGTTAATATTCATTGTGGACATCTTTACATGAGAGTATTGAACTAGATCTACCACTTCGTTTTTAATGCTTCATGGCCCCTGTATATGGATCCCACATTTTCGTTTAACATAGCATAAACCTCTTTGAAATCATTAAAGATGCCTGAATTTTATTGATGGTATTTAATTTGCCAAACCTTTTCACTATTTGAACACTAGCCAAATGACATGTTATTTATTCGCTTTTATTGTTTTTGCTCTTAGCCATTATTTCATGCATTTATTAGGTATTTCACTTTTTTCTTTTTGAATTGTCTATTCATGTACTTTCACCATTTATAAATTACAGTGCTTTTGTTTTTAATTTGGTATTTTTATTTATTAAGGATTTTAAACTTTTGCAGTTAGAAAGTTATTTCAGGATTTAATTAATATGGTTTTTTTCACAGCAAAGAAGATAATTGAAACAATGAGCTCTTCGAAGCTCTCAAATGAAGAAGTAAGTAAAGAAAATGTATCTCGACCAAAGCGGGCCAAACGGAAATTATACACAAATGAAATTTCATCTCCTATTGATATATCTGGCCAAGTGGTAAGCTACTGTTTCAGTTTTCTTAAAAGTAAAATTGTTCATGTTCTTTTTAATTCTGAAGTATTTATAACAATTCAAATTTTATAATTAAATTTTTATTCTTCAGATCAAATCTCTTAAAACATGCTTTAAACATGCTTTTACTTTTGGTATCAGATGTGTTAAATTCATAGTTATTAAATGTAAATGCTACATTAATGCATTCATATCTCATGCATTGACATTTATAAATCCATCAGTAATTTTAATTCCATCAATAGAATTATCATTATTTAGTAATTTATTTGCTCCTAACATCTATTTTTCTTATATTTATCGCAAGAGTTGTACAAATCTGGGCCTAAGTGTGCCTGGTAAAAATATAGAATTGACATTCAGTCATTTCCTCCCACTTTTCCTCTAAGCCTTACAGATTCTATTAAGAAAAGACTGTAGTTTGTCACCCTGACTCTATGACTCATTCTCCTCACTTAGAACAGGCTGTGCTATTACAGGGAAAGTTCTAATTTTCTATCATGCTTACATTTGCCTAGTGGATAAAAGTGAAAATAGAAAAGTAATTAAAGGGAAAGCCTTTAACAGGAAGTGGCCAAGAAAAATCGGGACAGTCTTTTTGCAATAGTAGCTATTAAATATAAGATAGACACTTAAAGACAAGTGGTAAAGATTTGGGGTCAATTAGGACATGCTGTTGGAAGTACTATTCTGTGGTCACTTTTCACCATCTGTCTGCTTAGTACATAATTTCCTCACTTGCCTGAAATAATTCCCTTTTTAGTTACAATATAATGCTCTTTCTGCTTTCTAAGTTGTTATTACTTGTTACTGTGAAAGATCATTTCATAAAAATTATTTGAGTCACGTTTCCAAATATATCCGTAATTATTTCAAACTGTGTATGTCCTGAATTTAATACGGAATGAGATTATTTTAATTTAAAATTACTTAGTGTTGAATCTTTTACAAAATCTATTACTGTAGGTGTGCTTATTTTGTAGAAGATAGTGTACCTATAGTCCAAGAGGACAAACAATATAATGTACCTGTTACATTAATTAGCAAGCTCATGAACTTATCTTACTAATTATAAATAAGATTTTATTTTTATTTATTAAAAAATTTCTAAATTGTTAATTTCAGATTTTGATAGATCATAAAGTGAAGGAAAGTGACCATCAGATTCTCAAACGACGACTTCGAACGAAAACAGCCAAATAGATCACTATGGAGAATGTTTTAATACAAATTTTATATTCATAATCATTGTAACTTACATCCTGACTTTAAAGATAGTTGTATATATTATGGCATCAAATCCCTCTGTATTGCTGTTTTATACATTGCATAATTTTAATTCAATAAAGAAAATAATTCAACCATATATTTACTTGCCTACTTTTCTAAATCTTTTTGTAAACTGTATGTATTCTGTTATCCCAGGCATGGGATCAACGAGGATCCTAGGAAAGATGGTATAATTTGTGTTTGTTTTCTATACATGGATGCCATGGGTCAGATATTTGGTTTACATTTAGTTAACAATGCCTTATGAGTTGTTTTAACTCTGTGAGGAAATACAGATGATGTTACATATCTGTTTGGGTTATAGCTGAGATCCAGGGCATAGGTGCGTACAGATCTCCTGTTGCCAAATCGGCAGTGGTACCCCCTTAGCCACAGTTTTGCTTTCCTTGGTTTCAGTTTCCCAGGTCAACCGCAGTCCAAAAATATTAAGTCAGAAATTCCAGAAATAAACAATTGATAAGTTTTAAAGTGTGCAGCATTCTGAGTAGTGTCACTGTCCTGCCGTGTCCACCCTCCATCCCATCCAATCCCACCCAGACGTGAATCATTCTTTTGTCCAGCGTATTCACGCTGTATACACTACCCACTCTCTAGTCACTTAGTAGTCATCTTTGTTATCAGATCGAAACCTGTAGAATCACAGTGCTCGTATTCAAATAACCTTTTATTTAATAGCGGTAATTTGTGATACTGGCACATCAGATATGCCAAAGAGAAGACATAAAGCTCCTTCTTTAAGTGAAAGAGTAAAAGTTTCGATTTACTAGAGGAAGAAAAAAAATTGTATGCTGAAGTTGCTGAGATCTATGGTAAGAACAGATCTGCTATTAGTGAAATTATGAAGAAAGAAAGAAAATTTCTAATTTTGCTGTCACACCTCAAACTGCAAAAATTTCAGCCACAGTGTCTGTCTGATAAATTGCTTAGTTAAGATGGAAAAGGCATTAAATTTGTGGCAGGCAAAACAGAAAACGTGTTCCCATTGACAGCAGCCCTGTTGCACCAGAAAGTATGGAGCCTGTACGAAGACTGAATTTAGCAAGGGATCTGAAATGAGTGACCGCATTCACATAACTTTTATTACAGTACAATGTTACAATTGTTCTATTTTATTATTAGTTATTGCTAATCTCTTACTGTGCCTAATTTATAAATTAAACTTTATCATATGTATGTAGAGGGGGAAAAAGTACAGGGTTTGGTACTATCTGTGGTTTCAGGCATCCACTGGGACTACTGTATGCACATAATTTAGAATGTCTTATTTTTTATGTTCTTATAGAGTTGACTTTCTGATTTTTCCAGGACATAGATGATCAGAAGCAGAAAGTTAGACGGGAAGAGGGGATAGCATCTAGCAGCCAAAAAACACACAGCTAGAAAAGATAGAATTTTAGACCTAGAGGGGCCTTTGGAATGCATTTTCTTCATTTTATATATGAGAAACTGAGACCTATAAAGTTAAACTTTCTAAAGGTCATACAGCAAGGTAAATTGAGCTTTGGTTTAAAAAAAGAAAAACAGAGGCAAAAAAACAGAGAGGCCTAAACAATTGTCAACTGGGGCCTTTTAATCTACAAGCATGCATTTATCTAAAAGCTTAAAGGTGTCATTGGATTTGTGTTTACTTTATCATAATGATGGCCGTAAGTCAGGAATAAAAGCTATCTTTTAGTTTCTTGTTTAGGAGACACAATACCATATTTAGGGAAAACTATCGAAATAATTAAAATGTAACCTCTTAAAGCACTAAAATGCTTTTATTATACTACCTGGTTTCAATCAAAAGACATAGGGTGGCTGAATGGATAAGAAAACAAGACCCTTACATATGCTTCCCACAAAAGACTCACTTCAGATCGAAAGGCACACACCAGCTTAAAGGGTTGGGAAAAGATTTCATGAAAATGGAAATAGAGCTGGGGTAGCAATACTTATATCAGACAAAATAGACTTTCAAACAAAGGCTATCATGAGACAAGCACCCAGTTATCCCACTTCTGGGTATTTGTCCGAAGGAACTCAAAACACTACTTCGAAGGGACATGTGAATCCATATGTTCCTTGCAGCATTATTTACAAGGGCCTAAGTATCTATCAGTGTATAAATAGATAAAGAAGAGGTGGTACATATGTACAATGGAATATTAGTCATGAAATTTTGCCATCTGCAACAATATGGATGGACTTAGAGGATATTATGTTGAGTAAGTAAGCCAGACAAATGCAATGTGATTTCACTTGAACAAAATAAAACTCAGAATATTTTGACAGTTGCCAGATAGGCAGGGGGTGGGGAGTGCGGTGAAGAACGGGAAGGGACTGAGAGATACAAATTGGTAGTTACAAAATAGTTATGGGGATGTAAAGTACAGCTTAAGGATAGAGTCAATAATGTAACTATGGTGTCAGATGGGTACTAGATTTATTGGCACTTTGTAAATTATATAAATGTCTAATTACTATGTGGTATGCCTGAAACTAATATTGTATGCCAACTGTAACTGAATTTTTTTTAAAGGAGGAAGAGGAATGGGGAGAGTGTATTGAAGAGGTGTTAAAACTATATTAAAACCAAAATATAAAGACAAAACAAAACAAAAATTTAAAGAAGTTTTAAACATGTATTTAAAACAAAAAAACAGTGTGTTACTGATCCCCCAAACAAACCAATAGTCCAGTGAATCAGAATTGAGTGCTCACAAACACATCAAACACATGCAGGCGCGGGCGCACGTGATAGAGTTCAAGTATGTATTGCTACTTAACAAATGACCCTTGCCTCCCTCAGTTTATGCCCCACAGAGAGGTCAAAATGATTCCTTAAAACTCTAAGTCACATTATGCCTTCCGTGTGATCAAAATGTTCCAATGGCTTCTCAACACACTCCGAATAAAATCCGAAGTCCCCAGCATGCCCTAGAAGGCCTTCCATACTCTGGTACTTGTTGCCTCCAACCTTATCTTTGAACACCTTCTCCTTTGCTCACTTAGCTCCAGCCACCTCGATGTCGATCCTTTAACATACTGACCTTAGGAAACTTGCTGCTTCCTAGGCCTAAACTACAATCCCTCATCGTATAGCCTTATGGCTCAATTCAGATATTAAAAAGCGCTAATACTTAGCCTCTTGTATTATCACTCCACATATTATTTATTTTGAGACTCTTTATCCTTAGACGACCATTTTAAAATTTCTTTGGCAGTGAATTACCACGAATAACCACATCAAATGTCATTGAGGTAAAATATGTACATGGATTGTTGGTCAAAGTTAAAACTAATTTTCAAAAATTTTAATAGAAAACAAAACAAATGAGATTTAAAATGTTTTCTCAGATAACACATGATGTGGGAATTTTAAGAAAAGATACATATTGATCCAGTATACCAGGGGTCTATTTATTAAACCACAGCCATAACTTATTCACATATTACGTTTAGTTGCATGTGGTCGCAAGGACTGAAATATTTATTATCTGGCTCTATACAGAAAAAAGTTTGTCAGGCCTTCTTGCACTAGACAATCCAACATAGATATGCCAGCAGAACTGGCTTCCTTTTTAATAACTAAATTTTATACCAATAATGTGTGTATCATGATGAAAACAGCCATTATCAGGGGGAATTAATTTGAGAAGCTTTTTAAAAAGAGTGAGTGACTAGTTTGAATTTGTCTTCATTTGAATGTCTTCTAGAATATATAAAAAATAATAAATGTATCTTCCATGCTACATGTATAAGAGCTTCTTGTATATATGCCTTTGATATACATCTTCCTCAAGATTATCAGTTATATGTTTAACAAGTGCATATTAAATAAATCTGTAATTAGTTGAAAATAAAGAAAAAACTGAGAAAGAAGCAGATCTTGGCAAAAAAAAAGTTTAAAATATTTTTAAAACACTTTATAAATAACAAAGATGACAGAAAAGTTGCAAGAATAAGAATATTACGTGGAATACTCACATAATCTTTACCCAGACTCTCCTATATATTTTTTTAGATTTATTGAGGTATAGTTGACAATTCTAAGATACTTACAGTGTACAAAGTGATCATTTGCTCTAAGTATACATTGTGAAAGGATTCCCTCTTGCCCCCATCAACACATCCATCTCCTCATGTATTTACCTTTTTGTGTGTGAGAACATTTATATTCTACTAACAAATTTCAATTATACAATATGGCATTATTTAACAAGTAAGTTTTAGCAAGACGAAGGGAAAATCAGGGTCTGAGTGGCCACCTAAAATACTCCAGGGCCCTATGTTCTTAGATGCGTACTGACACTCATGAGAAGGCATACCCGCTTTCATAGGTTCTTGAGGGAATTAAATGAGAAAATATTTAACAAAGTTGTCTGTAAACATATAAGTTATCGAAATCAAACTGAAACGACTTGACAGTTTTTCCCGGGATCGGTCTGAATGTGTGTGTGTGTGTGTGTGTGTGTGTGTGTGTCTGTGTGTGTGTCTGTGTGTGTCTGTGTGTGTGTGTGAGCACATTCTACCTCATCACAGGGAAAGTCACACAGGAAGTGTGACTTTAGATTTAGGTTTAGGTTTAGGTTTCTTATATACTTAGCAACTGCTTGATAATTTTCCCTCTGGAAGTTGTAAAAAGGCCTCTAGAAGATGACAGAATTTACCTCTGTAAATAGCTCTTTTTCCTTCAGCAATATTAGGGGAAGAATGATTGTCCAATATTCACTGATTTAGAGCTTCTAACTAGTGGTTCTTAACCCTAGTAGCACATTAAAATTAGCTACAGATCTTTTAAAAGAATACTGATGCCTGGTCCTATTCTAGACCTGAACTCTAACTCTAGTCTGGAGAGGGCCCTGGGTACTGGGCTTTTTTACAAGCACCACTGGTGATCCTCAAGGGCCGCAGTGTTTACTGCTGACACTGCAAAGGTAATATTGTCCACCAGATGGAGCCAAAGCACTTCTCCGTGGAAAAGGCTCTACACAAAACCCGTTCTCTGACTTTACAGCTGCAGCAACTCCAATTTATGTAATGTACCAAGCAGGGCAAACGTGTGGGAAGATGGGTAAAATTATCTTTGGTACTGTTGCCTGCCAACCAAAGTACTCTTACCACCACTGGAGAAAATTCCAGGAACTAATTTAAAAAATAATGTGGCTAAAAATATGTTATTCACCCAATTACCTGAACTAGCATCTAGAAATATTTCCAAACCTTTTCCTAGCTCACTTTGATAAAATAGACTATATGAAAAAGGAGGGTAATATTGTTCATATATGATAGAGTGGGAGTTTTTAACTTAAGACTGCTCCAAGAATAATGCAAATAGAGATCAACATCAGCACAAGTAAATTAGCTTAAGATTCGCTCGCAAGGTTTTAGGAAAGATGTAGATATAATAACACGACTTAGATTTATTTTTGAGTCTAAAGTACTTGACTGGCAGCTCCCAACTTTCATTGCTCCTATCTATTGCCTAGCTGTATCATAGAAGCTGTATCATAGAAGCTGTAAATGCTACAAGCTTGATCTCTAACTCTTTGTTGTGGAGATGGTCAGTTAAATGTAGGTAAAAACAATTGGGGTGGGCTTCCATTCCAGAATAAAATGACAAAAAAAATTATTTTCTTTTCACTCACTCCCCTCCCCCTATCTTCTAGGGGACATGAAATTGGAGGTAAAGCAACCATCATTATCCATGAGCTGACAAGTATGAGGACAAAGCCAGGATGGCAGAGAGGACAGGCAGAAGGAGCCTGCATCTTGATGGGTCGCTCTGGGCAGCCACTATGATAGGCAGGGATTGCCTAGTTCTTAACTTTTTATGGGAGTGAAAAGGTTTCCTATGATCTGCAGATGAATTTATTCCTTACTGATTCATCGCTGAAAAGTTAATATATTAGCCCATAGACGTAAATATATTTATCATATTGACCTTAGACATTTTCTCCTCTGGTAATTATTTTTTTAACCTTTTTGTTTAAAGAGGCCCTGTGGGCTTTAGACAAAACTATGAATTTAGAAGCTCAACTTCCTCTTTTTGTTATTATTTCCAAAAAGCATATATTAAATGCCTAATTGCAAATATCAATTTGCACCTACCAAGCATTCCTGTCTTAACCACATTTTCCAAGGCAAAAAACATAGTTTGACATATCACCTGGTTATAAGGTGAAAATTTTCAACAGAATGAGGCTAGAAAATTCAGACTGTCCCATCATCCTACCTGACAGCCTGTGATTATTTCACAATGTATACCAAGTCAAAGCACACAGACCCCACTGGGGCCAAACACAAAGACAAAAGAATAGAAACAATAAGCCAAATAACAACCAACAACAATATTTGTATCACATAGGCCTAATTTGATCTTAAGGGTAGACAATACACAAAGGTATCTAATTGGAAAAAGCACTGGAAAAGAGTAAGATTTCTACATTTTGATTAAGCAGAGTGGCAATTTGCAATTCAATAGCCAGGATAGTCAGGATAATTGCTATTCTATGGTTGAGCTCAGGAGGATTTTGAGGGAAATGGTTTCACAGAGTTCAGGAGCTGTCTAAAGCAAGAGCTTGAGAGGGCTGAGTTAGAGAAATGGAGGGGAAGATATGATTGGTATATGATGTCACCTTGGAAAGGTCACAAAGGCAGAGCTGGGCCCTCTCTCCGGCACAGCATAGAAATGTGTTATACGCCAGCTCTGTGAGCTGCCCTGGGGACAGTGACGGTGGACTTCTAGAAGGCAAAGGTAATGGACCAGGAGTAGGAGGAAGTAAGTCTCTTTAAGTGATGAACTCCATTAGGGCTGCTCCTGATGCTCTTCTCACTTTCATGATTTTATCACATGCTGGTTAACTCTCAGATCTTTAACTCCAAACCTAATCTTTCCCCAAGTTTCAGACTCATTTCCAGCTGCCTCCTGGTTATCTACACTTGGATCTTTGCAGTCATTTCAAACTTACCACATCCCCAAAGGAACTTATTAGAGTGTATTTTCTTCCATGTATTTATTATTCATCTTTATTAAGGTATAAGTCACAAAACTGTAAGATATTCAAAGTGTATAACGTGATGATTTGATCTAGGTATTCATTGTGAAAGGATTTCCCCCATCAGGTTAATGAAGACATCTATCACCTCACATATTTCCCTTCTTTTGGGGCGGGGGGGAGGGATGAGAACATTTAAGTTCTATTTTCTTAGCAATTTTCAATCCAGTGATATCAACTATAGTCAGCATCTTATGCATTAGATTCTCAGACCTTGTTTATCTTATAATTTAAGGTTTGTACACTGTTCCCAGGTTCTCCCTATCTCCCTATTTCTCCCACCCCCCAAACCTCCCTGTCAACCACTCTTTCATTCTTTCTAGGAGTTCAAATTCTATTTTATTTTATTTTATTTTATTTTATTTTATTTTAATTTTATTTTAGTTTTTTAGGCTCCACATATATGCGGCACCATGCAGTACTTGCTATTTGTCTTCTCTTTGAGAACTACTTATTGATGCTGACTCTGTGGCCCTCCTGGTGCTGGTGCTGGTGAGACAGGATGCACAAAACTGGACATGGTTCTCCCCGCACTGTGTTTTCAATCTAGAGGGGCAGACTAACCAAGCAAGCACACAATTCATTGCGTATTTCAACCTGTGATGATGAAGAGGCGGACACAGGGTGTTATTTGAGAGTCAACAGGGGAACTTCATGTCTAATTGGGCAGAATATTACCCACCTGGTCACTTAGGTTAGAAAAATGGGCATCACCTTTCCTTTCCCTCTCTTACCATTGAAGGGGACCAAAGTTTTGCCACCTTGAAGCTGCCTTTTTGGGATATTGATTGTAAGTTGTTTATTAAGAAACAAGACACAGACAGAAACTTTTAACCCTCTCCCTTCCTGCCTAAGAGATTCAGATGAAAAGGCCTACTTCAGGAAGAAAATCTAAGGATGTTCATCTTTGTCTAATTTGAATTAAGTGTGATAAATTAGAGGGTGTCAGGCAGGGGCCTGTCAGCTAGATGCTCACTGTGTCCCATTGTTTCTGTGTGGCCTAGCAAGAATTTGCCCATCAGGTGTGTTCCCCTCGTCCTCAACGACCTGTAAATTACCCATTCTCACTTCTGAAATCCAGCACCCCATCCCCACCACTCTTTTCTCCTTTGTCCAAAACGTCATATATACCCAACGTTGCCTCGCTATCTTTGGCATTCTCATGCTTATGTGAATTCCCCATGCGCATGTATTGAAATTTGATTTTCTTCTGTTAATCTGTCTCTGTTAATTGATTAGGCCATCTAGAAGAACTTAGAGGGTGGGAGGAAAAGTGTTAATTTATTTTGCCCCCACACCATTTATATGCAACCAACCAGTGTATCTTGCCTATTTGATCTGCTAAATATTTCTCAAGCCCATCTCTTCTTTCTTTTTCTCAGTACCCTAGTTAAGACTACCTCCATCTTCTATAAGGACCATGTGTTACTCTCTGATAGGATTTTCATACTTTCCCCCTTGGACCCCTTTCTGTGTTGCCTCTAGATAGCTTTATCCAAACCCTGTATCTGACCATGTTACTTCCCTGCCTAAGGCTTTTCTAGTGGTTTTCCATTTTATGTGGTAAAGTTAGCTCAGATTTTTAATCTCCCTGTCATTTTTTTTTTTTATTCCCCTTGAAATTCGCACTTGAGCAACACCGAACTATTCACAGTTCTTGAGCACATTTCACGCCTCTGAGTCTTTGATCACACTGTCCTGCCTCTGTGGTTCCAACTCACCATCTCACCTTTGTCTAACTTCCGGTTTGCTTCTGTCCCACATGACCCTCCTGTGTTCATAGTTATTTATGCTTATTTATCCTTGTTTCAGCACTCAGCATACTACATTACATCTGTATATTTCACATTTCTTCCCTTTTGAGAATACGGGCATGTCAATAAGGAGATGTACTTTACTCACGTCTATATCCAGCGGCATGCTTGGAAAATGCAATTTGTAATGGAGCTCATTATGAAATGGAACCGGAAGTAAGAGACATTAGTTTACCTGGAAGAAATGTAATTCGATGCCTAAGACAAGGATGCAATTAATGATTAATGGTTTCATTGTCCAATTGGCCCCAAAAGTCAATAACAATCTGTGTGACACCTTCCTTACATAGACATATATCCTTCTCCATCCCAAATGGGCACATCCACTTGATCCGCTAAATTGTGAACATGGGCAGGACATTAACTTTGAGGTAACATCAACCAATCATGCCTTCCATTTTCAATAGGAAAGCCCTCATTTTAGACCAATGAGTGGTCAGGATTGCTGCTTGACCCTAATTCCATCCAGAACAGCATGCTAAAGAGTATGGTTTATGGGCTGAGTTTTATCATTCGAATTTGGAATTAAATAATAGTTTCTTGAAAGTGAGAAGAAGCAGTGAGTACCACCCCAAAATATGCCTTTTGGAATATTGATTATTTTGAGCTAGTTATTTTTGAAAAACAAAATCCCCCCAAAACATTTGACTTTCCCCCAACCTTCTCCCTAGCTCAAGACAGTGTATAACCTTGAACTTCCTAGTCTGTCCTGGGGTCTCATAGTTTTATGAACCCCTGTGTGTATATATGTAAGAAATTTGGTCATTTTCTCCTCTTAATCTGTCTCATGTTAACTTGATTAGTAGTCCAGCCAGAAGAGCTTAGAAGGGTAGATAGACAATTTATTTTTCTTCCCCCACAATTAGCAATACACTTGAAAAAAACCTAGGTGGCTGCAGCTACTTCTAAGGTGGAGCCCTTATGGACCCTGGTGTCTAGACAGACGGGACAAGTGTGGCTGTATTTGAGACATTCTTATACTAATTTTTTTTGTTGTTTATCTGATATTTAAATTTAATGGGTAACAGATGTTTTCTCTGGCAACTCTACATGAAAGCGGCTTGAAAAATATATTCTCCAAATTAGGGGCTGATTGACATGGGGGACAATAACCAAATACTTAGAGCTCCTCCTGGAAATGTCATTTGCATTATGCCTCGACTTTGGGGGAAGAGGGATATGGAACATCTGAAGTGGATATGGGGACTTTTTCCATATTCTCTTGTGGCTGGAAGAGAATGAGCTCCTTGAAGGGAATGCTAGTGAACTCTAAGTTTCAGAGTTGGTGGGCAAAAGCTCTACCTTATGGGAAAGCCAGAGAAAGCTTGTCTGGCGTTTTGTGGGATGCATAGATTAATTCCTGACTAAACTATAGGGTCTTGTGAACAATATATGGCTTGTGAACTGTAGGTCGACCAACCAGCTGCTGCAAACATCAGTCATCTAGATAGAAACACCGTTTTTTGTTTGTTGGTTTGTTTTTTGTTTTGTTTTGTTTTGTTTTTCTTAAGCCTTATAAAAAGCAGGGGCATAATGGGTGGGATGCTCTAAGTGAATAACCTCAGTTATAGAGAAACCATTTTAAAACCCTCTGGCAACATCTGGCAGTGGAAACATCTAGCAGAGCAGCTGAGAGGGCTGGGAGGAGACTGGCATTGGGCAAGAAGAAGATCATCCCATGAGAACAGCAGTGCGGAGTCCCTGCCAGAGTAAGGAAACACCAGGGGGCAAAATGGCCCTCTTCTTGGGAGACAAAGTTGAGAGAGCGCCTGTGTGCTGTCCAGCTGTCCTAAGAACCCAGCTTCAGCGCAGAGGAAATGAGAGATCCTAGGATATTCCACTGCTGAAATCTGGGTTTTAAGATGCTTTTTTTTTTTTTTTTTCAATTATTGGGAAAACCCACAATTTGGAGAGGTCACAGGGGTCACTTTAGATAACCAATAAGAAAACTAATCAAATGCCACAAAAACACAAGAACAAAGAAAATTCACTCCTCACTCTAAATTGAAATGTGGGCTAGTCCTCTGACAAAGTCCTCTTTTGGGACTAAGGGAAGAGGAAATAAATTAGGTTTCTAGGAATGTGGTCTGTAGAATGGGACTATCAAAATCATGTGGAACAATTATTAAACAGTTTTCTGGACCACAGCACAAATTTACCAAACATAGTTATTATGGTTAAGAACTGGGAATCTGTCCTTTTAATAAGCACTTTGGGGGATGCTAAATGAAGTGAAGTTGATGATTTCCTCTAGGGCAGTGATGTTCAAATATATTTGACCACTCACCCATAGAAGTGAAAAAATTTAAATATATATCTTCAACATATACATGCATTTATTTATAAACTTCTATCATTCCTATTCATTCTTTAAGTTTTGCATCCTGAGAAATGGTTAAATAGGCTTGGCTTATGCTCCTAGTGTATCTTGGGTTTTTCTCTTCAGAACACATTCCAGTCTGCTAGACTGGAACTTCATGAGGGTAAAGGACTTGGTCTATTTCATTCACCATTATATTTGCAGTAGCACAATGCTTGGCCCATAGTAGGTGTTCAATAAAATACTGGTTTGAGTTGAATTTGGGACGACCCCTTAAAAGAGAGAGAGAGCTTGTCCGTGGAATAGTGCTGCTTAATGTTAACATTGTATGTCCAAACTGCTTCATGTTTCTATGGAAACATAACCAGTAGTTCATGTACGCACCTCTACCTGTCAATGCCAGGTATCTAAAGAGAGTTTAAAATCCAATTTCTTGGTCTCCAGCTGGTTTTGTTCTGCAGCAGCAGAACTCCTGCTGCAGGAGAAAGGACCCTCCACTGACAGAGCAGCAGGAGGCATCAGTAAGAGCTTTCCATCCAGACAAGTAAGGAGGAAGGGTGTGGAACAGCTTCATTCTTTAAATAATACCTCCCCTCAGGTGGCATGACTCAGGGGAAGCCTCCCAGACTGGGAGGCAAGAGAACAAATCCGCTTCACTCTCTCTGGGGGCCTTACTGTTGAATTCCAGTGATTGTTAACATCAATTATGCCATCACTACTTAATAGCACCTCTGAAAATAGAGATTTGGGAAAAACCTCCTCAGTTGCTTTATCTACTATTGATGGAAAAGATCAACACCATAATGAAGATTGAAAGACAAGGAGTGCTTTCATGGTTATATAAATGCTTCCAGGAATGGGAGATAGATGCTGTACACATTTCAGATAGACTGTAAAATTATGGGATATTGTAGCTGGAGAGATCTTCAAGAGTCTGACCCTCATCTGCATGTTCACTGAGGTAGGTGTTTTGTGAAATAAACCATTAGTTATTTGGGGCAAATGTAAGTAGTCCTGAATGATTAGGAGCTGCTAAGGGTTATATATTCCTGCTCACAACTTTCTATTAATTATGATAGAAGCAATATTCATACCAAATCCTGCTGCACAGGTTCCCGTTTAGTAGCAAGCGGGCCCAAAAATTACAGACCTGATTTGTGAGGTCTTCCAACCATCGTTAAAGGAAAAAACTATTCATGACACTCGTTAAAACTGTAAGGCAGGCTTTATTCAGAACTACTGGCGTAGGCATAGGAACTAGTACAATGTTTTTTGTTTTTTTTTTTGTTCTTTTAAAGTATACAGTACATTGGTTAAACATTTATGTAGCTTATAAAATGATCCCCCTAATTGTTCTTTCTCTCCTCTGGTTTTCCACCTAGTATATTATATTATATATATATAACTGCATTCCCTATGCAGTGCTCCCCATCCCCATGACCATCTATTAACTACTAATTTGAACTTCTTTAACACTTCACCCCATTCTCCGAGTTCCTCTCTGTGCGTCACCAAATTTCCTCTGTATTTGTGAGTCTGTTTTTGATTGTTCCTTGGATTCCGCTTATAAGTAAAGTTATATGGTATTTATCTTTCTCTGTCTGACTTTTTTCACTCAGCATAATAACCTCTAGGTCCATCCATGTCCTTGCAAATGGTAGGATCTCAGTTTTGTAATGGCTGAGTAATACTCCATTATACATATGAACCTTAACTCCTTTATCCAATTGTCTATTGATGGGCATTTAGGTTGCTTCCATATCTTGGCTATTGTAAACTGTGCTGCCATGAATATTGGGATGCATAGATTCTTATGAATTATTGTTTTGGTTTTCTTTGGATAAATACCCAGAAGTGCAATTGCTGGGTCAAAAGGTATATCCATTTTTAATTTTTTGAGAAACCTCCAGACTGTTTTTCATAGCAGCTATACCAATTTGCAATCTTGCCAACAGTGTATGAGGTTCCCTTTTCTGCATCCTTGCCAACATTTATTGATTTTTGATTTATTGATCATAACTATTCTGACAAATGTTAGGTGATATCTCATAGTTTTAATTTGCATTTCTCTGATGATTAGCGACCTTGAACATCTTTTCATATGTCTATTGGCAATCTGTATTGCCTCTTTGGAGAAGTATCTGTTCAGGTCTTCTGCCCATTTTTTAATTGTATTGTTTGTTTTTTTGTTGTTGAGTTGTATAAATTCTTTATATATTTTGGGTATTAACCATGTATCAGATGTATCATTAGCAAATATCTTCTTTCAAACAGTTAGTTGTCTTTTTGTTTTGTGGACGGTTTCTTTTGCTGTACAAAAACTTTTTAGTTTGACGCAGTCCCATTTATTTATTTTTTCTTTTGTTTCCCTTGCCCAGGGAGATATATCTGGACAGAAATTACTGTTAGCAATATCAGAGAGTTTATTGCCTATCTTTTTTTCTAGAAGTTTTATGGTTTCGGGTCTTACATTTAAGTCTTTATCCATTTTGAGTCTATTCTTGTATATGGTGTAAGAAGGTGGTCCAGTTTCTTTGCTTTGCATATATCTGCCCAATTTTCTCAATGCCATTTATTGAAGAGACTGTCTTTATCCCATTGTATATTCTTACCTCCTTTGTCATATATTAAGTGAGCATATATGCGTGGATTTATTTCTGGGCTCTGTATTCTGTTCCATTGATCAACATATCAGTTTTCATACCAGTACCATGCTGTTTTGATTACTGAAGCCTTGTAGTATAGTTTGATGTCAGGTAGTGTGATACCTCCACCTTTGTTCTTCTTTCTCAAGATTGCATGGCTATTTGGGGTCTTTCATGGTTCCAAATAAATTTTAGGATTATTTGTTCAAGGTCTCTGAAAAATGCCATAGTATTTTGATAGAGTTGCACTGAATCTTATAAATGCTTTGGGTAGTATGGCCATTTTAATGATGTTGATTCTTCCTACCCATGAGCATAGTATATGCTTCCATTTATTTGTATCGTTTTCAATTTCTGTTTCAATGACTTATAATTTTCTGAAACAGGTCTTTTACCTCCTTGGTTAATTTGATTCCCAGGTATTTTATTGTTTTCAGTGCAATCATAAATGATATTGTTTTCTTAATTTCTCTTTCTGAAAGTTCATCATTGGTGTATAGAAATGCCACTGACTTATGAATATTTATTTTGTAACCTGCTACTTTACTAAATTCATTGATCAGTTCTAACAGGTTTTTTTTGGTGGAATCTTTAGGGTTCTCTCTATATAGTATCATGTTATCAGCAAATAACAAGTTTTACTTCTTCTTTTCCAATTTGGATAACTTTTATTTCTCTTTCTTATCTTATTGCCGTGGCTAAGACTTCTGTACAATGTTGAAGAGGAGTGGTGAAAGTGGGTATCCTTATCTTTTCCTGATCTAAAGGAAAACACTTTTAGCTTTTCCCTATTAAGTATGACATTAGCTGTGAGTTCGTCATATATGGCCTATGTTATGTTGAAGTATGTTCCCTATTTCCCACTTTGCTGAGAGTTTTTATCATAAGTGGATGCTGGATTCTGTTGAACGCTTTTTCTGCATCTATCGATGATCATATGGTTTTTATCTTTCGATTTATTAATGTGGTGTATCACATTAATTGATTTGTAGATATATTGTAGCAAGCTTGCATCCCAGGAATAACTCAACTTGATTATGGTGTATGATATTTTTAATGTATTGCTGAATTTGGCTTGCTAATATTTTGTTGAGGATTTTCACAACAACATTCATAAGAGATATCGGCCTATAGTTTTCTTTTTTTGTACTGTCTTTGGTTTTGGAATCAAGGTAATGGTGGTCTCATAAAAGGAGTTAGGGAGCCTTCCCTCTTCTTGAATTTTTTGGAATAGTTTGAGAAGAATAGGTGTTAATTCTCTGAATGTTTGGTAAAATTTGTCTATGAAGCCATGGTCCAGGACTTTTGATTTTTGAGAGGTTTTTGATTACCGATTCTATTTCATTGGTGGTAATCGGTTAGTTCAGATTTTCTGTTTCTTCTTGACTCAGTCTTGGGAGAGTGTGTGTTTCTATGAATGTGTTCATTTTTATCAGATTGTCCAATTTGTTGGTGTATAATTGCTTGTAGTGTTTTCTTATGATCCTTTGTATCCTGTGGAGCCATGGTTATTTTTCCTTTTTCATTTCTGATTTTATTAATTTGAGTCCTCTCTCTTTTTTCCTTGATGAGTCTGGTTAAGAGTCTGTCAATTTTGTTTATCCTTTTAAAGAACAAGCTCTTGGTTTCATTAATCTTTTGTATTGTTTTCTAGATTTTTTTTATTATTTCTGCTCTAATCTTTATTATTTCCTTCCTTCTATCCACTTTGGGCTTTGTTTACTGTTCTTTTCTAGTTTTTGTTTATTTGAGCTTTTCCTTATTTCTTGAGGTAGGCCTATATTACTATGAATTACCCTCTTATGACTGCTTTCTCTGTGTCCCATAGATTTTTTAGCCATTGTGTTTTTATTTCATTTGTCTCAAGATATCTTTTGATTTCTTCCTTGAACTCATTGATAACCCATTTTTTTTTAGTAACATGCTATTTTGCTTCCCTTTGTTTGTGCATTTTCCAGTTTTTTCCTTGTAGTTGATTTCTAGTCTCATATTATTGTGATCAGAGAAGACAGTTGATATAATTTCAATCTTCTTAAATTTATTGAGACTTGCTTTGCATCCTAACATGTGTTCTATCCTGGAAAATGTTCCATGTGCACTTGAGAAGAATGTATTTTTTGCCACTTTGGGGTAAAATACCCTGAAAATATTTATTAAATCCATCTGGTCTAGTGTGTCTTTTAGGCCCATGGTTTCCTTGTTGATTCTTTGCCTGGAAGATCTGCCCATTGGTGTCAATGGGTGTTAAAGCTCCTACTATGAGTGTATTACTGTTGATCTCTCCTTTTATGTCAGTCAATAATTTCTTTATGTAAGTAGGTGCTCTTATGTTGGGTGTATAATATGTTTACTAGGTTTATCTCCTCTGGATTTATTGATCCCTTTATCATTATGTAACGCCCTTTTTTTGTCTCTTATTATAGCCTTTGTTTTAAAGTCTATTTTATCTGATATAAATATCGCCACCCCAGTTTTTTTTTTCCATTTACTTCTGTGTGAAATATCTTTTTCTATCCCTTAACTTTCAGGTCTGTGAGTATTATTTGATCTGAAGTGGGTCTCTTGTAGACAACATATGCATCGGTCCTGTTTTCTTATCCATTTGGCTACTCTATGTCTTTTGATTGGAGTGTTTAATCCATCTACATTTAAAATGATTACTGATAGGTACGTAGTTACTGCCATTTTATTATTTGTATTTGTTTTTTTCTTGTTTTTTTTTTATCCCTTCTCTTTTTACGGAAGTCTCTTTAAACATTTCTTACAATATTGGCTCCTTGGTGATGAATTCCTTAAGCTTTTTCCTGTTCAGGAAGCTTTTTATCTCACCTTTCATTTTAATCAAACGCTTTGCTGGGTTGAGTATTCGTGGTTGTAGATTCTCATTTTTCATAACTTAGAATATTTCTTGTCAGTCTCTTCTAGCCTGTAAAGTTTCCCATTGAAAAATTAGCAGATATTCTTATGGGGTACCCTTGTAAGTAACCAGCTTCCTTTCTCTTGCTGCTTTTAAGATTCTCTCTTTATCTTTGACGTTTGGCATTGTAATTATGATGTGTCTTGATGTAGGTCTGCTGTTTGAATTCCTCTTGTTTGGGACCTGTTGTGCTTCCTGAACTTGTATGTCTAACTCCTTTGCCAGGTTAGGGAAGTTTTCTGTCATTATTTCTTCAAATAGAGTCTCAATCCCTTGCTTTCTCTCTTCTCCTTCAGGTACTTCTATGATCCAGATATTATTATGCTTCGTGTTGTCCCAGAGATCTCTTAAACTATCCTCATTTTTAAAATTCTTTTTTCTTTTTCTTGTTCTTATTGGGTGTATTCTGCTACCTTGTGTTCCAGTTCGCTGATTTAATCTTCTGCTTCGTCCAATCTACTGTTGAATCCTTCTAGTGTATTCTTCATTTCAGTTATTGTATTCTTCATTTCTGTCTGGTTCTTTTTATGGTTTCTATGTCTTTGTTTTTATGCTTACTATCTCTCTGTTGAGGTTTTTCATTGTGTTCATCTTTCCCCCTGAGTTCATCGAGCATCAACTTACAACCATTATTTTGAACTCTGTCTCTGATAGGTTGCTTGCTTTCATTTCATTTAGGCTTGTTTTCTGGAATTTTCTCTCCTATTGTTTCATTTGTGGCATGCTTATTTTCTCCATCTTTATATGGCTTCTCTGTGTCTCGTTGCTATATATGTCAGGAATATTTGTTTTCCTCTCTCAGCATTGGCCAGATGTCCTAATGTGGAAGATGTCCTGTGTGCCCCTGTGGCGCACTCTCCCTGATCCACTGTGCCGGAGGCTCTGGACGTGATTCTTGTGTGATCTTTCTGTTGTTGCTAAGCCTTTACTGTTTATGTTAGTTACAACTATCAGCGGATGGTGCTAAGCTCATACTGACTAATTGTGGGAACTGGCTGCACCCACAAGGTTAAGAGTTCCTTGTCGTGTCGGGGCTGATCCCCCATTGAGTGGGATTTGCCCTAGCAGGCTTGTGTACTGTTGCAACCACCCTTTGTGTGTACCACTAATGGGACTAGTCAGGAGTTGCTCCGTTGTTGGTTTTGTGGCCCCGTGCGAGGGGATCCCCGTGGGAGGGGATCCCCAGTGGGAGGGGATCCCCAGTAGGCCATGATCAGCCACCACATTTGATTGCACAGGGCCACCTGGTGGGAACTAGAAAGTGATCTGTAGATGCTTGTTGCCTATGCAGATCTATGGGTAAGTGGACGAGACAATACTGTAGGCAGTGGTCCAGTTATCCCCCATCCCTGATCTAGGGCAGTTTAACAGAGAGACAGACCAGTGCTCCTCCAGGTCTGATACTGCCTGTCAGTTGCTCTTAAGTCTGTTAAACTGGAGGAACCTCTGCATGATATGCGTGCTTGGTGGTGTAGGGACCCTGGGAGTCTCCTGGGTCTATTGAGTAAATTTCCCCCCGCCACTGCAGTGTCAGTTTACACGCCAGTGTTGTCTCTGTGGCTCCTTGTATAAGTTTCTAACCATAGCAAGGTCAGCTGCTGCCCAGCTTGGGCCTGAATGCTCCACCCCAAGGCAGGGCAGCTGCCTATCAATGGGCACTTTGTATATTGGAGGTGGTAGGAGCTCAGGGAATCAAAGGCTGTCAGGCCAATAGCCTTGGTTTTCTGCAATTTCCGTGCCTGCACTTTCCCGCAGTAGTCAAGATCACAGGGAAACGAGCTGCTGTCTGGGACAGTCCTGCAGACCCTTGCGATCGATCCCCTCAAGCCATATGCAGGTTGTTTAGGCAGCACTGGTCTGCCCACAGCTGTTTTCCCCAAAATGCGCTCCCTACGTTAGACAAAGTCTGCTGCCTGCGCAGACTGCGCAATCCCAGAGACGAGCAGGGTAGGCGAGGCTGTCTGTGAATGGGCTGCAGGCCCTTTGTGGCCTGGGTGAAGCAGGGTCTCAGGGAGACAAAGGCCATCAGGCCAATACAGCCTCTGTTTTGCTGCAACTTCTGTGCCTGGGCGATCCTGCTATAATCACAGATCACAGTGAGATCAATCAGCCGCTGTCTGGGGCAGTCCCACAGACCCTTGCATTCCCTGGATACGATATTTCAACTCTTGCAGGCAGCAGAGGTCTGCCTGCAGCTGATTTCTGAGCAATGCCTGCCCTATGCTAGCCAAAGTTTTTTGTCTGTGTGATTGGGAGATGGGGCTGGTGGGGAGGGGCAGGGCAGTGGCAGTTCACCGTCAATGGGCCACCTTGGGACCATTTGTGAGTAGGGTGGGGCTGGGTCTCAGGGACAATGGTAGTCAGATCAATACAGCCTTATCTTGCTGCAACTTCAGTAACCGTTGGAGCATTTCTGCAGAAGCCCCAGATCACAGCAAGACCAGCTAGCTGCTGTCTGGAACTGGCCCGCGTTTTCCTGAGATACACGCAAGTTGGTGCTGGCAGCAGTGATCTGTCTGAAACTCTCTCTGAAATGCATGCTCACAGCGCTGACCACCAGCTGTGAATGTTTGGCCCTGAGCAGACATCCAACAACAAAAGCCCTGAACAATTTGCACGTTGGGTGGGGCAGGTGATCCCCTCAGGCCAGGGCTTCCTAATGGCCCAGTGGGAGGGGTCTGCACAGGCCAGCTGGTGAGATTTGTAGATTGCCAGTAGCGGGGCTGGACTAAGGCACAATGGTGTCTGCCCTTCCAGCCCGCGTTCTCGCACCAGGTAATGCGGACTTTTTCAGCATGAATCCTGCCAGAGCCTCTTACTCGTACTGCTGGTGTCCCAGGTGAGTGTCCACAGGCCAGAAAGCCTGTGCGTGGGTCCCTCAAAGGGATGTCTAGAGTTTTCGTCTCCTCGGTCTCATCCAGGCGGCTGGAATCCCCTCCAATTTTTACAGTTATTGGAATCTCCTCTTTCCTGGGCTGGAACCCTGGGTAGGGAGCCTCCAAATGAGGCCTGGACTCCCCTCTCCCCCCTCATTGCAGGAGACCCTCTGCAACCTTGCTCCACCACCCATGGGTGTGGGTCCAGCCCGATTCGCAACTTTGCCTCTCCTACCGGCTTCGATGTGGTTCCTTCTTTATATTAACAGATGTATGTGTTACAATGAGCTGGACTTCAGGCGATTCTTTATGTCGATTATTTTATAATTTGTTGTGATTTCAGTGTGGACCTGGGAGAAGGTGAACCCTGCTTTCACTGAGTCGGCCATCTTCCCTAGCCTCTTCAATGGGGTTTTGATGCAGGGGAGAGAGATTGGGCTCAACTCCCAATGCAAGGAAAATGGGAATTTATAGCCAAGAAACAGTAAGCGCGCGCGTGTGGCAGTGGCAGGGGGTGGGGCGTTGGTGGATGGAAAATATTAAGAGGAAACATAAAGGGTAAGGGAGGGATTCTGGCTAAATGGACCTAATGGGATTCTTGCTGAAGGCAGGTTAAGGTGATCAGACATCACCTGGGGGATGGTGGAGGGTGAAGAACCTGATTAGATAGTGAGAAGTGGAGGATGGGGGATTTGGGCTAAATTGTCTTAGCAAAATTCTTGCTAAAATTGGTTCTTGAGGATGTGCCCAAGGATGGAGCCCAATTAAAAAAGAGCTCAGACAAATAGGAGTAGAGTTTGGTCAAAGAGACAATCTTTGTCATAGCTTCGTGAGAGGAAAATGTGGCAATATTCTGGAAGATAGATTCAGCTACATTTGTAGTTGGATGCCAACAGCAAGTTTCCCCTTGAATCAGTGGCTGCACTGTCTGGAATCAAGCCTGGGGTACATTTCAAAGGACAGAGACTATTATACTTTCATAGATGTGTTTACCCTGCTTACGTAAGAGCAAGAAAGAGCCTTTATAATACTTTCAGCCAAGCCACACATCTTGAAGAGCATTCATGCTAGTGAAAAAACAGCTTATTATCACTGCCTGTAGTTGATAAAGATACCTGAGATCTCTGAAAGGTGGCTTTCTGTTACGGTCTTTCAGACACTACTACCAGCTGTGGAGTGGTATTCCCCTTAGGACAATGGGTCACTGTGGGTGTGTAACTTGGACAGCAGGCACTCAATGCCAAGTATGTAATATAAAGTACAGTCCCATAGGATAGTGGTACTCAGGATAAATAATAAAACCTATAACTATAACCTGAAGGAAACAAGGACCCATGCTTCTTTTTTATGTAGAGCACAGGTTGTATTTAAGGATGATTTTAAGGAAATTCATATCAATAACAAAGGTGTTTAAAAAAATTATTCTAATGAGGTGGCAAAGAACATTTTTAATGTATATTATAGCAAAACTTAAAATATTCTAATCATTACCCCTCTTGAAATATTCCTCATGGCCAGAAGTTGCTCCCAGAAGCTCCTTTTCTCACAACTTCAATTTTAAATAATATTCTAAACCTAGATCTCTCTCTCTCTCTCTCATAATTATTTTGAACGTTTCTAGTGGAAATCTAGGCTTTCCTGCTGACTTTTCACCGTTCTTGCCATCTGTGTAATAAAGCACAGGAGTGAGAGGTGGGTGAGGAGTTAGGGAAGAATGTAGGAACAATTTCAGAATTTTTGGAGGAGGGAAAAGGGAGTACGACTATTCACCACCCCCTTATGTAACTTATGCAAACCGCAGGTTCATGGATGAGTGTGGCATCTCTGGCAATGGATGACTCATTTCAGATCTCTTATTTCTCTTAAGCAACCTCTTCCCGTTACTATATGTAATAGTACTACAATTAAAAATATTTTCATATTTCAGATTACTGTAGCAACAACATGTAAGCCAATGAAATTATTGCAAATTCCAACCATTAATGGAATCTATTTTTCTTGTGCTTGGAAACGATAGCAATAAAATTACTCTCAGTTCTACCACTGCGATGTTTAAAAACAGAGAAAATAATAAATAGAGCAACAGGGGACCTATAACTATATAAATAGCCTTCTCAGAGTAGTTGGCTTCGGTCCCTCTCACAGTGGGAGTTAGGTTATTTGACCTGGTAATTAGTAGGACATAAATAACAACAAAAAAAGAAGAATCCTTGGTCTCATTCTACTTCTTCCCTGCTCTAATAAAGAAAAGACTATCCAGAGAAGGGCAAAGATTTTCCTAAGATTAAAGCAGCCAGTTGGTGGCAGAATCATAACCAGAGCCTGTGCTCTTTCCTCTCCTTTATGCTGTCTTTATTCCAGATTTTGGCTGGCGGAACATGATTTGTTTTGACTAGGACATAAGAACATAGACATAGAAATTCATTTCTACACACTCAGAGAATCGAGCTTTGGGTAACTGGAAAATTTTGGATGAAAGAAACAAAGAGTGTGGTATAATATAATTTGGCATCTGTTTTCTGGTTTGCTCATAAAAAAGGAACTCAAATGCATCACCTAGGTTGTTGCTGTTAGTTAAGTTACAAAGTAGCAAGCAGCTGGGAATTTGCTATGATTGAGACTTCCCTTGGCTTGTTAAGAACAGGCTGGGCCATGCCCAGTGCCTCCAGCAGAGAGACGTCTATTTAAAATAGAAGGGGTTGTCATAGAAAAATTGCATGAGTGGAGTTAAACAGACAAGGAAGACTTTATTCAAGACCATCGCAGTAGGGGTCCAGACTACTGCAGTACCAGAGAGAGTGAACTCAACTACTGAACTCTACTGAAACAAAAAAGAAGCACTTTCAACATTGTGGTGAGCTAGGGAAAAGTACTGGAGCTCCTTGGTCAATATGATTAGGCCATCTGCATTTGCTAACTGGTGCTAATTGAAGTATAGCTCCTACCCTCCCACAGAGCCTGGGAGACAGGGGCCTTATGTTTCTTGATAATTACACCTCAAAGGGCTGGCTCCCAGCTCCTAGAGAAAGATTCCTAGCTTGTAGAAGATGTACATCTCAGAGCAGAGGAAGAATCTACAATTGCAAATTTTCTCAGATATTGCTGAGGCAAAGGAAGTTGGTCAGGGGCCTACAGTCGGAAAGTAATGAGTCCAAAAGTTAGTCAAGCCGAGGGTCGGTAAAGGCCCTCTTTGCCATGCAAGGCTTTAGGCTCGGATGCAGGTAGATGCAGGGGTATCAATTGCGATAAGCGATACTAGGAAGAGTCCCAGTTCAAAACTTTCTCACCACAGGCAAGCCAGTAGTAATACCTGAAATCCCACTGAAAGCAATTCATTCTTCTGGTGTAGCTTTACTATTCCAACTCAGTCCACTTCTAAGTGAAGCACTGAATGGATCTAAAGAAAGGTGGAGAAAGAGCCCCACAAAAGCGGCCACCTCAGGGGACTTAGAAGGGGGAAAGTCTGAAGGGGTAAGGGCAGATGGTTTTGAAACGTTTTTGAAGTATGAGCTTCTGAAAATTTACCTTTGACTTAGAGGAATTTAGAGCATTCGATTTTTGCAGACCTCCGTGCATATCTGGTGTTCCTTTTCCTGTTTCTAGATGGAATGCTCTTCTATTTAGCTTTATACCCTCAGGTCTTTGCACGATTCTCAGCACCTGGCAGTGCAGAGCCGTGGCTGCTCCAAAGCTATTCTGAAGTTTCCTGGGTCTATTGTTAAGGATTTCAGGCGTCTGGGCCACAGCGCTTGTTAGATCCAAGGAACCTATGGCTTGGCTTTTCTGAGACGTGGTGGCTGTGAGTGAACCTCTGCAGGGCAGCTGCACCCCTCACCCCGGGGCCATTCCTTGTATTGTGCTTAAGGTGCTGCTGTGCACTTAGAGTACAATGGGGATGGTGCCTCCTGGAGTTGTTCAAGGTGAAGGTTGCAGCCCTTTATTTCTCTCCTTTCAAAGGCTGCTTTAACTTCCCCTTCCTCTTTGGCCAGTGGGTGTGCTTCCTGCAGAGTCAAGAGTTTGGGAAAGGCAGGCCTGTGCTGTCCTGGCTTCTTGATTTCTGAGATGGGTGGCATTTTCTGAATCACAGTGGACTGTCAAAAGCTGCTCTAGAGGCTAGACCGGGCTGGATTCAAAAGGATACCCTCTGTTCAAGAAAGCTTTTTCTAGAGTATCTTGTTTTCCTCTACATGACAAACTCTTACTTGTCCATTAGGACCCAGCTCAGATGTTACTTTCCCTTTGACACTTTGCCACTTCCCCAGGCAGGCTTAGAAAATTAACAGGTTTGGTCCCCTTCCTCTTGGCTTCCTTAGTGCACTGCTTATCCTCTGTAACAGGAAGGATCACATTTATTGAACATATCTTCTGTGTCAGGCATCTTCCTGGGTGATTTAAATGTGTAATCTCATTCAATCATCTCCAGAATGCTCCGAAGTGATGTTATTTCTCAAGTGTGGAGACAGTCTCAGGAAGGTCACTTTGTCTGAGGTCACCCAGCCAGCAAGAAGTGGAACTCGGGTTAAAACGCTAGGTTAATCTGGCTGATCTCCAGATGTCATGGATGTGCTTTTTCTACTGTGCTTCACAGATCCACTCCTGCATTACTTACTCTGCACTGTAACTGAGTATCTGCAGCCAACACAAGACCCGATCTGTGAAGTTAGAAGACCATGTCCTATTACCCTTGAATCTTTGAATCGTAACATGCCGCCTGACCCACAAGGAAGACACTCAGTAAATGCCCAAGTCTTCACTAATTAGTAATTCAGTCACATTAACCAACAAAATACCCAGGAGAAGAATGGAGTCTCAGAGGGCCTGTTAGTCTTCATTTAGTGTGGCATGACTCCATGTTGCTAAATCTTTAGTCAATGCTCAGTCATCATCTAATTTGACCCATTTCATTCGAATCACTGGAGAGCTCCCTCTCCTCAATACTTGACACTAGGTTCTCTCATGTTTGGCCTCCCTCACCGGTCACATCTTGGTCAGTTTGCTGACTTCTCTTCATCTCTCGTGTCCTACTCCTGGAGTGCCCTGTGCTCTGTCCTTGTCCTCAGTCCTCTTCTGATTTGCTCACTCACTTGGGTATCTCAGCCCACCTCATGCCTTTCAACACCACCTATATATGGGAAAATATTACTTCTCCATTCATATTTCTCGCTCTAATTTATCTCCTGAATCATGACGCATATATCCTACTGTCCTGGTGCACATCTCCCCTCAGATGTCTAATAGACATCCAAACATGGCATGTCAAAGCTAGACTTCTGATTCTCTCTCCTGCTCCTCACATTCCTTCCTCTTTTCAAGAAAAAGAAAACTCCTCCATAGACTTCTCCATTCCTGAAGCCTTCCTCAACTCTCTTTTTCTTATATCTCACATCTAGTTTACAGAGAATTCTGGTGGCTCAGCCTTTAGAATGTATCCAGCATCTGATCACTTCCCATTACCTCACTGTTGCTAAGCCTCCATCACCTCTCACTGGGATTAGGAGGCAATAGCTTCCTAACTGCTCTCTGTCCTTCTCCCCTAAGACCACCTTCTCTAATACTCACACCTCCTTAAAGTTTTCTAAACACCATATTAAGAGTGATATTTTCTCCCCAAGTTTACTGAGATATAATTTACACATAACATTGTATAAACTTAAGATGCACAATGTGATGATCTGATGAACATTATTTATCCCTGAGAAAGTTCCATGTGTGCTTGATAAGAATGTATTTTCTACTGCGACAGAACAGAATGTTCTGTATATGTCTATTAGGCCCATTTACTGAAAAGTACAGTTCAAATTCAATATTTCTTTACTGACTCTCTGTCTAGATGGTCTATTTATTGTTGAAAGTGGGGGTATTGAAATCCTCTACTATTACTGTTCTGTTATATATATCTGCCTGCAGGTCTTTTAGTTTACTTAATATATTTAGGTGGTCCAAGTTGGATGCATATGTTATATCCTCTTGATGAATTGACCCATTTATAATTATATAAAGACCTTCTTTGTCTCCGTTAAATTTTTGGACTTGAAGTCAATTTGTCTGGTATACATAACAACCCTTGCTCTCTTCTGATTTCTAATTACATGGATTAAATTTTTCCATCTCTTCACTTTGAACCTATATGTGTCCTTAAGCTAAAGTGAGACTCTTATAGGTAGTATTTGTTGAGTCTTAATTTTTATTTATCCAGCCACTCTATGCCTTTTGATTGGGTAGTTTACTCTTTAAATTTAGAGCAATTCTTGACAGGTAGGGACTTACTAATGCTGTCTCTTGATTGTTTTCTGACTAGTAGTTCTCTTGTTCCTTTTCTTTCTCTCTTGCTTCCTACCTTTGTGAATTGATGATTCACAAAGTAGTGTGCCTTGGTTCTGTATTCTTTATCTTTTGTTTATGTTCTGTAGGTTTTTGTTTTGTGTTTACCATGAGGTTTACATAAAACATCTTATAAATAGAACAATCTATTTACCCTGATAACAACTTAATTTTGATCCCATGCAAAAATTCTACCCTTTTGCTCCTCCTTGTTTTGTTTTGATGTCATGAATTTACCTTTTTTTGTATTGTGTATTCATTAACAAATTGTAGATGTAATTATTTTTAATACTTTATCCTCTAACTTTTATACAAGAGTTAAATGATTTAACTCTCAACCATATTAGAGTATGTGAATATTCTAATTTGACTATATACTTACCTTTACTAGTGTGTGGTATATTTTCACGTTTTCATGTTATTAATTTGTATCTTTTCATTTCAGCTTCAAAAACTCCTTTCAGCATTTCTCATAAAGCAGTCTAGTGATGAACACCATCAGTTTTTGTTTATCTGGGAAAGTTTTGATCTCCCCTTCATTTCTGAAGGTCAGCTTTGCTGGATAGAGTATTCTAGAGTGACAGGTTTTTTTTTCAACATATATATTATATATATAACCCATTTTATGCTCATAACAACTTCAATCACATACAAAAACTCTACTCTTACATTTCTTCTCCTCACACTTTATGTTTTGAAGTCAAAAGTGATATTTTAAAACATAAGTCGATCAAGTCATTCCTTTGTTTAAAATACATTTATGCAAATAGTAAAAGCTAAATGACTTATGGCCTACTGCCAGTTTCCCACCCTCATCCCTTACCTCTGACCTCATTTCGTACTGTTCTTCACATCTCTCTTTCCAGCTACACTAGCCTCTTACGACATCTCTAGGCCAGGCTTGCCCCAACCGTGGCTCTTTGTCTGGTTGTCTCCCTCATATCTCTTTATGCCCAAGATGTGTACTTGGCTTATCCCTCACCTTCTTTGTGTCTTTATGCAGGTATCACTTTCTCAGTAAGGCTTATCTGGACCATCTTATTTATTACAGCAAACTGCCTCCTTATTTCATCTGTAATATCCCTTACCTGTTATTTTGTTCCAGAGCACTTCCAGCTTTTTAACACATTGTATAATTTACTATATTTATTATTTGTTGTTTGTCATCACCATCCACCATGATAGTTCCCTGAGATCAGGTATCTTTATCTGTTTATTTACTGATATATATCAAAGGGCTTGGCACACAATAGGAGCTCAATAAATATTTGTTTAATAATTCAGTACAACTGGGCCAAAAAGTTCCCTAAAAGTGGGAGTTTTGATTTGATTTGGGTAGAGACTGGGAGGGAAAGTGTATGAAGACATTCTGGCACCTAAACCACATTAGAGCTACATACAGTGAGGCCTTGAGGTGGTGTTATGGACTGAATTGTGTCATGCCCTCCCTCCAGATTTATGTGTCGAACCCTAATTCCCAATGTGGCTGTATTGGAGTTAGAGTCTTTAAAGGGGTACTTAAGATTCAACAAGACCATACGGTAGGGCTCTAATTAAATAGGACTGGTGTCTTTAGAAGAGGAAGAGACACTAGGGATGTGGCACACAGAGAAAAGGTTGTGTGAGGACACAGAGAGAAGGTGGCCATCTCTAAGCCAAGAAAAGAGGCCTTGGGAGACTCCAAACCTGCCACACCTTGATCTTGGACTTCTGGCCTTCGAAACTGTGAGAAGGACCTTTCCTTTGTTTGAGCCGCCCAATCTGTGGTGTTTCATCATGGCAGTTCTTAGCAGATGGGTGGTATTTGGCGTGAGAGCCCTTGCTCCTATCTGGGGCAGCACCCTTCGGGGGAAGGGGAAGTGACGTGGGCAGGAAAATGGGGATGGAAACTTACTAAATGTGCTAATTTCAATTTTTGCCTGGGTCTGTGCTCCTTCCACTGTGCAGGGGTGAGCTACACTGACTACTTGCCAGGTTTCCTTAGTAAGCCTTATTATGCCCATTTCATGGCTTCTGTTTCAAGTGAACTCTGGGTGTGGGAAGAGTACCGTGTGGTTTATGAGGCGTTCTTTCACTCATTCATCAGCTATATGGTCAGTACCTACTGTGTGCTAGCCTCCTGTGATACAGAGATGAATACAGTGTGCTCCCTACCCTAAAGGTTAGGAACAGGAGTATCTCTTGGGTACGTTTTGGTAAATCCTGAAGAGTTAACAAATGCCAAATTTAGCACAGGTGCATACTGGGCCAATTTTTGGTTCAAGTATATTAAGAGTTTTGCGTTCACATAGAGCCCTTCAGTGTTTCCATGAAACAATGCACAAAGCCTCACTCCAAAGAAGCCACATTCTTAAATGAGCACCTCTTCAGGCCTAAGTCGTCACAATTCTGAAACCTCAGTTTTAACTAAATACTCTTGATGAAATTTGGGTTTTGAATTTTCTATTGCACCTTAGCAAACAATGCACATATTTGGCTGCAATATGCTCAAATATGAGCAAATCTACTGGCCATCTGCTATGCCTGAGTTTCTATGGGACGGCACTTAATCTCTGGGTTAAATGGTTCTTAAGTGGCACAGTGAGGAGGATAACATCATTATCAGCATATTAAAAATTGCCCCTGTTCCTCTAGTGGCGTTTTGTACTTTGTGAGACCCCCAAAGTACAGTTTAATGGGAACCGTTTTCACCACAGGATGGGTAAGGATATTTTGTCCCAGATACAGTACTGGCTTAGAGAAAGGAAACAAAAAGAGTAGGTAGAAATGCACATTTGTTTGGAAGGAAAAGGGTAAGCACAGTGGGACTCCTCACAGATTGATCTGGCTCGGTCTTATTTAATACCTTTACAACTGATCCAGAGAAAGGTTTGCACAGTGAAATGTCCAAGCCTGCAGCTTATGCTGAACTGTTCTGAGTCAGGGAAAGCCAAGCCGTGAATACCAACTGCAGGGAAATCTTAGGAGGCTGTGCCAATGGGTCGGAACATGGGCGATGAGTTGAAGTGTTGACATGTGGAATGTAATGTGTTTAGAACAGAAGAGTTCAAAACATTTCAAAAGTTAGATTCTAAAATATGACACAGGAGAAAGACATAAACCCACATGCTTGTGCAGCCAAGTATGTGCATTACCAAGAGGGAAAGCAAGTAAAATTATTATCATACATCACATTAGATTGTCTAAAACTTAGGTTCTTGGCCATGCATTCATTTAATTTATGTGTTTATGGAGCACCTACTGTGTGAGGCCTGCTGGACAGGGACAGGCCTCTAAGGGAGATGGCTTGATAAGAAGGCAATGGGAGTGATGCGGGGAGACCAGGAGGACCCTTTAAATTACCAGGAGCCCGGCAGGCAGCCTGGAGTGAGAAGCAGGCAAGGATCTTAGACAGTTTGGAACAGCTGCCCAAGAGGGAACTCCTAGCAAGAGGTCCTTTGAAGGGTAGCCTTTACTTTTCTGTTTATTCTAAACAACAGTTGTTGCCACTTAGAAGTGGCTTAATCTTTGTGCTCTTAGTCTCTCTGCTAAATGCTTTTCATACCTTTTTTGACTATGTTGCATTTCCTCTGAGCAGCACCGGTAGAGAAATTTCCCCCACTCTTTTGTGTTTTGGGAAATGGCTAAGTGTAAAGGATCATCTGCCCTTGCATATACCAAAGTATGACCAGTCTCCATCTTTTCTGTGACTTCAATAAGACTTGAGGATGACAACCTTGTTTACTTAAACCCTCTTCCCTTTGATAAAGGGAATCTTTTCCCTATTACAATAACCTTGATAAAATCATCTCCTTAATTGTCTGGAGCATTTTGTCTTTCACAATTTCAAGTAATCAATTATAATCGAATATTTGTTTGATCACTTCTGCTCTGTATGTCTGCTCATCTGGGCTCCAGATGTGTAGCGCTAAGCAAGGCAGATGGAGTTCCCTCTGGAACCCCTAACTCTTACTCTAGTAGGAGCATCACATGATTAAATACGGATTTACAATGAAGTGTAATGAGTGTTGAGATAGGTGAAGTAAGTGAATTATTGGTTGTAAAACAGAAAAGAATTTAACCCAGCATTAAAAAATGGAATGTTTGCATTCCCATTAAATGCTTCTTTAACGTATCTTTTAAAATATGGACAATGCTATTATCAAGGAGAAATATTAGTAATCGTACAGAGACCTGGTGTAGTTGAGAGAGGTCTGGCCACGCCTCTGTCCTGGCTGCTCAGGGGGCTCCCAGAATGAATAGACAGTGGCTGGGTGCATTTCCTTTGTTCTTTGATGCTGGGGAGACTCCACTGTTGAACAAGCAGGCCACCAAATTTCAGGTTTGCTACAGTCCCCAGACTCAAGTTCAAAGAAGGAGAACATGGAGAAGGTGGGTTTCCTTACATGATATATAAAGCTGAGTTGATCTGGATTTTTTGATGTTTGGCAAAGTGCACAAGAAACTTGTTAATGTCCATTTAGAAGACAGAAAAAACTCTGAACCAAAACCTCTCAACAAGAAAGCATTAGAAATATTTCCTTCGATCCTATTTTATTCAATGGATTACCATGGCAAGGGCTATTGGGAGGAGTGATTCAATTCTACTTACAAATGTGTTTGAAAACTTAGGACTGCCTGACTCCCACAGTGTGTGGAGCTCAGTGTTTCAATATTTCCTAATATTCTGGTGCCCAAACATTTTCTAAAATTTAAAAGGTTACATGAGGACCTTGAAAGGGGCCATGGTGTGCAGAAACGAAGGTTCTGGTTGCTATTACAATTTTATAATAATGAATAATAATAATAAACAATAATGTTTCATAATGTTTATTATTATAATGACTATAAAAGTGATCAGCATGAAAGTGACCAATTTTTTGTAAAAATGCAGAGAAAATAAGAATAAAACAGTATTTATTAATATTCTCTCCCCAATATGGTAGTTATGGACACCCTTGTTTTACACATGAATACACTAATGAACTGAAAGTGGAATGCCCTGGTCTGTTTGCTGCAAAACTCACCCTCTGAACCACTCTGCTATTCTGGTTCACATTTTCAACATTGTCATGTAGATTCCCCATGGCTATTACCTTTAAACACTCTGACTATTAAGAGAAGTTGCCCTAAACCCACTGATGTAATTTGTAACCTCCTTTCTGGGAAGAAATTAACATTCCTGATAAAAAGCTTCAGTAATCTTCTGGTAATTATTAATGGAACAAAGTCTTGTTCTGGGAAACCAGGCCCCTGTCCACACTGCTAACTGACACTCAACAATCTGGTGACCTTTAACAAGTATTCTTTTTGTATTCTATAACATTTTCCTATAAAGAATGCATTTTTTGATCTCCTTACTAGAGGCTTTTGCCCTTGCAGCAAAGTTGTAATAAACTCTGACATTGCTCATAACTAAAGAGCCCGAGGGGTTTTCATGACCATTCTAGATTGGAATCTCTGCTGTGGAATCTAGCTTTGTTATAAATCCAATGGAGGAGGAGCCCCTTGACTGCCTTGCTTACCAACCCCCTCCCTGCTTCTCCATCATCTCCAGCCCTCAATGATTCCTGTTCCTAACTGATCTGGCCTGGAGACACTGGAGACTCTTAGTCCTTGCCTCTTTAGCGGAGCCTTGTCTTGGAGCATCTTTTCCCTTTAATGATTATGAGCCGCATCTCATAGGAAAGATGTCCTGAGAGAGATACCAATAGAGACTGTTTCACCAAATCCTGAACACAAGAGAGCAGCCTCCCTTGCAGCTTAGGCCGAGGCATGTTTAGGATAAATAAGAGGAGATTTTTACTTCCAGTGGTGGCTAGTAAGCCAAGAGAGAACTACCAGGAGATTTAAAATGTTTTGCTATATTCATGAATAAAAAAAGCCATGATTAAAGGACCCTGAAATGCTGGAAAAAGGTTGTTCCTCTTAAGATTGTGATCAGGGGCAACTTAGCATTCCAAATGTATTGTTGAAGATGCTGTTGGGCTAAATGGACCATCGATCCAATCCAGAAAAGTTATCATTTCTTGTTTTTGCTTTGGCTGGAGGGTTTTGTTTTCATCATTTTGATAAAAATTATGGAGAAAAGGGCATATAGATCATCCTGCTAAGTTTCTCATGATAAAGGGAAGTGAGGAAGCTTGGCCATGAAAAGGGCTCAAATGGTATTATATATCATTTCCTAAAGTCTTCATTATCAAAAAGATTGAAGAGTGCTGTGGCTCAGAATTCAGACTTGAGAGTCTGAATCCCACTCAGCTGTGCCATTTACTAGACATAAATTTTTCAGCCCAGCCTGTTTCTCTTATAGAAAATGGGAATACCTTCTCCATAGTATTTCTGAAATTACCTGCTCTTGTTTTGTTTCTGTCCTTCTTTGCATCACTTTCTTCTTCCTTTGGAAATAATTTACCTTTCGAGAATAACTTATTAACTTTGATCTAAATAGTTCAAATAAGACTGATCTCCACACCAGCTCAAAAGGTCAGCAGGTGACCCAGGCCAAGTAATAAGAGAAACATCCACAGAGGTTGGTTTAGTGGTAGACAGGTGACCTGACCAAAGTCAATCAGAATCAATACTGGCACTTTTGCTGAGGTTGTTGGGTTGTATATTAGCCAGCTGGGCTGCCATAACAAAATAGCATAGATTGGGTAGTTTAAACATAATATTTTGTTTCTCACAGGTCTGGAGGCTGAGAAGTCTAAGATCAAGGTTCCAGAAGGGTCAGTTTCTACTTTACAGGCAGCTGCCTTCTCACTCTGTCCCCACAGTGTGTGTGAGAGAGATCTCTGGTGTCTATTCCTCTTATAAATTCACTAGTCCCAACAGATTAGGACCCCACTCTTACATCCTCATTTAGCCTTAATTACTCCTAAATAGCCTGTCTCTAAATACAGTCACATTGGAGGTTAGGGCTTCAATATATGAATTTGGGGGTGGGCACAAGTCAATCCATAGCGAGTTGTTGTGTTGATAGGATTTAAGCATGCAGCTAATGACACTCATCTCATAATCACAGGGATAACCCAAGCATCAAACAACTTAGAGGAAAGTGGAGCTGAGAAAAGCAGTGTTGTGATGACATTGTTGAGCCTGTGGATCCAGTCATGTCTTTTGTCAATTATGTTCTAAGGTACCTGAGCTTATTCTTTTACTTAAAAAATTTTGAGCTGCATTTTTGTCATTTGCAACCAAAAAAGTCTTGACTAATAGTGGGTTTGGGGGAAGATAAAATGAGATTACACATATAAAATGTTTAACATGGCATCTGGAAAGAGTAAGTGCTCAATAAATACTAGTTGTTGTTATTGTCAGTGATTGCATCAACGACAGAGTCAAATGATTTCAGTTTCTTAGACATCTAATGAAATACAGAACCACTTATCATCTGAAAACCTTTGTGAGGGTAATTTAGAGAACTTTGAGTTTTGTGGAAACTCATTTTTGAAGGGCATAGGGTTGTTGGACAGATTGCTCTCAGCCAAAGCAAAAACAAAAACAAAAAAAACAGTCATAGCAGCACGCAATTCATAACTTTAGACAGTGTGATTTGTCTTTCCAATGAGTTGGAGAAAAGGCCAGTGGATATATTTTAAAATGGAGAGTTGAAGTTACAAAAGGTGATTGCTTTTGATCTTCAAATCAATTCAACAAAATATGGTGAGTAGAAGGGAGAGGAAGAAAAATAGGAAAATACATAATGTTGCACCAAACCATCTAGCTATTTTATTTGAACAAACATAGAACAAAATTAATGGGTTGATGTTTTGGTTTTCATACCTGAAATGTTATATTGATTAAAAAAAGAAAACTTCACAACATGGGTTCTGTCCAATTTATGATTGAATTTCATTAACATCAGTGGATTTAATTTGTTTTAATGGCAGAAAATAAATATTTTTCTCATTTTGCTTATGGAAATATTTTTGTCCAAATATTTTTTAAAAAACCCTATATTCCATTTAAAATTTGATTTAAAATTTTACACTTTAAATTTAAACTGATTTTTCTGTCTCTCTGTCTCTATCTCTGTCTCTCTCTCTTTTTCAGTACAGGGGAACATTTAAAAAGGATATCTAGAGTTTAGATAACTCTGAAATTTACAGATATTAAAAAGATTGCAGCCTTCAAGTGAAGAAAACCTAACAAAATGTGTGTGTGTGTGTGTGTGTGTGTGTGTGTGTGTGTGTGTTAAAGTAGAATAAGAAATTTTCAAAGCAATGAAAATGTATAATGATGTGTAGGAGTGGAGAACCTGGAACTTAATTTTTAGAAATGACTCAGCTCCAACGCTCTCTGTCAAAATGTAGAAGGTCCAGAGAGTTAGAAGAATCTCTGGATTTCGTAACTTCAAAAATTGGTGAATAAGTACAAATCCTCGAGCTTTTGTCATTTCAAGGGATGAAGAAATATAAAACATAAAAATAAGGTATCTAGATAGTTCAGGGATGTGGTTATCTGTATCTTCATTAAAAATTATTGACATGAAGCAAAAATTTCTGTTTTTGTATTAAGCACCATGTTCGATGTGATAAGAATTTTTAGCAATGAGATCCGGATTTATTTTTGGTGTTGCCATTGGTAAAGACCGAGTCTTTATAGAAACACGTTTTAGAGCATCTTGAGTTTACAAAGTCGACAGAGTCCTGGGGTGGGGTCATACCCATCAAGGTGTCTTAATCCGTGAGAGCAGAATTAGAATGGCCTAGGTGAAATGTTTTTGTGTCCTTCTCAAAACCTCCAAAGTTTAATAAATATATTATTTTACTTTCTATTCAGTCCATTAGTAGAAAAGAAGATAAAAGTTTGTTTTAAAACTCAGAATTGTGTGCTAAATTTGTTCTAAATTTGTTCTGTAATAATTGCCATATGGATGCTTCCTCACATTTATCTCCCTAGAGTAGCTGATATAAAATTAAAAAAAAAAAAAAAAAAGAAGAAGGAAAAAGTCTATCAGTATTGGTGGCCAGGGCAGTTCATTCATTGCCTTCAGTCATTGGACAAGGATTTCTACAGCACCTTAATGTGTCCCAAGCAAATTGAGATAGAGGACATACAATGATATATATAATATAAGGCAGGCATCTACCTCATCCAAATGGAACTTCTAGTTTAGTAGGGGAAACAGTCCAAAGATACAAAAGCTTAGAGGTTAGAGAAAAGGGATCAAAGTTGGTGCAATGATGAATTGGTACGACCTGTGACAAACCAAAAAGGGTGAAATAAAGTTATTCAGCTTTAATTAAAAAAATACCATGTGAGCCATGGAATGTATCTGTAGGCACTTTAGACCTATAAACACACCATTTTAAACCTCTAAATTGCACCAATAACAGTGTGGGTAGAAATGAGATAAAGACTAGAAAACAGTGCAAGAAGTCATGAGAAAGTGGCTTCTTGCTATAAGTCCTGAGGAAGTTACAATTTGTTAGTGACCTGAAAGGTTAATAATAGTTAGACAGCGGCAGTTGAGGAGAGAAGAGTTAAACTGAATTCAGCAGTGAGGGAACAGGGTATTTGAAGCTTTAATATGTCTGCAGGTCAGAGAGTGAGGCAGGAAAATAGCAAGGGATGAGCTGAACTTTTAGGGGCCAGAAGTGTGAGACTGAATAAGTCATCTTAAGAATTTTAAACTTCTGAAATTAATGGGAATTCATTAAAGAATTATAAACAAAGAAGTAATTTAATTATGTGTATATTTTTATAGGAATATTCTGGTTGGTATGTGTAGAACTAAATGAAGAGAGGCCAAGATTGGGTGTGAAGGCAACAGTCAAGGTAACTGTTGCAGTAGTTCAGGTGAAACATGTTGGGTTTGGGCCAAGAGGCAAATGTAAGGCAAAGAACTAGGATTAACTAACCCCTGAGAGCTTGTCCACCCTGCGCTCAACATTATAGAGAGGCAATTTATCAGTTTTTTTTTTATCTTTCCAGAAATATTCTATACCCATACAGACATGTGGGTATCAGTGTGTGTATGATCTGTAGGTACACACACACACACACACACACACACACACACAATTTTTTTTATGAAATAGTAGTGTTCGATCACATCATTGTATACCTTGAATTTTTTACTTAATACATCTTGGAGATGTTTCCATATAAGAACCTGAGGAGATGCCTTACTATTTTTAACTATCATAGACTGTTACATCGTATAGCTATGCCACAATTTAACCAGTCCCTAAGTTGTTTCTTTTTTGTTGCTCTTATGAAAAATGCTGCAATGCATGTCCTTACACATATATTATGACCATAGGATTAACTATAACTGTGGGATAAATTCTTTTAAGTAAAATTTGGGGTTCAAGTCCATAAGCATTGAAATTTTCGATTTGCCTATTTCACTTCATGGAGATTTTAGCGATTTATACTCCCACCAGCAAAACATCAGTGTCTCTTTTTCCAATACCCTTGGCAACTCAAATGTGTCAAGCTTTCTAATCTTTGCTAAGCTTAGAGCTTAAAAAAATGGCACTTACATTAGATTTCAATTTTTATTTTTCTTACAGTGAGTGAGATCAAACACTTCATATGTTTAAAAATTAGTTTTTTCCTTGAAGAAAATGTCTTCATTTTCACTATTAGTTCATCTTTTTATTGATTTGAAAAAATTGGTGATATATTTAATAGATTATCTGTTATGTTTTGCAAATATTTTTCTGTTTATTCTTTTATTATGTTTGTTTTTTCCTCACTGTAAATTTCTTTCTGTAAATTAAATTTATTTCATTGTTATTATGTTTTTATTGAGATATAATTGACATACATTATATTTGTTTCAAGTGTACAACATAATGATTACATATATGTGTATACTGCAAAGTGATTACCACAATAAGTCTTGTCAGCATCCGTCACCATACATATTTACTAACTTTTTTTCTTGTGATAAGAACTTTCAAGAGCTACTCTTTTGGCAACTTTCAAACAGAGAATACAGTATTATTAACTGTAGTCACCATACTGTACATTACATCCTCAGGATTTATTTTATAACTGGAAGTTTGTACCATTTCACTACATTCATTTTACCCTTCATCCCTCCCCCCCACCAACCTATTCTCTGTTATCTGAGATTTAAAAAATGTTCTACATATAGGTAAGAGCATACATATTCGTCTTTTTCTGACTTACTTCACTTAACTTAATGCCCTCGAGGTCCATCCCTACTGTCGAAATGGAAGGATTTCCTTCTTTTTTTATGGCTGAAATATTCAATTTGATTATTATTAATGGCTTCATGTTATTATGTAAATGCAATAGAGGTACCTTGTTGGTACTTCCAACAATTTTCCTTTGCATATGAAATTTTATAAGATTTGCTCATACCATTAATATTAGGTATCTGCTTTTATTCCCACTTAACAATGGAAAACTTTCTATGTCATTCAATATTATTAAAATCATTTTTAATGGTTGCATGTATGATTTGTCATTTGAAGGTATAAATTTACTTAACCAATGCCCTTACTGTTGGGTGTTTAGGTTATTTTTATTTGGTGAAATGAAAACATAAGCTATAACATGAAAATTTAAAATATAACCAATATAAACTACACATCCATAGATGTTTCACTAAGTTGAAGTCCTTGAAAAAAATCTTGTAGGTTATTCTGAAAATGTCTCTCCTAGCGCATCAACACCTCCAACAGCTCTGCCAATCCTTGCGGTCCAGGTCTAGGACCTGGGGCTCTAAATTCTGGCCCCATGAGCCAGCAGGTGGTGGGCACTTGGCCCCTTTGCAGCCCTGCTGCTGGCTACCATCGTGGTTATTAAGGGCATTGATGTGTTACTAAATCGCCTTGTAGAAAGTGAGTTACACGTAGACTTCCATCAGAAATAATTCAAATATTGCAGGAGATTTGGGTACTTAACTTGCAAATTACATATCAACTCTTTTTCTTTTCACCTTCCCATTCTCTTACAAGTGAACATAAAATGTGTTAATAGTTTACTGTATCTCTCAGGCTATTAAAAGGGGAGTGTGATTTAGCAAGTACAGAATAAACATTCCCAAAGATAAACTGACATCTGAGACTTCTGAGACTCTTAGGTAGAGGTCTAAATTGTTTTCATTTGTACCAGTTGAATCATGTTAGGAAGCAAGATTTAGCTATTGGAAATTAAAGTTGACTAAAAGAGGTGAGTAGATGCCTACTTGACAAGGGTGGGCAGTGCTGCTTTTGTATGATGGCAGCTGACTGAAGCTGGAACTACATTTTCTTTATGGTTCCATGATGGATTTGGGCAAGTGGTACCTGTGCAAGACCTAGAAAGTCGAAGTGAAGCAGCTGCCATTATCCCTGTAGGTAGTGGTTAGATGCACTGAGAGGCAGATGCAGATATGACAGTGGGTTCTAGCTTGTCGTTGCTCTCCTCTGTTTTGTTGCTGGCTCTTTTTCCTCCTGGTCTGCCCTATTCATCAACAGCAACCTCCAACCCACCATCAGATGCAGAGGCAACAGCCTTTCATGGCCTTCAGCTCCTTTCTGTCTCCTGATTTTACTGCTGGATGTGCAGTTCCCTTGACTGCCCTGCAATCTCTGAGTTCCCCTCGCGTGACTGCTTTGGGAGGGCTGAACACTAGCTGACCACTGACTTTTCTCTTTGTCTCATTGTCTTCAGTGTGGACTTTCATCCCCCAACTCCTCTTATCCTTGTGTAAGATCTAATTCTGTGAGTTCTTAGATCATAAGCTCTGGGAAGGTAGCCATGGTGTCTGGTTTGTTCACAGCTATAGTTCAAAGCTAGATGCCAGGCCTGGCACCTAGAAGACATTTAATAAATATTTATTGAATTAGTAAAAGACCTAATACATGTGGTTGGCCCATAATATGCACATAGTCAATGATAGCTCTAATGATTATTCTAGTATTCAGATTCTCAAATATGAAGTTGTAATCTGAGAAAGGAGGTACATGACCAACTTGATTTCACTATCTGGCTTAAAAAATTATTAGGGAAAATTATTATTTTTTAATATTTTTGGCAGAGTTTGAGTGATCTCCAGGGCCTCTAACCCCATGTGAGTCCCTGGGAAGTTGGAAATTGCCTTGAGTGTGGCAGGTACATAGGCTGGTCTGAGAAAATTTGGCTTGTACTTCACTGTTCACTGATATCTTCATCATAACTCTTCTCTGCTTTTCTTGGATTTTTGTTGTCTTCGATGTGCTATTGTCAGCAGAATTTTCTTTGTCTTCTTCTGAAAACTGACATGGACTTCTTTCAACACTATTGTTTTATATATAACTAAGTTTTTGATGCATGTCTGAGAGAACTATTTTATTTGATTTTGTTTTAGCTGAGAGTATCTTTTTCATTTTCATTTTTCCTCTTTTTAAAATGACACAGCTCAACCATTCATGGATTAGTATACAGCGTGGTATGGAATACCATTGTTGGAAAGTTATGAATTTAAAAGAACCCATGAGACACATTCCGAATTTTTGGGTAATTTTATGGGAATAGATTTTCAAATATCTTCAAGGCTTTGTATATATTAATATCCTACCTAATATATGACATTTTAGCATACCATACTATTTTATTAATAAATAATAATGTTTATAATATTTATTAATAAAATATTATAATACTCTATTGCTTAGCTCATCTCAGTGTCTTTTCAATGAACAGCTCATATTTATAACCTATTTTATATTATATTCTTCCATACTAACTGTTTCTGGCACTTTTATTTGATTAGATTTAGAATTAGATTTAGAATTTTTCACATCCTCATTTTCAGTCATTTTTCTCTTTATGAAGTATTTTTGTCCATCTCTATCATGTCAGAATTTTACTTTGGCCTCACAGTCTACTCATTGTCTTTAATGTCCCATGAACATGTCTTTCATGGTTCTAACATGCAATGCAATCATTTTTGTGCTTCTTAAATTTTCACAAATTTAATCCATAAATACTTATAAAAATAGAAAATTCTTCAAGTAAATATATTAACACTCAGTAATACTTATAGTTCCTTTAATTTTAAATTTAAAGTAACATATATTCTTCTTCACGAAGTCAAGAGGTATGTAAGTCATATAATGTAAGTCAGCACCTTGTTCCAATCTTCACTCCCACAAATTCTCACTCCCCAACAACTTTTATCTCTTTTAGATTTTTCTTCTATGATTTATCTTCAAACTTCTGTGATATGCCTCTAATACTATTTTTAATTTTTCAATTTCTTTCTTTTTTTATCTTCTTTCTAATATAGATGATGAGGAATTGGATCTCTTACAACTAGGCACATATACCCTTCTTCTACCTTCTAATCTGGAAATATATATTTTATTACATCAATTTTAGTGTTTATTTTGACAATGCATTTTTTCACAGCTGATCTTGTATCTATTAAAATTATATCTTTTATACACTTTTTTGTTTTCCCAATGTATTTTTTCACAGCTGATCTTGTATCTCTTATAGACTTTTTTCTATTATCTTGATTTTTCTTTGTTAATATTTCTTTGGACTTATTGTTAATCCATTCTGCCAAATTGTGACTGAAGTCTAAATCACCTTTCCATATATTCAAATAAAACTATCCAATTTTTCTCCCCCTGGAGGCTAAGGCCACATTATGACTTTTATAAGTCCTAAGCAGTATTGCCTTTGTGAACCCTTTTGTCCATAAAAATAATGAAAATTATATTTTACAACTGCATTAGTATAAAGGTAAATATAATCCAGACTAGATTTATTATTATATATTTACTGTCATTATACTAAGTTACTTATTTTGATTTGAAGGGAAACTAAAAATAAAATATTTTCGTAAGTCCCTAAAAGAATCATGGGCCCTAAGCACTGTGCCCATCATGCCTCAAGAATAAGTTGGCCCTTCTGGAGGCAACCATCCATTCTGGAACCCTTCTTTCTCTTGTTGAACCTGGACTTCTTATTCTCTAGGCCATGACATCTCCTTTTACCTTCATCCTGAAAATTCTATTCATTTCTCTCATACTTTGGATCCTCTATCTTTTGAGATCTCATGTCTTTTCTTTCCCTGTATTTTAATCTTTCAGAAGGCTCCTGATGGTGTCTGGGAGGTAAATTTACATGTTAAGATCAATGCTTCAATCTACCCTCATAAGTGGTTGATATTATGGATAGGTACAGAATTATAGGTTGAAAATAATTCACCTTTTACTTAACTACTTGCTCCTTGTAAAGAATTAAACAAAAACATATCCATATAAACAGAAAGATGAAAGTAAAGGTAGCCTGAAAGCTGCACCCTAAATTAACCACCAATATTCGGGAACCTAGAAGACAAGGAGGCCAGAGAGTCTTGCTGTTTGGTGTGTAGACTCTCTCTTGTTTCTGTGTTTTCTGTACAGCCGCACTGCCTATAAGGAAGACTGTGGCCCCAAATTCCAGAGCTTTGTTGAATTAACATCTCCAGAGAGTGAACCTTCAGTCTCCTGCCAGTGGGGAGAGGATATGGGTTCCTGCCATTCAGTGTTCAGACTTCCAGTGATTGCCCTGATTTGTCACCTGTTGGTTCCACTGCAGGGTCCCTGATGGCTCTGAAGCTTTTGAGGGACCTGCAGCAGGAATGAGCTTGCTTATACTTCTGCCACTGCTGGCTTAGGTTTTGGCTTTCTCAATTTTGCTAAAACGTTACTACTCATACATCTGAATTATTGCTTTCACAATTGTATTGCCGGTTGTCTCCTTGCAGCTTCTCTTTCTCCTTGTCGTTTGACCTTTTAATCTAAACCCTTTACTCTTGTTTTAGTGGAGTTTAGGAAGGAGTGAAGAGAAATGTCCATTTTTTTGATGATTAGTGGGAAGAGTCTCACAAAATTCTTATATGCATTTTTAGGCATTGTTTACATTTAATCTAGTGTTCTAGAAACCTAACTGCAAAGTAACATTTTTTATTGTGTGTGTGTGTGTGTGTGTGTGTGTGTGTGTGTGTGTGTGTTATACACGTGCATTGAGGTTAAAAGGGCATTAGTGCTAGAATCAGCTGCTTAGTTGAGGCTTAATTTTATATAAGCAATTACTATATTAATTTAAATAACAAATTTAATCTTCCGTACTCATTTTCCTCACGTTATAAGTAGCTTAAATTTTAAATCTATTCTTTCTTTGACACACTGATATTAAATCTATGTCAAAACAATTTCCTTTCCAGGAATAAACAGGAACTGTCTAGCTTGGAACTTAAAAATAATTTTTCAAAATACAAAAAGACCTTTTTCTCCTTTTTGTTAAATGTGCTGTGGCCCACCAATGCATATTATGAAAAGACAAACTTTAAAAACTATAGAAAATGTTCATAGTTCTAGGTATGAGGATTATAAAAGCAAATCTATTATTGTTTCAGTTTTTATTACCCCATTTACTTACGATACTTAAAATTCTCTCACATAAATCCATTTATGTATATAGTCCAAACTAATAGAAACAAATGCTAAGTACCAATAATATTCAAATACACATGTTTTTATTCTAGAATCTTTGGAGTACAAATGACAGAAACTCATCTTAAACTAACTGAAACACAACAGGTAATTAATATTTTTGAATACCTGGGAATTTCAATAGTTTTTAGCTCTTGTGACAGCTGGATCAAGGTAGGTGTTAATAAATATTGTCAGAGTGCTAGTGTTCTCTCTCTTTCTTTCTATATAGATATAGATTAAATCTCTATATATTGATATTTATATTTATATATATGTGTATGTATGTGTGTATATGCATATATTATATATATGTGTATATATCTATATCATGCAAACATTTTTAAATAAAAATTTTAACATGTTGTTGTTAATCATGTTCAAACAAATACCCAAACGAATGTTAATCATTTAAGGTAGTTGACTCAGGAAGCTAAATCACTAAATGAATGGGACATTTTTGTAATTTGTTTGGAGTTTCCTTCTGGTATTGTGGATTAGAGCCACAGAAGTAAACCAGTCTGGTAATCTCATAATCATAGGACACTCACTGGTTTTGATTTGATGTACTTTTTCTATGGACACTTGTGACTTTTTTGGTCTGCTTAGCATGTGCAATCCTTCTATGTTTGATAGTTCCCAACGTTATTAACTACAGTGGGATGCAAAGATTGCCTCACCCACTGGGAGATGAAAATGTCAAACTCTTGCTTTCTTAGATTCCCTTGCAGCTGGTATGAGGTCAAGTGACTACATGGACTTAAAGGCAGGAACCAGTGACTTGGAGAGGTAGGGACTGGGAGCCTCCACTCAAACTGAGTTCCTAGGGCAGAAACAGCAGGGCTAGGGGTAGTATGCAGAGTGCAGTGCTAGAGGGGTTGGTGGTATAAGCTGTGGAGTATTGTGCTTGCCAGTTGTGGTAGGGATGTCCACATTTAATGAGTTGTGCCATGTGGTAGTGGGTATTGATTCTGTTTCAGAGAACCTGGCTCTCCATCTATATTAGCAATTTTGTGATCTATTAATATCATGAGCATACATTTCTTTCCTGTCAAAATTAACCTGATGGTTTCTGTTGCTTGCAACCAAGACCCATGAACCGATGTCTCTTCTTTCTCTATGTCATCTCTCCTTTGGCTCTATATTTACTAACTTTCATCTTATATTACTCCCTTTGTCCTGTGCTTCTTGACTTTTCTCATATTAGCTGAAGGAGGGCTTCTGGAAAAGAGGATAGAAGGCCATTCTGGGCCTGAGAGGCAGACAGAGCCTGGCTGGAGGTCCATCAGAAACCAGACCAGCTGATTGCTAATTCAGCAGGTACAAGCTGCCAGTCACAGGGCCACACTCCTCTTCCCACCTTTGCTTCCATGACCCTGGTCCAGTCTATCATCACCTGCATATGGTAACATTTCCTGGTGTCTTCCTACTTCTGCCCTTGTCACTTTATCAAACATAAGGATCCTGTTAAAACATAAGTCAGCTTATGTTAGTTCTCTGTAAAAACTCCAATGTCTATCTATTTCTCTCAGATTAAAAGTCTTCATAGAGTCCTAAAGGTTCCTCTCTCACCCAATATTTTCTTCATATCTGTTTGATCCCTAGGAGATACTAAATACAGGAGGGAATGCTGGGCAGGGAAGGCCCCGCTCCCTTCAGCAGTAAAGCCATGCCTTCCTGGACCTTTTGGATAATCTGAGCTGTTCCACAGGGTAGGAGAGGGGAGTGGAGAGAGAGAGAGAGTCCTTGGTCTGAGTGGGAGCCTGGCGTTGGGGTACGGAGTAGGAGGGCTGATCTTGGTGAGGATCCCCTCACCAAAGATCCCATGAGGATTGCCTCATGGGATCCAAAGGCTCAATCTGCTTCTGACTGGAGACTGCGAGCAGAGATGGGGTGGTGGTGGTCATGAATAGGGACAGCATTATGGCTCCTTCCCCAATTTCTCAAGCACTGAAACAGAGAAATAAATTGAGGGATGCAGCAGCCACCACCAGCCAGCACTCAGAACCATTCATTTCTACACATCCATGAGATTGGCAGGCAGGCACCACTTTGCCCCACCTGTCCCCAGCCCACACGCAGGTGACATTGTCAGGAAGGGACAGCTAGGGAGAGAGAGATGAGGCAGCAAGATGAGGTGGGTGAGGTCACTGCAGTGGAACTTGCTGGTGCCCAGATCAATGCCATGATGGGGAAGAAGACAGCAGGTGGTAGGTGCTTTTAGACAAAGGCTCTTCCAGAATCGAGAAATTAAATTCTATACGGCGATTCAGTGCTTTTTCCTTTCTAGTTTGGAAAGCTCTAATCATTTTTGGCTTTTGAAGAACTCATAATGTATACACTTAAAATATTTAGCTTCTTTTTCTTTAAATTCTGAACAATTGCACTCACTATGATGCCATGACTTAACTAACATCAGGATACTATATGAAAATACTCTGTTGCATAAGACACAGTAAGGTACATTATTAACATCTATAATGCTGAGGAGTGTATAGCTGTCATATTTGCACTTATTTACAGTTGTACCCTGTTTTTTAGGAGTAAATTCCTCCTGCAAGCCAGAGAACTCACTACCTCAGTTTTGGGATCCTTAAATGTAGAGGTTGCAACTGTGAGTTAGAAAGCATGTCTTCTGTTGTTCTTTAAGCCAATGATCTATTCAGCATGTGACGGGGGCATAGGGGCATCTGAGTATTGGACATGTCACCGGTGCCTCAGAGGAGGGAACCAAGGTGCCCCTACGTGGTTTTTTAGAAACATTTTATCAATGCGTAATATAGATACAGAAAAATGTCCAAATCATCAGCGTGCAGCTTGGTGACTATCCACGAATTAAACTCAAGTATATAACTAGCATCCAGATCAGGAATGAGGATATTACCTGCTCCCCAAATCCCCACACTCCTCCTTTCCAGCCACTTTCTCCACAATGGTAACCACTGTCTGTCTTCTAGCAGCATAGGTGAGTCTCACTTGTTTTTGGACTTTACATCAATGGATTCATACAGTGTTAAATCCTTGGTGTCTGCTCCTTCGCTAACCACTTTTGTAAGATTAATCTGTATTGTTCACTTTCCTATTCTAAATGCTATACCGTAGCCCATTATTTGTGCATTTTGCTGTTACTGGGTATTTGGGTAGTTCTCAGTTTTTGGATGTTAAGAATAGCGCTGCTCTGAACATTCTTGTTCCAGTCTTTGGTGAACATTTATATGGTTCTCAGTTGGATATATAGCTAAAAATAGAATTGATTGCTTAAAAAATAGGCATATATTTAGTTTTAGAAGACACTGTGCCAGTTTATATACCTACTAGAAGTGTATGAGAGTTCTGTTTCCTCTCTAATACCTAGTATTGTCTGTTTTTTAATTTTAACCTTTCTGTGGCTGTGTAGTGGTGTAGCACTGTGGTGTTAGTTTGCCTTTCCCTGATGCCTAAAGAAGTAGAACACCTTTTCATATGCTGATTGGCCATTTCCTTTTCTGTGAAGTGCCTGTTCCAGTCTTTTGCCCATTTTTCTACTGGGTTACCTGCATTTTTCTTATTGGTTTATAGGTATTCTTTATCTTTGGTTATGATTTCTTTGTTGGATTGGACCCTGCATTCACATTGTCCCCTCCCTATCTATCTCTGTTAACTTTCTGATGCCATCTCTGGGTATTTTACCCATTGGTCATTTCTTTCCAGCCACTGACTTCTTATTCCTTGGAGAGCTCTGCCAGGCTCACTCCTACCTCAAAGCTATGTGAGCTCTCATTTCTGCCTGGAATGTTCTTTCTTTGAGATCCACATAGCCCCTTCCCTTAAAATCTTCAAGCATTCGTTCTCAGAATCACCTTCTTGGCACCTTCCCCAATTTATCTATTTGGTCTTGCAATACCCCTTCAAGACATATCTTTCACCCCTATCCATTCCTTCTTTTTTTTTAAAAAAACAAAACTTTGTATTATGTAAATTTTTAAACATATTCAAAATTAGAAATATTGGTATAAAGACCTTTCCTCACATATCTATCATCCAACATCAATAATTATCAAAATTTTTGTTATTTTTTTATCCATTATTGCTTCAGTCTGCATGTTTAATGGATAAATACCCTTTTTTTTTTTTTTTTTTTTTTTTTTTTTTTTTTTTTTTTGGGAACACAAACATCATGCCATCATCAAATCTAAGAAAATTAATAAGGTCATATCATGTCCAACCATAGTCTTATTTCCCAGTTTTTTCAAAAGTGTCTTGGCACAGTTGATACATTTGAATAAAAGTCCACACAAAGTATACATTTTGCTTTATTACTTTTTTCCATAGTAATAGTCAAAATGTTATATATTTTGCTTGTTTATTTGCTAATTTTCTGTCTTTCATTGGACTGTGTACTCCATGTGATATTTGTCTATTTGTTTTTTGTTATATCTCCAGCACCAAGAATAGTTCTCGATACATAGAAGAAATAAAATAATTGTTTGTAGAATGAATGCGTAAACGTAGTTGGCAACATGGATGTAATAGCTTAAAGGGTATGCTGTGTCAATGTGGTCAAATCTGTTACCTTCCCTCTCGAGAACTCTGGGCAGCTTTTCTGAGTCTCAATTTTCTTATCTATAAAATGGGCCTAATAACACCAACTTTGAGAATTAGACAAATATAAGTGTTTAGTGCCCGGTAGTTTTTACATGCTAAAGGTATTTTCATTTTTCATTATAACTGCTTTTAATAAGGCATAAGCAAATAAAAGCAGTGTAGAAAGAACTTGGCCTTGCTAAAAGTGAAGTCTAGGCTTTGTCCCTGACTCTGGGGACATAACCTCTTAAACCGTTGGTACTTCCTGAGTGACAGGAATGTTCTTCTTATTGCATTACACTTGATAGTTTATGCTACTGAAGTGACTCCTTGTGGGCCCCTTAGGACACGTGATATCAGCTCTACCTCTGGGGTAGGGGGAGAGCTGCATGTTGAATTCAGCTACATAGCCAATCAGTCAGTCAGTCATTCAATCATGCCTTCCTATGAAGCATCATAAAAACTGTAGATGCTGAAGATTGGGTCAGCTCCCCTGGATGGCCATGCTCCATTCCTATTTTTATATATTGGTGATGGGAAGGTAATACGTTTGGAAAATAACAAAAATTTTTTATTTGAAAACTTCTCAGATTCTTCCCTAAGCGTTGCTTCCTTTTGCTAACTTTCCTGTAATAAACTGTAACTCTTGAGTATAAGTGTTTAATGAGTTCTGTATGGTTAAGCCTGAGTATGATTTTGGGAAGCTCCTAAACTTGTAGTTGGCATCAGAAGTGAGGGCAGTCATGGCGACTATACCCTCTAATTTTATAATTGGACACTATCGTTGTAGGTAGTGTCAAAGTTTTAGGGAGACTTGGCACTCTGAAGGCCTGTACCCTCAAATGTCACACATGGTGGTTGGTGTCAGAAGAACTGGGATTCAGTAGAATGACCCTAAGTCACTGAAACATGGTTTGGGATAAGAAAGAATGAGGGGGCAGAGCTTGACAGATCTTTGATCCCCGGACGGCCACAGGATCATGCATGGTGTGCAATGGCAGCTGTGCTGTTATCAATTATTGGAAGTAAAAGTTATCAATGAAATTTAGGAATGATGGATCTAACTCCCAGGGAGTTAGTTCATTGGATGCATAAGGAAATGCAAAGTAGCAAGAAGAAAGTAGAATATACAGTTCTTTGGTTATAGTTATTTATTTTAATAGCTAATGGAGTATAGGTGGAGATGGATCCTTTTAACTAAGCTTGGATGTTGGCTGGTCTGAGCTTCTGCCTGCAACCTCAGGACCACAACTCATATTCTGGCTAAAGTTCAACTGAAAGTGAAAGAAAGTGTTGTGGTACATCCTGATGCTTGTGGGTCTGTGTTACAGCCTCTAGCCTCAGGGCCCCTGCCAATGGGAGAAGTAAAAATAAAAGCAGAAGAAAGTTTGAGGTAGATCCTGATACTAGACAAAATTTGGATTCCAGCTTGTCCATGCTATAGCCTCCGGGCTCAGGGCTGCCACTACCAGGAAAGTTAAAATGAGAGAAGGAGAAAACTTTAGGGGTACTGCCCGAGAGTAAGCAAGCTTGAATTCCAGCAGGCAGAAGATGGAGCCCATTGGTCTCTTCTAATTAGAAAAGTTATACTGAAACAAGAGACAGCAAATTATACATATGCATATGAGTTGCATACAAAGGGGACAGGTTTCATTTTCTCTCTTTGACCTGGAAAGTCCAGAACTTAGTCTAAGGTCAAGTTCAAAATGACGTTTAGTAAACATGCATAGTGCATTAGAAACGAGGCTACGTGTGGTGTCCAGAGATCTGATTTTAAGTCCCATCATCGCTATTTAATATCTTTTTGACTTTGGAATTTGTATTCGTTCGCTTGGGCTGTCAAACAGGATGCCACTGACTGGGTTGTTTAAACAAAAGAAACCTATTTTCTCACAGTTCTGGAGGCTACACGACCAAGATCAAAGTTCCACCAGGGTTGGTTTCTGGTGAGGCCTCTCTTCCTGGCTTGTAGACAGCTGTCTTCTCATTGTGTCTTTACATGGCTTTCTTATGTGTATGTGTGCAGAGAGAAGGAGATATGCCCGGTGTCTCCTTTAAAAAAATTTGTTTTATTATTATTATTTATGCCTACAACACCTGGTCTTCCAAGGTGGTCTCCTATCCAAGTACTAATCAGGCCCAACCCTGCTTAGCTTCCGAGATCAGAAATCAGTCTTGTTCAGGTGGCATGGCCATAGACCATGGACTGTGGCTTCCCTGAGGCACAAACCCAGGACCTTCTGTGTGTAAAGCAGATGTGCTAACCACTACACTATGAAACCATGTCTCTCCTTCTTCTTTTTTATAGGGACTCTGGCCCTATATAGATTAGGGCCCCACCCTTATAAACTCATTTAATCCTAATTCTCTTTCTAAAGGCCCCGTCTCCAAATATCGTCATATTGGACTTAAGCATAAATTTGAGGGGGATACAACTCACTTCATTACAGAAATGTCGCTTAATTTTTGTTTTCTTATATGTACCTGGCTAAGTTGCTCAAATAAAGAGATCAAATAAAGAGATATATGCAGTAGATACTTAGTACTTGAATTTTATATATGTTTCAATTTATTTTTTAGACCTCTGCTATGTATAAGACTATCAAGAGGAGGGGAGATATTGGCAGGAATTTAGAATTTATATGACTAGTTTGAGTAGATTACATATGTGCTTAGAAGTTGATTTTTAGTATTCTTGAAGAACACATAGGCGTTTTTGGAAAAAGAAAAGCAGACATTTGTTTCCTTGATTTATACATGTGCTTTTCACAATGAACACAAATGCTAACTAAGTAAGCCACTTGAGTCATGCCTGGTAGAACTGGGCATCTCCCAAAAGTAATTCATGTCAGAGAGCTTTGAAATCTATAAAGTACAACACAAATGTATCACATTTTAAATTTTGAAATATATTTATACACTGAATCTCTCTCCAAGAAGGTTGGAAGTAACATCCAAAAAAAAAAAAACAACCCCCAAATACATTTGGTTGTTTCCATTTTCTGTGCCTTATCAGCATCGATTGTGGAGTAATAGGGCTAACATTCTGAGATACGTCATTTATGTGACTGTGAGAACAAGCCACATCCAATTAAAAGAACTCTTAGGTTGCAGTTGGCCTAACACTCTTCATGCAAATCTGACACATGTAACCTAGACTGTGCACAACCCACTTCTTACTCTGTGCTTTCTAAACATTCGCCACACAATTCAGAGAAATTTCACCATGTGAAAAACAAGGAATCATCTGGTGGCACAAAAATCCTAATACTATTTTAGGATTTCAGCAAACATTAGGTATGTGCTTACCACAAACCAAGTATCAGTGCCTTCTAGCCGAAGACCACCAGGAACACATCAGTACTGAATCCGCTAGCAAGGGAAAAAGCACATCATAAGGGACCGGAGGGCTTCTCAAAAAGACGTTGTGAGAAAAAACCTATAACAGGATTTGGTTTGTTTTAGGTGATTTTGTGGAGAGCTTAAGGAAACAAGAGTTTGCTTCAGATTGGATGTGAGCAGGCAGGGGTAATTCTACAATTGTCCTAAGGGCAATGGGACTTGGAATTATTGAGTGGTCCCCTGTTAGAGGTGGTGAGTGTCTTAGAGAGCTTTTCAATCATTCCCACCCATCCCCTTTTTATCTAAAATGACACTGCTCAGATGTGAAATAACTCGCCCAAAGTTATAAAAATATAAGTTGGGCTTTAAATAAATGTGTGCCTTAGGAAAGCAGAGAAGAGAGAGGCCATTAGGGATAGCAAGGGTAGTGGGGTGACTGGGGGAAGGTGAACAAAATTTATGAAGCAGTGAGTGTATCCGATCCACTCAGGGGTGGTGTTGGAAAACAGTAGGCCATTCATCAGGGGTAGATAGTTTGTGGAGTTAATTGCAGGAAGAAAGGGCTAAACAAGAAGTTGGGACCATATTATAAGAAGGTCTTGAATTTGAGAAATGGGCAGCCATTGAAAATGTTTGAAGGGAGTGCCAGGAAATCACAGGAAATATTAATATTCATAGATAATCCTGATGTTCCTAGCAGGATAATGGCTCTCATACTATTTTGACTGTTAAGTTAAAGTAAAAATACATTTTATATTGAAACTTAGTGTATGTGTGTGCACATGTGTGCATGTGCATGTGCGTGCACACACACATGCACACATACCTAAAACTTCAGTTTAACAAAACTAGATTTGGCCTTACTATGTGTGCCGCACTCTATTTTCCCTTCCATTCCATTGTATCACACCCCCCTCCCTCTACTTCACTCTATTGTAATTCATGTTGATTTCTATCCACTAAATTGATTTTTCTTCCTACTAAGGAATGCACTGAGGCTTAAAAAATATCGTTTTAAGGAAACAAATCTGTGTGGCAAAAGGGAAAAAAGGAGTAGGATGACTGTTAATAGGTAACAGTTTATTTACAAAGAAATAGTTTATTTACAAAGAAATTCATAAATTCATTCCTTCATCAAGCATTTATTAAGAATCTACTGCATAGCAGACATAGATACAAAGATACACAAAGATACAAAGATACCCAGGTCCAGTAGCATCTTTGAAGTACTCAAGGTTGGTGTGGTAGCCAATTCACTGTTGTAAATCTTTAATAAATATTTGAGAAAATGTTGCAGGATGATCTGCAATATTCTTCTCTGAGAAGAATAGGGAAGGTTTTACAGAGAAAAAGGTGCTTGAAGTGGCTCTTAGAGACTGAGCTTGCCAAGGGGAGGGCTCTGGCAGAGTGCATCCTAAGGGAAAGGATAGAGTGACAATGACAAGGAGGTTTGAAGCACAAAATATGATCTGGGTAGGGTTGCCGGATTTAGGGAATAAAGATAGAGTGCACCTAGTTAAATTTGAATTTCAGATAAACAGTGAATAATTTTTGGTATAAGTATGTCTCATCGATCTGGGAGGGGAGAGACATTCTATGTGGCTGGGTAGGTGGGTGTGGGGAAGCGGTAGAAGTGAATGTGGGGTGTATTGTGATCACGTTGTGAAATGTTATGAGAAAATGTGACTCTCCCCTGTAGACGCTTGCTCACGCTGAAGACTTGTTTGAGAATAATTGCAGAATGCTTGAAGAGTAATTTAAAAAATACACACAGAAAACTATGTAACCCTTGAGTCCTTAGTTTACTAACATGAAAAGGCAGAACCCCAGTGTGTAGGTGGCTTGATTATTAATTATTAATGATTATTAATTGCAGTTGCATAATTGTTTCTCACCTTCTATTCTGCTGATTTTAATTATTTCTACGATGCCTTTTCATCCTGTGTTTTGTTGAAAAGAGTGAATGAACACATTTTGCTGGGTATGCTGATTTCTTATTATAGTCCAGCCTGAAGTCATAATTAAGTCATTAACAGTAATAGAATAAATAACATGTATGGTCAACCAGCTGACTCTGCTCTGTTTAAGCAGTTTTCAGATGTCATAGATACAGGCTGTCTATCTTTCATCCTGCCCTCCCTCACCTTCCACCCTTGTTTGTGGAAATGGCTCTCCTTCCCCATCCACTCTTTGCAAAATCTTAGGTCAGCCTCTGGCAGGCCAGGAGAGGCACCTGACCCAAAAAAGACCAGGCAGAGTCCAGTTTCTCTTGTAATAATTGTGCTACTCACAGTAGCCATGTTTTTCTGCTATGTGGACTGGAAAATCAGGGGAAGCTGGTCAACACTGGGTGGTGGTGGTGGGGCAGGGCTTGGGCAGTAATTCAGAGAAGGCAGGATAGAGAGTGAGAGCATCTGTGTTAAAGCAAAAACATACTAGAATGAGAGAGTGAAGAATGAAGAGACACAGAATGTCAGAGAGGAGAGAGAGGAGAGAGAATGAATCAGGACATCAAGCCTTTGGGACGTGATTAGGTCATGAGGGCAAAGCCTTCATAAATGCGATTAGTGTGCTTATAAAAGAGGCCTCAGAGTGCTAGCTAGCCCCTTGTGCTGTGTCAGGACACAATGGAAAGATGACTGTCTATGAACCAGAAAGCAGCCTCTCAGTAGACACCACATCCCCTGGTGCCTAGATCACGGGACTTCCCAGCCTCCAGAACTGTAATAAATGAATATTTGTTCGTAAGCCACCCTGTCTATGGTATTTTGTTATAGTAGCCTGGCTGAACTAAGACAGATATACATTGTTAAGCAGCTTCATCATATTTTTTATTCAGAGTCCAGCTCAAATTGCCTTTTAGCTTCATTTACCTATTTCTCTCTAGCTATTCTCCACCCTGCCCCTTCCCTACGACTTCCCCGCTCCTTTTATGGTAGAATCAAAGGCACCAAAAGATCTAATAATTTCTTCCTGGCTCATTTTCCCTCCTCTTGTGAAAGGTCAGGGGGCTAAAACTGATGAGAGACCTGTAAAGGTCAAGAGTGATTGGAGGTAGAAATATTTCAAAGAGGAGAACAATCAGTGTGTGTATGCACGTGTGCGCCTGTGTGTGTGCTTTGTGTGCCTATGCTGTGTGTGTGTGTGTGTGTGTGTGTGTGTGTGTGTGTGTGTGTGTGTGTGTGTGAAGAGGAGAATCACAGTCTTGGCTTTAGAAACTTAACTGTGCTCTACTGAATCTCTCACTCTACTAGGCCTTGGGGCGTTAAGGCCTGTGTTGCTATCACCACTTATTTGATTTTGTGAATTCAACAGAATCTCTAGTGTCAGAAAAAAGATCTCGGTTTCCAGAAAAGAATTGAGTTGAGTCAAGAATGTACACGACTTTCTGTTTTCTGGCTATACATTCAATGTTTAAACTAAGCTAAAAAAAAAAAAAAATGGTATGTGTCACTGGAACCCATGAACTGTGCAGGGACAATGTTTAGAGTCAAAGGCTTTTGACACAAACTTGTCTCTTCCGGGGGTGGGTGGTCAGTGGTTGTTTTTTTCAGGAGGAGAAAATTGAGGGGCGTCCTCTTCCTTCTCTGGGTATTGATTGCTATGTTGCCATCCTCAAGCATCTCTACCAGATCCTTTCTCTCTGCTTGGAGGAGAGAGAATGGGAACTTTTGTACACAGTTGTACAAGGAGGAAGTCTTCATGTGGGGGCAGTTTTTACTGATGTGCCATTGTATGGGGTGGCGCCCTTCTGGAGACCATGCAGAAATGACTAGGAATCTCCTGGGAAAGAATTTAAGGTGAGGGCAGAGACAATGAGACAACACAAATTTGGTCCAAGGAACACAGCTCAGTGTAAGGCTTTGGGAGTATTTTACATTCTATGCCTCCCCCCGCCCCCTGCCCTCCTTGTCCTAGGCACTGGTATTAGAGCCTTGAGCAGCGGAGACTGAAATACAAGGGCACTAAAGCTCCTCTGTCACAGCAGTTTACATATGTGGTAACTTGGTTACACACAGATAGTTAGCCTAAACCTTTGTCGCAGTTCTCTGGGTAGCTGATGGCCTGGTCAAGGACCAGAGCAGCCCACAGCAGGCTTGGCTTGGGCTATGGTGGGAGCCGTGGTAGGAACACGGCCTTGTCACATGCAGCAGGCAGGAGAAACCCTGCAGATACTCCTGGAGTTCATGTTTGGGCGTGGGGGTGGGCTAGGACGGGGCTGGATTCTACTATTGTGGGTGGAAATGGAGCTGGAAATGGAACTGTTTCTAACACGGAGACGCTGGTTTTGGATTCGAGACTGGAATGATGTGGGGAACACTAGTGACAACGGGGCATAAAACCAGTAACGTTTATCAAAAGCCTGTCATTGCTCAAGTTCATTGAAAAACAATAAGCTGACTTTAAAAAGCCAATGAAAGAACTTATAAAACTTGTTGTAATTTAGTTACATTGATCATAAAAAGAATTACTTTGCATAGATGTAGATAATAAACTTGTTACAAAATAAATCTCCAGGATTAGAACCCATTAAAGGTACCATAACCTTTCTTCTATTCCCATCATTAACTTGTGGTCTTATGGCCAGAAGCCGCACCTGCGGTGAGAAGGCAGTTGTGGTCCTGCCCTCTCCCCTCTGCTCTGTGGACCAGCTCAGGGGAAGGATGTGTAGTGCTTCGTGGCAGAGCTAGACTCAGTTCAGGGGCCTTCCTAGTTCTCTGAGTCAAGGTCTTGCCCAAGGAGCTTCCAGAAAATGCGAGTCTCTGTGGCCTCCTCACTGCCCTCGGTCTCTCTCATCCATCTCAGACCTTGTGCCTGGGAACATTTCAGCATCTCCACTCAGGCCCCCATTGACTCAGCAGCTGCTCTCTTCCCGAAGCAACTGGGAACCCCAGAGATCAGGGCTTCTCACTGGGTCACCTTTAATTGTGGGGAAATGTTCCGCCTTTTCAATCGAGGACTTGGTGACTGCACTGCCACGTGCAAAGTGCTGTTCTGGGCAGAGCCGGGAGACCTGCGGGGCTCAGCACACCACTTCTGCCCTAGGAGCATTTGGGGACAGAGAACATACAATGAAATTAGCAAAGGAAGAGAGAAGAAACCAGAAAGACGGTATCATGGAATAGCTAAGAGTTTGGGCTCTGAAGTCTAAGGTGACTATATTCAAATCTTAGCTGCTGCAGGAGATTTTGGGGAAGGTCTATTAACCTCTTAAGCTTCAATGTTCTTGTCTATAAGATGGCAATAACCATAATACTCTCCTTTGCCTCAGATGCAAAACTACCCCCAGGTTGTATAGGCCCCAGGCAAACATTTGTGTGGGTCCCCTATCTATATAAACAACTTGAGTCTCCCATCTGGTGGCCCAATCTCACACCACCCTGCAAAAGAAACACCACTCTGGGCAGTGGGAAGTGTTTGCTCACTAGGCACCCTTCCAGAGCCAGGGTTAGACCAGTGGCCCCGGGATGACCTCATAACTGTGAGTCTCGGAGCTCCTTGGCACCTGGTCGACCCTATTCTGCATAAAGGAACTGCCAGCACAGCAGTGTTGAAGGACCAGACACTGATGAGAGGCCTAGAAAAGGGTGAGGAAGGAGCTTCAGAAAAGCACAGGTTCTCTGAGGTGTGACACTGGGGTGTGGCTCTTTTGTGTGTGTGTGTGTGTGTGTGTGTGTGTGTGTGTGTGAAAATGGAGAGAGAATTTATGAAAAGCATCTCGACAATTAGCATGACTACGAGCACATAATAATTTCTCAAAAATAGTGTTATTATTCTTCCGATAGCAATAATTGCCAGACTCCAGAGGGTCGACAGCAGTTTCTAGAGAGATTAACTAGAGGGAAGAGATTTGGGATCAAGAGGCCACCAGGTGGGGTTGCTGAGAGAAGGTGCCATCCCACAGATGAGCTATGTGATGGCCTTCAGTGTCATCAGGACATCACCAAGTGACCGGCCTTGGAACAATGGGAGGCAATCTTTATTACAGAAATGTGACTTGAGTCCTGCTGACCCAGGAGAGCAGGAGGGTTTGCAGGGGCTGGTTGCAAGGACAGGGCAGAGCCTGGGGGAGCCAAGGCCCAGAGGCTGGAAAGTTCAGGGGGTGCCCAGGGAAGAGTGGGTAAATGCCACCCCTCCCCCAGCTAGAGCAGAGGTTTGCTGCAAACTGTAAAATAGCAGAGGGCTGTCTTATGAGACTATGATAAAGGGAGAAGAGCCCTGGAGGCCAAGAGCCATGTGGAGGGTGGCGTCAGGTGTGTGTGGGGGGCGGTGGGGGTGGTTGGGGGTAGGGGTGTGGGGAGGGAATATTTTCCTGAAGCAGGACTCACAGGAGGAGTATTTCTCCCCTCCCCCAACTAATCCGAGGCTGCCCTGGGCTGTCGAGGCAGAGATGGGGAGGCCTGAGGAGGTGCCGCTTGCCCTAGCAAACAGCCACCAAACAGCCATGTGTTTGTGCCAGTGAATCCCGAAAAGGATTACTATGCAAATTAAATTAAAATTTAGGAAACACACGCACTGCAACGAGACCTTCTAATCTGTAGCTCCAAATAGGCAAACAGCCCTGTTCAGCAATTAAGCAGCTGTGATGATCAGCAGCAGCCAAACGCTGGAGCGCACTCATCACAGCTCAGGTCACGAACGCACCAGGTTAGGACGGGCTGCGGCGGAAGCGGGCTCCGCACCGCGGCTCTCCGGCTCTGCTCCCTCCTGGCAGCATCTTGTACACCCAGATTGCGCAGGCCTACCTCCTGTGAAGGGAAGGACAGAGTCTAAGAAAAGGTCCTTCATTGGCTTTTGAAGGGATGGATCGGGTGACCTTTGCCAAGGACAGCTTTAATAGATCCTGGAGAGAGGAGCGCGCCAACAGGCTGCCCCACTGGGGGGCGGGCTTGTCCTACTCACCGGCTTCTCAGCAGCTGGGCTGAGGTGGCGGGACCCCGTTCCTCCACCACCGTTGTCACACTGTCTTTCAGAAGTGTTCTAAACAGCACCATTTTCTTTTGTCTTTCATATTTGAGAAAAAAAAATACAGAAAATTTGACAAATACAGAAAACCACAAAGAAAAAAAATTGCTCACTGCCCCTGAGCTCTAGAATTCCTGTTAGCATTTTTGTGTTATTAGTCGATTTTTTTTTTAAAATAAGTAACAGATGCCATCAGAATACATGTTTAGAATACATGTTTGGGGTGAAATTCTTTTTCTTTCTTTCTTTCTTTCTTTCTTTCTTTCTTTCTTTCTTTCTTTCTTTCTTTTTTCTTTCTTTTGAGAAAAATAAACGGATACATTTTCTGTATTTAGCATGGGAGAACATCTTGCCCCTTGGTATAGGAAGGACAGAGATGAAGTGTGGGGCTGGGCAGCTGTGTGAGTCTCTCTCTTTCTCCCAGAAAATGAGATGACTGGGTCTTTCTTTATCTTTTGTTATTGCCTTTGTTTTAAAGTCTATTTTATCTAGTATATGTATTGCTACCCTAGCTTGTTTTTTTTTAAATTTGTTTCCATTTTCATGAACTATTTTTTTTTCTATCCCTTTGCTTTCAATCTCTGTGTGTCTTTCAGTCTGAAGTGAGTCTCTCGTAGAAAGCATATGTAAGGATCTTCTCTTTTTTTCCATCCAGCCAGCCTATGTCTTTTGATTGGCACATTTAATCCATTTACATTTAAACCAATTGTTGCTAGATATGTAGCTACTACTACTTTATTACTCATATTTTTGATCTTCTTCCCCTCCTTCTTCTTGGGTGGGGGCCTGTCACTTCTGTTAAGAAAATGTGAGTTCTGCTGCCTGTGTCAAGCAGGTCTCTTTCAGTGACAAGCAGAATAAGTGCAGTGGCCACTGGGCAACATGTTTTTTTTTCTTTCTAGATCACTTGCCGAAGACAATGCAATACACATAGTAAACTCAGAGAAAAGGCAAATTAAAGATGTTTTTCAGACATTTAATTCAACGAAGTTGGCTTTTTCCTATTTTTTTTCTCCTTTTCATATTCTTATTACTTTAACAGAATTTCAAGATACTTAAGAGTTAAGATACTTAAGATCAAATCAACTGTATGGCTATTGTGCTCTCCAGAACATAAAAATAGGAAGTAACCTAAGAACAGAGAAATAATGATGCTTCAACAAAAACACATACTTTTCAGGGTTCATGGAATCTTAGAATGTAGGATCTTAAAACACCAGAGAGCCCATAGAGGTGACGTAGCTAAACACCTGGGAGTCTACACTTACACTCCTTTTAGTGACTATGGCAGACATCATTAACTGATCACATTTTCCCCATTATTGTGTAGAGACGTGGCCTAAAAATTCTTCTCAGCAAACTATTCTGGTCCTTCTCTATCAGTTCATGGGAGTTGGTACTTAAGATGGAAGTGTGACATGTGACATTTGACTTAGATATATCACCCACTCTATGGAGGCAGTTTCCCTTATCCTTGGATAAGTAATTTAGGACATCTTATGTCTGCTCCCAACTTATCAGGGTAGCTCCCAACAATTACATACCATGAAGTTCAGCTAAATGGAATCCTCTCTGGTCCCCAAAGAAAGCCTTCATTGTTCTTCTATTACAATGTAAGTCTTTAGAAGTGCACAGCATTGCTACCCTCTAATGACATTCTAGCGTTTTTCAACGAGTGTCAAACGCTGTCTGAGCAGTTTTCTAACCATTCCCGCTTAAGAATTTGATGTGATTGCTTCACTTAGATTCTCATAGCACGCTACACCTTTTAATAAACTCTTGCAGGTGTTTTGTCTCCAAGACTTTTAAATTTTATTTTAAGCTGATTTAAATTTTTCTCTTGGCCAACATTTTTAGAACATCTAAACATTTCAGAACATCTGGATGAAATGTAAAAGACTTAGCTAATCTTTCCAATGTTTGGTCTGCCCAGTGCAACAAGTCTAAAAATTTTGGAAGGAAAAACTTTCCTTTTTTTTCTAAATTTAATTTACTGGAATTTGATGTTTTTCTTACCAGTGTGAAATCACTTATTCTTGTTTTCATTGTCCCAGTCAAATCTGTATCTTAAAAAAAAAAACAATCTGTATCTTAGCAACTATTTAAGAGGCACCTTTCAGTAGAATATGTTTTTGTGCAAAGGTAGATAACTATATTTTTCTTGGAGCATAACAAATGTATAGACAGCTACGGGCTCACTAGCATGCTGATCACAAATTTCATGGTAGAAACTCACTGAAATCTCCATAACATTAATATTCATTATAAAAATAGAAGCCAGAATAATGCGAGTCTCTTCTAAGGGAAAGCTCGAGTTATGGCACACTAAAAACTGTGACATGAAAAACATTTTGAAAAATAACTAAGAACTCTTCTGACTTAAAAAATAACAAATCTACATTACATCTGTCATGTAAATACAGAGTGTCTTAAATTGATACATGTCTGATTATTCTTATTTGTTCCAAACCATAGTTCCTCCTGTTTCTTCCTTAGATTTAATGCAAAACTCTCCCTCTTCAAGTTGTCAGCTTCCTCTTTTTCTATCCTTGGTGGAACTGGCTTATGGCTAAATACCATTGTTAATATGATACTTTTTCATTGCTCAAGATGTATAGTCACTTTCTGTTCTTCTAGCTGAAATAATCTTTATTCTTTTAATCTTTTCTCAGAAGTTCTGGTTTAGTCCCCTTTTTATTGCTCTCGAATGGATCCTCTCTGAGTTCACTAGATTTTGTTCAATTCTGTATTGAACGGAGTAGTTTAATAAAGGTTGTTTTCCATTGTTCCAAGGCAGGTTCATGGTAATACCCTAATGAGTGACTGACAAGTGATACTGCATGAAAAAGCACTTTGTGAACACTAAAGGAGCAACTAAATGGAAGAGATGATTATTGCTTGATTGTACACCTTGAGCAGAGGTCCTTATTTTTGGAAGTAGGGTTTAAATATTTGTTCATTTTTTCAGTCACTTGTTCATTTATTCAACAATAACCTTCCTAGCAAATGTTAAGTGCTAGACAAGTATTAGAAGTTGTACAAAATCTGCTTCAAGAGTCTTTAGCTTTGAACCCCATAGGACAGCTTTACTTGCTATTTCAGTTAATCTCTAGTAAGTAGTGTAAAGAAATTCTCAGGGGTTGGGGCAGGGCAATGTTGAACAAGCTCCCTCTACCTTAATCAAAAGCAAATTTCCTCTCCCTTCATCCCTTCAGTACTAGAATCCCAGAACACAACCTAGGGTTCCTTCAACTCATTTCTACATGAGGGCAAGTTTGCTGTTATTTGGACATTATCCCCTCAGACTGAGGGTAGTATTTGTGTCCCTTTGTGCAAATCTTGATGTTTCAGTCTTCAGTTGGTTCGTTTTTTTGTCTCAGCTGGTTCAAAGAGTTTTCATATAAGTTAGACACATGTTAACTATGTAAATAAGAATGTTGTAGTTTAAGCAGAAACCATTTATCTGATTTATTTTAACAATAATTACAGCATATTTATTGAATGCCTATTCTATAGTATGCTAATCAATGTTAACTCTCACAGAGGGCTCACATCCCAAGAGGTAGAGGCAGAGATATATAAAAATGAAACTATAAAGTATTATGTATGATGTAGAGTGCAGGAATCAAACAGTTTTACCAAGGAACTAAGGATAGAAAAAGTCTTGAGCTGAATTTCAAAAGATTAGAGGACACCAACTTTCTGTTTTGGTCATGATAGGGTAACAGACATAAGATTTATAATTTTGTCATAAAGAAATATAAAACTGTAAAAATATATGTATTAACTGTTTACAACCATAGGGATAGACTTGAGAATAGGGAAACGCATGATGTGACCTTCCATTCATCTCAGCTTTTTGCCTGGGCACTTTCCTAATCTCTGCACAAGAAGGAGAATCCACACACGGATCAGTAGTCCCAGTGGAAAGAGCAAACAGAGATCAGAGTTTGGTGCTATTGGATAACTGGAATGTGCTGGGCAGGATACCTGAGAGGAGAACACTGCTTAGAAAAGTACTTCCAGAAATTTGTATAGGGGTTCTCTTTAGTCTTTAGTTTTTAGACAGATTTTAAGCTTGTGCTATGCAAGGTGAGACTCCAAGAGAACTGGTAGAAAATAACTACTAGGACTGTGAGCAGACTGGAGATATCCGAGGTTCCCTATTTCTGGAAGATATTGGAGTTCTGAAAAGCTGGAGTGGAAGGCCTTGCCAAACATTCCAGACATTTAACTAAGAACCCAGAAAGGCCATACCTTAAGACAGGACTACTCTTGTCATAGATAAAAGACTGTTTTCAGATACCTCTTTGCAAAGCCTAAAATAAGTCTGAATAAGGTAAAGCTGATCAGCTAGTAAATCAACTACATGCCAGAATAAAAGTCAAGACCATTTAATGGAAGACAATGTAATGCAGCATCCACAGTATGTAGCTCACATAAAAAGAAGTAGATGTCCAAAAAAGTAGTAACATAATCAGGAGAAATATCAGCTAATGCTCACAGAATCAGCGATGATAGATACATTGGAATTAGCGGTGAGGATTTTAAAGTGGCTATTATAAATACATGCAAAATCTTAAAGGAACAAAAGAACATTGAGTATAAACAGATTGGAATCTCAGGATAAAAATGGCAATTACCAAGAATAACCAAAATGGAAATTCTCAACTTGAAAAAAAATATAAAACGAAAAATACACTGAAATGACTTACAATTTACAATGGAATAAACATTTGATGATATTCAATATCCATTCAAGATAAAACTTCTTGGCAAAATATGAATATGAGGAAACTGCCTCAGTCTGATAAAAAAATTTATGAAAAGCCTATAACTAACATCATACTTAATGAATGATTGAATATGTTCCCACTAGGACTGGGAACAAGGCAAGGCAATAGTCTCACCATCTCATTTTCATACTGTCCTGGAGATCCTAGTCAGTGCACAAGAAACAGAAGGTATACAGATTGGAAAGAAGTAAAGCTGCTTTTATTCCCATTTGACATGATTGTACACATAGAAAAATTTAAGAAATCTACCGGGGGTGGGGGGGAGAAGAAGAAGATTAAGAAAAGAGGGAAAAAAAAAAGTTAAACCCATAAATAAATTTAACTGGATCAAAGAGTACAAGATCATTATATAATTAATTGTATTTCTATATTCTAGCAATGAACTACTGGGAAATGAAATTAAAGAAACACACAATATTTGCAATAGCATAGAAAAAGAATATACTTAGAAATAAATTTAATGAAAGCTGTGTAAGAACTTTCTGTTTAAAACTGCAAAATATTACAGAGATACTTATCTCGTTAAAGAAGAAATATACTATGTTCATGAATTAAAAGACACAGTAGTGTTAAAATGACAATTCTTTCTAAAGTGATCTATAGATTCAATACTATTTCAATTAAAATCTCAACAGGATTTTCATTTTAGAAATAAGCAAGCTGATTCTAAAAATTATATGGAAATGCAAAAGACCTAGAATAAATAAACCAATGTTGAAAAGAAAAGCAGGAAAAAGTTGTTTTAAAACTTACTGTAAAGTACACAGTAATCAAACAGTGTCATTTTAGTGTAAGGATAGGAAAATAGATAAAGGAATATATATAAAGACCAGAAATAGACTACATTAATATAGTCAACTAATTTCTGATGAAGTTACTCAAGGAATTAAATGGTAGGAATACTGTTGGAAGAAATGAATATGTTTAAGGAAAAATGAATCTTGCCTCCATCTCACTCACACCATACACAAAAATCAATTCAAGATAGATCACATACCGTATAAAAAATAAATCCACAGAACTTCTAGAAGTAAGCATAGAAGAAAAATATAAATTTTCGGTAAGCAATCTAACGATTTCCTAGATAAGTCAAAGAGAACAGAATCCATAGAGGAGAAAATTGATAAATTTGTTCAGCAATATCAAAAGCTTCTATTTATCAAAAGATGTCATTAATTAAAGGATAAGAATGCCATAGATGGGGAGAAATATTCACAAAACATGTATCTGACAAAAGGTTTCTATTGAGACTATGTAAAGAACTCTTACTCTGCAATATTAAAAAGACAGAAAATTCAGTTGAAAATGGGTAAAAGTCTTGATCAGAAACATAAACACAAATGGCCAAAAAACACATAAAAAGAGTCTCAACATATTAGTCATCAGGGAAATGAAACTTGAAACCCAAATGGTATATCACTTCACACCTAATAGAATAAATGACAACAACAACAATAACAACAGCAACAAAAACTGATCACACCAATGTAATTAATAATGTGGAGCAACTGGAACTCTCACCTATTGCTGATGGAACAGTAAAATGGCACAACCTGTTTGGAAAAAGTGTGGCAGTTACTTATAAAGTCAAACTTGTATCCCCTCTTCAGCTCTCTAAAATAATGCGAACACAAAACCAAATGGGAGTTCCAAAATAAATGGAAACAAGACAATAAATATTCTTACACAGAGATGTTTATTGCTGCTCTATTATTACTAGCACAAAAGTAAAAACAATGCAAATATCTATTAATAGTAAAAGCTATAATACAAACATACAATGGAGTATTATATAGCAATTATAGGAATGAGCTAGTAAATACATAACAACACAGATGTATATTGTGGTATGCTGGTAAATGTTTAGTAAGCAGCTCCCAAAGCCTAGTAGAAAAAGTTCTAATTTGTAGTGTTTGCTTATTTCCATGGTGTTATTACTCCCACCATGGCCAATTTTAAGCTACCAATGTGATTACACAGAACCCAGAATGGGAAGAAATGCTCAGTAGCATACAATTACACAGAATGAATGTAGATAACCTCAAGAGAATGGATAATAGTGAAATGTTTAAAATATTAGGAAAGGATGCATTTTGAGATAAAAATGTTCTTTGTTTTAAAATATAAATTATTTAATTTTGAGTTATAGGTTTAATTTTTAATAGTTACTTTTAGCAATCAGCTCTCAAAATTCCTGAAAATTTAGCAGTTAGCTCTTGCAAACTAATTTGAGCTAACTCCAGCTCTCTAGTGGATGAATCTCCAAGCATGCTGAATGAAAAAGCCAGTCACTAAAGAGTAACTACTGTATGGTTTGATTTACATGAAGCTCTATAATAGGCAAAACTAATTTATAAAAATAATAACTAAAAAGTAAAAATATTTGTTGTCTCTTGGTTTCGGAGTAAGGAATGAGATTGACTGGAAATGAACAGGAGGAAACTTTCTGGGGTGCTGGAGAAGTTCTATATCTTGATAAGATGTATGTTTTTGTCAGATTATATTGAACTATACACTCAATCAGTGCATTTCTTTGCATGTAAACTGTACCTGAATAATAAAGAAAAGCAAAATGGAATTAGCCATATGAACAATAAAATAATTAATGAATGAGGCCAAAATATACACACGCACAAAGACAGTATCAGGCAAGCCAAAAGAGAGGGCCCACCATGAACAAAGAATATGGAAGTGTGAAAAAGTTTTTTATATTTGGCACATTCCATTGGTTCTATTTGTCTAGAGATGGTCGGAGAGGCAGGCTGGGGCCTGAGTGACTTCATATAGCTATCCATGAAGGTGCCCTGTGATCCAGGCCTCAACAAACATTTTCTGTAAAGGGAAAGATAAGAAATATTTTAGGCTCTATTGCATATTCTCTTCTTTTCTTCTTTCTAACTCTTTAAAAAATAAAACTATTCTTAGCTCAGGATTGTACAAAAAATGACGGGCTGGATTTGGCCTGCACTTGGCAGTCTGCTGGCCCTCCATCCTATCCTAAACACTTTTGTGTATAAAAGGGGTTCCTCCAAGCAGAACCATGACATAAGGGTTACCAGAGAGATTTGGGAACACACAGAAGAGAATGACTAATTCTTCCTGGCAGAATCTTCTCAGAGGATGTAGCATTTGGGTTGGGTTTTGGAGGATAAGAAAGTTCACACAGAGAATATCAAGTTACAGGGGATAGAATTTCCCCTGAGAGTCAGGCTCTGTCATTTGACAGTCATATGATATAGGGTAAAGCTTTGCTAGCCCTGAGTATCTTCATCTTTAGGGTGAGTATTATAATACTTACCCTTCTAATCTGGGAAGAAATGCAATGAAGATTAAAAACCTACAAAAACAAAAGTCCTGCTTGAAAGTTAAAAGTGCCTTAAAAACGTGATTGTTACCTCAGACTTTTCATCTTGCATGAGCCAGGGTGATTCATGCCACTTGTGTGTGCATGGTTATTGCTGAGATCATTGGGGTTATGCCTGAGTGTTTGGAGCTTACCACTCAGCTCTCAAGAGAGGACCGAGTGAGTCAGGAACAGACTTTGATATCTCCTTGTTGATTGTTATGTGAGCTATTTGCATACTGATCTAAAACTAAATTTGTTCAGCTCCTTGCTTAAAAGTACAAGTCAGATGATTATTTGGTGTTTTTGAGGGTCAGTGTCAGTATCTGTTCCTCTCTCCCCAACTACTATTATTCCACAACACCTGACATTCTGACACCATAGATTCAAGTCCTTCTTTAGAATGAAAATAGATTTTGGAGGGTGGGGAAGGGAAGTGGGACATATAAACTAGCTATCAGCCAGTGAAATGACTTGGTGCATCAGATTCCTGGAAATGATGTAATGGAGCCATTTGTTTCTGAGTAGACTACCTGGGGCCAAATTCTGTGTGCAAATTGTTTAGTCTTTCTGTTTCTCCATTTCCTTATACATGACATGAAGATAATGACACTACCTAGTAGTAGCCATTATCATTTAACACACAACCATATATCAGGAACATAGCACAGTGCCTGCCAGATAGGAACACGTTAGCTATTATTGTTATTTCTAGTCAAGGTCACGTGGAAATAGTAAAATAGTTTTTATAGCTGAAGCTAGGAGTGGGAGAAAGGAAAAATTGAGATGGGACTAAATACAAAGATCATCTAAATTATTGTTTTTTCACATATTGAACCTATTAGTATTGTCTAATGTGAGCCAGTATTTCAGTATAGAATGAAAGGTGTCCTTGTCACCCTTCCCTAAACAATAAAGTCTTCATCATGATGAGACTTAGAGAGATTATTCTTCTATATTCTTCTATAGCCTGCCTCTTTCATCTGTTTATTTGACTCTTTTTTCCTCTCTAGACAGTGAGCTACTTGAGGACAGGGATTCTGTCGTTCATCTTTTTATTTTTATTACTATCATGGGGCCCCCAGGGACAAATTTGATGCTCAATAAAATGTTCTTTAAATGAATGCTTAAATAAATATCCATATACTTAATTTCCTATATGTGTAGGCAGATGTATTTACATATTTATGTTCACAGCTAAATTATTAGGGTCATTGAGATTAGATGCCAAGTACTATGTGCAAACTTGAACAAATTCCAGAAGTACTTAATCTGTTACTAGTCAATCCAGTTCATTTCTCCTTTAATCTAGAAGAAAAAAAACACAAAAATCCCAAGGAAAATGACATAAACCGTTTAAACTCTTAAAAACTCTTAGAAAGTAGAAATGTTACCCACTGGAACCATAAGGCAAACCTATTTAAAATGGGGATTTGGGGGAGGGGGAAATGCTTTACCTTTATTGACAGTGAGCCAATATGATATTAAACAACACATGAAATTCAGTGAGACAGCCAATTTCATCTCTGAGAATTCAGTTAAAAAAAAAAAAAACAGATTAACTGGTGATTTTCCTGAAGTGATCTGTCAATTTGTTCGGAAAGGTTAATTTGACAGAATCAGCCTTAAATTGGTTTCCAGGGTGTACCTTAATTGTATGACTTTTCAGCAAAATGTTTCCGTCAATCAGAAAATGTTTTTAAAACTAACCCGCTTGCAAAGCTGAGGTCCAGGAGAGCTGAGTTCTTTGGCTAGGAGGACAGGGACCTGCATCGTGTATCATGAGAGAGAGAGCACTCCATGTGGAAATGGTGTGTTGAGGTGTTCATGGAGCGCTTTGGGTGGTAAATTCATGTTGACATTTTTTCTTTTTGGGAAAGTCCTACTGTAGTTGAAAGAGTAAAAAATTATGAGTTCTAGTATTCAACCTTCCGGCTTCTTTATTTTAAAGGTTTATGATCTTGCGGAAGAACATCTTTTCCTTGTATCTTGATTTCCTCGACTAGAAAATTTAAGAGCTAAATTAGGTGCCACCAAAGATTTTTTCAAGTTCTAAGCCTATGTGAGTATATAAATTATTACCTCCAAATCCATTTCTGAGATATTGCAAGGGCTTTAAAAGATATTGGGGGATATTTACAAAGTCAGAGATATTTGGAGTTTTCAGGAGAAGAACTGTTGGTAATCAAAGGGTACCTAACTAAGATGTGCATAGAACATCTATTCTTGGGGATGGAGAGCAGCCGGGAGGTTCAGAAAAGAAGCATAGATAGGGTAGATAGATAAATGTCTCTTCTACTGACTTTCCCTTAACTGCGGTGAGGCCATTATGAGCTGTGTTGATGTTTGTGCTGAGCAAGACACGTCTGACCAGTGCATGGGGACCACACACCCAGAAGACAGTGAGAAACAAGGAGATTTTTTTGGCGGGGAGGGGAGTGGGGTGCGGGAGGGAGATTGGTAAAAAACTCTGCAAAGATCTCTGCCTGAGGGAAAGAGATGTGCAGTTAGATTTCAGGCTCTTCATGTCATAAATACCTACTAAGTACCTAGTCTTTCATAGACACTCTGGAGATAATGCTAAACAGCACAGATAGAGTTCTTACCATGGAGAACGATATGTAAACAGACAATACTATTACATATCACACTAAGGAGAGTGTAGGGTCACATAGCAGCATATATGAGCCATCTAACTCAGGTTTAGGGAGTTTGGGAGGTTTTTTGGAGAAAGAAAAACTGAAAAATATATAAATGAGAACAGTGGAAGGAAGTATTTAACACAGAGGGATCAGCTTGCACAAAGGCCTAGAAGTCACAGACAATAAACAGGGCAAGTTCAAACTTCTGAAAGGTATGCCTGGAGGGTAAGAGAGGGAGGCAGAGAGTGAGTGGTGCAGAGAAAAGTCAGATTCTGGAGGGTCTCTTTAAGCCATAGGAAGGAATTGGGTCTTTTATTTAAATACAGTGGAAAACTCTGAACAACTTTAAGCAGGGCAGTGGTGGGATCAGATTTGTGTTGTAGGATTTCCTCCTAGCTGCAGAGTGGAGAGAGGTTTGGAGGGAGCAAGACTGGAGATAGGAAAAGATAGGAGAGGGGGTAGAAGCCTTTTGAAATCTAGGCAAGAGAGAATGGTGGTTTGGGCAATGGGATTGGAGAGAAGTGATGGATTCATGAAATGTTTAGGAGGCAGACTAGGCAGGACTCAATGAATAAGATGACGTGGAGACATAAACATTTAGTTCATAACTGGTGGTATAATGATTTTTCACAGTGTGTCGAGATCTTGGTACATAGTAGGTTCTGAATTAACACATATTGGAGGTGGCTAGTGTATAGAACTTCTGTTTAGATGAGGAGTTAATCATCTCTTTCTCTGAAAATTGGTCTTCTCTCTGTTTCCTTTCATGATTCATCAAGATTGGTTTACAAGCTGCAATTTTTGTTCTGTAGGATCCTAGGTCTCCTGGTTTTGCTTGATTGGACAAAGGATAGAAACTTAAATAGGAAATTTAGCTTCTTCTTCTGGGAATTTAAAATTGTGATTTTTTTATGTAAACTTGGGAGCTGTAGGGTGAACATATTTTCTACCATGTAGACTGAGAAGCAAAGAAAGATGGTGAGCAGAGAGAAGCATAAAGGTCGTGCAAAGAGAAGCATAAATCAGAGATGGAAAGAGAACTCTGTGTCTTTTCTGTCTCTTCTTCAGACCTAGCTATATTCCTGCTGTTGGGTTCCATGAGATCTTCTACATCACTCTGAGAAAGCTCCATCTCTCTCTCTCTCTCTCTCTCTCTCTCTCTCTCTCTCTCTTCTCTCTCTCTCTCTCTTTTTTTTCTTTCCTGGCTAACTTGAGCTGGTTTCTGCTACTTGCAACAAAAGAATCTAAGTAAAATACATAACACACTGGAATCCTGGCAAAAACATAGTTCTTAACATAGCTTTCTTGCTTGTACCACCCCTGAATATAGTTCTCTTTTCATGCTTGGCTTGGGGCTGCCATTTATAGAGACGCTTTCCAGAGGTGATGTCCAATTAGCTCAGTGGTGGCTCTGGACAGCTCTACTTTGGCCATGACTCACAGGGCAGCTCCCTTTATTGGTAGATATCAGAAAAAAGCTTAGAGATAATTGTACCCAACTCCCTTTGGAACCAAAGCTACTTTGATTTGATACTGTGCCAAGCATAGCAACTCAGGTCGGATGGATTCAGTCCTTTTAAGAAAGTTATGGTTAGAATCAGGAGCACTGATAACATTTTATAACCTGCTGAGTGAAGTTTTTCTACAAATTATTCTCATAAATATCTTCAATTTTCTGTAGACCTAACTCTGAACCCAAGATGTTTTGGCAAGAATTACAGAGCATTTTGGGACTTTTATCACATGCTACTCTCTGAATTTAGTAACTGAGTGAGTGCGTTATGTACCAAATTTTTTTGCTTAAGGAAATAAAGAACTATGTTTTCAAACTGAAGTGGGTTTGAGGTTTTGCAGCCATTAAATGAAAACAAAACAAAACAAAACAAAACAAAACAAAACCCCAACCTAGCCATATTTGGGCTGAGTCTTCAAAGCAAAAGAGTCAGGAAGTTGAGACAATTGGTGATCAAATCATGATGGTGAGAATTTAGAAGAGGCATACATACTACATAGTGGTTAAGAGATCTGGCATCAAAGACGCCTTGCTTGGAGCCTAGCCTTAACCTTTTTCAGTCAAGCAGCTTTGAGTACATTTTGGTATCTTTTTATACTCAAGCTTCTTTTCTATAGAATTGTGATTGTAACACCACCAATTTCAGAAGGTTTTGTGAAGGTTAAGTGAGATAGTACACATAAAGCACTTGGCGTGGTGATGGGTGGTAAAAACTCATTGCATGTCAAGTAAATATTTGCATTTGGTGCTTGGATGAGACAGGTTAAAGGAGGGGGTATGAACATAGGATGGCACACTGTTAATTTAACAGTTCTCTAGCACAGGGGATGACAAGCTGTATGCCTGATAGTCAAATCTGGCTGGCAGCTTGTTTCTGTGTGGTCCATAATCTAAAAATGTTTTTTTACATTTTTAAATGTAATGATGTTGAATGAACTTCAATGAGCCCCATGCTTCTGGACAAAAAATAATTCTTAAAAAATCTCCTCATTTTTTGTTTTCTGAGGCTGATTGCAGACAATCATTCTACCCTGGCATATTCTGAGATAAGACCTGTCTTACCTCCTACCTCGAACTTCCATAAAACTCATGGATGATTCATTCCCCTGTGGACCTCAGGTCCCCTTCCTTCTCTGAAATGTTCCTCATTAACAAACATTGACTTTATGCAATAGCCTGAATAAATTCATCACCTTAATTGTCTGGTGCATTTTGTTTTTGCCACAGGATTATTAAAAAACAAGAGCAAAAACAAAAATGCAATGGATAGTGTTGCCCACAACACCTAAAATATTTACTATCTGGCTGTCACAGAAAAATTTGCTGACTCCTTTTGTAGGATGAAACAGTCCTGGCCCAAAGTTCTCCATCAGGCATAGACATTCCTTTCATACCTGCTGAACATGTTAAGGGATTCTGACTACACCTCAGATATACCATAGAGTATTGGAATGGGGAGGGGAGTGTTTTGAGCAATGTGGAAATTGTAGCAGATAAAAAATGGTCAAAAGTGTTTGTGCTAAATCTTTTTCCAATATTTTGTCATTTAATTCTTCATGAATGAAGGGTAGCAGAAAGTGCCATCCCAAAATATACCTCTTTGGGTATATTTAATTTTCTAAATTTAAATATAAAATTATATTTAAATATAATTTTAAGGGTAATTTTTAAGATGATTATTTTGAGAAATAGCAGATACAAAAGAAGCTTTGAGAACAGAGTAGAAGTTACCCTTTTGTAAGGGACAATTACTTTTATAAAGAAAATCTCTATTTTAAGAGGTGTCTCCCTCTCTGTACCAAGAAAGAAGAATGACTCTAAATCTCTGGAAACTCTTATCAATGGATAAGGCATTGACTTAAATCTTTACAACAAACCTTACTCTTGCTACCGTGATTTTCCTGGTAACCTCTTTGTAACTGGCCTCCTTCCCCTTCCCAATGCATTTTTTTCCTTTTGTTTATAACTAAAAATGATATTCAAGCTGGAGTTTTAAGTCACCTCAGAAAGTTACTCATTTTTCCCTGTGTACTCTCATGTAAACATCAGGAATACATGTTAATAAACTTCTCTTTGTTTTTCTCTTGTTAATCTTTTACTATAGAGGTCTCAGGCAAGAACTCAGAAGGGTATAGGAAAAACCATTTTTCATCCTTTATACAATCTTGCAGAGTAGGTAGTTATCATCCTAATTTTATAGGTTAAATCATTGAGTTTGAAGTTAAGTCATGTGCTCAAGATCACAGAGCTAATAATTAAGATGTAAATCTTGAGCTCTCTGACTCTACAGTCCACATTCCTTCTACTAAAATTGTATTATGTTCAAGAATTTAAAGTTCTTTGTGTAGGAAAATGAGCAGACTGGAATACTCTACTAGGAGGATGGAACTAGGCAGATTCTAGCTCATCAAACAGAATAACGTCTAAGAACCAGGGCTTCCCAATCAGGGGCCAAGTCTGTTAAATTTTCTATCATACACTTTGTATAGCTAAAGATAAGATTCCAAGACTTAAAAAAATCTGAATTCTTGCTACAGAATACTTTAATATATATCATATAGACTTTTGCAGAATTTAGATCAGTGATTCTCAGTGGTGATTAGGGTGGGAGACTAGGCCACCTTAGAGGAGAAGCACATCAGAATCACTGGAGGAACTGTTATTCCACATATTCTAATAGACTTTGACACCTTTGAGACCCACTCTTACTTTTGAGAGTATGTCCTTAGACTTTTGAAATGAAAAAATATTTTAGTACCAATGTTTCTATAATGTGCCTCACTTATAACTTAAAAATATCAAAACTCTAAGAGGATTTTGCACTTAATCCAGGGAATTAATAGTATTATTTTGTTCCATTTAAACATATTTAATATTATTTTTTTCAACTTTATATTCTTCTTTTCAAATATACCCATGCCCTGAAACCATTTTTGAAGTGGAGATAATTTTTTCTCTACTTTCTCAGCTGTTGCAAGCAAATAATTGATTCGAATTTAATGTAACTGCTTTTTGCCCCTAGAAGCACCCCAGTGTAAGTTTCCATTAAGCATTTAAAAATCATTAAAAAATTGGTTTTATTTATTTATTTATTTATTTTTTATCCCTTGTTTTTCTGGAAATAAAAATGATTTAAGAAATCCTAGAATAAGTCCTTATATAGATGTGTTAATTGATGTAAATTATTTACATTTCTTGTCATGCCTATGCCTTGCTGCCTACCTGGGTTGGGACTTGGTTGTAGATAACCTGCTTGCACAAATCTTTAAAATGGTGATTAGAGGTCTGTCTCTGCAGAAATAATGTGATGTGAGCACATTGGCTCTGGAAAACAGAATAATATCTTTTGTTTTTAAATGTGAAAGCTTATTTTTGAACTACGAGATTAATGTTTTGTGATATTCTGCAAGCTTTCCATGTGCATGAAGGAATTATTTATGGTTCAAAATTATTCTGCTTTGACATGTCAGAGGAGGGTCTCTTAATTTTATGTAGCTGGTTCCCTAGGCAGAAAAATCTCTTTGACATTCAAAAGCTATTTAAAAATATTGGTTTATCTTTTATGGAAGTAACTTGACTGGATCTTCAAAAGAGTTTCAGTTTAAATAAAAATGATTAGAGATTAATATTCAACAATGCCCTAAGGTTACATTGGAACCCAGAGCTGTCATCATTTTGAGCTTTTTTCTTAAACAAAATGCTGGTTTTAACTTACTATAACCTACAAGAAAAATATTAATTAAAAGCACACAAAAGCTATAGAAGGGAAACACACACACACATTCACACACACCTGGAATAGCTGAATTAAGACTGAGCCTTTTTTTATGTTAGTATAAATAGTTTTTGTAACTAGTTTTTTTAACTAGTTATTTTTCTTATATCTAATATGTACTAGGTATGAAAATAAGTATACTTATATATATTGTCTCATTTCATTCTCTTAATAATTCTTTAAGGTAAATAATAGTCCTCCTCTTTTAGAGAAAGAAAAAGTTGAAACTCGATGAGGTTAAAAGTCACAAAACTCTTTCTCTAGTAGAAGTGGATGGCATTTGACAATGGTTCTGACTTTCATGTTAGCATTCTTTTGACTACTAGTTGACTGTCACCAGGGCCAATTAACAGGATGTCATCAATATAGTGGACCAGCAGGATGTTCAGTAGAAAGTGAAGGTGATCAAGGTATTTTTGGATTCCACTGTGAGAGAGAGCAAGAGGCAACTTGCTTTGGGGCAACACAATAGATGCAGAGTGCCATCCTTCCCACAAAAAACCAAATTGGTTTTGATCTCTTTACTAATGAGGATTGAGTAAGTCACATACACCGATTAATTAGTTCTGACTAAGGTCGAGAATCTATGTTGCTCTGTGCCAATTAGGATAATTCATCCAGCATGGCATTTGCAATTGCAAATACCACAAATAATCCACTCTCATCTGCCATGACTTTTTTTTTTTTAATGTACTTAATGTTAAGTTGAACGGAGCCATGGGACCACCACTCTGTTTACAAAACATTTCTCACAAAATCTTGAAAGGTAGGTGTTATTTTTATTCAATACTGGAGAGAACAGTAATGAAGCTCAGTAACGTTAAATGACTTTCCCAAGGATGTACAGTGAATCATGGCAAAAAATGGAATAGACCCCTGTCCATCTCTCTCTGAAGTCAGTGCACTGCCCAGGACACCATGTAACCTTTCTTTACAGCTTCTATCGAGTCATTCTTCGTGGGAGATAATTTATGTGGGAGATGCTGTAGTCTAGTAATTGGTCACTACAATCAGAAAACACTGGTGAAACTAGATACTTGAATTGACCAGTTGATTTTATCAACAACTTTGTCATTGATTCATTTAAAGATTTTATGAAAACCTGGGCAGATTGTAAAATAATCATCAGTGTGTATTATTTTTTTGAGGTTCGTTAGTTTATTTTGATAACTGAATTTATATATTATAGAGTATAAAGTATGGATAGTTGGGTGAGGAGTTAGCTTGTATTCAGCTTATTTGCTGAAAATTCAAATACTATAAACTAGTGCTCTGAGTAGTCACAGTTATCTTATATTGAGCCATTACCTTTGTGTGGTACCTACTTTGTACTATAAATGATTTCATTATCTTTCAATTGCTCTTGATTCACTCATTTGAGGTAGATAAAGCAGAGGTTATTTGGAATTTAAGATTAAGGTTGATAGATGGAATTTGTTTCTGTAATCTTTTGATATTTTTTGTTTTATTTTGTTTTGTTCTGGCATTAAAAGAGACTTGTTATTATGACCTTAGTTCATTTAAATTGTATACTGTAATGGATTACATGTGAATAATGGATCAATATCTTTAATAATAAAACCACTTAATAAAAGCTGTAGCTCTGTAAATGGATATGTTATGTATTAACAAAATGTAATTTGAAAATAAAATATACTATACCCAAATAACTTTCATGTTACAAATAATCAGTCTGGATGCAGCCACAAGACTTTTTCTAGCACAATAGTAAATTAAACACCTCAGCAAATTTGTTAAACTGATGAAAATCTCAAACCCAAATGTTTTGTTTTAGTGATATAGGAATATAGACAAATTTTTTTCTTTATTTTATTCACATTAGAGTTAGCAGAAGAATAATTTCAGAGACAAAGAAAGTTTCTAGTGTCTTCCTGGGAAAATGAGGTTGTAACAGTTAGAAATGCCATTAGTAGCTTACAGCAATAGAATTTACTATGATTCCCCCCCCCCCCCCCCACAACTGGCATTTCAGGGGTAAGTGACTACTGGTTTACCCTTTCAACTATGCTATCAGGGATCCAGAGGCTTTCTATCTTTCTGTGCTGTCATTTTAACAAATTGGTTTCTGTTTTTTTGTTTGTTGCCTCATGTTGCAAAATGGCTGCAATAGGTCAGCCAGAGAGAAGGATCAGGATATCTATGATCCTTTATCAGTTCTTTTTCACATATAGCTCCTAGATCAGAATTATGTCACATGTTCATGTCTACTTGCAAGGAAGATGAGCAAGTGAAAAACAAGCTTGCCATCGTTTGTATGGCCAACCATGACTAATCCTCAGGACCAGGCAATTGTTGCCCCCAAACAAAATTGGAATGCTGTTCAGAAAAAAAGAAGGACTGGACATTGGTTCCACTTCAGAGGTTCATATGTTTTGGTCAGCAATCTGCTGCTCTTTCTCTTTTTGATCAGAAATAGCCTGGTCGAAGTTGTCACTTTACCAATAGCTATTCCTAATGGGCGTGTATACTTAAGTTTGGACTGTAGGAATTCAGATGTGGGGAGATCAGCGAGGATAAGAGTAGTCATGGAATATCTTATGAAAGAATAAAATTGAAGGGTCAGTAGGACTAAGATGGGTGGTAAGGAAAGGAAACAGCATTCCAATAAGCAGAACCAAACAAGTAAAGGCAGGGAGGTCAGCTAAGCACTTGTCTAATGAGAGAAAATGGAATCACCTTCTGAGGGGGAGATTTGAGATGGTCTGTGTTAAGTGTGTCTTTTTATTCTGATGCTTTGAGACCTGGACCTTGCTGGAGAGACTGCCTCTCCCAGGGCTAGACAATTTCTAGAGAAAAATGACTAGTCTACAAGCACATGCAAACCAACCAATCCGAAGCCTATACCTTGCAACTACCTCCTTTACTGAGGCCTTATACTTCGGGTCACTATCCACCTGCACTAATCATACCAGGCCAAGTATGAGACACCTCGAGACAGCCTCTACACCAAAGAGCCTGCTGAAATTATTCAAACTAGCCAATCCTAGGTCTGCTTACTCTGGTTCGCCCATTCTTTCCCATGGAAACATAAAGGCTTTTATCCATGTTTTCTCTTTGCTCCCTCTGCTTCCTGACTGACTCTGGTGCTTCCACATAAGCTTATACACCTACCTCCCACCACAAAGATCAAAGGACTCCAGTGTTGTTTGGTGGTGTGTGGTGTTCAAAACATGTCTATTTTACTATGTGAAAGTCAATTATCTTTCAAAGTGATCTTCAGTTTAATCAGTGTCTGAGAAATAAAAATGAGATTATTAAAAAGATTGAGGCTAATAACCTACTGATGAGAAACAATGAGCTCATTTATAACCTTGTTTCTATAAATGACAAAGGTTTATCAACTTAAAAAGAGATGTGTTAGAAAGACAAGGGAAACTAGTTTTTTTTTCCTTCAAACAGAATCTCTTCCTTTTATCCTACTATGAAATATTTCTGTTGACCATGTTAAATTTTTGTTGTTAAAAATTCTAGAAACCCCTCTTTGGAAGTCTAGAATTCAGGAACCCAAATGATTGTTGATATTTTATTATTGAAAGAGAGGACAAACCAAAATAAAAAAGTTGTGATGATTACTGTATTTACTAGCATAATTTTCTTATGTAAATAGTCTGCAGTTAAAATGGAAAGAGAGGAAGCTGTGAGGATTTCTGGCTCTGACCAAGATGGCTCTTAGTAATACTGCTGCCTGGTGCAGAATTTTCAGAAATTTCCCCTGGAAAATTGCTGTGCTTAGAGGCAGGAGTGGGACAATTTAGAGAAGAGGCCTAGAAACCTTGCTGAGAGCAGCGATGAAGAACCGTGATAATTGTTAATGCTCAACTTACTTAAGCAAAATTCACTATCTTTGGTAAGTCTAACATTTCAGAACTCTTGCTACTAAAATTCAACTTACTGAGCTACCCCAAATCATTTTCTCTTCTAAGTTGTGTATGATGAAATTTGTGAAAGATAAAAAAAAAAAGACTCACCTAAAACTGACAAGCAAAAATAGATTCCCTCTCCTCATTTTCTCATTTGTTTGATAAAAGTTGGAGCGCCTAATGGAATAAGATGCTGAGAGAACCAGTGTAGACGTCTAACACAATGAAACAGCTATTTTAATTCATAAAAAAGCTTTGTTGTTACAGCCTTTATTATTAGGTGCTCGTTCTAAAGTCATTTAAGAGGGAAAAGAACATGTTGTTCGGATGTAGTTAGAAAAAAAAAACAGGGAGGCAAAATCCTTTTAAATGAGATTTGGAGATTTTGTTTTTTATTAAACCCATTTTGTAAATGGGTTTTCCACCTGATTTAAACCAACCATTTTGTTGTTAAAAAGTCTGGATCGTTGTTTTGCATTTTAAAATACTGTCATTCCGCAGGGCACTGTTTCTGTGATTAGAGGGAGAATTTTAAATCCCTTCTGCCACAGATAGATGTGTAGAGGAAAGAACATCAAACTGAAAAAGCAGCTTGGCTCTGCCACCTAGCAAATTAGGTAAACCAGCCACATCCTAGGCTTCACTCTTCTCTGTAATATGATAAGGCTGGACTAGATGGTCTGTCTGTGCAGCCTTCTCCAGCCCCAGTGTTCTGTAATTCCCAGTCTCCAGGACACATGACTGTATAGTTCAGGCAGTTAATGGGAGCAGATAACAGGTGCAAACCAAGGGACACTGAGAAGAGCGTGTCTAGCCTAAGGAACATAGCTGTTGCTCAGCTCATGTCCACAGATGCTGGCACGGGGTTAGGGTTGCAAACTCTGAGTTTTTCAAAAGAGGCTGCCCAGCAGTCAATCCTTTTTACCTCTGCTGTGAATTGTAAGGGCTGGGCCCAACAAGCTGTGGTTCCCGGACTACCGTGTCAGCAGGCTCAGCCTTGGTACCGCCAATGGGAAGCGTTGGTAGGAGATGAGGGCGGGGGAAAAAGAGAGAAGCTAGGATATTTCTAACCCTTTCTCTCTGCCTTGGACAATGCCTCTTGCCGCAGAAATATCTGCAAGAACCCCAGCTTTTATGAGACAGGCCCACTGTGGTTCCAGCTTTTATTGGGTAACTCTAGTCCCTCCTTATGCCCCTTCTCCTACCTCTGCCTCCTCTTCCTCCAGTCCAGATACAAGATTATCTCCAATTTAATTGCTCAGGAAAGTTCTGGAGCACCAATTATGGCACAGAATTAGTCCCATCTTAAGTGGTTGACTGACTCTACCTTTATGCATTAGTCATTGTGCTAACTACCAAGCTTCAGAAAACCCGTCCTTATTTCAGCCATATTTAAGCAGATGTGACTGTTTTAACCATATTGCTTGGGGTGAGGTATGGTGAGGTCAGGGAGAGAAACCGGAAAGAGTTTTACAGTTTTGTTATAATCATGGTTTCCTGGGTAGAACACAACACACCATGCTGGGCCCCCTAGGGAAGCACCAAGGTTGGTTGTGTGGCAGATGGAGGGAGGGGAACTATGGGTAAGTGTCTTTATTATGGTTTCTATGATTTCTGGGAGCTCCATAGCAAGCAGGCTTAAGATTGGCTAATCTGAATAATTTTGGTGGTCTCTGCTGGCACAGGCTGCCCCTGTTTTTCTGGTACCTGGTCCTGGGGAAATTAGTGTGGTTGGACAGTGGCCTGTTGTTTAACAGCCCATATGAGAGGTGCTTGGGGTATGAAATGAATCTGATGCTCAAGAAAGGGAGCTGACCAGCTCTAACCAGGGCCTCAAAAGTAGGTCAGGATAACACACACACAACTGTATTACAGTGACCCACACGAAACTTCTCTAGGGAGACCTTACTGGGTTGTAGAAAGGTGTTTGCCTTTTCAGAGAGATAGGGAGAAATGCCTGGTTCTCCATCTTTGTGAAACTTCTGAGTGATGGTGCCAACACTTCTTTCCAGCAAGAGAGAAGTTGGGCAGCCAATATTTACCCCAGGCAAAGGGCAGGGCCAAAAGGTGGTGCCTGGCTACATCATGGCTATTTGTATTACTTCTCCAAGCTTCACTGAGGTGACCTGTGCTCTGGACTTGGTTGACAGTTTCCCCTAGCTTCCTCAATATAAGACACAAGCAGATTACATCTAAGGATCATTCTTAGAACATTTCCTCAAGAAAGACCTTTTGTATTTCAACACACTCAGAGTTGAAAATGACTTGCTTTGAGATTATAAAAAAGCATAACATAATTTTTCTCCTTTACCCAAATTTGTTCAAAAGTACAGAAGCAGCAAACCATGGACTGTGAGCACTAAAAGGAACCTCGGCTTTTTCCCTCTGTGGGCACAGGCTCTGAGAAATTACAAGACTTGCTAAAGTCACGCAGCAAGTTTGGTGACAGAACCAGAATCCATATCCCTTTATTGCCTGGTTATAGGCTGAATGCCTGTAAGTAAATTTATCACACACACACACACACACACAAATCAAATGCAATACATCTCTAGAATTGCAAATATAAAGGTTGTTAAAGCTGAACTTTATTTGTTAAAGGGCAGTGAAAATGGCCTGAACTTGAATCAAATAGCGAGTGTATACAGATTACTCTGAATGTCTGCTTATGTGGATGTTGTCTGCTCAAAGAGAGTATCAGGTTTGGCCCGGGTCTGGATAGCTGGGTGAACAAACCCAACTAAGCACAATGACAGTTTTAAAAGACTGCTCACTGATTGCCTATTTGGTGTGGATGCTGCTTCATTTAATCATCAGGTCATCCCACTGAGCAAGGGATGCTGCTTGAAGAGTTGCTAAAAGAAAACATTATCAGAAGGGCATCTCCCCTCAAAGAGGAGCCACACAGTACCTCTGTGAACAAGAATGGAGTGAAAGCACATTTGCTCACCATCTGCCCAGATTCTGTTTACAGAGAATTTACAGATAGGTGGATTGACAATTTATAGTCCCCTTCTGTTCTAGCTAAAATAATCTTTATTCGTTTAGCCATTCCAACCTTCCTCAAATGCTTTTAAGTGGCATCGAACATGTATTTGTTGACAGCTTATCATTTTCCGTTGTTAACAATTATCTTGACCTGAGTAATCCTCAACAGCATCACTCATATTTTAGAGATAAACACAAGCCCCTCAATTGGAAAACTTGGTTCCCACTGCTTACAGAACAATGCTAAAAATCCTTGGTCTGGTGTGCAAAGCCCCTCTATTGTCTCCTAAGGATGAGAATTATCCTCTCATACCTCTCAGGTTTCAGACAATTTGTACTCACTTTTTTAGCAAATATGTGTAGGACCCCCACCATGGACCAGGCACCATGCTGTGCAGCAAGGATAGAGCGAATAGGCCAGCACTCTCCTCAGCATTATGGGGCCCAATGTCAACACTCTATCCCAAACACTCCCTGGGTTTTTTCAACCTTGTGTCTTGGATTACTTATCATACCGTAAGTTTCTCGCGTTTGAAATTATCCTTGTTCTTCCTCTCCCCTAGGTGTTTCTGCAGTACTTTTCATATTGTAACTCATATTCTAGCCAGTTTTCACTACGTAGATTATTCAAGACACTCAGTTGTAAACGCCTCATGAACAGGAACCCTATCTTATTCATCTTTTAATCCATGGTGCTTGGCAACTGCGTAGGATGAATAAAGATTTGCTGAACTGTTGGCGGCAATGATATTGTCTTTGGCCTCCTGGAGTTGTGGTCAGGTTCCGAAATCCATATGTGTGTGTATGTATGTATGTATGTACATATGCATGTATATGTATATGTGTATATGTCTACATAAACATATACACATATTAATTTATAGTGACTAATGTCTCTATTAGGACCAAGAAAATGTCCACTGCCCATCATGTGAAACTCTTAGAATAGCTTAAACAGAAGTCAATCTGCGGTAGTGTTCTCCATGTGCAGTGAATCATTATTCATTGAGAAACATGGGGTTAATGTACACTTGATTTTTCAGTGTGTTCATTTGTTAATGTTTATTGGTATTCTATTTACTTATTCTGATAAAGATTCTTGGTTATTTCCATTTCCATTTATTTTTATTTTAAGCTTTCAACAACTGCTTTGAAGAGAGTGAAAATAATTTATTTTCTTCCAAGAGAGTAAAGTGAATATTGTGTGGAGGATAAGTGTATTGCTCATATGGCTTCTCAAATGACCTAGTTATTCATGTAAAACATCCTTATCATTTTGAAAACTGTTGACTGGACCTAATTGCTTTTTTATTGTAGTCCTAGTGAAATATATTAATACTAATCACTGTGGATTTTATCATTTGAAAAGGTGAGGTATTTATTTCTGATTCAGTCTTGAACTAAACAAGGTTGTGTCCTTCAGTAGGATTTTTCCTTAAAAAGTCCATAGTTGCATATTTATTTTCACAATTAATTCAGTTGTGAAAACATGGGACTTTCTTACTTGCACATTTTTAGATATATAGAATAATGTCTATATATCTATACCTTATCACTATCTATCTATCATCTATCTATTATCTATCTATATCTAATCTATGTATAATCTATATCCATTTATCCATCCATCCATCCACCCATCCATCCATCCAACTTTCTTTATAGAATCAGAAGGAGTAGGATGTATTTTATGCTTGCTTATTTATTTATTTATTTATTTATTTATTTATTTATTTATTTATTTATGCTGCAGTGTGTGGTTTATTCACCTCTTAATTGATTTTGGTTTTTATAGTCAGTCTAGGGTTTTGCTTATACTCATAGATGAGTTTGCTTACCCATTGTTTCTAATCTTTGAGGAATTACAGATAATAAAAAAGATGCCAAAGTATTGAAGCAACATTCTTGGAAAATTTGATTCTTTCACAAGAGAATACAGGATGGATTCTGCAAATCAAAAACTGGCGGTCTTGAGGCTATTATTGGGAAGGATTCTAAAATAACTTATTCAGTAACTACTGAACATTTAGAAAAGGAACTATATTCACTAAGATTTGCAAATGTTCATGAACAACACATTTTGTTAAAATAATATTTTTTCTAATTGCTTAATTAAACAGCATTTCTCATCAGTTGTTGTTTCCTGAACAATTATATGCCATTGTACCTTTTCTTCTGCCATTTTTGGATCTTGGAATACCTTTTCTTTCATCTCTGTCTATTAAAAGTTTATTCATTTATCAAGCTGCAACTCAATGTTTTAGTTAAGCTTTCTCAAATTCCCCAATCAGTATTAAGTGAAACTTCCCATAGAATAAGAGATATGTATTTCTTTCCCTTTCTTTTATTCTGTGTTATATTTTAGTGTTTAAAAATCTGTTTCTCTGTCTGCTTGTTGAAGACAAAACCTGCCCAACTGTGCCCATGGCTCTTCCCTAGGACACTTGCAAACTTATCAGCATTTCTTTCTCTAGGGTTCCATAACATCTTCATTTTCTTTCATCTTCTCCTAATTGGATAAAATTAGCTGTTGAATTATTCTCCCTCTTTTACTTCGTTCACTTTAAAGGGATGTTACTAAGACAGCAAACAGGTCCAACATTGGTCACAATTTCTATTTTCAGCAGAATGTTACTTCCATCTTCCGTATCTATTCTCTGTGCCAGAATTGTGATTCACACCAGGGCTACATATCTTTCATTTTCTCTATATGGCTGAAAAGCCTGCACTTTGCTGCATTCTGCTATTACTTTATCTTGATGGTGTTTACCAAGGGTACATCTTCTGTTATATATATTACATATATATATATATGTTATATATATTATATATATATATATTACATACAGGGCTATTCTTTGCTTTCCCTTCAAAAAATCTATTTCAGTCAAAATTGGGAATATCAGTCATTCATTCATGCATTCAGCAAACACATATTGAGTCCTAGTATGTGCTAGACATAAGGAGACAAAAATAAATAAGATACATTTTCTATTTCCTAGGGGCATTATAATTTCTCAGGAAGACAGATGTTCAGCAGGAGCACTTCAGTGTAGTGTTCTAAGACAGGGCTAAAGAGAGGCATAGACTTTTTGGGAACCCTTAGGGGCAGGACTTATCCTGCTGGGGTAGAATAACAGAAGTTTCCCAGAAGTTGTGATATTCAAGCTAAGCCTTCAGGCATGAGTAGATTTTAGTCCTGACTAGGAGGTAGCTATGTGAAAGCGGAGTGTGGGGCATGGGGTTGAGAAAAAGATATTCTGGCCAGAGAAGAAGCCATGAACGAAGGCATGGAGGTAGAAATATCAAGATCTGGGCTGGGAAATAAGCTATTTGGTGGTGTTGAAATATGAAATTCAAGGCAGAAATGTCAAGAAATGAGGCTAGAGAGTAAGCCTCAGGTTACATCTTGGAGAGTCTTTAAACTCAACGAAGGAACTTGGCAGGATTCTTGTTTTGAGTTTCACCCAAGCAATTCTCTATCGTTATATTTCATTCTTTGGGTGAAGAACTTAAGTTTTCTTTATCTATTTTCCACAAAAACATAAGGCTGAAACTGATTCATATTGACTGTTGAATTTTGGAGAATTTTGCAAGTTGATTGTTAAACAGACATTATTAAAAATTAAATTCTATAAACATAAAACTAATTAAATTAAAATAAATAAAGATACTAAATATCCCAAACTCGTCACTTTCCAATTATTTTAGTACATCTTACTGTACTGTATAGTATCTATACTCTAAAGGCTATTTATCCCTTGCTCCTGTATGGTGAAAACACTGTATAATAATGCTACCACTGCACATCTCTTTCCAACTCTCTGTTCACTACATCAAGTTGGAATTGACAATGGTGGTAATATTTACACTATGAAAATGAGCAAACACTATGAGTCAGGGCTTAATTTATTGTTTTGTTGACTGTCTAAACTTAAAAATGTGATGGAGAAAATGTAAAAAATGCAGATTAAACATAAAATTGTGTTTTGTCTGTAGTCATTACATTGGGCATAGGGTAAAAAAAAGGAAAGTATTCTTTTAACATTTGAAAAGTAGTTGTCCAATGCAGCAAAAAAATCACATCATTGACAAATGCTTGTTGTTTTGCCTTTGTCCTTACTAGTTAATGTGAATGAAATTCATTTTAGAACTATGCTCATTTGTCATGTGCATCTATAGTTTTTGAATATAGCTACAAGAGTTCAGTAAAATTTAACAAAAGCATTTTGTTGGCTATATGAAATTTACAGTAAAGTATATCATATATTTTATTGCTAAATTATGAGGTATACATCTTTTATATTGGTAGAATTTATAATGGACTTTTCTGAATACATATACATACATACACACACATATATACACATATCTGTGTGGGTATGTATGTGTGTGTATGTGTACATATATATGAGTATATATATGTATATGTATATATGAGAGAGAATGTTTTTTTCAAAGAACTGATTGTTAAACATTTACCAACAAACTACGGCCTAACTTATCCCTAACTCATTTCTAGCTTATTTTCTTGTTGATTATTGAGTTCTGTCCTACAATTACTCTTTTTGTTCTCTCCGTGTAATACATAAAACTTCTTATATTTGTTTTTTTTTTAATAAAGATCTGGGCATTTTCTCTCTTTTACCTAACTTTTAGTTTGAATCACTCTTCATCACATGGGCAACTCTCTGGGGAAATAGCTTTTCTTTGTCTTTTTGTGACATGCATCACAGCCTTAGCCCATCATTCTATTACCAGGTCCAGAAAATGGAATTTTATTTTGTGACTCCCCTATGTAGCTAGTCATTCATTTCCCACTTTTTTCTTTCTCATCCAATTTCCCCGCTCTTAAGTGAAGTTGAAATATATAAATTTACTTAGATTGGCGAATCTTCCAGCTTCCTTCCATGGACTTCATAGTCCTGAAGGATGTGTTCTAACCTTTCATGGCAGGATTGACAACTGCCACATGATCAGTAGAAGCAGAGAGAAGGTAACTGCCATGGCCTTCCTATTCTTCACAGGAGGGGTCACCACTAGAGGAGCATGTCAGCTTTATGGGAGCCAAATCTCTGTCATTCCAAGGAAGCTGTTTGGGGACTGAGTGCTTCTTACTCCAGACCAAGAAACAGGCTTCTAACCAGTCCTCTTGTCACAGAAAATATAAACCACGCTTCTTCCCTAGGAGGTGCCAATTCTCCTGAGATACTGCTTCAGACTGTTGTAAAGCTTTATTGCTCCCTTCTCCTATCATCATCTTCATGGTCACATTCTTCCACCCACCAACCTCTCCTCAGGCTTCTTGTTGTCATCAATTTCTTGGTTATTTTAGGCCTCAGGTTAGATTTCTTGTCCTCTGAGAAGTCTTCCCCAAGGGGTGGTGCTCCTAGATATTATTGCAGTATCCTGTATTCCAACTATAGAAGTGCTGGCATTGTAACTGCTGACTTCTAAACTGCCTTCTTACACTGTTCAGTGAGAACAGAGACCATGCTCCTTTTTTCTATGGCTTTATTTCTAGTTCCCAACATAGGTACCTGGTAAATGGTAGGCACTCGATATGAAGCAATGAGGGAATAAATGAATGGTTTCAAATCTGGAGAGGTGCCTATCGATTCAAAGATCTATGAACCAAGAAAGCAAATGTTCTCTCTAACACATAGTATACAATAGTGAAACACACTATTTGTGTGCAACAAATTCACTCATGCCAAAGCGGGAAGAATGGTAGGCACACAGTAATCACTTGTTTACTGCAATTTTGAAGTTTCGCCATCAGATGCTGCCTGGTGCTCTCATTCTCAGGGTGAAGAATATCCATAGATTAGTCTTGGGTCCTGCTCTCTTGCTGTGGCTCCCAGTTCTTTGTTCTCTACAGTGAAGGCTACACTTCTCCCTCAGAGATATCTTTTCTTTAAATGTAAACCTCTTTGCCATTTCTGAAAATAGAATTTGGAATATGTCCTTTGAGTAAATTTTTAGCCTTCTTACCTAGAGAAAGTCGAGGACCTACAGACCCTTTCACAACTTGATCAGGGTCCATCTCGTTGAGCACAGGCTGGCATAACAACACAGCTCTGCTTTATGCTTGTGGGTTTTCTATATATGTGATTCGAGTTCACTCTGTGCCCAAGTTCACACCAGCACTTCTTTTTTAGGTGCTTTTCTTTCTTTTCTAGACTTAATTAATCCTACTTTCAGCAGAGCTGGTTGCTGTGGGACCATCTCATCCCCTCACCTTTATAGAAGCATTTTTGGTGCAGCCCAGAAGATACTTCCCCCCCACCCAAGAGGTTTTAAGAAGGGATGTGCAAACAAACTCTTGATTTGATCTTTACCCCGAGGGCATGTCTTATTGCAGTGCCTTTGATCTTTGCTCCAGGATTTATCTTAATTTGAGAATCTTTCACTGGTTAGAAAGACTGGACAGGAGAAACCATTTTTATTTTTCAGATTGGCAGGTCCCTACAGTTCTGGGCTATGTTTCATCTTGGTTTTGTTTGCAAATTTGCTACTTCTGCTTGCTCTCATCTCTCTCTAGTAGCAACTCATCATAAACAGCTAAAAGCAACTAGCTGATGCTTTTAGCATTCTGTGTAGAGATCTCCCTGGACAAGTTCAAAAGTTTATTAGATACATTTTCTATCTTTCAAGTTCCTGGAGGTGACAGTTTAATCAAATATTTTATGTCTATATAATACAGGACACTATTTCTCTAGCCTCCTATAATTTTTCTAAACATTTCTCTAGCTCTCTTTAACAATTTCTTTGCCATTTTCCCCAGCCTTCATACATCATTTATTTCCAAAGCTAATGTTTCATAATTTAGATTTTTGTTACAGCAACACCTACTTCTAGGTACCAATTTCTGCATCACTTAGCTATTGCTGTGTGGTAAACTATCCCCAAACTCACTGACTTAAAATAATAATCATTTATTGTTTATAATAAATAGTTCTGATCCTCAAATGGATAAGGAGGAGTGAAGGGTAGCCATTAATACAATCCTCCATAGATTAAAGCTCTTTACCTTGGAATTGTGGTGAAAATATTTTTATTTGTCTGTTGGATAATGGCGTTATTTTGTTTTCACACATTAAAAACATGCTTTGATTAAAGGGCACTGTTTTCTTTCTAAGAAAAAAAAATCAAAGGCAAGTTTTAAGTCTGCAAAAATCAGTAAATGAAGGGAACTGTGGCTTAAAAGTTGTAAATCCAAGTTTCTACGAGCTCTCACTTCAAAGGGCAGAGCGCTGAGCAGGGCAGCTCGATGGAGGAAAATCTTCTCTTTATTGGCAAAGTCACTTTAGGAACAAATATGTTTTCTTTCTGCCAAGTCTTATGAAAGGAACATATAGAGCTTTGAAGTCAGTTGAACTAAAACCTTCGGGGGAACTTATTTAATAAGGAAGAGGCTGAGAATGCAGAAACAGACATAGTAAGTACAGCTGCAGGATGTGACCTTAAGCCTGGAGGTCTGGGGTAGGAGGAGTGAAAGAAAGTAAGTGAAGGGCTCTATCCTTTATCGATTTGTGAAACGAATGGAAGGGCTGGAGCTCATAATGGTCAGAAGGGTTGCAAATATCACCTGTGTTTGAATTTTAAAACTTGCTCTCTATATTACTTTATAAACATAGTAATTAGCTAATGTTTGCATACTAGGAAATGTTTTCCAAAATGTAACTGGAAAACAAGTACGGTATTCTTTGTAATTTGATAAACTAGTTAGGGAGGGAGAAATCCCTCAAAGTCAGTGTTTTAACATAATAGGAGTTTATTTTTCCCTCGCATCAGTCTCAGGCGGACGGACGGAAGGGAGGCTGTGCTTTGGGGTGTCATTCAGGAATCCCACACCTTCCCTCTTGCAGTTCCACCCTGTTATAACTCCTCGTTGTTCCCTTTGTTCAGCAGGAAGGTGGTAAAAGGAAGTGAGGTGGTTTTAAAATGACCACACTTTTTTTTTTTTTTTGCCATCTTTTTATGTACACATACCTCGTCTGTGCTTGAGGAGGTGACATCTTATTCCTTTCCTCGTGAATGTGTGTATACTTAGTGACTTGCTTCTAACTAATAGGAAAAATATACAGAAGTGATGCTATGTAACTTTGGAGATCAGATCATAAATGTACTGCAGCTTCTGGCTTGCTCTCTCTCTCTCTCAGATTGCTTACTTTGGGGAAAGCTAGTTGTCATGTCACCAGGACACTCAAGGAGCCATGTGGAGAGAGTGACCCATGTGGTAAGGAGCCGCGGTCTTTCACCAATTACTAGCAAGGAAATAAAGCCTCTTGCCAATAGTCCTGTCAGGAAGCCTCCTCAGAAGTATATCTTTCAGATCTAGTCAAGCCTACAGATGGAAGTCCTGGTTGATGGCTTGACTACAATCTTGTGAGAGACCCTAAGCCAGAAACACTCTGGGAAACCATGTCTAGATTCCTGACCCTCAGAAATTGTGTGAGTTAATCAATGTTTGTTGCTTTAAGCTGCAACGGTTTAGGATGATTTGTTACACAGCAGTAGATAACTAATAGAGAGAGTGAAGAATTGTGCATGGGAAGGTTTTATATTCTGGGCCTGCAAGAAGCATAAACTACTTCTTACTCCATTTCATTGGCTAGAGCTGACTCTCACAGTCATACCTAAAACCTAACTGCAAGAGAGGCTAGGATGTACTCTAGCCATGTGCCCAGGAGGAAAGGAAACACTCGAATTAAAGCTGGCCAGTCTCGGCCACATTTAGTGAATTTATATTTGGGGAGGTTTGGACCACAAGGAGCTGGGGCCTGTTGATATAAATTCAGACAAAATTCTTAGAGGAAATAAGTAAAGCCTTTGAGATATTAGTATTTAATATTATTCCCTCTAATAGAGTGATGTCAAATATCTCTTGAGTAAATACTCAGGAAAGCTTAAGAGGCTTTGGTTTGTCTTATTTGCTAGTGCTATGATGATGACAACAACAACAACAACAACAACAATAACAATAAACAACAGCAGCAGCAGTGGTGGCCACGGCAGTAATACCACTACCAGCAATTAATGTTTTCAGATACCCAGGTCTTGTAGGAAGCATTTCATTAATCATCCCAACAAAGAACGAAGTAGGTACAACTATCTCAATTTTATGAATGAGGACAATGAGACAAAGAGAGCCCAAAGCAACCTGCTCCAAGTCTCACAAAGGTCTGTGTAAGGCACAGATCCAGCTCTTTAACCTGTGTCTGTATTCCTCGAGAGCTTAGACACTTGACCTCTAATCAGGGTAGGAGGGTGTGGAAAGGAGGGACAGAGCTCTGCCAAGAGTGTTTTCAGTAGATGGTATGGCAGGAGCCCTGAATTGTCACCCAGTGTGGGTGAAGTGAGGGTCTGACATGCTCTTCTGCATTGGAGAGTAGCATGAGGGCACTAGATGCGCAAATGCAACCATCATTCTAAAAGCAGGTAGGAAACATAAACTAAATGAATAAAACTCCGGCTTGGTCTAATTCACATTTTTGTCTTCAGCACAGCTCTAGGTAGAATATCTTTGAACCTCAGTTTCTTCTACATACCAAGAATACAAATACCTGCCATATAGGCTTGTCATAAGGCTTGAACGACATGATATATGTGAAAACATCTGGAATATTTTGGGGCAACACTACAATTTTATTTTCTAGTACTTCTATTACCAATGCCGTTATTTTGTAGAGAATAGAGGCTGTATTTTATTTAATATTATATTCTTCGTGTCTAGTAGGGTCTCTGGTACAAGGGATTACACAATACATTTTTGAAGTCAGAGCTGAGTAAATGATAGAATCATTTCTTCATTCTTCCTGGGAACAAGGACTTCAGTCTGAGACGTGCAGTCTAACAACCATCTCTTCCCTTCGGGTTTTGCTCGAGAGTTCACAAAGTGCTTTCACACCCAGTGTCATGCCAGGTCTCATCAGGACATGGCCACAGCCCGCTCCTCAAGCAACGGGAGGCAAACCTTATTAAAGTACTTTGTCCAATTCAGGATTGAAGAAAATCTTACAAACTCAGAGAGAGCCCAGAGGAGAGCAATAAAAATTGATTAAACAAACCTTCTGAATAAACGTTAAGAGAATTGGGATTATTTCAGCTAGAGCTGCTAGTTGGGGGAATAATAAATTTTTGAGAAACAAAAGAATATTTTGCAAAACTTTGTGGTTACAGTGGGCTCTTCCATTGAGGACAGCAGAGAAGGAATTTTGATGACTTTCCTGTTTGACATTAACAACAAGACTCTGTTCCCCTCTCTGCCCATGGGACTGTAATAGCTACTTGCTCTCTGGAAATTCTTTATTGCATTAGGACATCCTCTCAAGAGCGTTGTGTGTCTCTTACTGTGGGGTCACTGGGGCAAGGTAGATAGGAGACATTTTAACTAAGTAAGAAGTTAGATTATATTTATCCCCTGACTTGGCACTTTCGAGAGAGATGACCAGGAACCCAATTAACTAGAAGCCCAAAGACATTTACGGACACTACACCTCCCTGTTTTACTGACCTCCCAGGACTTTTCAGGGCTAATTCTGATAAATCAGCTACATTCCATAGCATGTGCATGAATAACATATTTATTTTACTCTTGATCGATTACCCTGTATTTATGGATAGAGGAGTTTTCCTAGCAGAACAGGAGCTTGGAAACGGGCTCTGATATTCCTTGCCTGAGTCATGAAGTTAACTTGTGTTAATTTTATGCAGCTTAATAATGTAACAGATGTTTATTGAGTACATTCTATATGCCAGGTGCTGTGTTAAGCACCAGGAACACAATGACGAACTGTCTATATTTGGCCCTTGCCAACACAGGACCTAAACATAGGCCAGCGGGAAGTGTGGCGATTGCAATATAGTAAGATACATTCTTTGAGATCATATGGGAAGTCAATCTAATTCAGAGTTAGGGGGTCAGTGGAAGCTCTTTGGAGAATATGATGCCTACATGATCCATGAAAGACAAATAAGCATTATCAGTTATTATTAATTTCTTCTTTGGCTACATTATCAGTCCAGATTTCTCTTATTTTGAAAATAGATGCTCCATCCCACCATTTATTACTTTTTATTTTATTTTTAAATTATCTCCATAATCGAACCATCACCTGTCTGCATAGTTTAAGAGTGAAGAAAGTCTCCAGGTATAGGTAACCCAGGTTAAATCAATATCAATAATCATATGCCAAGAGTTAATGCATTCTCCTGAAGACCTGTCTTAGCAGCCCACATGTTAATGTACCTCTGATTATGAAGTTCATATAGAAAGAACCCATACTTACTTGAACTAGAGAGTGTCAACAGCCCATTCAGGGAGCCCAGGGCACTTCTTTGGCTTTGGTGCATCATTATGGTTTTCATTAATTATTTTTTGTTTTATAATAATCTGAATGAGGCCCCAGTGTAATGATATAGCTTTTTGGAATTAAATTTGAGCTGCTCAAAGTTACATAATTAATTATAATTCGTTTTGTAGCAACTATACGAATGGGGTGGGTGGTCTGCTCAGCGTGATCTCTCCCTCCTTGGGACGATGGACACACATAAGAGATGAAATCTAGCAGCCCGTCCATCAACAGCTAGATACCTGGTCCAAGCTGGGCCCATCCCATGCCAGTGATTTTTTCTGAGTTGGGACAAGAAATAATGTAAATTGGTGGTAGCCACTGCAATCTTGGGCATTTGTCGTGGCCACATGCTTTCCTCTGGTCTGTATGGGAAGGATGTAAAAAGATCCAGGCAAAACGAGAGGGGGGTAGGGGGGAGAGAGAGAGAGAGAGAGAGAGAGAGAGAGAGAGAGAGAGCGCGAGAGCGCATTTAAGGGTGTATTCGTCACTGGCTCTCAGTTATTTTGTGTGTCCTGCAATTTGGTTATGTGAAATAAGTCAGTACTGTTTTAATAAATTCTTTGTGTTCTTCCTAAATTACATGAAGGTGAGATTTTGTTCCCAGCAACTGTGAGTCCTGGTGAAGATAAATAAGCCTGCAGTGTGAGTAGTTAGACACCTGTTAATTAGCCACCTGGTGGCAGTCATGGGCCAGCATAAGGATCTCCAGTCTCCTGCTTTGTGAGCTTGCCCAGGAGGAAATCTTTAGGGCATTTGAGAGTCTTAGGAGGCCACACATTTGGCTTAGCTACAGAGGTTCTGTTCTACACCTGCATTTACAATCTCAATACCAGGCTTCACACTCCTAGCCCATCAGCTTGCTGTGGCTGTTTCCAGGAGTTCTTGCTAGGAAGAAGTACTGGGGTTTTGTACCCCGTTTCTGGAGTCTGATAGGATGAGCTTGGGATTCCAGCTCTGCTGTGTAGGGGCAGCCATGTGACTTGTGCTAATTACTCACTCCTCTCAGTCTTGGTTTTCTCATCCATAGAATGGAAGCCTCACTGGGTGTTGTTAGAATTAAAGCAGACTTTACATATAGAGTATTGGGCAGACTACCTGCACATAGTAACTGCTCAATAAATATTAACAAGCATTCTGTTATAAGCCAAGTCTACAAATCAGAAATAAACGTGCTTGCCCACTCAGCTGGTACAAGGCAATGGATGTGGTGAATGTTTCAGATGCATAGAGTTACTGTAATGCTGATATAAAAGGATGTGTAGACAGTGCTTTAATGCCTCAGAAAAGACTCGAACAAGGTAAGGGCAAATTATGGTCACATTGCTGCTTGTGATGTAATCCCACAGCCTTGCTCTCCCCATCTACCCTTGGAAAACTGCAGCAAAAGCCTTCTGACACTATGCAGCGGCCTTGCTCAGTTATGCTGCACTTCATCCTGGAGTCCCACAGACCCTCTTCAGGGGGTTGAATTACCCACTATCCAAAGAAACTAATTATAACAACCCAAGGTTGCCCCAAAGTTGCTTTTATGCTCAACAAAAAAAGGTCATAAAATCTTCCCTGCTTATAGCTCCGTTTAGTTTTTGTGTCACAGTTTGAGGTAGAGATTGCTGATCGTAGGAAGAGTTTAAGGTCAGCCACATTTTTTTCTGGTACTTTTTATTTTATTTCTCTGCTGTGTAGCCTCTCTCTCCCCTACACTTTCAACGTCCCCAAATCCTACTTCCTCCTCTAAGTTAATGAGACTTGAAAAATATAATCATTGAGAGTGGCTTTTGAGTTAGATGTCTATCTCTGAATTTCAATCCCAGCTCTAACATGGTGTTAATAATACCTACTTCCCTTTATGAGCATGTAATAAATGCTCAATAAATAATAATTATTGATAATTGCTATTACTGAAACCACTTCTTCTATGAAAACACCGAAGTAATAATCCTTGAAATGTGATCTGAGGAAAACTTTTATCAGAATCACCTGGAATTCTGACTAAAATTGTAGACTTCTGGGTCCCAAGCTGCTGTCCTCCAGGTGGGGAGACCCAGGAATGCGCACTTTTAAAACAAGCTCCCCAGATGATCCTCATGAACATTACATTCTGAGTCACTGAAATTATACTTGAAGATGACAGGGGTGCCATCTGTTACTTTTCTCAGTGGTATTTATATTTTGGCTTGACTTCCTACAATGGGATGAGAGAATTTGGGACTGTGTCTCAGGCATCGATAAGCAAAGTACAATGGCTTTTATGAAGACCAGAAACATCTTGTTCCCTGAGATCACACTGAGTCCACATATAAGGTTGACCCCAAAAGTAATTCTGCTTTTGCTGAGCCCTTAGCCCTTTAGCTGTGGTGCTCAACTGTGGATGATTTAGGCATTTGGGAATGTGAGGTATTTTTCTTGATTACCAAAATGACAGATGAGCCCAGAAATGCAGATGTCCTGCCATGCTTGAGGTAGTTCTGCACAATGAAGTGTCTTGTCTTCTGTGATGTAATGTCCCTGCTGAAGGCCATGGGCAAAGGGAGGCAAGAGGGGCAGTTTTTTTTTTTTTTTTTGTCACTAATTGCTTGTGATGGTAGAGGGGCATTCCTCAGGGCACCTGGATATAGAAGATTGGTGACAATCGCCAAACATTTGTCTACTGCGCTATGTGAGAGCTCTTCTGTTCCATGACAGAAATGCCTCCAGCCCCTCTTTGATTGGACTCCTCTCACCTTCAGGTAATACCTTCCTTCTGGACCCTACGTGTGGCCATAGTTGGAAACATCTCCATAAAGACAATGGAGCTTAAGCTTCAAAGCTCTTCTTTTGCGCAGACCCCATGAGTGCTGGGAGCTAGAGTGGGGAGGGAGAGCCAGGCTGCCTTCAGGAAGCTTCTGTCTGCCTAAGCACGTCTGGTCAATTAACTAAGGAGATCTCGGGGGAAAGGCACCTATATCTTCAGGATGCCAGTAACTTGTTATTTATTTCTCATTCTAAGAAAATATTTACCTTTGTACCTAGTTTTGTATTTGTTTTCTTAAGACCTTACTCTCCAAGTTGTGTAACTTCAGACTCCATAAAAGCTGGATCTGCCCTCGGTCCTGATTATGGCCCATTGACTTCTAGATACATGTTTTGGGGGGACTTAATAGATTTTCATGCAAGTATAAAATGAAGAGCCCATGATAATTGGTGGGGGAGGGCAGTAGGTAAACGGAAGTGTGCTCTGTTTTCCATTGCCAAGAGTGGATTAGCGGCGATAAATCCCCCACACTTTCAGGCTGCCGACTCAAGGTACTCTCAGATTGCATCTACGCAGAGCTGGTGGACCTGCAGGGACTGGTCAATGCAGCGGTGGCTGAAATAAGTGGTGGGGTCAAGCTGGTGGACATGATGTGCAAGAGCTGATAAATGCATCTCTGACATGACCATCACAGCAAGTTAATCAGGATGGTTCCCCACAGCTATGTATCATTGCACTGCAAAGTTAGTTTTATTGAAGAAGATTTCAGTTTCTAAGAGTCGTTAAAAGAATCAATAATACCCGGTGGATGACTCATCAGTCTATAACCTAGAGTTGGCTGCTACTGAGGAAGTAGCTGGTAACTCTTTTGACAGATAATTCAATTCATGGACAGAAAGGGAGATGTAAATTAATTTGCTTCTCTCAAAGGAAAACCAAGTGTTGAATATACTGGCCAAATTACTTTGAAGCATTTTATCATCAAATTTGAGAAGATATTTGGTATTGACTTTCACTTTAATATTCACTCTGCTTTTTCAGAAGTCCTCCATTAATATAACTGTAATTTCCAGACAAGCTCTATTCAACTCTTTGAGGTTTTCCTCGCTTTTCAAAAGACCTTCATTCTCCTTTTACCTCTGTGTATCACAAACTAACTGACCTTGAGCAATTTTTTACCCTTTCTGAGTTTCAACATATTTTTGTGTTGAATTTAGGTTAGTTAAATGGTTCTTACACTTCAGTGTACCTCAGAGTCACCTAAAAAGGTTCAAAACAGATTGCTGGCAATACCCTCAGGGTTTCCATCCAATTCAGTAGATCTGGGATGGGGCTGAGGATTTGCAAGTCTAATGAGTTCTCAGGTGATGTTGCTGCTGCTACTGTGAGCCTGCACTTTGACAACCTCTGGGATAGAACAAATACACCCTAACTCTGGCTGATGATTCTGAGTTACCAGAATCATCTGGGGAACTTTTGATCAATAAGGATGCCCAAGGCCCATCCCTCAAGCATCCGTATCTTTGGGAGTCTGGGCCAAGACTAAGGTGAGGTGACTAAGGCACCCAGGTTACAAAATTAAAGAGGTACTCACTTTTCGGGGGTCAGTACAGACCTGAGAGTGAGTGCCTCTTTAAATTCTGCATCCTGAGCACCTCACTCACTTCCCCCTAGTCCTGGCCTTGTTAGGACTAGAGTTGGAAATTTATATTTAATGCTTCAGACTAACTGCTGCACAAATGTCTCTCTGAAGCTTACTAGAGTAACAATAATGTGGGTTAGCCTTTTACTCATTTATAGATTAGGCTCTTTCTTTCAACAAGGGATTTTGGTACAGTGATATTTTTAGGGCTAAAGATTCATAGGTTATGTTTTTAATAACCAGTTTCAGCTGAATTCCTTCCTGTGGTAGAATCTTCCAGTTATTCAACCTGTTGTGGGTTAACTGCTGATGACCTACTGACTAATACCAGGAAAACATAAAAAGCAATGGAGGGCATGTCGGAGTCAGAGCTGGTGAGATGCTCACTGCAGTAGTTCCTCTTTCCTTATCATTTATAGGTGTGTTTGCAAATGATATTTAGTGATAGCAAAGCATAGAGGCAAACAATACTTCTTTTTTCTTTATTCTAAAGGTAATTTATTTTGAAATAATTTCAAACTCACAGGAAGGTTGCCAGAGCAGTAGAAAGAACTCCTATATCCCCATCATCCAGATTTTCCAATTGGTAATGTTTTATTGCATTTGCATTATTGCCTTGTGTTCTTGGTCCAAGATCCCATCACATACAGTATGTTTCATATTCAGGTCTCTTGTCTTTTCAAGCTTTGAAAACTTCTTTGATTTTTCTCTGTCATTCTGTCCTTGATAGGTTTGAAGAATACAGCCCTTTTTCGTTTCATAAGATGACTCTCAACTGTCTGATGGTTCCTCATGACCAGACTCAGGTTGTGTGCTCTTGATAGGCATATCACAAAAATAACCCTTCTCAGGACATCATATCAGCGGGTACTCCCTTGACCCGTCCTACTACTGATGATGTGGACTTTGATCACATACGTGGTCACACTGGTGTCTGCCAAGTTTTTCCACCAGTTTTTCCTCCGTACTTAATTAGAATTTTGTGGAAGGTATTCCAAAATCACACCAATATCCTTCTACTTCTGTGATGGCTGCCATTTCCATCACTCTTTCTACATTTTTTACTTGCTATTTTACGGTAAAGCAGAGCTTATTCATATATATGGACTCATGATGTATTATTAGTCAAAGTTCTTCAGAGAAACGGAACCAATAGGCATCTATCTATCTATCTATCTATCTACCTGTCATTTACCTAGATGTATATACAGTTGACCCTTGAATAAGACAGGTTTGAACTGTGTGGGCCCACTTATGTGTGAAATTTTTTCAATAAATACAATAAATGTATTTTCTCTTCCTTATGATTTTCTTAATAACATTTTATTTTATCTAGCTTACTTTATTATAAGAATAAAGTATGTAATACATATGCAAAATATGTGTTAATCAACTGTTTATGTTATCTGTAAGACTTCTAGTCAACAGTAGGTTATTAGTAGTTAAGTTCTGGGGAGTCAAAAGTTATATGTGGATTTTTGACTGTGTGTGGGGGAGGGCCTTGGTGCCTACACACACACACACACACACACACACACCACATATAGAATGTATAGATTGATTATAAAGTGTTGGCTTAAGTGATTATGGAGGCTGAGGCATCCCTCTGATCTGCCATCTGTAAGTTGGGAATGCAGGAAAGTTAGCAGTGTAGTTTGGAGGTCTGAGAAGCAGGGGTGCTGATGGTGTAGATTCCTGTCCAAATCTGAAGACCTGAGAAGTAGATGCACTAAGAAGGGCAGGGTAAGATCAATGTCCCAGATCAAGCAATCAGGCAGAGAGAGGGTGAATCCAACCTTCCTCTGCCTTTCTGTTTTGTTTAGGCCCTCAGTGAATTGAATGGTGCCCGCCTGCATTGGAGACGGCAATCTGCTTTACATTAAGTCCTCATTTAACATTGTCTATAGGTTCTTAGAAACTGCAACTTTAAGAGATATGACATATAATGAAACCTTTTTACCACAGGCTAATTGATATAGATCAGAGTTGTGTTCCTACATCATATTTCTGGTCACAAAAGCATCACCAAACTTCTAAATAAAGACCCAAAAGACTTCTATTGCTCAACACAGAAATAAATGTGATCTGTACTTGCATTTAGGAAAGATTAATTAAAAACAAATACGATAATTCTTTTCCAACCTGCTTCTTCCAGTTCAGGGTCACAAGTGGTTGGAGCCTTTCCCGGGAGCCAGATGGGACTCAACCCTGGACAGGATGTCCTACCATTGCAGGTCACACTCACACACACCTGCACCCATTCACTCAAACTGGGACAATGCAGAAATGCCAATTCACCTCACTATGCACATCTTTGGAAAATGAGAGGAAACCAAAGACCCCAGGGAGAATCCACACAGACAAGGGGAGAGTGTGCAAACTCTACACAGGCAGTGGCCCCACTAGAAATCAATTTTTTTCCTCATCAATGTTGTAACTAAACAACATTGAATGAAACATCATTATTCGAGAACCTGCAGTACTCAGTCCACCAATTCAAATGCTAATCTGTCCCAAAACATTCTCATAGACATACCCAGAAATAACATTTAATCTGATATCTGGGCATCCCTTGGTCCAGTCAAGTTAATATGTGATATTAACCAGCACACATGGATTCTTATTTTATTTAGTGGTTGGTAATTTGTTACTTTTATTTTATTTGAGGCTCAAACTTTCCACAATTTGAACTGTGGGATCCTCTTCATGAACTGTTCCCACCATTCATTGTCTGTTTTCTTTTTTTCTGGCACACAAAAAAAGATGCTCCTGGTTCATCTTGTACTTTCTGCGCCTCAGCTCAGAAATGACCTATTTCTCAAAGGAGATACTTATAGACTCCTAACTCCCACCAAATATCCTTTATAAATGAAAATTACATGTTAAGAATTCATTTGTTTCTAAATTGGATCATGAGCATATTAACAAATGTTAAAAACTCAAAACAAAATGTATACCTGAGGGGAATATAAAAATGGAAGGATAGACTCAAGAAAAGTATTTATGGTCCTTTTTTCTTTATTTTCAAATTATACCATCGGCTGACAAATGCACATACCTCCTAGTATTTTATTTGTACTCCTAAGTCCTTTTAGTGTTAACCTGTATCTAGTTACTTTCTATGAGGCTGGTTTGATGGCCAGGAATGATGAGAACAGTTCTTGCCATTATCCTTTCAATATATCTTTATTGAGATCAACCAGAGGAAGCAGAGCAAAGAGTTCAATCTAGTTTGCTGGCTGAGTCTAAGGAAGATTCCAGAAAAGACCAGCATCTGGTGGGCAGTTTGTAATGCTATTCCTCATGAAACCAAAGATGGTGTCCAGGGAGAGAAATCTGCTGATACCATGTTATTCTGGTAGGTTTCTTAGACGTTCCTCTTGTTACCTGCTGAGCCTCTGTGTCAAAGTACTTACCCCACAACCTAGAAACTGCAGTGGGGATGGTGGAGGGAGAAAGACACAATTGCTTCCTGTGAATTTTTGCTTTCCTGAAAAGATTTCAGGCTTTGAAAATTCATCTGCTATTTCCAAATGTTCTCATTCTAATGAGAAGCAGACCCGGCTTCATGTAATGGTTGAGTTGGTCTGGTAATGCATTACAATAAATAGCTGAGGTGCTCGGCCCATAAAACTGACCTATGACCCACTGTTCTCCTTCAACAGGGGACTCTTTTATAGCAAAGACTGTAAAGGGATGGTATTCCTTTGAACCGTTTCTTTTGGGTATGAATAAGAAAAAGTCTACCTTAAGGGCCCGGTGTTGAATATGAGTAATTTTATGTCTTTGCTAAGATGAGCAGTGTTATTATCCAGAGAAAATTATGCTGACACAATTTAGGCAGAAATGATATAGGAGATAGTTGAAAAATCAAACTTTTTGTTTTTCCAAGCAAGAAATTAAGGTATCTTGGTGTTACTTGGAGGAAATGAACTGAAAAAGGCAGTTTTTAAGAACATAGCCTTCTCTAGAATATGGTACAAGAATACTGGTGTCTTCAGATTTATGAAATAGATATACAAAGATAGATTTCATATATTTCCATTATTAACCAGCAGTGCAAGCTTATAGGAGGAAAAAAAACTATAGCATCAAGTTCCCTTGCAGTGAGATCTTCATGTTCAGCACATCATGCAAGATGAAACGTGGGATGAGGAAGAGGTATGCAATCTAGCTGTGTCCTTAAATAGCTTATGATAATGGAGGGGCCAGAAGGGTTGTGTCAGTGCATGCATGCGTGTGTGTGTGTGTGTGTGTGTGTGTGTGTGTGTGTGTGTATGAAACACAAAACTCAGTGTGAAATAAGCCTCAGGAGTGGCACAGCAAAAATGTGATAGCTCAACTAAAATGTGGCTTAAAAGAGAGAGGTATGTTAGATGAAAGTGTGTGTGTGTATGTGTGTGTGCGTGTGTATTTCTGTGTGTTTATGTAAGTGAGGCTATAGATGTTTCTCATGGAGAAGACATCATCACACATGGCAAATCAGAGCAAGAGGCTGGCTGGATGCCAGACAGCACCTCTCAGCACAGCATTTACCTTAGTGAATTTACTAGTGTTCTAGGAACTGGATCATAGTATTTTAGCATCAAAATGTAGCTCCTCGGTGTCCCATACTTGATTGAATTCAGTGATGCTGCTGACGGGGTTTAACAAAGCTTATAAGAGTTTAATGTTTAAATCCAGAATGCCAATTTATTACTTCACGATGGGGATTATGACACTCAACTAGACAGAACATTTCTGTTAGCCTGATTGGAATATTCTTTCATTGTAGTTCTACATAAACAGAAGTTTGCTTGGAGTCATGGAATCAGAATCAGGATGTTTAGTTATCTGATTTCAAAATGTAATGGCACCATTCCTAATTGACTATTCCATCCATTTCCTAAATGAGGAATAATAGGACCCATCAGAATGCAGGATGAGCCAGGATGGAGCATTTTTCTCTGGAAATTGCTTAGACCAGCACTGCTTATAGTGGCCTTTGCTGATTTTTCTTATATTGGATGATGACTAAAGATCCTCCACTTCTGTTTGGATTGACACATTCTTTTTTATAGTGGAATCTCCTATTCTTTGAAGAGAACAGAAGTAGAAAATAGTGAGTTCAACAACAATATTGGCTGAATTAAAAAATTGTTTAAAATAATGTATACATACATTAAAAAAATTAATACATTAAAAAAATTAACAGGTATCAATGAAAATTCACCCCTTAATCTTTTGATCAAATCACATTTTTTCAACTCTTAGTTTGGATTGCATAAACAATAATAACCATTATATAGCTTTTATGATTTCTAAAGTGTGTGTGTGTGTGCATGCGTGTGTGTGTGTGTGTGTGTGTGTGTGTGTGAACAACCATGCAAGTACACTTATGAAGCAATCTGAGGGCAAAATCTTTCTAGATTTTTATGATTCATTCGCTAGCAGTTTACTTTTTTTCCTATTCAACTTTTTCAGTCTTTCCAAAGCTTTAAATTTAATAGAAACAATAATTCTTATTTTTTTTTCACATTCAGATTTCATCAGTTTCTGTACTCTTTAATTAAATAATTTAAATAGTTTGGAAAGAAACATAATGGACTCATATGCTTAAACTCAACCCTGTATATTAAAGAGGAGCTAGTCATCCGGAAGCGAGCATTCAGCATGCTGGGGTATTGGTCTGATACATTGCAGATAGCATGAGGGAGGCTTGGTTAGTTCAAGGAGCTTCTACTGTATATTAATAGTTCACTTCATTTGCAGTTAGATCTTGCTGGCCCAGGAGTCATTCCACCTCTGGCTTTGCATTTCTCTTTATCGGTCCATTATGAGCTTCTGAGCAATCAGAAGGCAACCTCATTTCCCTTTAGCAGCAATGTGTGACTCCAGGAATTAGCTTTTTTCCCTCTCCTTTCTAGTGAGAGAGGTGCCAGAAAAATCATTTTGGAATCACTCAAGGCAGTCGCACTCAAGGGAAGATGTGACTGCTCTGGATCTCTAGGGACTTCCAGAGGGATCAGTTGTAGAACGCATAGCTCCATTATCCATGGAGTTAATCCACGGGGAAAGCAAAGACTTTGGTTCCAGGTTTATGATGTGGTGGTGCTAGAATCAGTTCTAACACAGTATTCCTTGGGTGGGCTGATGCTCTGAGTGGAGACGGGTATGTGAAATGAAAAAGCAAGGCTGTAAAAATTTGGAGTCCAGTTACTCTGGATTAAGCTTAACATGGAGAGACTGGAGTCTTCATCCCTGTGAACCAGAGTGGTCCATACAGAGATTTGGGCCAGCCATACACCTGTTGACAATTATCTAAAACTTGGAAGTGTGACCAAGGATGGAAGCATGTTCTTTCATTGTCATGTTGGAGCATTGCTTAATGGTACTTAATTTCCTTTCTTTTGACTTACTGTTTTCTATTGATTAAGGCCCAGATTCTGTGAAGTTTTAGGCTAATGGATAGTGGGGTTTTTTGTTTGTTTGTTTTTTTGTTTCATTTTTTGTTTTGTTTTGTTTTTGTTTTTGTTTGTTTGTTTGTTTTGGTACAGATGAAAATGATTCTGCCTTATAGAAAAGATAATCCCAAAGGTTATGTTTTTAATGCCATGTACATTATCAGTTTCATATCTCACCTACAATCTTATTCTAACATTAGAAGAACCTAATCTCAATCATCCTAAATTCCTGAAATGGTTTTAGATCCAAATTTCTCATGAATGAATTGAGTAAGGCTTTGGCATGTGCTTATTTTTTATTTGCTTGAGTCAGCTTTCTGCAATACTTCGATATGCCTCTGTCAGGCTGGTTTAGGATCTGTCTCTATTATTCCATGTGGGAGAGAGAAGTAAAAGCATCTCACTGTGGTAAAGTTGGTGGGATAGGTTGACTGAATCCCTGTTATTCAACTTAGGCTTCCAAGCTCTTGGACAATTCAAGAGAGGATGGCATCCCCAAGATTTTCTGCTCTTAGTAAAGGGTGGAGTGAGATGGTGGTGGTAGTGGTGGTGGTGAGGATGGGGCCTCAGTGATTCATTGGAAAAGTAAAAGTGATGTGACTACAATTCTCCCTTGTTTGTGGAATAGTTTATATTAGTTATTTAGAGCTGATTTTGAACTGTTTAGGTAAAACTCATTCTTTCCCCTTGTACTTCTGACAATGACATTTAAAAGAAGTTCTGAAACTGTAAAGATGAGGGAGTGGGCATAGTGTTTGGGGTCTTTTAGTAGTCATATAAATACACTTGCTGGAAGTTATAGTTCAAAGTGTAGTTCACTTTGAATCATTTTAATGAGATTATCTGGTCTTATAATTTTTCAGAAACAGGGTAGAAAATAAATGTGGCCACCTCTCCTTTGGTACTGTTTAGCTTGTTCTGAAATTTATCTAGTTGGCAGTGAGGTGCTAAATCTAGTGTTATACCCATTATGATTGCTGTTCTAACATTTGTTGAACATTTTCTTTCACCCAGCGCTCTTCTAATCACTTACCTATAATTCATTTTCATAATGAAAAGAGATCGAATTATATTACATTTTTGTTCTATAATTAATGTGATGGCAGTTGTTACAGGTCAGGTTTCCCAGGAAGCAGACTGTGAGATGGAGAGTGTGTGTACAGGAGGTTAATTAGGGATTTGTCTTGGGATCAACATCTTGGGGAAATAAAAGAAGCAGGATGAGCCAGAGGAAGAAGTTGGGTTGTGATGCTGTTACAACACAGACCTCATGTAATCCCATAGGAAGCTATGAGTTTTCGAACCCCTGTGTTGGCTAGTTTTTGGATGCAAGCTGACCCCACATAAAAGGCTCTAACTTTGGGCAGAGTGACATTCCTCAGCAGGGAGCAATCACTAGAAGGGCTCAGCTGTAAGCAGTCAGTTGTCAACATTTTGAGAAGCCGGGGGAGTATGTTTCAGTCCTCAAATGCAGTGGATCTGAGTCTCCATTAAGCCAACTTGGGCTTATGTTGTGTTTATAATACAAGGTGTTCTAATTGTCATATTTTGATACCTGTAATCTCTAGGCACTTGTGTTTCTGGACACCCCTTGTAGATTTTTTTAAGGTTCCGTTGGCTCTTTCCTACTTAAAAGTTATTTTCTAAGGTCTCAGATTCAGCCCTTTTCTCAAACTACATTTATTTTCTAGGTGATCTCATCGACACCTCATACATTCAACTTCTTATACATAGGATAATCTACATGCCATTTTTTTTTATGGATTGCCATAAGTGATCATAAGAAGCTATTATTGCCTTAATACCCCTCTTAATGGTATCAGAGTTTTGTGAATGTGCAATCTCTTAGTCAGGTCTGGTTGGTACAACGAAATACCATAGACTGGATTGCTCAAACAACAGACATATTCCTCACAATTTTGGAGACTGTGAAGTTCAAGATTAAGGTGCCAGCACATTTGGTTCCTGGCTTACAGATGTCTGCCTTCTCACTGGGCAGAGAAAGCGGGAACTCTGGTCCCTCTTCTTCTTCGAATAAGGACACAAATCCCATCACGGGGACTCCACTCTCATGAGAGCACCTAAACCCAAGTATGTTCCTAAGTCCCCACCTCCAATACTATCACATTGGGCATTAAGATTTCAACATATAAATTGTGACAGATATAAACATTCAGTTCCTAACATACTCTGTCACAAAGTTATATCAAGAAATTGAAAAGAAAAATCTATAAAATACAAATGCCTCCCCCCCCCCACTTGATAATGGATAGATCATCCAGAAAGAAAATCAATAAGGAAACAGTGGACCGAGTAACACTATAAACCAAGTGAACTTAACAGGCGTATACAGAACATTCCATCCAACAGCATATAGAAGGAATGTACCTCAACATAAAGGTAATATATGACAATCCCACAGATAACATCATACTCAATGATGAAGAGCTGAAAGATTTTTTGCCTTATTCTAAATCATCAAATTTCTACAGATCATACCACCTAGATTTTGCTTCACCTCAGTGCCTTCTCTCTAATCTCATTTCTTCAGCATAGTTTAGGCTCTCATTGTTTCTCTAGTGAATTTTTCAACGATCTTCTAACAGCTCATTCCCCAGGTCACGCTTATGTCTCTTCCAATTAGGCTGACATAATTTGTCAACCAAACTGGGACACTTTTTAGAATGGAACAGAGGTGTTATTAAATATTACACTCAGAAAGCAGTCAACAAAAACTGTCCAAGGCAAATTAGGACATATGGACACCCCTCTAATTTATCCTGCACAGCTGTCAGAATGTACTTTCTAAAACACTTGTCTGACCTGTCACTTGCTCTCCCATATAATATGTCTAAGGGGAAACCAAAATACTGTTCTAATGACTGGAGCGTTCTGCTCTGCTTCGCTAGGTTTCTTATAAATCATTCAATTAGCTCTCTGTATCATTTGCAGTTTGGGGTAAATTTTAGCAAATAGTAGGGTTGGATCATTTTTCAGTATCATAGAACAAGCAAGCGTGGGGATTTACCAAGCTTGGAATATGCTGATCTGATGCAGGCCTTGCCCAAGACAATTCTGTCTCATGAATCAGGGGCACCCCTCCGAGACACCACCACCACACAGCCTTTAGCCCTCAGCTGTCCTCTCCCAGCCACTGTCTGATCAGCAGTTGACTGAATAAATGAATGAGCAATTTGTCAAATGACTGAACAAGGCATAAAGTAGTCAGTGATCTTCACTAGATATGTCAGCATTTTCCGCATTAACTTTCTGCTTTTCAGGGAAAGTAGCAAAATAAAATTTTTTTTTTCAGTTAAAAACACATTTACTTTTTATTCACTGAAGAAAGGAATCCTTTCTTACAACTTCTTTGTGGAAACCAGCTACTCTTTTAATTGATATTTGCAATCTTTCCTAAATATTAAAATTTTTATTATATAAGAAATCTGTTTATTGCAGAAACTTGGAAAATACAGAATAACAAAAGGAAAATTGCCCATTTTTCTACCTTGCAAATAAAATCATATTAATTTTTATATTCTATGGATTCTATGTGAGTGTATACTTACATATAACAAAAATAAAAATGTACTAAGCATGCTGAAGTATAACTTCCCTTTTCACTTAGCAATAAAAAATACTTTTTACATAAATAAGTGTATCTCTGTATTATTATTTATAAAAGCTTCATTGTATTCATTTACGGCTGCTTCATACTTTACTTAACAATCCTTTATTTTCTGACATTTAGGAAGTTTCTAACTTTGTTGTCATTTAAAATAATGTTTCCTGGATAGCCTTGAATATCTTTTCTCATTCTGGTTATTTTTTAAAGATTAATTATTTGGGGAGGAGTTTTCAAAGCTCCTTCCTTCCTTCCTTCCTTCCTTCCTTCCTTCCTTCCTTCCTTCCTTCCTTCCTTCTTCTGTCCTCCCTCCTCCCTCCCTTCCCCTTTCTTTCTTTTCTTTTTATTAAACTTACTGTAGTGGTATTGGTTGATAAAATTATGTAGGTTTCAAATGTACAATTCCATAATACATTATCTGTATAATGCACTGTATGTTCACCACCCAAAGTCAAATCTTCCATCACCATATATTTGAGCCGCTTTACCTTTTTCTGTGTTCCCCTTCCTCCCTCTGGTAACCACTAAATTGTTGTCTGTGTCTATGAGTTTTTGTGTTCACTTGTTTGTCTTGTTCAATTGTTGCTTTCAGTTTTATAGCCCATATATGAATGAATCATGTGGTTCTCAACTTTTTCTGCCTGACTTATTTCACATAGCACGAGAGGATTAAATTATATACGAGGATTTGCTGAACCACTTTTAGACTTTTGTGCTCCCTGGCCAACTTGATGGGCTTAGCATTTGTGTGCGTTGCTGAGCCTCATAGCTAAAGCTTCACTGATGGGCACTCAAATTCTTCAGTTGCTTATTAGAAAATACTAAGTTTTAAGCTCAAAGGAAGGCATTTTTTTAAAAACCCCATTCCAATCCTTTGGCTGTGTTTGTGTAGGAAAACTAAAATGAGACACGATCTAATGAATTTGTTCACAGAAAAGTTCAAGCCCAAGATATATTTTTTTCTCAAAAATATTTTTGTTATGGTTTCCTTTTCAACCATGGGTCCTTAAGGAAAAATATGGCTCTACTTCCTTTCTACAGTTTATCTAGTTATTGTGGACTCATTCTAAAAATTGAACGTTTCTAAGAAAAACACTTAAAGACATATTTAATGTATTTCTAATTTTGAGTAGATATCTATTCAATTTAAGCACTTCAAATTAAAAAGGGAAAAAAGTAACCGATTGTAATATATAATTGAACTCTTAAGTTATAGTCTTCCAACAGTTATTTTATAGAATTCAGGTCTACTAAAAGTAAAATTTGTGTCGGAGTCCTTTGTGATTAGTGTCAAATAAAAATTGGCAGCATGACTCAGAATTGTAACGGATCATGGAGGATTGACTGCTAAGAAGGAAAGTTGCCATCATACTCAGAGATGACAGTATTCAGAAGAGTATACATATTCTCAATTTAAAAATAATGTCAAATGAAAGTCAAAATTTTTAGTTATTTTCTTAGTGACACTACTTTGGTTTTTGATGTTCTTCTACACGACTTTCCTCCTTCTAAATCAAAGAAAAAATATATAAATTTTTGGTTTTTTTTGGTTTTTTGTTTGTTTTGTTTTTGTTTTTGCTAAAATATGCCTCCATGGCCACCCTAACTCTCTCTCCAGAGGGGTTTTCCTTTCTTTCTGGTCTTCCATCATAGGCAGGAGTTGGGTGGAGTGGGAGCGGAAATCGAGGCTTTGTTTGCATCTGAGGTGGCTTCTTGCTTTCTGAATTTTGAAACCCTAAATCATTAAACCATGGGACAGAAAGTATGAGAGATGAACCAGCCTATTCTTTCTCCAGCATCAATATCTTGAATCTATTAACAGTGATTTCGCCATAGTATACAATTATGGCAAAAGCCCTAATCGGTAATAGCTAGCTAATGCTGTGGTCATGTCAACAGAATTGAGAGATCATTAGATTTCCCAGTTAAGCACTGGGAATTTGAAGATGTTGTTGCTTCAGTATTAAGCAATGTTTTGCTCACTGACGTTCTGTAATAGACAACCTATAGGTCGCAAGTCTGCGATTACCTATGGCAGCTGTAGAAATTCTCCTGTCTCTAGAATCCATGAATTCTGAGCATTTTCTTCTTACCCTAGTGATAGCAAGCATATGGGAGGGCCCCAGGCTCAAAGATATCCCCAAAAGCCTGAGTTCTTAAAAACGATGCTGAGGATACCAAGAGCAAGCAAGCTGATGAGATGGCTTCTCTCAGAATAAAGGATGAGATTTGCAGCGGTCCACTAATTTCTCTGGATAGTGATCCTTTTAGTTTTTAACACAAGGTGTGATAGCTACAATGTGGGAAATTGGGGGCTGGAACTGGGAGGAGACAGAAAAAAATGTAGTTGGAGAAAGTGGTCTTTGAGGTCCACATAAATCTGAGTAAAATGTATACATTTTATACAAACTTAAAATACCATGTTTTTCACTCTGTCTTTTAAGGAGACGAAAGAGCTTGAATCACAAAAAGAGAGGTAATAAATAAACAATATTCAAGAGATCGGAACTGCCATCTTTTTTAATCAGACATATATGTTTTCACACCGGTTGATCAGAAATGTGAGTGGCCTGGTGTCTGAAGTGAGGGCAGTCTAGTGGGGGACTGTGCCCTTAACATGTGAAGTTAGACCTAACTCTAGGTTACTAGCATCAGAAGTCAATTGTAGTACTAAAAATTATTGGGAAATCACTAAAATAATACTTGGCACAGAATTACTGCTCAAAAATATTAAAGGGCTTTGAGTTAAATAGGACAGTCAAATTCTATACTAGAATGAAAAAAAATGGATAAAATCTATACTTTTACAACCTTATACTATGGCAACACATTCAAAATAATCATAACTAGAGACAACTTAATAAGTTTTGTTTTCTAAAAGTATTTGTCAAAATCAGGTACTATAAGTGAAAGCAGGCCTGTGAAAATATCTAGGCTGATATATTTAAAATGAAGAAAATTAGAGAACATCACCAGTGGGCAGAATTATCAGTACCAATAGAGAGAATATTTTCTCTATTAAAGCTCTTATTGTTCTTCCTGCAAAAAAAAAAGTCAGTTGAAGATACCAACTTCTAATCTATTAATCAAAAAGTGTAACATTCGGAAAGATTGCAAGCAATTTTGTAAGATCTTTAAAAGAAGACAACTATATTGAAGACAATCTTTTCATAAGTGACAATGACATGATATAAAAGACAGATGTAGCTGAAAAACTAGATAGCGTATGTGACTATATACAGTCACTCAGAATGAAAGCTAAAGTCCTTAGGATGGACTGTGAGGCTCTCCTAAAATGCTCATGCCTCTTTTCATCTGTGACCTCCTCTTCTAACTCTCTCTTACTGCTCACCCTGCTCCAGCCACACACACACCCTCCCCCCTTTGCAGTCTAGCTGTCGCTGGCATTCTCCAGGCTCACTCTGATGATCATAGTCAAGAAAATTGGTAGACCATAAAACCAGAAAACATGTCTCAAGTCCCTGGTGTTCTGACTGTGCCAGTACTACTCTACGGTTAGTACTAGTAACAAAATGATTTCTTAGTTCCTTTCAATTGGTTTGAATCACAGGAGGTTGCCAAATAATGGCAGTGTATAAAAAGAGGATGTAATTAAATTAATTCTCCAAATCCTCTAGTCTCAGTCTCTCTAAAATCAACAAGTGCTAAGCAAAATCAAAGAGAATACAATAAGTAAGAAGATAGAGATATTAAATAGTGGTATTTATATACCACCACAGGAACTATTTGTTCATTTGTTTGCTGACAGGGATTGTCAAATCCACAAGCTTAACAAATTAAATCCAGTTACATCAACTTTATCTTTCCTTAAACTAGAGGTTTATATTGCTTCCTCCTCTCCTCTTTCCATCCTTCCTTTGATGCCATACTCCTTCCACCAACCACTTTTACTTCCAAAATTTATTAGTGGCCTCTTAATTACCAGACTAAACAGCCTTTTCTAAGTCTGCACCCAGTCGTACATGAAGGACTTTTAATAGTTGGTCACCCACCAATTCAAACACTCTCCATTTGGGCTTTCCATGACACAATCTTTCTCTCCTGCACAGCTGTAACCCTTCTAATCTCTGCCTCTTTTCTGTCCCCATTTATTAGTTCCTGCCCACTAACATCTCTGTTCTTGGTCTTCTGTCATCTGCACTCATTCCTCACATGAGCTCATTCACTCAGATGGTTTTTCACCTCAGTAGTACTGACCACCTAATCTCTAAAATCAATCCTGCCCTTTCACTTGCTTCCCTATGTCACAGTTACAAACACTTATTGGAACTACCTGCATTTAAAGAACCACTATGCTCTCAAAATCAACATAGCTAGCATTGAATTCCTTTCCCGATCACCTCACTTCTGTCTTGGGCATTATTTCAATCTCCCAGGCAACAAGACTTCATAAAAAAGAAACATTTAATAAATTGGAAACTGAAGTCATCTTTCCTCCAGAAAAGTTACTACTTTCAGCTTCTTTGTGTCTTTAATGTATACTCCTATGCCCCTGCCACATCCTTCTATTTCTCATTTTCAAATGTGCTCAATTTCTCTATTCTTTCCCCACACTATTCCCTCTGTTTGGTTTCTATGCAACTCATCTCCACTGAGAAATCCTACTCATTCTTTAAGGTCCAGCTCAAATCTCATCCAGAATCCTCAGCCAGAATTACTTTTCACTGAACACTCCCCTTCATTTCTTTAGCACTGAGGAATCTTTGGTGGATAGAGTTATTTTCACACATCTCTGCAGCTAGGTGGTGAGTCCCCAGAGACTTGAATCCAGGTCTAATTCTCATGTTCTCTAATTCCTCACAGCACTCAGATAATGCTCATTAAATATTATAATGGTGGGGAGGAGTCTCTGAGCAGAAGCTACAGAATAATCAGATTGATTCGTGCTTAAGCGTTTTGAAGCCTTCTCTTCCTTATTACCTGCAATTAAATGTTAATGAAGAATCACTGGAAAAATTAAAATGTACAGATAATACTGTTAAGAGGGATGACAACCCGCCTAGCTGAAGACCCAGGCACACGTTCACATCTCATTAACTAGTCCTTAACTGTTGTCTCCTGAGTGCTGGACCTATAGAATCTAAACAGAGTTACACAAGCAGAAACTTATCATCACACACAAAAGTACCTGACCAGACTGACAACTTTAGTGAGAACAAATATCTACTGTCAGAGCCTGCCAAGGTGTTTGTTCATTCTTCCAGATCACTTGCAGGAGGAGCTCTGATGACAGACTGTACTCGTGTCTTAGCTGTCATTATGAAAGGCATTGGGATGAGTGTGCCAAGCCTAGGATTCTGAGGAGGGATTCTCTGACACTGTTATCTGCAGGGCTGGCCTCAAGCCAACTAAAGTCAATTACCTTCTTTCACCTGTCTTCAGGGCTGCTCAGCGTTCCTTTTTATCCACCTCCTCCTCTGCCTTTCTCCCCAAACCTATGAAAGAGGAGATGCCTTCTTCATTAATAGTTGGAGATGCTGGGAGAGAAATTGGAAAGGTTCAATTTTAAAGCAAAATAGCATATGTACATAATTTTTAAGTCAAAGAGTATTCCAAGGTTAATAATAACAACAGCAAAGAGCTGTTACTCACCTCTTCCTTCCTCACGTCCTGCTTGAGCCTCTCAGACACAACCACTTTCAACTACTTCTGGCATTTACATTTACCTTCATTTCCAAATAATGTTCTTGTGTGTCTGTTTTTGCTTTCTGATTTTAACATTGCCTATTGTTTTTCTACGAATAACTTCAGAATCCCTTTCCTTACTGCTTCTGCTAAACCCCCGAAATAGCTATATCACAATTGGGTGTAAAACCAGTGTTTTCATCATTATAACTATAAATTAACAATATAAATATTAGCAGTAGCTTAGTCATATAGTTTATTATGATTTTATTTCCTTTCATGTTCAACCTTTTTTTCCCTAGGTTAATAAATGCCTCAGTTTTCAATGCTTATTTTAATTCCACCTAACTAAACTAGCTTTAAACTTCTCAAAAGAATATCTCACAGCACAGGCAATAAATCAAGTCACCTATCAATTACTTTTTTTCTTTTCTTGGCGTCCTCTGTGAAGCCTCGGGCTTGATTCAATCTGGATGAATTGCTCTTGAGATCAACTACACAGTAGTATTCTGGGTCTGCCCTCACTCTCATCCTAGGAATTTCCTTTGTTGCCTATGTTGGATGCTCTATTTCCTGGGTTCCATCTCTCTCTCTCTCTCTCATTTTGTTTATATATTTTTTGCCTTCGTTTTGGTGAAGTGCACCTTCCAGTAGATTCCTGAGAAAGGTGCATAGGAGGTAAATTTCTTAAGTGCTTGTTGGCTTAAAGTGCCTTTATTCTATCTTCTACTTAATAGCATTTTAGAGTTTAATTTTTTTTTCCTCTTTAGTCCCCCCCCCCCCAACACACACACACTTCCACCCCTGATCTATGGCTGTTGCTGTTTCTCCTTAAGAATCGGATCTCTGAAGGCGGAGCGTCTCCTCCCACACGCTCAAGATGTGCACTCAGCACTGGCGGGGGTGGTGGGGGGGGGTGTGCACACACTGGTGCACCAGGGGTATGGTCCATGGCTCCACCTGGGCGTGAACCCAGGACCTTCTGCATGTAAAGCAGACGTGCTAACCACTGCACTATGGAGCTACCCTTAGGGTTTAAATTTATAGGCGAAAATTATATCTGCTCAGAATTATATTTTTTTGAGAAGTCTATTCTATTTGGTTAGCTGTCTTTGGTATGCAAGCTGTTTCTTTCCTCCTCCCTAGGGTACCATCAAATTTTCTTTCCCTAAATTAAGATGTTACAAAACACAATTATAGAATTTCAAAATTAAATCTTCTATACCATTTGACCCTTGCTTAAATTTTTCTTATTTTTTTTTTTACAGAGATCAATTTAAATGTCTTCCTGTTCACAGCTTTAATAACAATTCGCTGAAAGCGTCAGAAGCTGAAATTTTTAGTACTTAATACATGATATATCACCTCCTGAAACCAGAAGGAGCAAGCGCACTTCATTTTAGCACCCTCTTGTTGTCCTTGAAAAGGTCTGGAAAAAAGGGAGGTTATCTTCAGATTTATTGAAGATTTTGTTGGTTATCTTCAGATTTAACCACAAGGTGAGACCCGTTTCCTGCAAATTCATCTCACATGCTGCTAAATGAGAGCATGGAAACTCAAAGTGAAGGTCAGTCTCATTCAGGATTGTTTTAAAGCAACTATTACTACTAATAGTACTTTATTACAAATGAAAAAAAACCTGAAAAGAATAATAAGCTGAACTGAATTTCCAGGCAATCATCATGAAGTCAGATGTATGGCTACCCTAGATATAGGGCATCTTTATCATTATTACAAAGAGATCCGTTTCCGAATTTATGGAAGGGGGTTAATATCCTGGAATAGTCATTGGATATCTCTGTAAATTGCGCTGGCCTGGGCATTCTGGAAAAACAAAACAAAACAAGGAGGAAGGAATTGTAAAGGAAGAAGAGGGTTACTTGGCTGGAGAAGGAGGAGGGGAATATAAGCAGTAATACAGATTGGGCTGTTGTGAGAGTAAAATGCCATGAATTTGTCTTTTAATGGCTTGAACAAAACTCCAACCACAATTTGAAAATTTTATACCTTCTTGGTGCTTACAAACAAATGTCCCAGTTGGCCAAGGGTTCAGAAAACAGCAGATTTCATAAAATTTCAGCTTTCAAATGTCGTCTCCAATTTGCATGGAGTGAGAGTTGCTGACTAATTTGACAACTTCCAAAAAGACTGAATAATAATTGTTATGGAAAGTTCTAAAAATTTTGTGAACTTTATGCTAGGACCAGCAGGTTGTCTGAGGTTGACACACCATGTTTTGTTTTGTTTTGTTTCTGAGAGAGCTGAGACTGCTCAGAGTTCACCAAAGGCAGTGGCGTGTCTGAGGTCAAGGGAAAGCTTGACGGAAACATTCCATTCTGATGACTTCTATAAAAAGAGAAAATATATTCGTTTGAATTTATTTCAGAAGTAGCCATTTGAGAAATTGGGGAGTTTTTTAAGGACCATTTATTTGCCTGCTGAAATACATACTATGCCAAGTATTGTACTTTAGCTGCTGGTCAAGAAGGCAGACAAGGTCCCTACTTCATGAAGTTTGTGGATGAGTAAAAGCAAAATTTTCTTTAAGTGGAGGTATTTCTAAGGTATTCATTACCTATCTATCCTTCTGCTCTTCCAATAAGTTATGCATTTCAAATATAGATTGGTGCCAAGCAAACAGATTTTTGACAGCATATTAAATAGGAATGAGGAATGTTTGAGAAGTATATTCCTCACCAGATTGATCTAATGAAAGCAAAATATTTAACATTGATATATATGAATCATAGTTATGATAATAATAATTTATTGAGTGCTCTCTGTGTGCCGTAAATTATTTTAGGAGCTTTCTATGAATTATTTTATTTTATTCTTTCAACAATCTCGTATGGTAGGCACTATTGTTATCTCAATTTCTTTAAAACAGGAAAAGCGACTTACAAAAAAAGTTAAGTAACTTAACTTGCCCTAGTGTATTTATAGTGTGTGGATGAAATAAAAACAAACTTAGTGAGTTTGACTCTGAAATGTGCGTCTTAACCCTAAGCATCTCCTTCCATCAGAATCTGGCTAAGTGGCATCCATCTGTGTGGTCACTATAGACAGTCTACACAGTTCCTCTTTTTAGATGCTGGCATGGAGCAAAGAGATTGAAAGGTCTAGTCACCACCATTCAAGCATCACCTTGTGTCTAGCACTGTCTTTATTCGTGGTGCAATGGATATATTGTTTGTTTCTTGTCAATTTCTCTGTGGAAACTCTGTCCAACAGTCCTAATATCTAGAAAATGGGCATATATCTACTTACAGGACACAATTCAGAAGAGAAAAGTTGCAATCTCAATTTGATTTCACATCAAGTAAATATCCTAGGTCAAAGCGATGGGAGTTGACAAATCAAAAATAGCTCGAGAGTTGGCTCATATAAGTGGCACTAAATATCAGCTTGAAAAACACCAAGCCATGTTCAAAGAAGAACTGAGATGTAATCACTTACATTTTCTCTGTGTGGATGTGTGTGTGCGGGTGTGTGTGTATGCATGTGTAATTGTGTGAGTCAGACTAGTGTCACAAATATTAAATTATTCAATTAGGCAGCACAAGATTAAGCCCATAAAATGTGTTAATGTGACACATCATTTCACAAATGGGATTTTAGGATGGCTTGCTGGGATTCTCCAACATGACAAAAATCCCCATTAACTTTTATTGTAGCGTAAGATTGAGATAGAAACCAGCTAATAGTCCAAGAAAGACATGGGCGCTGCGTGGGTGGGTGGGGGTATTTAAAGTCAATGTTCTTGAGCAGTGATTTTTGCCTTTGTAATTTGTTTTCTTGCTTTCCTAAATTCTCATCAGGCATACAAATAAGCCATCCCAGTTACTTAATCACTTGACAATAATGGCTACTATTTACTGAGTTCTATTCTGGTGACTAAACCATGCTTTAAAGAAATGTTTATGTAATGTATTATTTATTATATATTATTTGTAGTAAGCCATTTATTATTCATATATTATTGGTAACATGTTGAACATTAGAAATAGTCCACCTGCTCAACAATTGGAAAATGAGTTAGGTAAAGTGGGATATAACCACATGATGAAATATTATCTAGCTATTAAGATGGTGTTAACAAAGAGTTTATAACAAAAACTGAAACAATGATTATGGTAGATGAGTAAATTAAATTTAAAAAATTAATTGTTTATACAATCTTTGTAAAATATCCAAAGAAAAAGACTGAAGGAAACATTCCAAACTGTTAACACTGTCTCTGGGTTACAAAATATGAGTATCAACTTTTTTCTTCTTTTATTTTAATTATTCTTTCCATATTACTGTCTGCCATAAGTATTGTTTTCATGATCTCAAACCAAATTTAAAAATCTCATTTAAGAGACATTTGAAATATTTATGAGTAAATATTCAATTAGCAGAGTTATCATTATGTTTGAGTATTGAAGACAGTTCCAATATTATGCAATTTTATTATTTTCAGTAAAAGTTAATTGTTCAAAGTATGAAAAAATATGGTTTAATTATGGCCTTTTATCCAAATTCCATTTATGGCAAAAGAATTGAGGGTACCTCGATTGCAAATTGACTTACTGTTAAACTTGCACAGAGTTCTGAAACATTGTAGGTGTTCAATAAGTCTCTTCCATAACAACAGTATTATTATTAATAATTTCTTACTTTCTAAAGATGTTACCAATTTTGAGACAAAATTTTTTCAATGACCACTAGATGGCATTAAGTTTAATTTAAAATCTACAGGGCGTGATCTTATTCATATGAGTAAAAACACGTGGTGAAAAGTAATTACATATATTTTGATTTATAAATTGTGATTTAATAACTAAAGACTTTTCATTATTGTATGTAAGAAACTCCTAGAAGAGTTCATATTTGATTAAGCTATACTTCCATTAAGAGCTCACCACACTTCTGTTTTTCTTTAATTAGGAAAGTTATTGCTGAGTGTTCTAAATTAGCTGCAAAGTAAATGGCCATCTTGGTTCATTAAAAACAAAATTACTGTATTGTAGCCAGGTGGGATGTGCTGATAGTCAACAACATGCGAAACTCAATGGTGAGCTGGAGGAAGGCTCTGTGGGCTTCTGCAATCAGGAGCTAAAGACAAGAAGACAGCAGCATTTCGTGAAAAAGATGAGTATATGTATGAAGGAAGTGGGTTTTCCCTGGGGAAACCCACTTGCTCCTCACCATGCTCAGGGATACTGCACTGTGAGGCAGGTGCCTATTTTTCTTAAAGTTAGCAGAGTGTAAAAATTGAGCAACAAAATGCAGACGTAAGTATCCTTAAAGATACTGTGGCGGGCCCAAAAATTCAGTGTGCTAATTTTTTTTGTTGATTATCATGCATTAATTTATGGATAGGTTATCAAAGATGTCGTAGAAAAGCTAGGTATATAGGACATTCATAAAGAGAATAATTTATTAGATGACAAGTAAACTTCCTGGGTTGGGTGGCTTACTATGAGCAGAAGTACATGAAGTTTAACTGAAGGGGAGAGATTAGTTTTGTCATAATGGCCAATAAATCTGAGCTGGGGCACTTTCAATTTGGCAATTGTGTTCTCTCTTAGAGGTGGATTGTCAAATGGTTCAACTCACCTCCAACTGTGAACTAATAACAGCAGCACAGAGGTCCTCATGTCACCTCTGAATCACCAAAGCAGAACATAGTACCTACAACATAGTATGCACTTAATGAGTGTTGGCTAAAAAAATGAAAGATAAAATATTCAGTTATTTAGACTAAATAATTCTATTGGAGGTCAGCAAGAAAGGATTTTTGTCAAAAAGTATAGCATGTTTGTAACAAGCACTTCCTTTTTATTCCAAATATACAAGAGAATATAAAATATAAATAAAAAATAAGTAAACACCTATAGGAACCAGAATTGGAACATAATCACAGAGAACTGATGGTATAGAATATTCTGCTCTCTGCGTAGAAGAGAGCAATGGATTTGGGAGTTTGGCTATTGTGGATAACAAAGCAAATGGGAAACAGGGCCCAGTCTCACTGCTTACCTTTAACTCTCAAAGATCTTCCCTAGAATTATTAAGAAAGTACTTTAGCAAGCAGAAAGGTGAACCCACCCGTACTCTAATAGGCTTTTAAAAATGTGGTTCCTTTAAGCCAATTTAGAAAGGAACTATTATTCATGGCAATGATTCAGATAGGGCAAGGCTGCAGACACTGATGTAACTCACTTTACCACCCCCCCACCCTGCCCCCAAAACACCCTAGAATGCAAATAAAGTAAGAAATAACAAATGTCCAACGCACTCCCTCCTTTGTTGATATACTATCCAGGAAGTCAAATTATAATCAGAAATTTGCTCAGTGAGCACTGAATCAGAGCAAGGGGGAATTAGTTATAGAATTAAAAAGTTTTATGGTAGAGGTTGGCAAACTTTTTCTGTAAAGAGTCAGAGATAGTAAATAGTTTAGGCTTTGTGGGCCATATGGTCTTTGTCAAGACTACTCAATTCTGCCATTCTAGTGCAACTGGACATGCCTGTGGTCCAATAAAAGTTTATTTACAAAACCAGAATTTGGCCCATGGGTTTACCAATCACTGTTTTGTGGTACCAGGTCCTGAATGTCTGAAAAATTCGTCTCTACCATGTTGATACAGACACTCTCTGTTTACAGGAGGCGTCACATTCTTGAATCAGGGCTTTCTCTCCCTTAGTTAAGCAGAGCAATTTTAGTCTCTGTGACTTGGCTTTTTGCAGGCCTCTGTGGTAGCCATCCTCCTTATGATTAAGGCTTTCTTTAGATATGATAATCCCTCCAATTAGATTAGAGACAAGTATTATTAGTTAGGAGGCTTTCAGCCTTCTTAAGGTGGCTTTGCAAATCTCTGTTTCGGTTCAGTTAGAGTTGAGCTCTCAGGGGACATTTTATTTCCTAGTCCCACACTGGTCCCTGATCCTTCTTATTGCCCACTTGTAAGAAGTTTCTCATTACTGCTCCCACATTGATCCTGCAATGGTAGCTCATGGGGTAGATCCAGCATAAGAAAGTGTTAAAGCATTGATATGAGTTGATGCTTGAGATGCTTATTTCTCCCAGCTGTACAGTTTCAGGGAAACTGCCTTAAATTTTATAGCCCCCAGAGTCTTCCCTGTCAGCCTGGGACACAAAAACACCTTCCAGTGATTCCACATTTTAAACAAATCAACATGTTAAGGATTTTTCTTTTCTCAAGAACTGTTTAAATTTTTGTTCTAATTGTTCTGGTCTGGTGGCCTCTGGTTCCTGTCAGTGTGTTGCTTTAGTTAATTACATAGGTATAGCCATTTCCCATTTTAAATGGTTTCAAGGTCGAAGTTAGCACTTGTGACTCAGTGTGTGGCCAGGCCTATTCCTCTCTTAGCATCATCTGGGAGCAAGTTAGAAATGCAGACTCTCGGGATCCCAAATCTACCGAATCCTAACCTGATTTTGACAAGATCTCTAAGTAATTCATGATAGTAAAGTTTAAAAAAAAAATTTAATTTTATTTATTTTTTATTTTTCAATTATAGTGGATATTTAATATTACATTAGTATATGGCATTGTAGTTAGACATTTAATAACATATAAAGTGAATCCCTCAATAAGTCTAGTACTCATCTGGAACCATACATAATTATTGCAATATTATTATTATTATTGATTTATTTTTATTGTTTTTAAAATAATTTAACTTTTAAATTATAGTAGGCATACAATATTATATTAGTTTCAGGTATACAACATAGAGATTTGACATTCCTATAACTTACAAAGTGATCACCCTGATAAATCTAGTACCCATCTGACACCATACATAGTCATTACAATATTATTGACTATATTTTCTATGCTGTACTTTACATCCCTGTAACTCTTTTCACTCCTGTGGCTATTCTGTAACTGCCAAGTTGTACTTTTTAATCCCTTCACTTTTTTCACTCAGCTGCCCAACCCACCTCCGATCTGGCAACCATCAGTTTGTTCTCGTATCCATGATAACAAAATTTTGAAGTACTTCACTAAGTTAATAATATTACATCTTAGTGTTAATAATTTGTATTTTTTAATTTTTAATTTTTATTTTTTTCAACTCTATTGAAGTATAATGAACATATAAAATTGCAAGATATTTAAAGTGTACATGTTGGTGATTTGATATACATAGACATTGTAAAAGAATTTCCACAATGTAATTAATTAACACACCCAGCAGTTAATGTTAATTCAGAAAAGCTATCTCCTTTGGGTGGCAGAATTAGGAAAGGTCATACAGTTTAAGGATAGTGGGTATAATTTCTCCCACATTTTTGTGCCAGTGGGCAGGGCATGAAGCTTTATGGCAGCCTTTATGGGCATGGTCATCCCCAAGCCCATTATGCCCTAAATTAATATGATGAGAGATGGGGATTAAGAAGACTAAAATGAAGTGAGACTCTCCTTCATCGATAACCTTGTTGTTTTTCAGATGTTTTAAAGCTTCTTTCCATTGGCAGCTTGTGGAATTATTTCTCCACTTCTTTTCAAGAAAATATTGACAAACCAGAACAAATCTCATCCCTTTCAGAGCCTTACATCTGAGCCTTCACCTTTAACTCTAGGTTGATAAAACTCACATGCACAGATTCTCAAACCCTCATACAGCAATTCATTAAAGCATACCTTGATTACTGTTCACTATGGGACACACAATGAACCAGAGAGATATAGGTGAAAGACCCATGTGAAACAGACTTTTAGGGATATTGAATATCTAGTTGTATTTGGAGACAAAAGATAAATGTTTGATACTTGGTTTTGCCAGATTAAGTCCTTGGACAAGTCGGTTTTTTTCAAAAGACTGGCAATTTATAACAAAATAAGTTACTGTGTTTTTGGAGTTGGCCTGGGAATTTTATTGTGAAGCTTTCTAAGTGACTCTAATGCTTAGGCAGTCTTTGAGAACAATTAACAAAGTCTTTGAGTTTTGATTTCTTCTTGTGCGAAATGGGAACATTGCTTATTTCTTCAAATAGTTGTTGAAAGCATTATGTGAAATTACATGTGTGAAATGCTTTCTAAAGTACAGAGTAGTCTAGAGATGTATATAGCGGTTTTTTTTATCATGATCTGTTTGGTAGTTGTGTCACAAAGACATCACTTTTGATAGTGTGTGGAGAAATAGAGGCAGTATAGATGAAACTAGAGATGGAGGTGACAGAACTGAAAACAAATGGAAACTTCATCTATTTTCTGCAGCGAAGAATTCCTAAAATGCATGCCATCAGTAGGAGGCCAAGACTGTGAAACACCCCTACACATAAAGCTGAATTTCTAGTAAAGAACAGTGCCTACATCCACATGAGATCTATACAATCCTGTGATCCTCCCTTATATATCATTTTGTCTTCTCAAGAAATTGCAGGCAATTTGAGGTCAGGGTTTGGGTTTTCCCTTTCCCACAGGAACTCTTGTTAGAGTTCTGGTTACAGAGAAAACTCTCAGCAAATGTTGATTGAGATTGGTTACAATTATTGGACTCTTTCCCTATGAAGAGTTGAAGCCTCTCAAATGATTCAGTTTTAGAATGAGGTTAATTAAGGATGCCTTTCAATGACCAGCTCACCCTATCATGTTATTACAATTTTCTTACATTGCATGGAAAAACTTACCATGATCTCTCTGAACATAAACACCAAGATTGCGTCCCATTCCGACATGAGTCATAAGAGACTAATTTTGCAGGGAGGGCAAGTTTGAAATCCACATTGCTTCTCCTTCCTTTCAGAACTTGTTTTATAATAAACTCATCAAGTTGCCAAACAAAGCCAAGTCACTTGCAAGCTCTGTCTGCTTGTCAAAAGGAGCCAGCAAATCAACTTAGTGGGAAACAATAAGCTGGCTGATGTGACAAGACAAAGACCACACTTAAACTGATGGATTATTTTCCAACTTGTTAACTCATTGCTGTCTAGACATAGTCCATGACAAACAGATTTTATGACTGTTCAAAAAAAACAAGACCCCCAAAAGACAATTCTGTTGGAAAAAAAGACCAGTGTTACAGCTATTCACCTATTTCATCCATGCCCTGTGTCGGTGCTGATGGAGGGATAACAAGGAGTTGGCTGAAATTTTCTTTTCTTTTCTTTTTTCTACTCACATTATTGGCTGAGGAGGTGTAGAAATGGGGAATGTTACAATATTTTGGAGCGTGTCTGTGCTTGTCTTCTTATTATAAAGGGGTCTATGGACTCTGCCCAGGCTGTGGTTCCTGAGTGTGACTCTCAGATGAGAGCAGAGGAAAGGAGAATTGAGTCAAGGATCCAAGATAATGGCTGGGGAACTGAAAGATGTTCCTAAGCATCAAATTTGAAGGGCCAACAATGAAGCTTGACATGTTATAACCAAGAGGATTAAAACTTAGGGCAGGAAAGACTGAAATAGAAGCTTTAAGAGAATGAGGCAGGAGTAAACTACAGAATAAGGTTTTTTTGTGAGAAGAAAGCTGTAAGAGCTTGCCACAGCCTTGACTCTGGGTAGGTGGGTAGGGCGATGTTGAGGGTGCTGAGCTGTTTTTAGGACAAATGAAGCCTACAGTCAAGTGGAATCTTTTCAAAGTGTACCTTCAAAGTCGACATCAGGCCTTGAGAAATCTAATGATAGTTCCTAGTATAACCACTCTAGAAGAGCGAACAGGTAGAGGTGGTTAACTGATAGATAAGAATCATACTGTCACCTGGTTGACAGTATACTCGATCCGAAAAATGGTACAAAATGTGTTGCTTTTTTTTTTTTTTTTTCACTTTCTCATAAGTTACTATAAACCTTTTACAGAATCTGCCACTGCTGCATTTGGGGAGCCCTTCCTTTGGATCACGTCTTTTGTCTGTCCTCTCTAGGTTTTTCATCTTTTTAAAATATACTTCTGCGTGCACACGGTCTTCCCTCTCTCAACTCTGATGTCCAGACTCCATCTCGAAGGTGGCCACATGGTTCTCAAGATCATGAAAATCACTGACTTTGTCCTGGAAGGGTGGGGATAGGACCTGTCTGCAGGGGAGCAGGCTTGAGGCATTCAGATTCCTCATAGAGGAACAGCTACAAACCAACAAAACTTCCTCTGGATGGGTTCTCATTGCTTAACTGTGAGGAGTTATTGTACTATCTCAGCAGCTCTCTTCGGTCTCTCTTATCTAACACCTTCCCTACTAGGAATGACAAGAGAAGGAAAGAAGCGAGTGGGAAAAGGAAAACATTGTTCTGTATCTTTATGTTGCTGATAAATAAATAGGCTATTATATGGAGGGAGAAGGCAGGAACGTTATGTGATTGACTACGAAAGGTTGAGAAACAGTATTTACCCAATTTTGAAGTATCTTCTAAATCAGTGTCCCATTATTTTGGCATTCAGCTCTTGAATTGGATTGCTTTAAACTAATTGTAGCAAAACTTGTATCTTCTTCAATCATTTAAGAGGAAGTCTTACAAAATTTTCCTGGGGTTCATGTTTATGAAAACTTTCCCTTTAAGAGAAACTTAGAGATAGCTTGAAACGACCTCCACAGACTGATGTCAAGGTGAAATAAAGCTCTGGGTTAGGAGTAATTATTCATTGGCTTCATAATTGACAATCCAGTGCAAGATAATTGAAGCATCATTTTAGAAAGTCCTTGTGACTTGATTGAATTTAAGTTGGGTCCCAGTGTTCAGGCTAAGGTACACAGAATACATAATTATGTTTGAAATAAAAGCTAAAACAATTTGGGGTAAAAATTTGATGGTGAAAAACTGTCAACATTGCTGGACATAGACACAGGGATGGGCTTGTTCTAGGACAAACAGTCCACACATATGCTTGCCCCTCACAGATGAAAACGATTCACTAAACGGAATATTCCATTAGACCATCAGAGGGTATAGATTATGTCTAGCAAATATTAAATATGACTGTTGCCACTTCCTTCCAACCTGTACTCTTGGCAGACATTGCTAATTGATCAGAGTTCACCTTTCCATAGCCTGCAGTTAATCTTGCAATGATCAATACAGTTTTCCAAGTAGCCAGTGAGAATAATACAATCTGATATCTGAGTTACAACTTACTTACTCTCCTTGCTTTCATTTAAGTCACCAAAGAAGCCCCTCAGGTAGACTTGAAAAACTTTATCCAAGTCCAGAGAAGCATTCTAAAATGTCAAAGGAGGAGAAAGAGAAAGATCAGGTACAAAGAAACTACTTTGAATTACATAGCTGATTGAATAATTTTTAGGCTTATCTTGGGCAAAACTTTTCTTGTAGTCATTAAATTGTAACCAGTTCAGGGCCAAAGCTGAGCACCAAAATGGCCAAATACTCCCATATTCTAGAGACGACTACAAGAGCTGAAGCCAGAAAATTCCTTATAGGGTTTGTTTATTAAGAAGTCGTCAAATCAGTCCCATCGTCACTAATTACCACTGCTTTCTGGGTCTGTGAAAGTAGCCTGGGGTGAGGGAAAGAGTCATATTAGTCCCCTGGAATTTAGGGGAAAACTTTTCCTCTCCTCCCTGTAAGTGAGGAAAACCATTTGTGAAGACAGTAGGTGTTTTCAAGAAGAGAAGACTGGATTACCTTTGTTTCCATTTGACAGTTTGCTCTTAATGATTCTGTGCTTGTCTGAGCAGGGGAAATGAGAACTGGAGAGGGGAGGTGGGTCAGGGAGATGCGATAACAGAAGAGAGCCTCCATGCTGGCTCTTGGCATGTCAAGGAAACATAAGTTTTCCAGGGCTGGGCAGACACAACAGGAGGTGGCTCAGGCTAGTTTGTCTATCTTCACCTTGGAGGGATGTTTTCTGGGTATAGTAGGGACCTTAGTAGAAAAAAGGCTGTGGCATTAACTGTTGGTGGGAGATACTGGGAAATGATGAAAGACATTGAGCCAAAGTCAAATCTCCCATGTCAAGGAACTCTGCAGAGCCCCACAGGGCCCTCCAGACAACCCTGGCAAGGACTCACAAAATATTTATCATTAGGATGCTTATCACACAGAAGACACTGATTGTCAGAGAGTGTTAGTAAAAGAAATCAACAAGAAGAAAACTGAAACCTCTCTCAGATAAGTGAGGAGAAATTTTCCTATTTCAATGGTGGTAGACACCCTCCAGGAAAGCCCACAAAAATCCTTACCTCATAGTAATCATAGCGCTCTATGCCCCCTTCCCATATGGCAACAAGCCTGATCTGTGGGACCAGTAGAATTCTGTGAACAATTGATATGAGACTGGCTAGTTGATGCCCTGAAACACATTATAGCTTACACTTTTGTTTCTTGGATGGCTTTCTCTGGGGGAGCCTGCTGCCATGCTGTGAGACACTCAAGTAAGTAGCTCTCAGAGGTCCAAGAAAAGAGGAACTGAGGCCTCCTGCCAACAACCAGCACTAACATGCCAGTCATGTGAGTGAGCCACCTTGAGAGAAATTCTTCCAGCCTGAGTCTAGCCTTCAGGTAACTGCAGCCCTGGCCACATCTGAGTCTTACCTCATGAGTGACACTGAGCCAGATACATCCAGTTGAATGGCTCCTGAATTCTTGTCCCACAGAAACTATGAAAGATAATACATCATTATTATTGTTTTAAATCATTATATTTTGGAGGTAATGTGTTATACAGCTATAATCATTCATTTTTCTTTTCTGTTCCAACACTGGAGGACTTAGAGTCTAGAAGAGGAAGGGGGAAAGGTATATAAAAGGGGAGGCATTTTGAGCCACTCAAGTTATGTATCTAACCTGAAATGGTGATGAGAGTTTTGAATGAGATATAAAATTAAAATTGACTAGAAACATATGGAATATTCTTAAAATGACATTATTGGATAGGAAATGGGAATTTTATTATATAATTGAGGAAATTATTTGGGAAAAACATAAACCTTGTCATGTGTATAATCTAAGGAGGTGAAACTCCTCAGTAAATCACTTATAGTTTTTAATATTTTAAATGCATAATCAATAGAAACATTTGCTTTGCCCTCATGATTTAGTCATCTGTGACCACCATCCATCCACAAACCATAAAGTACTAGTTGTGCAAACCCCAACTTATGACATAGGAAATGTCAACAGTAAAGCAACATGCAATCCAGAACTCTCAATTCTTTTGCCATAAATGGAATTTGTATAAAAGGCCATAATTAAACCATATTTTTTCATACTTAAACAAAACTTTTACTGAAAATACTCAAATTGCATAATGTCAGAAGCAGTTACCTCTAAAAAGAGCTCACCTTTCTGAATTTGTCACACGAAGAAAGCTACAGAAATATGGAAAGCCAATATCATTTTGTAGACGTTTCTGTGTATTAAGATGTTTTAGCATTGTTTTGATCATTCTAACCAATTTGAGAGATGGTGAAAGATGATATGAACATCTCTGTGGTGCTCAGGGTAGCTAATCTAGCCCTCCTATAAGTCAGTCTAGCCCTACTAACAAAGGCAAGGAGAAACTGGCCAATAAGATGTAGATATGTATAAAGTTAATATTTACCTTTTGGAAAATATGATGGGTTATATAGTTTCTATATCATTGAGAAGAAGAATGTGGAGTAACTAGCCTTTTAAGATAAGCCTAGAGACAAGTTTGGAGACTGTGCAGCCTGCAATAAAGATTTCAAGCAGTGTTGAGTTATGATAGAGTCAAGATCATTCCATTCTTTTGTAAACAGCATAAAATCCTGTTCTTTTCTGCCAGGACTGTCACTGTACTTCAGCGCCTCCTCCCAAAAAATGACCTAGGAGACTTCTCATATGGTGATACAATGAGATTTCCCCTGCTGTGAACTGTCTACAGTATTCATGCACCATAGATGCTCTGAGACCACATAGTTTGGGAGGTCATAGGTAGAATGAATGGTGTCTCCAAGGCAGAGAAGAGCCTAGGGCATTAATTATGATCACTCCTGGGCCCAGAATAGAAGCAAGTCTGGCCTGCTACCCAGAGGAAGAATACTCAGATAGTGTTTATAAGGAGCTTTAACATGTGTCAGCTTATTAATTCTCACAAAACAAAAACTATGAAGTTGGAATTTTCCTAATTTTACCTATAAAAAAGCTGAGGTTCAGAGGTGGTAGCTGACTTGCCTAAGGTGACACAGCTGGGAAGAAGCAGAGTTCGGTTTGTTTTATCCAACACCTCAACTACCTTTCCTTGCTTCCTTAGGTTATATTCGTATCATCCACAGAGCTGAGCACTCCAGTAGCAAATGAGAGGATTCTCCTAAATGCTGGCATATGATTCAGATGATTTTGAATATTACTTTTTTTTTTTTTTTGAGTAAAAAGCGCTGTTTAGTTTCTCTTGGGAATCAAGGCTAAAATGTCTTTATATGGAATCCTAAAAGATTTTCTAGGCCAACTCTCTCTGGGTGCTGTGCAGAATAAATCTTTCCTGTGGGGCTATGTTCTGTACATTTCTTAGATTTCCCTCCCATGTTCTCTATCCCCCAAGCTTACACCATTTTCTCAGGTTTTTCTTTCCTTCCCTGATCTGGGCTCCATTCTGTTTATATATATTGACACAGATACACATTTCTAATGGAATTATTTCCTTGTTTCTTTTTAATTTATTTTACTTTGTATATCTTTTTATATTAGCAAAAAAATAAATAAGTAAAAGGAGGCTTCATGGTTGCCATGTGTGATAGTGAAGACCAGGCCTTGCTGTGGGTACAAATAAAACTTGAACTTTTCTCTTATCAGTCCAGATGCTTTTGGGTGGAGCCATAGATTTGGTTTTGAGTTGGACCAACTGCAAATAGTTGTAGCTGTGGGAATACTGGGAGAAAAATTAATCTTAATGTTTTAATTTCCACCATTAATAATTATTTCTTTGGTGTTAACTATAGTTTTTCTTCTTTTTATTTTCCCCTAAACTACTCATTTAAAGTAATAAAAATATCTAATAATAAAATGAAAAATTATAAATATTCTTTTGTAGAGCACCACAATCAGTTGTCATCTTATTAGAGGATAAGCTCCTGGAGATAAGGCCCGTTTTATTACTTTATTGTTTATAGCCTCAGGCTAAGCAGTGGACTGGCACGGTGACTTAGAAATGCGCATGATGTGTGAAGGGAAGTCTTCTGGGGAAATTGCGTAAAACATTTTTTCACTTTACAAAAGACATACAGAAAAGAGACAGTGTATCTCTTCCTCTGAATATTTCTGGTTGCCATGCTTGAACATAGCCATCTTGCTTCTTTTTGTTAGCCCTAAGGATAGCAAGCCAGAAATGGAAAGAACCTAGATTCTTGATGACATGATTAAGCTAAGTGTCAATGGTCCTTGGAGCCTGTCCTATCTTCGCTTTTTCTGGTATGCAAAATAATAAATTTCCTTATCATTTAAGTTAGTCTGATTTAGTTTTTAAAAATCTCTGTGCAAAAGGATCTTGACTGATAAAGAAAAGTTTGTTTCATTTGTACCCATAGCAATGCCTGGCTTTCACTATCACATATGGCAGACGTGAAGCCTCCTTTTATTTTATTTTATTATTTTTTATTTTATTTATTTATTTATTTTTATTTTATTTTTTAGCTAATATAGAAAGATATCTAAAGTAAAATAAACGAAAAAGAAACACAAATATTTCCTTAGAAATGTATATCTGTGTCAATATATATAAACAGGCAGATAAAGAGGGAGAGTTTCTGTTTTTGACCAAGTCGACAATGTGGCTAATAACCAACCACAAAACCTCAGTAACGTTTAATAATAAGTAGTTATTTTACTAACATCTCTGTGGGCAACTCAACAGTTTGGGTCCAAGTATATTCCACATGTCTCTCATCCTTCTTGGATAGTTGAATAGTTTTTCTTATGGGCTGATGGAGGTGCAAGAAGGTAAGAGGAAACATGAGGATTTTCAGGTTGGGTTCTGCACGGCCACATTGTTACTTCCACCCTCATTCACTTGGCCAGCCCTAGTCCTGTGGCTGAACCCAAAATCAGAGGGTGAAGACTACACCCTGCTTTTAAGAAAGGATTGCAAAGCCATGTAACACAAGGGTGCAGTATTGGGGCCAATAATTCAAGCCGTCATACTTCTCTGTGTATTTTGGTATGATCTAAATTTCTTACTATTTGCATATATTGCTTTTATAGTGATAATTATATATATATTTATCATTATATATAAATCATTGTTAAATGTGATTTATGTTTATTTGGTGTATATATAATGTATTTATGTACATAATTTGTTACAAAAGAAAAATTTCTCTAGGGCCAAGGCCATGTGGAAGAGAATAATTTTAAGAGTAAGAGACAAGAGACAGAGATCAGAGAACAGCTCGGCAAAAGTATTATTATTATTATTATTTTAACACCACAGCACCTGGTATTCCTAGGTGGTCTCCCATCCAGGTACTAACCAGGCCCAACCCTGCTTAGCTTTGAGATCAGATGAGATTGGGCACGTTCAGGATGGCATGGCTGTAGACGGGGAAATTATTTAGTTAGGGCAGGATGAGTTCTGAGCTGAGATGGGGCTAACGGGGTGGAATAAAGGGGGAGGCAAGCCTGAGAAGGACTTTGGAGATAGTAGTGTCTGGTTAGCTGGAAGATATGGTTGGTGGGAATAGGTGGGGGTGATTGTGGTACCCAGATTCTTGGCTTGGGGGCTTACAATGATAGTGGGGATCAGATTTGGGGAAATATAGTTTAGGATTGATGTGGCAAATGGAGAGCCTGTGGGATGTTCAGGGCACCCATGAAGCCTGTGGACTTTTGGATCTGAAGCTCAGAAGACAAAAAGTTTTCTGGAAACAAAGACTTGGAGTGGTTAATGTCCTGTAACAGAGGAAATGGCCCAAGAGGCCCGTGTGCAGAGAAACGAAGCTGAAACTCCACTGATTTTAAGAGATAGCAAAGAAAGTGAAATTCACACAAAAAAGATCATAAGTATGTTGGGGGGAAAAAAGTCTTAGCACAGTTAAACCTCAGAAATGCCAAAATAAATTAAATTGTCATGCTTTGGGCTCCTTTCCCCATAAATCAAAAGCTCTTCTCTAGCCCAGTGCCTGTGCCCCACCCCACCTGCCCATCCTGTGATGGCAATGTTTAGGTCAAGGGTATGAATGCACCACATTCCTCATCATCATGGGTAGAGGAGAACTTCATAAGGACATGAGAATTCACTTTTGCTCCCCTTAAAAATAAGACTCAGTGAGCCCTGAAGCCCTTCTCAACTAAGCTAGCTAAACTTGTTTGGGGGTTTTGATCCATTGCAGGCAAAACGTTTTAATGTTTTGGCTTGATTTATTTGTGTAAATGAATACTTAATTTAATTATCTGGGATCTTTATACCCACCAACTAAATTAAACAGCTACCAAAATGCCTTTTTCATTTGTTTGATTTTCAGTCGTACAGTATTTATAATGCAAAAAAGGAGGCATAGGCTGGGATGAAAACAATGTCATTGGAGAAAACTTCTGTGTGTTAAATAATTTTCAGAGGGGCTTTGTCTCAACAGAAGGGTTGCTTTTCTTAGAACCATCTGAATCACACTGATATGAGAGGCCTGGCTCATATCTCTGAGTGGTACTTGAGTTGAACCCCAGTCTGCAATTTTCTCAAAAGCAATTACTAATAAAGGACCTTATTGAAGAGCAATGAAACCATTCATCACCATAAAAACATTTTCCACTAGGCATGAAGACCCTTATGGAAATACTTACTGGGCTAGGTGGGGTGTTTTGTTTTTTTAGCCTCCTTGAGGCTATTCTTACCCAGCCAGGGAAGTGGGAAGTAAATGCAAGAATCTGAAATGAACAAAACCAAAAGATTCTGTTGTTGAAGGAATGTTGGCATCATGATTTTTTGGAGGGATCCAAATCCAGTATCTATATGAACCCATTGAGTACTCTCAGTGTGTTGCTCCTCTGGCTGAATGCAAGCATGTCAATGCCTCTCTGCCTCCTTCTAAATGTGACCTGGCCAGTGCTGGACATTCTGCATCTAGGAGTGCATTTCTTTGGGTCTCAGTTATATGTGGATTTGAGTCTTGCCTCTGCCACTCTCAGTGTGACTTTACGTGAATTAATTAATATCTGGAAGATTCAGTTTCCTTATCTGTAAGGTGGAGAAAATAACAGTAAGTATAGCATTCATCTCATAAGGACATTGTGAGAATTAAATAAGTGAATGCCTGGCAGACAGTCCATGTTCAGTAGACAGTCCATGAATAGAAGTCATTATTTATCAAATGAGGACCTTGAAATAGTCTATGGGACTCAAACCGAATGTGCATATGATCTGAGGAAATTGTTAAAAAGAAAGATTTGGGAGCTTATTCCCCAAAGATTCTGATGTTGTTGGTCTGGGGTAAGGTCCAGGAATCTGCATTTTAGCCAATTCCCAGGTGTTTACAAGGACACTTTGAGAACTACTGGAGTAAATGCCTTATCTCTCAGAGCCCTTTTAGAGTGCTACGTGCTTTGACTTTAGTCTCAGGTAGAGAAGGGAAAATTCAGTTGTGATTAAAGATGAGTCCCAGACAAAGTTCTGAAGGCAGGAGTATGGTTTGATGGACAAGTGGAAATGGAAAAAGAAGCTTGCCACAGACAGGGATGGCCAGGAAGATGTGAATAGCCAAAGATCACAATGGGAGTAGGAAGGTAGGCGGTGAGAAAAGTTAGCCAAGGAAAAGACTGGTAATGTGCACAAAGAGCCTCCCCCTCCTTCCACCCCTGCCACTGGAAGGTACTGCTTGGGAAGATTATTCTTATGCCATCGTGCATGGCAGCCCAGAAGCCATCGTGCAGCTGGCAAGTGTCAGGTCTGAGCTCATTAGAAATTGCATTAAGGTGACAGCCATTGGAACCAAACATCTCTAGGGAATTTCGAGTAACTGTTTACTACATTTTAACAAGAGTTCAAGTCTAGCTCTGGGGAATTGCATGGGGCCAAAGTTGCTGTAAATATAGACATTTCACCACTAGAGAGTGAATAGGGACTTCGCGTAAGAGCAAAATCACATAAAAGTCTGTAAGACTGGTAACAGTTGTTGAAAAGGTTGATATCTAAGCACACTCCTTCACCTCTCCTGTGGTGGTGGGGGGCACACCCAGACCCATAATAAGGTGAAAGATAATAGAGTTGTTCTTGTTCTCCCAGGCTCTGTTTACATCTTCAAAATCTTTGCCCAACACAACCCATATATTGAAACAGTGGGAGGAGAGGGGAGAAAGAGAAAAGGTCCCTGACATGTCTTTGGGAGCCCTGCCTGTGTGTGCGTTCTGTCCCAGCTTGCCGAGTGCCAGCTGCAATGAGAGTGATGCCGAGGCCACGAGACTGTTCTCTCTGCTGAGGCCACTGGCTCCGCCCTGGGAGTGGAGAGCTAAGCAGCTGTGAGACCCAGGGTACCTAGTCATCTTCTCTTTGGTTCCAGGATTTATTCTTAGGTGTAGTATGGAAGGGGGTGGGGGAAATCCATTTGGGCAATGGATTTTTGAAAAGGAAGATGAAGACTAAGTTTTGATAGCCATGATAGTAGCCCTTTAAGCTTCTGGGAACAAGCTGTACTTTAAAAAAATAACAGGACGATATTGGTATTAATTTCTTATTCCAACACAGCATTACAACTCTAATTTCTCTTAAATGGTCTATTTCTCTTGTTCCATCATGGACAAAATGTTTAGAGAGCATCCTTGTATTTGTGACTCATATTTTCCCATTTTTAACTGAATTTGCCTTTAATCTGGTCAGGGACTTCTTCCAACCAGTTTAGTTGCTGCATAATGTTTCCCCTGGACTTAATCTTTTCTTCCTTCCTTTTCAATTCATGATCTATTGCTAAACATATTTCACTTTCTGGTTTGCTTTTGCTTTTATTATTTTTTTTTTCAGGAAGAAAATTTTGGAGTAGAGGAGTCATGGGTCAGGTGCCCTTGATAATCACTTTCGCATGGCTTTGTAGAGCAGACACATGGGCCTTCCATTACTGTGAGTTTTTCTTATTTGTCTTTGAAATTTAAGTGATGATTTCAAATGATCAAATCCACAAATCCACAAAAAATTAGTGTTCTCCATAATAATAAAAATATTAGAGCTCAACAAATGTTAGTCGTGAGCAAGGCAATGTGATAAACACTTTATGTGCCTTATCTGTTTGAATCCTTTAAAAACTTTATGAGATAGCTGTTATCTCCATTTAATAGGAAAAGAAACAGGCTCGGAAAAGCTAGGCATCGTATCTAAAATAAGTAACAAAACAGTAATATCTTAATGTTAGATTTATGTCTATTATGGAAGGATTTTAATGTCCTGTGGAATATTATTATGTGTAATTTTCCATAGAATTAAGGAGCTAAAAGAGACCAAAGGATGTGAATGTCTTCTTTTATGTGAGTATAAATTAGGTGGTGTGACCAGACAATAATGGAACTGAGGACCCAGTTCTCCCAGAAAAACCTTGCTAAGTAATTGCAAATGCTGACACTAAAGTCCTTGATCTCAGATATGGAGATACAGATGTGTTAGAAGAGTTATGAAGCTTCCCGCCCGCCCCCAATATGAACCTAGAACAGAGAACAATGATACCACAATTATCCTGAAAGAAAGATTAAGAGTCCCAATATGAATGTGATGCCAGTGAACTTTGATTAATGAAACATTCTAGCATGTTAGGACAGGCATAGGAGGCTAGACAACTCCCCTTGGAAAATAATGTTGGGGAAGAAGATAACAGAAAGCTTTTAGACCCTGGGGATTTGACTCAAGTGAGGCAGTCACAGGTATAGGGGCCGGCTTAGCTGAGATACAGAGATACAGTGAAATGACCCTCCAGGATGAAGTGGTCAAATTCTACTAGGTAGGGTGGCATAGCAATAATAAATCCAAGAGGGATTGTTCTCTGAACTTTCTTCAGGTAAATGATTCTTTTTCGGAGGTTGAGAATTCAAGGTCAAGGCTCTTGCCCAAGGGAGGTGGGGGTACTTGGGAAGGAAATGAAACAGAACTTGGGTATAGGGATCAAGACAGGAGGTATGACTGAGCCAAGGACAGGGATTGGGAGTTGAGGATGGTTTAAGGTCCACCAATGTGGGAAGGGCACAAATACTGGATAGTTTTTCCTGGCGCTCTATTTTTTATTCTAATTAGCAAAAGAGCACTCAGGGAGCAACTTGGAATCATACTTCTTATTTGGCATGCTGATCTTGAGTTTGGAGAGATAATCTATTATAATCTGTGTATACACAGCCTAGCTTTGAGATTGGACTGTGGCAAAGTAAAACTTTAGGAAAACCTATCATTGGGCCAAGCTGTTGTCGCCAAGCAGGGCCACAAAGAAATAGGAAGAAGCTTGTCTAGTCTCTGTGAAGGGCAATGTAAATATACAGGTCCTTAGCCTGGCAAAATAGGCCAGTCTACCCAGAAAGGAATGCATGGTGGATGCTCAGAAATATGTGAATTAACTCCAGACCTGCTCCACTTTTCTTGTTTGTACCTATCCTGGCTTTTATTTTCCGTTTTCAATTCTATTCCATCTCTAATCTTACTTCTGTCTCTTTCCTTTCCCAGTACCCCTTCTGGCTTTTGAACTTAAGTTTCTGAGATCTTTCCCCTGGCAAGTCACTTTCATTAACCAACCCTATTTTATGTGGATCTAGACTTCCTAAAGACATTTACTGCTTTCTCATGCAGATCCAATAGGCAGAGACCCGTGCTGTAAATGGACTTGAGAAAGATAGTCGTTGATACTTGTCCTGAACAATTCCATTGTTTCTGGATGGTTTATATTTTGGCTTATCTTTAATATAGTCAATAGAGCAACAGTTCCCAAAGTATGCTTCATGGAATGCTAATTCCACAAAATGTTCTGTGAATATAATTCTGTTGTCTATATACATTTGGGAAGCATAGTATATGATATTCTCTTCTTAGAGACATACCATGAATATGAGCTCACTGAAGACTCTGAGAAGTACTGCAGTAAATGATATTCTTCAAAAGCAAAAATGTTTCCCAAAGTTATTTGTTCTTAAATCTATAAGAATTCTGTAAACACTGCATTCCAAAGAACAAATTTGGGGAAATGCTTTCTCATATTATAGCTTGTGTTAGGCTTTCTGTTTGAGTTGTTAGCCTAAGTGAGATTTATGACAGTCATCATGTCTAGCAGATAATAAAATGTACTTTGCAAATAAACATTTTCTCTTGATATTGCACTCCATAACTACAAAATCCTTCTTAATATGTATAGGGATTTCTTAAAGTTTCATTTGTGATTATCTCAAATTAGGAAGAGAAATAAAAGCAGGTACCCTTCAGAATATTATCTAAAGGTTGTTTTGTCTTGGGAAAGAGGTAAAGTATGTACTAAATTTATTGTAATTAGAAATGCACAGTACAATAAAGACATAACTTTGTATTGGTTAACGTGACCAGGTCATAAAAACGTTCTTAGAATTAGTGAATTTTCATAAAGGAAGATATAGCTGTACAACCAGTAATAAATAAGTCTCTACTTTTATCAGTGAGTCATTGAAAGGCAATGAGAAGTAAGCCTCTGTCTCTTAGATGGTAATCTCAGGGGAGGGAGATTCTTGGGGGTTCTCAAGGGCAGTAACTCAGGGTGCAGAGGGAGCACTATAAAATGTCTGAGCTATATTCACAAGTCGGGCTGTAGGTTGTTGTGGAGTACAGTTGCAACCTTTAAGCTTATATCCTTTAGGAATTCAACCAGACTCAGCGAGCGATGTGAAAGGGAATGGAAGCGGCACTCAAGAGAAACATAATTTATAGTACCAGTGATTCTGCTTCCCATTGAACTCAGCGAGTGTGTGCTCAGGAGAAAAATGAGTGGGAAGTACGAGTCTGCTTTTCCCTTATTCCCCAAGTGCCTCTTTTAGCACTAGCATGCCACTGTGTGGAGGGTGATTTTAGTGTCTTGTGAGGTCCATTCCTCATGAATATGGTCTTCAAACACAAACCAAGATAACAACTGAAGCTCGACAGAATAATCAGTGATTCATTCTGCTGAACTTAGTAATAGTTGTATATCCACAGGCAGTACCGTTCCAAGGGACTTTCAAGGATAATTTGGTTATATGCAGTTTTTATCCTGTGCATGAGCTGTAGAGCTAACTTTCATGAGAAACAAGACCCTGCTGAATTCAGGTATCTTGTTCTCTTGCTTTGCTCAATCCTATTTCTCTGACACTCGTCAAGCAGAAGACTTGGGGGTGGGGGATTGAGCCAAGTTTAAGGAAGGGTCACAAAAGATACATTTCTCAGCAGCCACATATATTCTAAGGAAGAGAATGTCCTGGCTATCCGGGTACCCTTTTCTGGGACTAGAGTGAGGTTATGGTGAGCATTGAAAGTTGGTACCAGTTTCTTCATTGGTTGCTATACCCATAGGTAAGAACACTATCCTTTATAAACTGCTTGATTCAGCCCCTTGGCTCGGATTGGGAGGACTGTGGTAAACAGTTTCTGCCATCATAATTCTTCTAGCTAATGTAAATGCCATTATACAAGAGCTGTCAGGGTAAGCCCATTTACTTTTTATGTAGAACTCTATGAAAACTTTAATAAAATTTTAATCTTATGAATAAAAACAAACAACAAATGATAACATATTTGTCTAACACTTTGAAAACATCAAGTTGATTCATAGCTATAACCTTAATGTAATTCACCTTGGTGTGTATGTTTATGATAGTAAAACAGATTATAGCAACCCTGAAATAGATGGTTATACGTATTCACAGACAACAACTGGCCATGGCCACAGATTGCTGTATTATCATATATCCTAGCAGTCATTTGTAATGATTATTAGGTACCTCATAGTATAAAGTTTCTCTGCACAGGTGAACAAGGAACAGTTGTTATTTCTGGGAGGGGATCTAGGAAGATTGGGGAGATGGTGCAAATCATTTTTATTACATGCATATACCTCTAGTTAGAAAAAAAAAGAAAGAAAAGAAAAACTGTGGAAAGTCATCAAAGTCACCAGAAGAGAGAGGGAAGGCCCAGGAGCTGAATGTCAAACAATTAGATGATTCTTAGAGAAATTGCCACATAGCAGTTGGAGCCTGAGGAGGCTAAACCCAGTGGCATGTGATGCCAAGAATCCTACCAGCAATGGGTAATGTGGGTTTGTTCCTGGACTTCACCAAACAGAAGATCTGAGGGGTACCAGAAGGAAATCTCTTTCTTCTAGCTATTATCTTTGTCCTGGCAACAGAAAATAGTAAAATGCAAATTTAGGTCTATGCCCAGAACTATCATAAAAGGCCTTGAATTTTATGATTCCTTTGATCTTCTCTCTCCTTTTCTTGCTTTTTTTGAGATGGAGCAGTTAGTACCACAGGGGCTCTGTAGTACGGGAGGAGGCACAAATTGGCAAAGCAAGAGGCATGGAGGTTCCTTGAACTGAGGGAGCTGAGTGACCCCTCCCTAGATGGACATTTCCCACTGCTAACCTACTTTTATTCCATGCTCCGGGAAGAATAAAGTCTTGCTAACTTTTCGCCTTAATAGGGTTTTCTATCTGCGCTCTGCATCTCTCTCTTTATTGAACATCTGTGATATTAGCTCTATTATTTTTTCAGGCACATTTTTTTTTCAAAACTTCACGCAAAAATTCAGACAGCTGCAATTCTGTCTCTGGACTTTTTGATGACTGATTGAATGTATCTTCACTTTCTTAGTTTCCGCCTAGTCTCTTCAGTGTTGAAGCTTTGGGACCGTGTCAAGGAGAAGAACATGAAAGATGTGTATACGTATGCTGTAGACTGAATAGTGTCTCCCCCAATGCATATGTTGAAGCCCTAACCCCAGAAGTGATGGAATTTGAAGGTAGGTATTTAAAGAAGTAATTAAGATTAAATGAAGTCATAAAAGTGGGATCCTAATCTGAAAAATTGGTGGCCTTATAAGAAGAGGGGGAGATTCTCTGTCTCTCTCTGTCCCTCTCTGTCCCTCTCTGTCTCTCTTTCTCTGTCTGTCTGTCTATCTGTCTGTCTGTCTCTCTCACTGTCTCCCTATCTTGCCCTGTGCACACACACAAGGAAAGACCATATGAGCATGGGGGTATGTGGAGTAGGCTAAGTTCTGCCATTCCAGCCTTGGGGGACCAAATGCTACTGAAATCATAAGTGAGAATCCTCTGACTATTCAGGTTTGTGTTGTGATTAAAAGCAAGGGCTCTGGAAGTCTGATCGAACCATTTTTTTGTATTCTGATTCTATCAGGTAGCTGTGTGACTTTGGCACATTACTCACCTTCGTTTCATTGATAAAAGGGGATAATTATATACACCTCATTTGTAGGAATTAAATAGGATCTATATAAAGCACTGACACAGTGACAGGTATAGTTTGGGCCAAAGACAAACTACTAAAAGTGGGAACAGAGTAGGAAACCCCAATTTTCCTCTTTAGGCTTCCCTGCCTAGACTTATGCTATCCCAACTTCCAGTCTCTGGGCTAAGAATAGAGCTCCTAAGGCAAATTATCTTGTGAAGAGAAGGTAGAGGAGTGAGTTTTGAACCAGCAGTTCAGTATTTTGAGGAAGCAAGAAGTGCGGGCCCACTGTGTCCAACCAACTGGCTGAGGATTTATTTGCACCTCCGATTATTCATTTTCTGTGATCTAGAAATTGCCAAAATGTTTTAATTATGTTCATTTCATTATATTTCAATGAACTAATGAATTCTTTCACCCATTTTTTATCCTCCAATGGGCCAATAATTAGAATGACCAGAAAACTTTTTAAATTGCCAGGAATCAAAATTCAATGGAACTCTTTCTTGGGTAGTAAAATGAATGTGCTAATTTTCTTAGCTACCAACCATCTTGGAACACCTACTGTGGGTTGAGTCCCACCAAGAATGACAGGGAAGCGAGGTACAAAAGAACCAGAGGGCTACCTTAGCCTTACTTTTATTTTGCAATGAAAATAAGTCATCTCATCTCATCTCATCTCATCTCATCTCTCATCTATTCATTAGTTTACTTAATAACCATTGATGGAACACACAGCATCAGGCACTGTTCCAGACATATTGTGATTGTATATTATTGAAACATAAAATGTGAGGCAGGGATTAGACAGACGAGCTTGAGGTAAAAGGACCAGATCATAAATGCTTCATATAACATTTAATGAAGGAGTCACTAATAATTTTCAACAGGGAGTGACACAATCATATTTACATGTCACATAAATGACTTTGGCTATAATGAGGAAAATGGGTTAAAGAAAGAGTTGCAGGTTATGGTGAGACTACTGTGGTTTTGCAAGAAAAAATGAAGGCAATGGAAATAGGATTGGATAGTGAACGATTGAGGATTCCTCTTTTCTTCTTCCTGCTTTCCAGGAGCCTTTGATTTCAACTGGGTTCTATGTGGTTCTGGGGAAGCTGATTCTATCTGTGGCTCCATAGGGGTAGAACACGTAAATTAGGCTAAGCCAATCACCTTGGGTTTAGGAGGTTGGATATACTGATGAACATAGACTAAGTCACATGCATTGCCTATAGAGCTAGGGATTGGTTTAGAGGTTACCTAAAAGAGCCCAACCTCAATGAATTGCAACTTTTCTGGGGATTTGGTAACCAGATACTCTCCTCTGCTCTGGAAAATGTAGTGCACAGATATGAGATGGGACACATTGGAGATCCAGAAGGTAGAAGAGAAGAAACCATTATTTTCCAGAGCCAATTGAGGTAGATGTAAGGGCAGTTGTGAGGTTCGAAGCGACTTCCAGGAGAGCTCTTGAGAACTACCTATTCAGATTGAGAGAGTCAAAAAGACCACTAAGACGTCTGTGGTGGCTTTCCTGACCTTAATCCCCCTTAGCCCTTCCAAGGATTGTTGTTCCCTGTATTTAACCCTTCCTCTTTGGTGTACATAAAATGGTTTCTTTTGTCCTAACCAAAGCCTGACTGGTACAGAGTGGTAGTTAAATCTACAAGGGAGATTAATTTTAAGAAATTATTTCCAGTTGGGAGGAGATGTGAATAATGCAAGAAACCTCAAGGAATACCAATATTGGGATCAGTGGAGGAATACCAGAAAGGAGACCAAAAAGGAACTGTCTGTATCTTTCTAAAGATAACAAGCAGAGTGGAATATCATGGAAACTAAAGTGTTAAGTTTCAAAGCAGAGGAGGAATTACTAAAGTAAAGTAAGGGATTTTGGCAAAATAAGGTCTAAAGAGTAGCTAGTAGATTTGGTGGATAAAAGATTAAATAGGACCTCAGTAAGAATAGTTTCAGTATAATGGTAAAAAATGAAGTCATATAGTAGGTTCAACTGGGAGAATGGCCCCATCTATTTACTTATACAAAAAGATAGCATGAATTTTGGCTGCCTAATACTTTTAAAACACATTTCTACATTTGAGGAATTTCTCCATATATTTGGTGTCTCAAGGTAGAAACTAGACACACCCACTTCTTCCCCAACCTTCCTTGCTACAAGAGCACAGACATGTAACTTGGGCTCTTCTCACCAAAGGTACCCATTTGAGATTTTGATTCAGAAGACATTGCCCTGAAGAAGGAAATAGCAAAACTTTGGTAAAGGTAGATGAGGTCCCCAATAAAAATGTTTATACTGCTTTATTTTATGAGGCATAAGATATCCGTACATTTTGACCCAGTAATTTCACTACTTAAAATTGAAAATAATGATCAGAAGCCAAAAGCTTTACTTATGAAAATGATCACTGCAACAGCTCTATCTCTGAAAGGAAAAATGGAAATGAACTAAATCTCCACCCTTAGTGGAATGGTCAAATAAACTGTGATACATCTACTTGGTGGAATATTATTCAATCTGTAGCTTTCACATTAGTGCCTATTACATAGTGGGCATTTATTAAAAGAATGTTATTAAAGTGAAAATTGTAAAGACTGTGCATATGAAAATGTGATTTGTTGTGATAATATTAACCAAAGCAAAACTTCATATATATGATTTCAACTATGAAAAGTAAGGATATATGGGTACATGGGCTCTAAATCAAAACTCAAAACTCAAAACTGAAAATGTTTGAGGTAGAGCAGGGAGTATGATTGAATGATTTTTAATTTATTTTTAATATTGTTACTATGTTTATTATATACTTATACCAAAATAAGTTAACTTTAAAAATGAAAAAAGAAAAAAAAAAGCTGCCAGAAATCTAGTGCAAATCCTGCTTTGCTCTGGGGTCCAACTGTCCTTGGGCCATTCTGCCATTTTGGACAATTCCATCAAAAGACTTCAAAAGTGTCTGTTGATTAGCCCACCAAGCCAGAGAAATTATGACTCATGCCTCAGGAAGCTGGTTGCTTCTGTGACATTACGATCCATCAACACTTTCTCTGGAGACTCCCACCTTCATGTACTTTCCCAGAGAAATGTGAGAGAACATTGAAAAGGGGGAAATCTGTACAGGGAGCTAAGTGCTGTTTCTCTGTTTGACAACTTTAATTAGGCTTCTTAGAGGTGACAGGGCCTGGGAAAAAGAAGAGTCTTTGGAGCCGGTATCACTTGAGCTGTGTTCAGTTATGTGCAACAGTAAATTTTACTAGAGTGGCTTAAATATTTTTAAACACTTTTGTTTTCCTCTTTTAATAAAGTCTGAAGTTAGATAGTCCATGATGGCTTTTGATTCACTGAGAAGGTTAGATATCCAGGCTTTTTCTAGCTTTTATTCTCTGTGTATAGCTTGTATGCACCATGCACCAAGAAGGTTACAGTATGCTCACATTCTTGGCAGAAAGAAGATGAGTCACCTGTAGACTTCCACTTACATCTCCTTGGCCAGAACAGTGCCACAGAACACTCTTAATTCCAACGAATGCTTGGAACTTCTTTTTTATTCTCTGTTTCAGAATTTCTACTGTTTATTTTAATATCTGTCTTTCATGTGGAAGATTTCTTAAATGTCTTCTGATTCTTTGCTGTCTTTCATGTTTCAGATTGAGCTACTATAGAAGCAGTGTGTATGCATATGTGCATGGGGCTGTTTGAGTGGTTGGCTTTACTATAGGTTTATCAATAAAGACTGCTGTTTTGTTGCAGGTCTTCAAATGTCAGCATCTATAGGTCTTTTCTCTTGGGTTGTCATTTTACAGAGGGTTCCCCCGACACGGGCTTGAAGATATGAGCCCAGCTGCCAGCGTTCTTTGAGCATGCATGGTAAAAGCACTTAGGATGTCACCATACAGTTTTCTACTCCCTACTTTTTGGAAGTTCACTGCTTTCCTTACCTTGCCTTTGTCCCTTGTGTAACCATTCTAGGAGAGTTAAATTCCCAATTCTCAGTGGGTGGTTGTCTGGCTGACAGGCTGGGAGAAGAGTCTTAGGAGTCAATTTTTCAAAAATTATTATAAAATATTTAGGAAACTCAAAAGTTACAAAGAATAATAAAGTTAAAATTCTAGAAATATGGTAATTGGTTATCTAGAAAAACTATCCCATTAAATACACCAGAAAAAAAACCCGTACTTTCCCCCACTCCCAAACACTTTTTAAAATAAACGACTGAGTTGACACAAACATAGAGGGAATCATCAGAGGGCTATACCTCATGAAAAGTTAGGCTAACATGTTTTCTCTGGGCGCGGGGTGGGGGGAGGGGTGAAGATAGTGAGGAAAAGAAACTCAAGTCTCCAATGCAGATTTTCAACCATTCTCTTCTTCCCTGACCCTACCACATTTCTAAGGTCTCTGGAACCCCAGTTTCTGAGACTTTTGGGGTTCTGTGCCATCAGCCCTCTTATTTCTTGGCTTTGCTCCCTGCATGCAGTAAGCGTTTTGCTCTTTATGATTTGCTGGGGCAGTTGTCACATCTCTCCATGTTTCCAGGCTTTGAAATGGCTATCTCCGTCTGCCGTTTCCTGTTCTCTTTATTCTCATAATGTGTGTGTATGCCTTTATCCCTTTTCTGGAATATAGTGGTATTTCAGGAATGAGGAGTGGTACATGTGAGTAATTAATCTGTAACTCTTTTAAATAGGAAGGTCAAAGTGCAGACCTTTACTCATGTTTCACTATCCATTTCATAGTGAAGTTTCTTTAAAAAACTGCAAACATTCCTCTGTCTGCCTATAATTTTCAACTCAGAGCTGCTAAGTTTTCTTGTTTTCTGCCAGTACATGTTGTTCTTTCATTGTCTCTGCATTTTTATCATATTCCACCTTGTTCCTAGTCTGTATACTTGAATTTCTACAATTATTTCAGGTGATTCTAATGTGTCGCTAAGGTTGAGAACCACAGCTTTCCACAGACTAGCTGATATTCGGATCTCTCTAGTGCAGAATATCCAGTAACTATGCGATGGGCTAGGCTAACTCCAGCTGCTGCTTCAAGTCCTTACGCCATACTAGCTTTGACAACCTAAAGTGTATTGCCTGCCCCTTTTAGAGTATGTAAACTGTGTGTGCACATTTGCACACATGAACATTTGTTTTTGGAATGTAGTCAGAAACTTCACCAACTGCTTTATTAACTTTGATGGCCACTTGCAGAAAGTAATGACAAAATTGGATGGACTTGTTACCAAAACCCAACTTATGTAAAACACTGTCTGTGGTTAGACAAGTATACCTATTTTCTTTTTTTAAGTGGGGGAAAAATACAAGCCCAACTTTGGGAAGTTGGGATACTTTTCTGTGCTACCATACTCATTCAATTCTAGGAAATTATAATTCAATACTTCACTAAGTCAAAAGCATTGGCTGAATCTCTACCAAGAATGAACATGATTTTGGCTGTCATTATGAAAAGGATGACATATATGTAGGTATTGCATTAACTTCAGTGACTGTTTATTACATCTGTCTTTGGTATAGTTTGATATTAAAGATGATGTGAGGAAAACGGAAATGGAAAAGGCGTTTTCTTACTCTAAGGAACTTGCAATCCAGAAGAGAATTTACAAGCTAGAAGAAAAGATAGCTAAACCCAACCTAAGAAAAGCGGGGAACTAGCTGTCATGGAGGCACAATAACAAGGGAATTGTTATAATTTCTTTGGGAATGCCTCACCTCCTTTCTTGCAACTCTTAGAAAGCTGAGAACAACTTTATTCTCCAATATAAGATGTGAAAGATCCCAAAGGAAAATTATGAGTATAAGCAACATTACTACTTAAAATGTGATTAATATTCCTTAAATGTCTGCCGTGTGCTGGGCACAGAACACTGTTGCAGTGCCCTGCGCTCCCTCCTAGCACGATGAGTGGTTTAGGATGTGATGTGAATTATTCTGGCTGTTTTGTTAAAAGATTCCCCCTTCTGCTTCTCTCCTATTGGCTTTAGGTACTTGTTCTCAGGATATCTAGGTTTAGCGATGCTTCGCGTCACTATGTACATATTGGGACATAGAAGATATGTCCTTAGAAAGTCCCACTGGGCAGTTAAGCTCAGCATGAATAATAAAACATGTTCAAAGGGGTCTTAGAGTTCATCTTGTGTACTCTCTTGTTCCCTTGATATTTCCGATGAAATACTACTCAATAGCTGTATGAATACTTTCCTCAACTAGGAGCTTACCATCTCACAAGGAAGCTCATCACTTGTATGATAGTGCACATTGTTCAAAAGTTTGTTTTTATTTTGAGCTGAAATCACTGGACTACATTTAACCTTCTCGAACATTATAGAATTCTGCTTCTTTTTCAATATATATGACTATATTGAAAAACCCCATTCTTTGAATTCAGCCCTGAGGTAACTCTCATGAAACAAAAATGTCCATTGTATCCTTTATTTTCATCTTGGCTTTTATTTCAATGGAAGATTTATAGTTCACAGGGCTCAAAGCAGCACTAGAAAAGTTTCTAGACAAGAACAGAAAACACCGATATTTTCATTTCTAGTCAATCTAGCAGCACTAAAGAATGAAAGCCTAGCTTTCCAAATAACACTCTTTACAGAATGGCTTCTCTTAAATTTTTTTGCACAGAAGAGTTTCTAGAAATTATCCAGCAAGGATTTATTGAGTGGCTAATACTTGTTGAGACAAGCAGCTTTGAGGCTGCATAGAGGTGAAAGCTTTGGTCTCATGTCTCAAAGAGCTTTTTGTCTAGCTAGGGAGATAATGATATATTTGAAATAAAAATGAACACTACATGGCAGGTTGGAAAATATATACAACCTTTTTTACATTTAAAAAACAACTTTAGCAGTGTATGAGTGAGAAAAATTTGACCTCATGAATTAAATCCAGATTGAGGAATATTTACTGACTTTTATCTTTAATTAGGCTGATGTATTTTATGAGCGAAGACTAGAAAGAAAGAGACTTTTCCTCCCATACCTATTTCACCCAAGTCAGTTCTGTCCCACAGAAAAACAATGTAAGCCACATGTGTAATCTTAAACTTTCTAAAATTAAACACTGAAATAAGCAGGTATAATTAATTTAAACAATGTTACTGAACCCTTTATATCTAAAATGTTATTTCAACATGTAATCAATAAAAAATTATTAGCAAGAGTTTTACATTTTTTTCTATACTGAATCTTCAAAATCTGAAATATATTTTATTCTTAGAGTACATCTCAATTCAGATGTGAAATTATAGAAGAAATACTTGCTTTGTATTTAGATTTGATAAAATTTACAATTGAAAAAGTAAATTTACATTCTCAAATTGTTCCAAACATACTTAATGTTTTCCAATAACTATGTCAATGATCAGTTTTAAAATTAAATAAATTTTAAAATTCAGTTTCTCAGCAGCACTAACCATACTCGAAGTGCTTAATTGCCACATTCGAAGTGTTTAATAGCCACATGTGGTTAATAGCTACTATATTGGACAGCTCAGGTCAAGGAGATGAGTTATGCTCAAGATGCTAGTATTTGAAGACTTTAGAATGTGGTTCTAAAAGAATTTGCAGCTTTGTGTAAAAGTGACTTTCACAGGTCACCTACTAAAGTATAAAATACATACAAAAATGTGTACCTCAATGAATGTTCATAAAATGAACACATGCAACCAGCACCCAGTCCAAGAATAGAACATTACCAGCGCTCCACAAAGGTAGGGGTCAGGATTCATTATACTCTGCCCAAAATATCCAGTTTATTGAAAAGGTAATCCTTTCACACTCCACTTCAGTCATCTTTGTCGTGAATCAAGTGTCTGTACATGTAAGGGTCTGCTTCTGGACGTTCTCTTCTCTTCCATTGCTCTGTTTATTCGTATGCTAGTACTCACTGCCTTATAACTGTAGCTTTATAATAACACTTTCTGGTAGCAGAAGTTCTCAAACTTTGTGGGTTTTTTTTTTTTTCAAGATTTATACCCTTCTTGGCCCTTTGCATGTCTGTATGTACTTTAGAATCAACTTATCAATTCTACAAAATAATCTGCCAGAATCTTGATTGAGATTACATTGCATCTATAGATCAACTTGGGAACAATTGACACCTTTATAGCATTGAGTCTTCTACTTCATGACCATGGCATGCCTATTTATTTGTCTCTTTTAATATTTATTAATATCTTTATAATTTTTTTGTAGAGTCATCTTGCACATGGTTTGTTCGATTTATTTCTTAGGTATTTTATTTTTAAAATTCCTTTATAAATGGCATAATTTAATTTTTCCTAATTGTTGCTAGTATATAGAAACACAATTGATTGACAATTAATTCAACAAACTACTAAACTCATTTATTAATTATAACATCTATATTCTAAGTATACAATTATGTTGCCAGCAAATAATGACAGTTTCACTTCTTCCATTTCTACCCGTATGTTTTTTTCCTTCTCCTGACCTTTTGCACTGGATGGGCCTCCAGAAAAGGGTGAATAGATGACATGGTAGAGGGAATTCTTGTTTGTTTCTGATCACATAGAAAGTCGTGATGATTGTTGCAGGTTCATCCCCAGATATATATTTTCATATTAACAAAGTAATGTTTTATAAGTTTTCTAAGGGCTTTTATTTGATCACAAATAAGTGACCGAACAGAAAATAATAGGGGACTAACAGTTACACCAAGCACCTATAATGTACCAGACATTGAGCCAGAAGTTTTATGTTACTGCCTCTTTTGATTTTCACATAAGCTTTCTGAAGTGAGTGCCGTCACATGAAGATATTGAGGCTTAGAAAGAATATTGACATTTTCACAAGTTCATACAACTGGTCTATGGAAGAGTTAGAATTAAAATGCAGGTCTGTCTGGTCCCAAAGTTTATTGTTTTTTCATTATTTGATGATAATAAAAGAAATGGCTAAAATGTGAGAGCTTCTGTTCCATGCTCTTCCTTCTTATGTTAGCTAAGGGATAAATTATTATTTGAGCCTATGACTTATTCGTATTCCAGAAAGTATGTTGGTTTATATATTTTTTTAAGTCAAAAGAACAGACTTTGTTCCTGGTCCTTTTTCTTTCCAAATTTTGTTGTATTTATGAGTGTAATCCTGATGTAAAAAAGCTTCTTGAAAGGAACTAGAAATGCCTAAATTTTCTATCAAATGATGATCTGTTAGCAGAAATCCCAGGTGGGTTAAATTTGGGGTAACTAAAAGGATTCTTCATGAAGATCAGCAAGGCAGTCTTGAATGGGTCATTGAGCAACAGATGGTGGAGCCTAGGTCCCTACCCTCATCATGTGACCTCACTGCCTCTTGTAAGAACAATGACAACATCCCATCTGCCTGCTTGACAGCCACAATTTGGGGTTAAAACGCTCTTGAAATGTTAGTTGTTTGTTCAGATGTTCTAACAAATAAGATCACTCTCTGACTTCCCAGAAAAGAGAGGTGCCAAATATCTTTCTGCAGTTCTTTATCAAAAAGTTTCCATTTTAAAAATTGCCTATATTTTCTGATTATATGATTAGTACACATTTGTCATAAATAGAGTCACAATATAGTGTACCTATAAACTCCCCAAATCATCTTGGTTAATATTCTGGTGAATATTCTTCCAAATATTTTCTCTGTATATACAAACATACATCCTTATGCAATTTTTATAAAAATGAAATACTAATCTTCACAATGAGTTTTAAATTTCCTTTTTCAGTTAACATGTTATTATTATATTTCTAAGTTTACATAAATTTACTTTGACTGTTTCATAGTATGAGTCTATATAACTTATCTTTTCCTTATTGAGGGGCACTTTGGTTGCTTCATTGTTTTCTATTATAAACAACATAATTTCCTTTCACATGTATCTTTATACAAAAGGTCTTTCAAATAAAGTCAGCAGATACTTCTTTATGCCAGATAAGAGCAGAAGGTATATGATAAAGGGAGACATTTCCTGTGCCTGTAGGCTTATAGTAGAGGAGTGAAATTAGTCATTAAACAGGTAATTACAAGCAGGAAAGATTATTAAAGGAAAAACTAAAAATGCAATGGAAATGTATAGTAAATAGTTTTTGTTTGGTATTGGTTTGTCAGGTACAGCCTATCTGAGGACAAGGCATTTAAACTGACATTTGAAGGATGAACAAAAAAGTTTGCAGATAAAATTGGTCTAGTGGAATTGCATATTTTAGGCAGAGTGAACAATGTGTTAAAGGCCAGAGAGAGAAAGTATGACATGTTCATGACTGCAAGGAAGGCTAGGATGTAGAGTGAGTAGGAAAGAAGCACAAAATGCTGTTTGAGAGTTAGAGAGAGGCTAGATTCTAAGGAATATTAAGGATGATATTGGTATTGGAGAATTTAGGCAGGGGAGTGACATGGTCATTCTAAATTTAAAATTTTACTAATAAAATTGATAACACTCTATGATTGTTTGGATTTGGAGCACAAAAAAGAAGGAGGAATTAAGTGAGAATCTCAAGTTTCTGGCTATCACAATATAAGCAGAAAATATGTTCCATTTTTGCCATGTCCTTGGTGAAGAAGCAGCTTTGAGAGAGGAAGATATTATTAGTTTAAACATTTTGAGTTTGAGTTACTTCTAGGTATCAAAATTAAGATGTTTGTAGGTAAACATGTGGCTTTACAGTTTACATGAGCAGACTGAGTTAGAGATATAACTTTATGAGTCATCCTCATTTAGATGGTAATTAAAACCATGGAAGAAGATGTGATCACTCAAGAACAATAGGACGAGGGCCAGAAGAGAGCTGAGAAATTCCTATTATTGAAGGTGGCATGGGGGAGGTGGTGGCAGCAGTAAGTACTAAGAAAATTAACCAGAAAGGTAGGAGGAAAACCAGAGAGTGTAGAGTCAGAAAGGAATAGAAAAAAATATATTATGTTTGGATGAAGAAAGGGTAAATGTGTCAAATGCTGCTAAGGCAGTTTAAACACTGGAAGTAAGAATGTAAATTTAGTCTCACGGAGACCACTGATGACCTTAGTGAGAGACGTTTGGTGGAGTTGAGAAGATGGAATGTGGAAAATGTGTATGATACTTTCCTTAGGTTGTAATTCAAATAGTGGAATCGACAGGTCAAGGTCATTTCATATAAATTTGGACACATCTTGCTTACTTACCTTTCAGAAAGGTTTTACAAATGTACAGTCTTTCCTACAGTTTTGTGAGTTTTCATTTTTATATCCTTTGTTAGCCTGTAAAAAATTCACCCCAAATTTAATAAGACAAACCTACTCGATGTTTAATTTGACTATTAGTGAATTTGGAACATCTCTTCATGTTTTTTAAAATCATATTTAGTCCTTTATGAATGACTTTTCATATGACTTGTTATTTTTTTGTTATGCATTTTGATTTTTTAAAAAAATTTGATATATAAGATCTTTATATGTCTTGATAATTTTAACTTGTATCTGTCATGTATACTATAATATTTTATCTTGCTTATTCTTTTGTTTATTCTATTTCTTTGTCATATAAAAGTATTTAAAAGTTCTATGTATAAAATTTAATTGTCTTTTTCATTATGGTTTCTGTTTTTGTTGTTTTACCTACAAGATCCTTTCTCATTTCATGCAAGTCTATACACGCTTTCACTAAATTTTCCTCTAATAAATTAATGGTTTTGTATTTTCAGATTTTTAGTTCACATAGAACTCATTTTGATGTGACATCTAAGAGGGGGACTCAATAACTACTTGTTTATTGCAACATGTTTCACACTAATTTAGAGTTGGAATCTGGAGACTGAGTAGATTAGGTAGGTGAAAGGGGTGATTGGAATGAGAAGAACATTTCAGGTAGAAGGAACAGTATGTTCAAGGGCCCTGAGGTGGAAGGGTGCCTGGTGATGTCAAGGGTTTGTAAAAAAGCTAGTTTGAGTGGCTCAGAGAACAGGGAGAATGTAGTGCTATATGAAGCTGGAAAAATAAGTGTGGACCTGGTATTAAAGGACCTTAAAGTACCTAAAACTTCTATTAAAATTTTTGTTTTTCTTTTAGGGCAACAGGAAGCCAAATCAATATTTTAAGTGATAGGATAATCATTTTTACATTTTGAAGAAATTGAAATGCACTTAATTTGATAATGAGATAATGGGGGGGGGAGAGAGGTGTGTAAGAGATCATTGGGAAACACTATTTTAGTTGCCTTTATAATAGTTAATTGTAACTTAGATTCAAGTATGGGCAAGGGAGAAGAGAAAAGTAGTAGAATTTAAGATATTTAAAAGGAAAATAATCAAGATCTGGTTTAAGAAAAACAATGTCAGAGTTTGGTTGGAAAAATAAAACTATTTAAGGTATTGTAAGCAGGAAAAATTTAATAGAGGGAATTTGGATGTTTATTAAGCTATGGTAAGGACTTGAGGAACCAAGGTGAGGGAAAGCTATAATTAGACCTCAAGTTTCACTAATAGCTTTTAGATAGTCAGCAAGTTGCAGGGACCATAAGAAAGAACTGCCGTAATCACATACACGTCTTGTAATTGAGTGAGTGATTCATAGGAAAATATCTGTAAACCACTGTAAAAATGGCTGCCTGGTGATGTTGAAAAAATAAAATAAAAAGGCTTCTGATTCTCTTCCACATTTTAAACTTCATGGTAATGTCTCTTATTGTGGTAATCTAACCAAGAACCTATGGTCAGATATCTTGGGGAAAACAGTGCCCAAGTTTCTACTCTTTATCTTTCAGGGGAGAAAAATAAAAGGGAGAAAATAGAAAAAAAAATTGTATAAAGTTGTTTTTGGACATGTTGAGTAAGAGAGATCTTGAGACTTTTGAAAAGAAATATCAAGTGGCTCTATGGTTTAGAAACTTAGAGGTGATGTGTGGCTGGAGATTTTAAGAATTATCATATTGTAATATATGTTGTAGTATGAATTAGATTGAGTGAGTACAGAGTAGAGGAGAGTAATGATTGGGACCTTGCAGGAGGGACTCAAACATTTGATACTACTTTAGAGAAGGGTAAGTTTCCCAAGGATCTGGAGAAGGAACAATTAAGGAAGTAGGAGTAAAATTAGATTATAATATTCTAGAATGCAATTGAAGAGAAATTTTCAAAAAAGAGGGTGTGGTCAAGAATGTCATACAGAACACTTCGGTGACCTTATCCAGAGTTCATTTGATGGAATATGAAGGTAGAAGCATAGAAGCCACTTTAGAGTGGGTTGGGAGTGAAGGCAAAGGTAGAGATAGCCAGCATGGACCATTCTTTTGAGAAGTTTGATTATAATAAAGAGATGAGAGATTCAGTTCTGGTTGCAGGGGGATTTCATTCAAGAGAGAATTTAAAAAATTATTTGCTTGTTTTTAAGAGAGAGATTTTAACCCTCCTCATTTAAAAGCTGATGGAAAGCATTCAGTTGAGGGGGGAAGAGTTTGGATTTATAGGAGAAAGATGGCATAATCATTCACACAAAATTCCATGAAGGGTTGGAAGGATAAAATTCAACACCCTTGGAAGGTTAGCTATAGGTAGGGGGTGGACTACTTCTGTTATAATCCTAGGAAAGAAAAGATAATATTGGTGTGCAGGGTGGATAGCATGGGGTTGATGAGTTTCTTCTTTACGACTCTAGTTTTCCCTGTGAAATAAGAGATGTAACCTGCTGGAATGTGGGGGCATTGCAGTAAGGTAGGGGAAAATAGCAGAGATATGAGCAGAAGAGAAGATTTGATATTAATTTTTATGTTGGTCAGGAGGACAGTCTGAGAAACATTATAGGATTACAGGGAAGCATTATATACCAATTTGAAGACAGTCATATACACTTGTTAATGAAACCAATGTGACCTAGCATGTGACATTTTTCTAGTAGTTTTTAGCTGCTGAGGTATAGACATGGACTAAACAGATAGATCAATTTACACAATGTTAAAGATGTTGTGCTAGAAAAGCAACAAAACATAGAGAGACAAGGATTTAAGGGTATAGTAAAAGTGTAATTAAAATAGTTGACTCTAAGTTGGATAAGAAGGGGAAAAGGAAGAGGATAATGAATTGGCAGAAATTAGAAGTATCAAGGAACTGGAGGGCACATAAAGGTTGAATAAGGTCAAAATGGGAATAGTTGTTCAAACAAAAGGGAAGGGGACAGATGATGGGATACATGGTTAATGATGAGTGGTAGAATAGTTTATAAATAACAAAGTAACAAAGTCATGAGACTGAGTGGTTGAGGTTGGAGAAAAGTTATTGGAGATGAGGAAATTGGGAAATGTGAGGGCTGGATGAGATGTCAAGTGGGTATTAGAGTCAATCAGGATAATAGAAAGAGTTGATTTGGGGAGAAAGGCATTGACCCAAGTGTATTTTATATTATGTAATGCTAATTAAACTATACTATATTATATCAACAGGAGGGAGTTAGCCAAATATTATCCTTATATAACTTTACCTCAACCATGAGAAAGAATAAACTATTTTGCTCACACTGTGGAATTCCCATTAGGCTCAGGGACTGACCAGCTTCTAGAAGAAAGAATATGTTGTTACTGGTCTGACAGAGGCAATGTGTTGCTGACAACAGTGGACCTTAGAGTAAAACAAAACTGAATTTCAATGTTGATGACTTTGGGTAATTTACTTTACCCCTTTGAGCCTGAATCTTCAAATCACTAAAACGGGATTCCTAATGCCAGCTTTATGAAGGTGCTGTTAGAATGAAACATGTGGATCACAGTTCCTGCAATTTAGCATGTGCTCAATAAATCTAAATTCTTCATCTGTGAGGAGTCCTATCCAGGGAATAGCAATTTTGAGGGAAAAACCTGTGAGCTGCCCCACTGGATTTTGGTGAAAAAAGTTTTATAGATTATAATTTTGTGCAAAAAAAACCCCCAAGCAATGAATAGTTTGTCAAAGGTGGCAAGACACTTTACTTCCTAAACTGCTTTATAATATGGAAATTTAATTCTATTCTGTAGTGATTATAATTCAGTCTCTGGAGATAATTACACCTAATTATGATCTTGTTATGAATAACTTTGTAGAAAGAAAGGCAGCTAAACAATGAGGTTGATTACCTGAGGTTTACAGCATTCAGAGAAATGATAAAAATAGGCCAGAGTCCTTGGCTGAATATTGATTAGTAAGTGAAAACCAGGATTTTCTTTGAGATTCAAGAAGTGTACTTTTATTCCAGCTCAAGTGAGGCCTAGGCAAGTTAGTGATGATTGCAACCACCTGAGGATAGATAATATTGTTTTTATTAGTTAATACTGTTAAGTACAACTTATTGAATACCTACCATGTGGCAAGAGCTTTTCAAGCATTGACCAGTCTTTACAAACACTTTGGGAAAAACATTGATTACCATTTTCCGGTTGTGGAATTTGAGACTGGGGGAGTTGAAATGACTCACCCAAGGCTAGTCATTTGAAAATTGCATAACTGGGATTCAAACTCATGACTATCTTCGAAGCCTAAGTCTATCACACTGCATCACCCTGCCTCCAGGCAAAGCTATTGGTAGCATAGGTGTTATATTTCTAGATTCTTCTGGATAATAAAATTTCTTAGGAGACAGTGTTAGTCAGGGTTCCCAGAGAAACAGATATATAGACATGTAAATTAAGATATAAATTAATATTTAATTAAGGAATTGATTCACACAATTATGGAGGCTACCTGGCAAGTCCCAAATCTGCAGGATGGGCTGACAGCTAGAGACCCAGGAGAGCCAGTAGTACAGTCTGCTGGTAATAGGGATGGTCCATTTATTCTATTCAAGACTTCATCAGATTGGATGAGGCCCACTCATATTATGGAAGGCAATTTGCTTCTTGATGTTTATCAATTTAAATGTTAATCTCATTAAAACAAAACAAAAACAAAACAAAACCCTCCAAGCTGACACACAAAATTAACCATCACAGAGACTTAGGTGTGTCTGCTTTTTAAAACTCATTTCTCCAGGAGGTAGGATTTACCAGGCACTAATATAATTTGCTACCTTAATAATTAGCAGAGCTCAGTAGATTAGATGGTGTTATAATGTTTTAAGAATAAACTATGGCTCATAGATTCATAGAAAATAAAGTTCTAATCACAAAAATTCAGCCTCTGAGGTTTAGTTGTAAAAGCTACCACCCCATGGTAGCAACAGTTCCTTCAGACTAGCCTTCGTAATTATCACCATCATAATCGTCAATAATAATAATGAAAATAATAATTACTGTTTACTGAACGTTTCTTTCTGCATGTTATCTCATTTAACTGTCTCAGCACTAGGAAGAAGGTACTATTATTATTCTTCTACATCTTCTTTTACATGTGTGGAAATAGAGTCTCAGAGAGGTAATTTGGCCATGGTAATAGAGCTGGTAAAGGGCGGATCTAGGATTTAAAAAATATGTATGTTTTTTAACACATGCTACGCATAAAGATGATTTGGGGAACCAAAGTGCACTACCTGAAAATCTCATTATTTTTCAGACTGTCTGAAGTTGTCACCTTTAGAAGAATGAAAACTTTGAAAGACCAAATAATCAACATTTGGTACTAATTGTGCTTCCTGTGCCTGTATAGTTTCCAGGGAGGATAGAAAGAATAAGAAAGTGGCCTACCTTTATTGAAAGAGCTTGCAGCCTCTTGAAGAGGCTTAACTAGGCCCAGGAGGAAGAAATGCTTGGGGCTGAATTACTTCTATGGGTTCGGTGTGTCACCTACTTGTTTTAAGAAATGGGCATTTTCACAGTTTTTAAACAAATCTTTACAGTTCTTTCTGAAGCACTGAGTGGACCAGAGGCAAAGAACTTGAGTAGCCTGGGGGACTCTTAGGTAAATGCATTTAGTGGGATACTTACTAGGACTTGCAGAGTAAAATAAAACAACGATAGCCATAATTTGCTGAGTATTCACTAGTTCTCCTGTCTAGGCTGGAGCATCAGGCATCAGACACATTAATTACATTTGACCATTCCTCATATTCCAGTAAATTGCGAGCTTCATGAAGGTAGGGGTCAATCTGCCTTGTCATTGTTGAGTTCCCAGCTTTTGGTAGAGAGGCAGGCACGTGGATGATGCTTACTAATCCTTTGTAAAATTAATGAATAAATGTGATAGTTCACTTATGATCATTCTTTCTGTCAATATCTGTCTCAAAATGTGAAAGCCAGAACATTCTGACTTTCACATTTTGAGACAGATGGGTGATTTTTTGTATGACCTAAGTAGAAAGAATATGGCCTTTTGAATCAGACATATCTGATTCTATCACAATTTTGCTATTTATTTAAATGTGACCAAAATTGCTTCATTTTTAAGCCTCAGTTTCCTTGACTGATTCTGCAAAGATGACAGGGACAGCAGTTTATATTTTATAATCCTTCTTAATCACCCCCACTCCAGCTATAATCGGAGAGAGCAAGTAGATAGTAAAACCCAACAACAACAAATAAACAAACAAAACTCCACAGGCAGCATTTACAATAAAATGATGACAGATATCCTCACAAACCCCAAAGACAAATGGTAAGAATAACCAACAGGGAATCACTGGAACATCTGGTGCACATAAAAACAGGAGAACTCCAAAACAGACATCAGGTATTCGTGCAAAACGCTGTGGGCTAATCCGAAAACAGCTACTAAAACCAGGGAGCGTTTTGTCCAATCCAGCAGCAGATGGATATAAATGTTCCCATGACTGCACATTTTTCCCTGCTAGAACTCGCTTTCTATCTATCCCCTCATTCTTCACCTGTATCACCACTATTAATTGTTCAGCTTTCAGCTTAGCTATCACTTTGCCTGATGTATTAGTTTCTTATTGCTGCCATATCAAAGGACCTCAAACTGACTGGCTTAAACAACACAAATTTATTGTTTTATAGTTTTATGGTTTAAAAGGACAACACAGGTCTCACTTGATCAAAACCAGGTGTTGGCAGGCTGTGCATCTTTCTGGAGGCTCTAGGAAATCCATTTCCTTTCCCTTTTCAGCTTCTAGAGGCCACACACATCCCTGGCTCATGATTTTTTTCTCCACCTCTAAAACCAGTGATAAGGAGTTGAGTTTTTTTCACGTCACATCACTCTAGCTTCCTCTTTTGTCGCCAGATCTCTTTTTGCCTCCCTAAGGACGCTTGTGATTACATTGTGTCCATCTGGATAACACAGTATAATCTGCCCATCTCAAGATCCCTAATACAATCATATCTGCAAAGTCGTTTGCCATATAAGGTAACATATCCACAGGGTTCCAAGGATTAGGATGTGGACATCCTTGGGGAGCCATTATTCTGCTAACACATCTGAGAAGCATTTCCAAGGTGAGGAATGACTCTTGTGAGTGCCCGCAGATGCTGTCCTGATTGTCTGTTGACTTGTCTCTCACATGGATAAGATGGGGTGTTCCTTCTTTACAATTTTTTATTAAATTTATTGGGGTGACATTGGTTAATAAAATCATACAGGTTTCAAGTGTACAATTCTATAATACGTCATCATATGTATATTGTATTGTGTGCTCACCACCCAAAGTAAAAGTTCCTTCCATCACCATATATTTGACGCCCTCTACCCCTATCTACCTCCTCCTCGCCTCCTTCCCTCTGGTAACCATGAAATTATTGTTTGTGTCCATGAGTCTCTGCTTGTTTGTTATGTTCATTTGTTGCTTATAATTTTATATCCCACATATGAGTGAAATCACATGGTTCTCAACTTTTTCTGACTTATTTCACTTAGCATGATAATCTCGAGATCCGTCCGTGTTGTCATGAATGGCGCTATTTTATCTCTTCTTATGACTAATATTCCATTGTATATGGGTGTTCTTTAAAGGCAAGTGTGTATCTTCTTTGCCACTGAGCTCTCCAGTCCAGTATGGTGCTATCCAACATAAATATAATTTGAGCCATGTATGTTATCTTAAATTTTCTAGTGGCCACATTAAAAAAAAAAAATCTAAAAAGAAACTGGTGCAATAAAATTTAATACTATGTTTTATTTAATTCAATATATCTATAGGTTGCTAAATGTTATCATTCAACATGTAATCGATAAAAAAATTATGAAGGCGATATTTTACTTTCATTTATTTGGACTAAGTCATTGAATTTCAGTATGTATTTTTACACATATGGTACATCTCAGTTAGGATTAGTTACAGTTCAAATGTTCAATGGCCACATGTGGCTGGTGGCTGCCCTATCTGACAGCTCAGCTCTCGCACAACCCCTGGTGCTCAGAGGCACTTTCTGTGCATTTATCTAACAATTGGGTGAGCAGACCGATGCACAGGCAGCATGATATTGACTCCTAAAAGAAGTGTCAGCTTCAGGGTGCTAACAGCTTGTGGCTTAAGTTTCATTAGTTTTATGTAAAAATCAGCAACAAAATAAAACACCTTGTGAACCCATTTATTTCCGTTTCTAATTTGGCAATGTGCACACTTGGATTAGGCACTATTTGCTGTGATGAGGGAGCATGCTCTCCGGTAATTATTTATTTGGAACCCTCTTCCTCAGCTCCCATGAGTGGGAGGTGATTAGCTGGAGGTGAAAAACATATTTTCACAGCATTTTTGAAGGTTTGCTTTTTGTTTTATGTATAGCTCTTTCAAAATATTATCCTCAGACTGCAATTTGAAAGCTGACTCTGGCTTCTCAAAGTTATTTGAAGTCATAGAACAATCTGAATTCAAATAATTTACACAGGTCTGTGACAGAAAAATAAACACATGTTCCTCCTGAACGGAGACCTGGGATCCTGAGCTTCAGAACAGAGTCGGCCAAACAAAGGAGGCTAACTGGTGTCCAGGGCTCTTGTCTCCATCAGGGTAGCTCCAGGACATGTTTTTTGTTTGTTTGTGTTTTTGTTTTGTTTTGTTTTGTTTTGTCCTCTGATTTGCTCCTTCAAAAAGCCACTGGAATTCCCTTAACGCATGTACACATTTCCTCACAAACAATGCACCTACAAAACTCTCTGAATTTTGCTAATGTGTAGAGTGCTGTGATCTAGCAGGATATTTAACTATAATCAGAAACAAATTGTTGCTTCCCTGCCAATGGATGGACTATAAACAGACGATCACATACAGCATTCTGTGTTCTTTTTCTCTCTGTACACCTACCTAGTAACTGAGCTAAGAACCAGTCACATGTTAGATTGCTAAATGATACTGAATGAACAAATGAGCTAATGAATGAATGAATGCCATGAACTATCTTGCTCTCAGATTTACACAGAAAATGGAAGTATCTATGGCTAGGGAATCCTTCCTCTACAGAAGGCATGTTTAACAAATTCTTACGGAAAGAACACCACTTTCCAATATAGTTCATTATAAAAGAGAGAAGAAAAAAATGCATGCCCAAGAAATTAGGTTTCAGTTTTTTAGTTAAGACAAGTCTCCAGGTAAACTGAACACTGCCTAAAAGCTGAGGGTCACGTTGCATTCCCCAGAGCAGGACTGACGGGTTGTCAGATTGCAGCTAGAACCACTCAAAGGCAGGGGCAGCCCTCAACGTGAAGTAAGCATGAAGATAAAACTGAGTTGACTGAGGCTGTGTCTGCATACATGCTGTGTAATTGACTTCTGTGGTGAACATTAATAATTTGCAGCTCTTTTTATTTCTCTTTAGCTCACCTACATGGCTCAGTTTAGGCAAGCATCCTTTAACCCAGTTCATTTTAAAAATAGAAAAGAAACCCATTTATTGGGAACATAGATGGAAAAGTAAATATAGGAATAGCAACAATCTCTTAAACCTCTTCATTCTGCCACTCTCCAGCTAAGGTGGAAGACTCTCACAGGTCTGAGCATACCTCCTTTTGTAAAGGACATAGGTAGGTTATAGTAATTATAATGCCAATGGTTTCTTTAGAAGGGTAGGTGCTCATCTTTCTAATCACATGAGAGGAGGTTGGTACTAGGGCATAACCTTGGCGGGGAGTTGGCAAAAGCAATTCACATCTCCTCACCCCACCCTTTGTGGGGCTCAACTCACATCTCTTCAGCCCACCTTTTGTAGCTCTAGTGTCTCACTGTCTCACTCATCCAAGGTTGTCACATTTGGGGAAAGATGTGGGGATATTTGTGTGTGCATTCATGGGCTTTATTTTTCTCTGGCTTCTTTCCTCTTAAGACCAGAACAGGGGAGTATCTGATTACTTTTCATTTATGATGTGTCTGAGCCACTGTCTATAAAACTTCAACGGAAGTATGTCCTTGATTTCTTTTTCCTTCTTTTCTTTCCTTCCTGTCTAGCAAGGGTGGAGAATCTTTGTCGAGAAGAATGTGCCCACACAGTCCCAAACGCATCTTTAAATCCTAACTCTCTAAGTTTCATAATTAAAAAATAATAATAACTTGGACACATATGTGCTGTAATATGGAAAAATAAAATTGTTGGCCAGTTTGTTAGGGCCAGATGGTGGGCAGTGAACAATAAAATCAGGTTTAGGAATTGGGCTAGACTGGGATGTAGTAGATTTTACAAAGTATTCATGAGTAGAGTCTATTTTAGGGACATGCAGGACCTTGACTTGTAGACCAAGTTCAGAGTCTAAGCTTTCTTAGCAACCATGGGAAAGAACAGGTCAGAAATGGGTTTTGATTAAACCAAATAAAAAGAATAACCAGAAATCAGACTTTGGGCAACAGAAATTCAGAAAATTGCCTTGGAATCAATAAAGGTAGTGGGGCAGATAAGACAAAAAAGACGGTTGAACCACTGAGTCAGTTTTCCTGCTTCCAATTCTGGTTATGTGTGTCCTGCTGAGTATAAGCAGAGAAGTTTTGCAGCTGCATGCTATTAAACTATAGAGGAAAGCTTACTAGTAAATAAGGCTTCTTTTTGGCTACTGGAAGCTGACATTTTATTTGTCCAATTTTTTTTTCATCACAATCATGAAGTTGGCTGGAGTTCTGTCTACATGAAAACGCCAAAGTTTTGATAGGAAATGAAAATGTTTAAATTTTTAATTCTGAAGTTGACATTTAAAATATTTTCTTTAAAATTAGAGTCTTCAATAACATTGGGATGGCCAAACAATTTTTATTCATTTCTTCAATGGTGTTAATCTGGAGCTTATTTTGCTAAGTGCTTGGCTACAGTATTGTATTGTTATTGCCAGATCACCACTTTAGTTCAAATATATGGCTAAGGAATTGAGAACGTCTCACTCTTATGTCCTAAATGAGCAAAAACAGTAAATGTTGTAATGAGATGAATTGGCATTTGAATGCAGCAAGGAAATGATGGCTGTTTCTTAATTCCTTACGGCAAGTCTGCTCCCATGAGACTGGCACCAGCAGCTTCTAAGGAAATGATTATGTATTTCTTTAGTGGTTACACTTAATTTTTTAAGAAACGAACTTCAGATGCATATAATTGTATTAGGTATAATTCTGAGTTTGTGGAAAGTTATTATACATCTATATCTCTTTTTATATATTTTTTTCCTTTTACTAATCATCTCTGGTCCTGAATTTCATCTCTTCACCATCATAGGAACCCATTCTTGAGCTGTTTAACTTACATAAATGTTATTGTGATAAATATCTTGTTCTTTTTTCTACTTTTTTACATTCAGCATTAATTACCCCATCATTTACATATGTCACATTTTGGTTTTCATTTGCTGTTGGTGAACACCCAGGTGATTTAAAACTCTTTATTATAGAGTGTTACAGTAAATGTTTTCATACATGTCTCTGTTACTTGTGTGTGCGTGTGTGTGTGTTTTCTGGAAAATATTTCTGGTCATATGATATAGACACATAATTTTTCACCAAATGCTTTCATACTGGCTCCCCAAATGAGCACATAATCTTCCCCCAACATCAGGACAAGATTCATTACAGGAGCCGCTCATTATACTGACGGAAGAGGATATTCCTTTTTTCTCCAGCTTTATTGAGATATAATTGACATATAGCATTGTGTAAATTTACGATACACAAGTTGATAATTTGAAACACTTATAATTATAGATGATTACCACAGTAAGATTTTTTGTACCTCCATCACCTCACATACTTACCATTTTTTTTTCCTGTGAGAATATTTAAAGTCTACTCTCTTGGCAACTTTCAAGTATATAATACAGTATTGTTAACTACAGTCACCCTGATGTACATCAGATCCCCAGAACTTACTCATGCCATAACTGGAAGTTTATACACTCTAACTAACAACTGCCATTTTCCCCTCTTCCCAACAGCTGGCAGCCACGATTCTACTCTTTGTTTCTGAGTCTGGCTTTTTCAGATTCTGCATGCAGTATTTGTCTTTTTCTGGCTGATTTATTTCACTTAGCATAATGTCCTCAAATTTCTTCCATGTTGTCACAAATGGTAAGATTTCCTTATTTTTCATGGCTGAATAATATTCCATCTATATATACACGCTATACCTTCTGTATTCACTCATCCATAAATGAACATTTAGGTTGCTTCCATATCTTTGCTATTGTGTATATTGCTGCAGTAAACATGGGAGTGCAGATATCTCACTGAGATGCCGATTTTATACTTTCAGATACATACCCTGGAGTGGAATTCTGAATCATGTAGTAGTTTTATATTTAATTATTTGAGGAACCACATACTGTTTCCCATTAATGGCTGTATCAGTCTACATTCCCACCAACAGTATATAGGGTTCTCTTTTCTCCGCATCTTCACCAGCATTTATCTCTTGTCTTTTTCATACTAGCTATTTCAATGGGTGTGAGATAATATCTCATTGTAGTTTTGATTTGCATTTCTCTGATGATTAATGAATGAAGTTGAACACCTTTCATGTGCATGTTGATTACTTGTATGTCTTCTTTGGAAAAAATTGTATTCAGTTCCTCTCATCATTTTTTAATTGGATTATTATTGTTACTTTAGTTGTTTTGCTTATTGTTTTTGCTTTTGAGTTGTATGAGTTCCTTATATATTTTGCATATTAACCCCCTGTCAGATGGATGGTTTGCAAACATTTTCTCTCATTTTTCACGTTGCTTTTTCATTTGATCACTTATTTCTTTTGTTGTACAGAAACTTTTAAGTTTGATATAGTTCCACTTAGTTATTTTTGCTTTCGTTGCTGGTGCTTTTGGTGTCATCTCCAAAAAAGTGTTGCCAAGACTAATGTCAAGAAGCTTTTTTTTTATTCTTCGAGGAGTTTTATTGTTTCACATCTTTATTTAAGCCCTTCATCCATTTTGAGTTAATTTTTTGTGAATGGTGTAAGATAAATGTTTAATTTCTTTTTTATTTGCATATGGCTATCCAGTTTTCCCAACACAATTTATTGAAGAAATGATTTTTTTCACTGAGTATTCTTGGTTCTCTTGTCAAAAAAGTTGAACGTATATGTGCAGGTGTATTTCTTGGATGTTGATTCTGTTCCATTGTTGTCTATTTTATGCCAGTACTATACTGTTTAATTACCACAGCTTTGTAATATATGTTATTTAAAATCAAGAAGAGTGATGACTCCAGCCTTGTTCCCCTTTCTCAAGATTGCTTTGACTATTCACATGTGTTTGTGGTTCCATAAGAATTTTAGGATTCCTTTATTTTCTGTGAAAAATGCTTTTGGAATTTTTATGATTGCATTGAATCTATAGATGGCTTACTCAGTATGGGCATTTTAACAATATTATTTCTTCTGATCCATGACCTGGGACATCTTTCCATTTATTTGTATCTTGTTCAATTTATTTTATCAAAGTTTTATAGTTTTCAGCATACAGATCTTTCAACTCTTTGGTTACATTTATTTTGAAGTATTTTATTATTGTTGATGTTATTGTGAATAATATTGTTTTCTTTATTTTCTCATATATTTTGTTGTTAGTGTATAAAAATGCAACAAATTTCTGTATGTTGATTTTATATGTTGCAACTTTACTGAATTTGTTAGTTCTAACAGTTTTTTGGGTGGAGTCTTTAGGATTTTCTATATATTTAGATATATTTTATTTCTCTCACCTTACCCCTACTTCCCCACCCCCCACTAGTACCTAATTGCTCTGGCTATAACTTTCCGTTACTGTATTGAATAGAAGCCATGAGAGTGGACACTCTTGTCTTGTTCCTGAATTTGTGGAACAGGTTAATATATACCTATGCATACTTCCACTTCTATTTATTTTATTTCCTTTAACTAATTATCCCTAGTCCCATATTTCAACATTTGGCAACCATCAGAGAAATAAATGATTCTGATAAGAATCATCAAATGTTGTTAAAACTAGTGGGTGAAAATTTGTTAAGGAATGGATTATTAACACAACTCCCCAAAATCTTTCCACAAAATACTTAGTAATTGCAAAAGGTAAAATTGTAACTTTTCAGTGGAGGATACTGATATGTGTGACCTTAATCATATAATTAAAGTTAATCACCGGTATTGGAACAAACAGTATCACCTGCTCCCTGACATGATCCATCGAAAAGAACACAACATCACTTCTGAGGAATTCCTGATAAAAATGCATAAACTGAATATAATCATGAGGAAACTAGACAGGCCCCTTAGAGGCACATTCTATAAAACAACTGAACTTGATATATTCTTGATATCACGGTTATAAAAGACAAAGAATACTAAGGAATTTCTGATTAAACACATGCTAACTAAATGCAATATATAATTCTGAACCAGAAAAAAATTGGAATAAAAAACATTATTGGGAAAATTAGTGAAGTTGGAATATAAACTGTAGGTTTGATAACAATATTGTACTAATATTAATTTCTTGGTTTTGTAAATTATACTGTGGTTTTATAAGAAAATGTTCTTTTTCTTAGAATACACTGAAGCATTTAGAACTAAAGGAGAATAGTAATTTAAGAGTATTTAAATCATTCAGAAAAATTATATGCATAAAGCAAAAGTGACTACCTGGTAGCAATTGTGGGATCTGGGTGTAATGTATATGCAATTTTTTTGTAGTCCACTTGCAACTTTTCTGTGAATTTGAAATTATTTGAAAAGCTAAGCCAAAAAGTATCAATTATTAGGCAAGAAGTCATTAAAACATGTTGATCAATCTGAGTAGGTATTAATAATAAGTAATAACCATTTTTGAAGTTAAAGACACGTGTGAGGCTAAAGTACTAGAAAATATTACATAGCTTATATAACAACACTGATTTTATAGTCATTGAATAATACATCTTAAAAATATATAAAATAATATTTAACATAATTGCAAGAAGAAATTAATTCAACTTCTAAGTAGAAGATTTCAGAAACTGAGAGACCAAGATGACCAAAGGCTATACAAATTTTGAATAACAAGTTTCATTTAATGAGTACAAAAATACAGACCTCTGCATCCAACATATAGAAAATTCACATTCTTCTTCAGCAAAACTGAAGCAGCTTTTTAAAAAATGACCCCATTCTAAGCAACAATGGAAATCTCAACAAATTGCAAAGAATATTTTACTAACCACATTTTTAACCCCAATGTAATAAATCAGAAATCAATTTTTAAAACTTATCTCTGTAATAACTTGCCTCTCTCCCAAATACAATTGGAAACTGAGGAAGATAATTCTAAATACTTAATGAGTTAAAAAAAAAAAGCTTAATGGGAGTTATGAAATATTTAGCATGAACATACAAATGAGAACACAGTTAAAATGAGAATACAGATAAAAGGGTATCTGGGAGAGAACTTCGTAGAATTGAAAGCATATATTGAGAGATAAGAAAGGTTGAAAAGTAATGATCTAAGTGTTCAACTCAAGAAGACTGCCAATAACAAAATAGTCTCAAAGAAAGCAGGAGGTGTAAAGAAGCATGAGATGAAATTCATAGAAGGACTGGAGCTAACCCCAATTGTGAAATTGGCACTCAAGCCACATTTAGCTAATTGAAGGGTAAGAGTATGTTTTCCAGCAAACATCTGTTGTATTCAATAATAATTTATAGAGCTATTTCCAATGCTTGATTAGATATTGAATTTTGTTGAAAACCGCCAGGCAAGGGCACTAAAACTTATTCCTCGGGAGATCTTCAGGTAGAGTTTCAAACTTTGGTGCCATACCCAGGTCAGGGCCTTGCAAAGCCTTACCTCTTACCCCTCTGCTAGCATGCCATTATTGCTGGTGTGGGGGAGAAAATTTGATTCTACACTTCTAGATTCTTTGGCTGGTTTAATAAACAAATTAACATGAAACAGATAAACAGTAGAAAATCAAATTTAATTATGTATGCAGGAGAACCCCATGAAAATATGAACCCAAAGGCAGTCAGGCAATTAGGCTATACATCATCTTGAACTAAGGAATGGGATAGGTGTCTGGGGCTTCAAAGGGAAGGAGGGTGATTGACAAGATGATAACAAGAGCATATATTTGGTAGTTAGATGTTTGCCCTGCCATCCAGATAGGTCTTTCAGCTAAAAATTATCTCTGGTAATAGCTCTCTTTCTGAAAGAGGCCCCCATCTAAATTTTTTTAGGTAGTTAAGGGAGAGGTAAAAGTTTTTTTGAATCAGTTGGGTCCTGATTAATAGCAGCTAAAAAATAATCCATATGCCAAAATGGCATATTTCGAGGTCATGTATTTGCTCCCCCTCACTGGCAAAATTTTATCAATCATTTATTATGATTTCCCATGGGTGTCTTGTCCCCAGACATTGATATAATAGCAAATCTCTTACCTTCTCTGAAGAATTCTTTCAGAAAATTTGCCATTCGTTTTTGTCCAAATGAATGTCTGTACTCCCATGACCAACCATAACGTAAATCCTATAGATTTTGTCACCAGAGTCCAAAAATACCCCTTGGCATTCAGAATCTCAGTTCACAAAGCTATCTTGTGACAAATCTGCTTTTAAAATAGTAAATGTCAGGATTGTGTATTGTGATTCAAACTGAGTAGCAGCATCTGCTTTTTGAGCTGAGAGCATTATCTTAATAAAAAAACATTTGGTTTCCAAAAGTAAAACTTCATTTCAAGATTGGATTTCTCTATAATTTTAGTGACTGATAGAATACATCAAACCAGATATTATGTTCAAGTCATTTATTACATTTTATAGATAGCCTTTTGTGTTTCTAGAATGTAAGGAAAGAATAAATCAACCAAAGCAATATATATTTATTTACCAGGGCTGTTTTCACACTTTTCAGAAATGTATTATCTAACATTGTTGCCTAATATACTCTGAGAATATTGTTTCCCTCTGTGTTTTCTGATATAATCTGGAAAAACAAAAATCAGAAGCAAACAAAATTCTGTCATTCTATTTTTGTTGGAAGCAAGGCAGTTGTTGTTATTCGATTTGGGGAAAATAAGGGCAGCATTTCAGATTTGGAAAATTTCCCGGACTTAAAAATAGGATTTGACAGTGAGAAGCGCAGAGCCAATGTGGCATCCTTTGTGTATAGGCAGAATAAACCAGTTTATTTAAGGTTAGTTTTTTCTCTCTTTATATAGTCAATTAAATCCCATTCACATGTGAAGATGATTGTAGGGCTCTTAAAAACAATGACAAAGCACCGTATTTTAACGGTAAGCTGTTAGGAACGAACTGTTCAGAAAAATCAATATGGTGTAGTGGTTGAGTTCAGCTTCCGAATCAAACACACCTGATTTTGAATCCATCTGGAATTTTTTTCCAGCTGTCTGACCTTACTTTTCAAATCTCCAAAATGGGGATGATAATAGTATGTTAGTGATTAGCTTGTGGTGAGAATGAAATGAAACCAAACTTTATAGGGCTAGTAGCTCTGTACCTGACCTAGAGTGAACCCCTTTCCTCCTCTCCAAAAAAACTACTAGCATAGAAATACAAGTAGGGAATAAAGTAGGAATTATTTCTCAGTTCATGCAAGGCATCTGGCCTTGGATAGCTATTGGTGAGTTTGAAAACAGAGAAAAGAGAGGCCATGAAGATACCATAGGGAGTAGAGGTGTTTGCTTTAGAGAAAAATACTGTTACTGAAGGGAGCAATTGAAGGGAAATCAGAGCCATCTAGCTATAACAAAACTTTGAGAATGATTATGGTCAAAGACAGGCCATGGCCATGATGCACATCTGAAGTAGGCCCTAGCTCCTCATTCCTTGCCCTGACACGCAAGGCCTTGATGTGTAGCTCCAGTTACCACCTTCCCCCCATGCTGTTACCATTGCTCCTTACGTACAGCCTATGCTCTCTACAAACTGGATTTCCTAAAAAGATCCTGTACTTTCTGGCCTCTTTGGCTTTGTTCCTGCTGTCCCTTTTGATTTGTTTCTTCGTTTCTTTTCATTTTCTTCAAATTTCTAGCCATCCTCCCTATTCCATCTAAAAACCGCCTTCTCCTTTCTGGATTTCAACCTCTGTAACATTTTTTTTTTTCACTTCTTTTGTAGCACCTACATTTGTTATCTTGATTATAGCTACTGCACCTGTCTTATTACTCCTTCTAAAAGCTTGTAAGCAACTTGAGGGCAGTGACAGTCTTACTTATTTTTCTTTCTTCCTGGCAGTAGCTAGTGCATGGTAGATACTAAACAAGTGGTTGCTGGTAGGATATTCAGATAACAGATGTATTGTAAAAATTGTATCAAATGTTTATTAAATGTATACTAAGTACCAGGCACCGTGCTAGAATCTATGAACAAGACTGACTTGATTTTGCTCCCTTGTGGTTTACAGGCTGATGAATAGATTTGAGACAATTAATTATAACTGCAGTGAGTATTAGAAAAGAGAAAGAAAAGTAAGGCTCTAAATAAAAGCTCATTTCTCAGAAAGAAGAAAGCTGTTGTTAACAAAGCTAAGTGGGGATTAGTTTGCAAATTCTGAAAGTCTGTACCCGTGACTGATTTAAGTGTGATGCTATCAATACTATGGGTCACAAGAGCTGTTCTGTGCCCTAGCAGAAAGAAGTGGCCTATAAATTCAGATTCATTTATAAAGATGGTAGATTGGGAGTCAGGAACATTAGCTGGCTGAAACAATGCAATAATGCAGCATGAAATATACTGAGGTCTGCAATTTATTGTCCCCTTAGCTGGCATAAATTTACTGTTGAGTTATTGGCTATAGCAAAGACAGTAAAGTAATACAGTAGTATAATATCTATTATATACAAATACAGCCGTATACACTCTGTATAGATAGACAGATGCTTCCATTTTATCTCATTCTGGTAATTTAACTTGGTGTTAGGATGTAGGACTTAAAGCTCAGTAAATCATTGGAATCATTTCATGATGCTTACCACAGAGCAATGCCGTCTCTTTGGCTTAAAACTACTCTGATCACTCCCAATACTTTCTAGAAAAAACACTTAACCAGATGTTCCACAGTCTCTTGAGATTTGTCTTTTTATAAGTAAGTGGCAGGAAAAAATTGACTTTGAATAATATAATGCTATCTCAGGATTTTAATATTTAATTTCACTACTTCCTCAGAATGAGGACATAATTTGGCCTACAAACAATAATGATCCTTTGAATCGTATTTCTTTCTATTTTGCTCAAATTTATATCAACCTTTAAGAAGCCAGGAACATATCTGGGCAAAGTAAGAAACTGTGTTTTTTTTTTAGAAGTTGAAGAGAAAGTCATTAAGCAGCCAAAGTGCTACCAACTCAGAGTTTCCTTTCTTGGGATTATTTCACTATTAATAAAAAACTATTCAAACTTCTTCATATTTTCAGTTTAAAAATTCCCAATTGGATGATGGGAGTACTTTGTCTACTTTACACAGGTCCTTCAGTACAGTAGAAAGTTGTAGCTAACCATCAAGGCTCTGAAATGAGAAATGTCTGTGTTCTAATTCTACTGCTTATGAGCTGTGTGATTTTGAGTAAGTTATGGAAACTCCCAAGGCCTCAGTTTCCTTTTCTGTAAAATGTTATAATATTTAATGTTATAAAATGTGTTATAATATTACCTACTTGATAAAGGATTTAAATGTGCTAATGCACGAAAATGCTTGTATAGTAAATTCTGTACGCTGTTATGTAGTAAATTCTCAACAAATAATAGTAATTATAATTATTAATCATGTCTTAATTAACCTCTACCTCTTCACCTAAGAGATACTAACTACTACCCCTTCCAGTGAAGAGTAGAGAGAACCCATTCTCAGTTCCCCAGAATTTTAGAAGCAGTGAAATCACTAAATAAGAATAGGTAGTATGTCCATCAGGATTCTTTTGGTTGTAAGTGGCAGAAACCCAATTTAATCTCCTAAAGCCAAAATGGGATTTATTGGAAAGAGTATGTGTTGAGTAAAAGATATCTGTTGCCTGTTATCAAGAGCAGAAATCCAAACACTTCTGCTTATTGCATCTTGGTATCAGAGTCACCAAGGAAAACACAACAGTCAAGACTAGAGGGAAATAGTCATGAAGAACACAGCAAGATCAGCTCCAATTGGAGGTGCCAGTCACAATTTACATCAATTAAAACTTTGGTCTTGGAAATCACCAGTTATATCTCTGCCTGTTTCTCGTCTCGGCTTGTTGGACTCACTTTCTTTTATTATAAAACGATTTTTTCTCCACAGCATAGATCATGGCTACTGGTAACTTCGAGGGCCATATTCATCCAGCTGGAAAACCAGTGGGGGAAGTAGAGCATATCTCTATCATCTCTCTCTCTCTCTCTCAGCTTCTATTCAAAAATTTCTGGAGAAGGACTCTGGAATTGGTCAGCTGTCCTCTCCTTGGACTGCTCACTGCGATCAGGCATTGGAGTACTAAGAATGGCCTAATCTGGGCATGTGCCCATCTCTACGACTGGAAGCAGGTGTGCCATGTGTCTGCTGGGAAGTATGGGTTGAGGGTAGAATCCCTATAGCATGGAGGTGACCACTTAGCCAGAGATGTAGAGATAATTTTTCCAAAGTGTTCATTTCACAGACAAGAAACTAGAATCTACAGACAATCAAAAGGTTAGCGGGGCATGGCCCTGCTGATGAAGTGTTCTCTGCTTGTTAGAAAGAGATTTATCTTCATTTGGTCATTGGTGGAATGCACTTAATCAAAAGGACTCAAAATACTGTGTTAAGTGCCCAACAGAACTCCAGTAGGTTTCCCTAGTTGGATTAAATGCCTCTGAAGAGGAAAATAGAGCACAAGAGGACAGAGAGGGTCACAGAATTTGCAATTTGCATTCCTTGGAACTGTTATTTCCTTCAAACCCCAATGGCACACTAACATCCTCATTGTATTTGCTTCTGAGGACAAGCTTGGGAGGTTTTATTGGCCACTGCAGCAGTCTCAGGCATGGCTAAGTGGAATCTGAGAACAACTTCTCAAACTCTGCATTTAAGAAGACCCAGTTACACGTTTGCCACTGAGTTCCCCTTTCTATCCTCTAGGTCCCTACAAGATTCTATTTTTCAACAGGTTTATCAGTCCCCACACTGGGGAACAGTGGGAGGTGTTCCACGGGGTGTGCTGAAAGTGTGGGAGCCACAGAATAAACAAAGTATTTTCTAGGTTTAGCAACTTAAAATGTGAGTTATAATTAAGACAAACACCCAAATATTATGGAATGAAATTTAATGTTGATGATGAATTAGAAGATTTTGAAGTCATTTTGATTTCATTGTCAGTGTCCTGGCCCTGTGTCCCTGGTTCCTTAAGGGTATGCTTTCATTCTTGTCAACTGTCAGGGGTACATTAGATGGAAAGTTTGAGAAGCACTGGGATCTAGTTGCACCCAGAACTTAACTGAAGTCTGTAGGAGAAAATATCATAGTAGAATTTAGTTCTTCTCTGGTCCTACAAGCTTCAGAAAGGCCGTCTCCTTTTTTTGGAGTGATTTTGGAAATGGAAAAACACTTTCAGAGAAAGTTATCTTTTGCCTTGATATTTTAGGCTAAAATATCAGGAAAAAATGCTAGTTCCATTTAAGTTTGAGAAAGAATTTTGAGATCAAAAATTAAAATAAATGTCTGACAATGGTACCAGAAATTCTAATCTAGAATTAGAATATATAATCAGCATTGATTTACAAAAGCATCATGTAGCATCATTTCTGTGGAGGTAACTGAATAAAGCAAGTTCTTTATTTCAATTAATTTTAAGTGGTTTACCTGTTAATGGTAAAAGATATGTTTACTACCATTTTTAAGTCTGCCTATTTATCTAAATATGCATATAATTTTACATTTTGGAACATGTGTTCGGTAGAGCATTTTTCTGGGTATGCATGCACTATGATTAGTCAACAAAAATTCCACACACTGAGTCTATAATTATATTGTTCCCCATGTTCCCCACCCCACTACACTCAATGAGAAGTAGGTTTCCATGTTATACTCTTATACAATGTCCTGTACTTTTCATTTTGGACACTTGTCATGAATTGTAATGATATAGTAATTTGTATGCTATATTAGTTTCCTAGGGCTGCCATAACAAATTACTACAACCTTGGTGGCCTAAAACAAGTGAAATTTATTCTCTCATAATTCTGGAGGCCAGAGTCCAAAAATCAAGCTGTTGGCAGGACTGTACTCTCTCTGGAGGCTCTGTGAGAAAATCTGTTCTTTGCCCTTTTGGTTTCTGGTGGCTGTAGGCATTCCTGTGTGTTCTTTGGCTTATGGCTGCATCGCCACAACCATCTTTACATCACCTTCTCTGTGTGCATGTCTAATCTCCCCATACCCCTCTTTTATAAGGATACATATGATTGCATGTAGGGTTGACCCAAATAATTCAGGATATGTTCCTTCTCTCAAGATCTTTAACTTAATCACATTTTTGTCATATTAAGTAATATTCACAGGTTTCAGGGTTTAGGATATGGGCATCTCCTTGGAGCCACCATTTAGCTCATTTCATGTACCAACACTTCTACCAAAATATTTTAGTTTCTGAGCTTTCTGAGGTCAAGATGATGTCCTTCCCTCTCTTGATGTACCCCTAGTTCCCAGTACTGTACTAAACTCATAGTGGTTAATAAATAAATATCTGTGAAAGAAATAAATCAATGAATTCTATATAATTGCATTGCAATGTTTAGAGTTACTCTGAGGCTTAAGCCTCAAGCAATCTACACTACATGTAATTGAAGGGGAACTATCTTATGGATTCTATAAAGGGTCAGACCAACATTTGTTTAAAGATATGGTATGATGCATGGGATAGCTTTTTTTGGATTGCTTTAAGTGATTTCTAGAATTCTGGAGGCATTTCTTCATTTTATCATATCGAGAGCTCCATGAATTAACTTCTTACGTGACATATAACAACTATTTTAGTGTCTTATTATCATCCATTTTTCTTCTATGTTCAGCTTAGTGGAGTTGTATTAAGACAGGGATTGCTTCAGGGCTGATAGATTGACTATCTTAGTGGCCAGCTTATTCTACCACATGTGTTCAGCATTTCTTTAAAAATTAATATATACCCTTCTATTTCCAATACAAGTTTGAAATCACTTTCACACTTAATTTGAACAAGAAAGACAATAAAAACATTTTTTTGAAAACCAAAAATAAAACACAAAAGAGAGAAGTATACATGTATTATATGCTCAGGATAATTATTATAATAATGTTCTAAGTCAATCAGTAATATTACTGATGGTTGAAAAAGAAATTATTTATTAAGTTAAAGAAAAAAGGAAAATATAAGTTCATTAGAGGATTTGAATTTTTTTCTGACCCTGGGCTCTAGGAGGAGAAATTTAGTGTGTATCTTTTACTTTCAAAGTGTCATTTGTTATTAATCAAATTCAACTTTCCCCTATCCTATCCCTATGTTCTACTCTCAGCTGTAAATTTCTTTGTGGTTTTGGTAATATATAGGAGTCATGAAAAGGGCAAATTGCAGACAGAGCAAGGTGCATTAGGACTTTTTCTCAAATTCATTTTGCTTCTAAATAATGTACATTTAAATAACCAAAGTGAGTTTTTCTCCTTGTAACCAAGATTGTGAGTCCTTCAAAATGTTTGGAAATTGATATACTCACTCCACTAGTGGTAGAAATCACGAGTTTACAACACAGTGCTACAGCATGCATATATAGTTTGCATATATCCATACTGAATGAATAAGTCAGTGAAGAAGTTAGGGCATTTAGAGCTAGAATACCACTCTACTTTTTCCCACGATTTACATAGTTTCAGGGGATCAGGCATTAGGCATAATTCCCCAGTGTCTACCTCTCTGATCATAAGATTATCTCTCCTGTACAGTCTTTTTCCTTTGTGTGTTAATGAAGAATTTACTCCTCTTTTCCAGACCAAATCCTCAGCCTTGTAATGGATCACGCATCCTTTTGATCTCATACAGAACTCGGGTCTACCTGCCATGCACTCTCCTTCTCACAATTTCACCTACTCCATGGCTGTCTTCTTTCTCTATGTAAACATGCTCAAGTACATTTCACTTTGACAAATACAAATGTAAAAATATCTCACAAATGTATAGCCCTTTCAGGATTAAATTTTAAAAGGTAATCTTATGTTCCTTGTTTCACTCACTCCCTCCCTCATTCATTCACTTGTTTATTCAATAAACATTTATTAACTCTCAATTATTAAGATACAGTAATGACCAAGACACCCAAAAGGTGATACCCGCAAAGAGAAGATAGTATGATAGGATAGAATTCAAATAAACAGCAATTGTAATACAATACAACAAGTGATTTGATAGATATAAATTAAATGTTACAGGCTCTATATTATTCCACACCAAGAGGTGGAGGCTAGTTCTCCTCTCCTTGGATAGGCTGGCTGTAGTGACTTGTTTGACCAATATAATGTAGTGGAAGTGACATTCAGGGATTTTAGCTTAGGTTTGAGAAACTGAAGGAGTTTAGAATAATTTGAAGCCAAGGCAATCAAGACCCAGCAGACACAGGAAAATTCTTTACTTCCCTCTTAACTGCCTAAAAATAAACTAAATTTCCTTATTTCTGGATAAATTCTGCAATTATAAAGGAAATTTACATTGGAAAAGGGGCCTGTACCAGGAGAGAGAGTTATTATTAGAGAGTTATTGCCTAAGAAATTTATCTGCATAACAGTTCAGCCTTCGTTTTCCAAACATCAGCTGTACTCCTCTTCCTGTGGATGACCTCCACCCTTTTGTAATCCCAGACTCCTACCCTTTTTCTTAGCTCTAAATGATATATGAAACCTCAATTGCCTGGCTGCCTTTTGGGTCTCATATCTTCTTGGGACTCCTTTACACATGTAATTAAATTTGTTTTTCTCCTGTAATCTGTCTTATGTCATTTTAATTGTAGACCAGCCATAGAACCTAAATGAGTAGAAGGAAGAGTTTTTCTCCCCAACAAAATCTTGCAGTGTCTGTTGTATTTTTTAGAATGTTGTTTCTTGAGGCATTCCTTCTCAGATTGCAGCTACTATGTGTGAGAAACCAAAGTCAATTGGAAGAACTACAAGTAGGTAATATGATTGACAGCTCTAGATGAGCTTTCAGCTGATAGCGGGCAGCAACTTCCAGCCATTCCAGCATTATTTTGAACATCCACCAGTCGAGCCTTCCGATGACTCCAGCCCCAGCTGCTTTACGACTTTAACAGCATGAACCCCTCCCCTCCCCCCCCCCCCAAAATGCTGCCCAGAACCATAAAATATAATAATAGGCTGGTTTTGGCCACTCTATTTTGTGATGGTTTGTTATGCAGCAATAGATAACTAGACAGCTGTCCATGTGGAATAACGCTCATCTCAGGCTTGGTGGGAAGAATTAGGTCAGGCTTCCCAGGGGATGTGACCTACTGCCACTTTGGGCCTTTGAGACTTTAAGTGGAAAATATGTGATCCATGATTATCGTGAGCTATACACGAACACCACCATTAAAAGCTCAAGGGTCTATAAAGAATGATGAGGACAGAAATAGCATGCATCTGTGTACCAGTTGTAGTGTTTCCCCAACTGGTGTCCCTCGACAAACAAACAAGCAAACAAACAAACAATAAGTAGACGTGCCTTAAAAAATTGTTCCATATTCAAACAAATTTAGGAAACACTTAATCAAAGTGAAATAAAATTTGTTTACTGCAGGACTTCTCATAACCTTTACTATGTTAAGTTCTTTGTAAATCTCCAAGAAATGGAAATTAACTAATAAATTCTTTTTTTCCTGCATATAGTAACTATTCCATGATATGCCACTGCAAGAAATACTGTTCTATGGTGTTCCTATATTTCAGTAAAACTTAAAGAAAAAGTAAGAAAATAAGAGACAATGGCTTTGCTTTTTTTCCTTCTCAGAGAGACATTGTGCATACCAGGAAATATGCTGGGTTTGGAATTAGGCTGATCTTGCACTTCCATTTTAACTACTTGTTAGACATTAAATTTCTTCCCTTTCTGAACGCATAGATTTTTTTTTAATCAAAAAAGAGAGGAGCTTGATCTGGATTACAGATTTTTAAATGTAGATTCTGTAAAGCCCCAACGTCCATGAACTCCTTAAAATTATATGCAAAGGGATTTTCTGAGAGGATCTATAGCTTCTTTTAGATTCTCAGGGGAATCCTTTACTTCCAAAAGGATAAGAACTATGAGATTACATTATTTCTAAACCTACCATTTTATAAAAGAAGTATTTATTCAATCTTTACCTTATCAGTTGATAGGATAAATCAGTGGTTGATAGCTTAAATCAATGGTTCAGTTAAAAGAAATATTTTATTATTTTTTAAAAGATTTTTTAAAAGCTAAAATTAATTTTCTTCACACTGAAAAACTCCTAACAAATTTGGTATGATTTGTAGAATAACAGGAAACCCAAAGCTCAAATTATCATTTATATGAGTGCAGAATCGACTCGACTTTGAATTTTCAAATCAGAATGAGGCTGTATTGAAAATGTTTTGAACATGATTTTATCTTGAGTTTTTAACTGATTACATTTTAAGTCTTGTTTAAGAAGAATACCGAGTTGAATTAGTGAAGAATCTTCCCAACTCAAAAAACACTCATAATTTAGCTGGAAAGTGAAAATTGAGCAATGATGTAAATATGTAAGAACTAGCTTAAACTATTTAAATATTTGTCGTACACACTAGACAAGAATGATTTCTTTTTGGGGCTCAAATTGTCTAGTTGGGTTGTTTGCCTTGATTAAAAGAATCAGATAGATAGATGTTTGTTTGCTCTCTATCAAACTCTTCCATGACAATGACCTGTCATATGTATTTTTATAGATATTTCTTTTAAATATTTACAAATAAGCTGTGTTGGTTGGGGGGAAAATATTTCTCTATTAAAACTCAAATATTGCATTTCTTAAGCTGTGACCAGAGAAGTTATTTTTGGAAGCTTCTGGCTGTTACTTCTCTGTATCAAAGTGAATATCTAGTAAACAGAGTCTGGAAATCCATGTACCAGACAGGATTATGAATTGGGGTGTATCCCTGGCACCACTGCTCACCACTTTTTGCTTCCTATCTTCTACTCTTTTCTCATCTCCACATTCCGCTGAACCAGTAGCAGTTGCTGATATCCCTTTCAGGTGAACTTACAGAATCTCATTTTCTTGATCTCTGGAGAATAGCCTGCATTTACTCCTGCAGAGGCCCAGTGGAAGCTACTGGAAAAAATGGTTCCTTGTTTCCAGTCTCCTCTACATTGGATATGATTAGATGAGAAATGGACTCAGCTCTCTTCCTAAAAGGTATACTTTCACGTCCAGGGTATCTTACACCTTAATTATTTTATTGTGGGAGCCAGAGAAACCATAGTGGTTTTTAGATGGAAAGTGCATAACCAGTGCCCTGCTGGTAGTGCTGGTGCCAGTTTTGTGTTGTCAGAGGTACACGGTCTCATCCTAAGAGCCTGAGAGGGAAAACTGCCCTTCTGAAAATCTCCTTTATCCTGAAAAACTAGGCACAGTGATTCTTTAACAGTGTTGGGAGATCATATTAAGGGTTCTATTATGGGATACCTTCTTCATGATGGGCATTTTATCCTGCTGGAGAGAAAAGTCATGTGTAGAAAGGGGGGAGCAGTTAGTGATGATCTGGCCCACTCAAATGTTGAGATCTAGAAGAATGCCTTGAACAGTCAATTGTTCAGCCACGTTAGTGACAAAAGGAAGTTTGATCCACAAGAGAAGACAAAGTTGGATTTTTCCTTTGAATATTACTTAGAGGTCACCTCAATGAAGCTTACCCTGGAACATCTTAGTTAAAATCATACCCAAAGGTACTCCTGAGCTTCCTTTGCTGGTTCTGTTCTACCTTTTCCATAGCCCTTATCTTTTCTTTTTTATATATACAATAACTGATTAATGACTTAAGTTTAATTTTCATCATCGTACATATTCCAGTAGAATGTAATCTCCACACAGGTAGAGTTCTTTGATTCATGAAAATCCAGTCAAACTATATAAAAGAAATTTCTGTTTTGAGGGATTAATATAGTGCTGTGTCCCAAGAATTCGGAAGTGCCTGGTACATAATATGTCCTCAATGAATGTTTAGTGAATGCATGATAGAGAAGCAGCACTGATTCTACATGTCAGTAAGACAGCAAAAAGAATGTGTGGGAAATATTTTCATTTATGGTTGAAAATTTTTCACAAGCTTTAAGTTGGTCTCTTCAAGAAGAAAAGAAGGGCTCAAAATACACATTTGGTAGCAAACGGTTTTTTGTACACTCATGTATGAAGTGTTATGGGAGGAATTGACATTAGCACCTATACCTACTCCTCTTCCAAAAGTTCATTTCAAACATTCTGCTCTGACTACCAGCCTGCTGCTTCCTCTAGCCTAGTACTTAGCCGCTCCCTTAGCCACTCTAGCAGAGAACAGCAGGATTCCACTCCAGTGAGTCTGCAGTTTTTTCCTTACTCATTTGCCCTTTCACGTCCTCATTTTTATTCTTACTCTCCGTAGCTCATCATTATGATCAGTCCTTTGTAAGTATCCTCGCTCCTTTTTCCCTCTCTCCTTTCATTGCATCTTCCAGACAACCCTCCGTATTGCCCCAGACCAAGTCTCTACTTTCACATGAGAAAATGAGTCAATATATTTATCCAGATAAGGAAACTGGAGCTTAGAATTAAGAGATTTGTTCAAGGCACACATAGCTAGTAATGGTAGTAATTTAATAACCAACACCCATTAAACAAATACTTTGTGTCAGGTGTTGACACAAACATGCTTTCATTTAATTTTCATAAAACTTTCTCTTCATGTAAATTAATATGTTGAGGTTCAGGGATTTTAAGTAAGTTGCCCAAAGGCACCATGCGAGTCAGTAGTCCACATTCAATTATTCAACAACTGTTTATCTCTGCAAACGATGTGCTGAAAACTAAGTCTACAGTAGTGAACAAAACAGACGTAGCATTTACCCTAATGATGGCATAATAATGACCAGTGTTTTATGAAACTCTTACTAGGTCCTAGGCATTATTTTATTTTACTCTCCCACAACTTTATGATATAGATACTATTTAAAAAACATACAATTCTCAGATGAGAAATTGAGTCTTAAAGAAGGTACTTCCTAAGGTCCTACTGTTAGTAGTAGATGAACTAGTTAGGATGGGTGTATAAACCCATAAAATCTGACTTCAAAGTTTATTCGTCTTAGTAGTATGCTATGCTTCTTCCAGGAGCTTGAAGTCTACTGTGCAAGAAGGAAAGTAATAGTAAAACACGAATAAACATAAGATTTTCAGGCTGCCTTATAGACCCATCGGAAAGATAAACTAGGGCTAATGAACCTCTTATTACCCTTCAAATAACATTACTTTCTTCTGGCCTGCTGGGTCCATGGGAGTTGGGGAACTATGTATGGATATCTGCCAGGTTTTTCATTTTTATAATTTGCATGATGTCAAGCAAACTCAACTTTTATATAATGGTCTATTGAATGCAAAAAAATGCCCATCGAGTTAAAGAGAAAGAAAGTGCTTATAAACATTCCAAACATTTGTTTTGTGTTGGCTGGAGTTGGAGTCTAAATAAAAGCTGCAAGTGTGACTAATAATTATAATCTAATTTAGTGCACTGAATTGGAAAGGAGTAATTACTGCAATAGAACTTTTTGGAGTAAATGATTTATGGTTGACCTACAGTAGATTATTAATTTGGAAAAGGGAGGAATTTTAATGCAAATTAATTAAGTTTGGAGTCCTTTCTGATTCAGTTGATAGAATAGTGGAAAATTCCAGGGTCTTATATTATTTGGCTGAATATGGACTTGGGTTATGGGATAAACATTCTGTTGGTGTCTGTAGAACTTGAGTGTAAACACATAGGACTCATGCCAGCTCAGAGCCTTTCCAATCTTATCAGGGAAGAGCCCTGAAAGAAAAACTGTCTCCTTCTCCAAAAGCAAAATGTATCCTCATAGAGTGTTTACATGGCCAAGATTTTTACACCCTTTCCAATCTGTTGATCTCTGGGGCCAATCAGCACCACCATTACCAAAATTTACTTATTGCTTACAGTGAGCCAGATGTTACATTCAGGGATTTCCAGTTTCCACAATTTTGTTTTGCGATGCTGTTTTTGCATGTAAGGTGTTGAGTAGCATCCTTGCCTTTAGTCACTAGATACCAGTAACATTCCCCATTCGAGACAACCAAAAAATCTCCAGACATTGCTGAATATCTTCTGGAAATGGGTGGGGTCAAAATTGCCCCTGGTGAGAACCACAGTATTAGACCCTTTGTGTGCATTATCTACTTCATTTCTTACAATACCCTGTAAGGCAGGTGTAGGATTTCACAAATGAAAACTCTGAGCTTTAGAGGAGTTGTACTTGCCCAAGTCACATAGCTAATACATGTTGAAACCAGGATTCAAACACAGATCTACATTGACCCAAAGCCTCTTTTTTTCAGATGAGTGATATTTTTGAGATTATTTAAGTCACCTCTCTCATTTTTAATAAACAAACAGAAATCAGGCAGTTAAGTAATTTGGTCAAAATTATATAACTAATTTGTAGCAGAGGTTGGGGTACAACCCAGGCATCTTTAAAGAAGATGATCATGGGGACTAGAGATTCAGCTGATAAATGAAAAGCATATTCACAGTGACCTTGGCTGTGTTGCTGGTCTTGTTTTCTTTTTTTCTCTCTTTTGAATGGTAGTCTTTTATACATAAGATTTAGATTTTGAGTATAAAGTGATATTTCAAATCTGTATCCATTAACTGTTAAACACATACTGGGATTTTAAAATCTGTTTCTTAACATTGGAAAGAAACAGACCCCTGGGTTGTCGCTGCTTTACAATTATGTATAAAAGCATTCCGACCCACGCAAACGTTTTACCAGCCCATCCTTCCATCAGCAAGTAGGAAGAAAGTCAAATAATCCAGTGAAGGTTCTGTTCTATTACTAGCATACTCTGGTCCTGCTGGTAGGCCAGTGGATACTGAGATAGTAGGTAGCTGCATTACGATAATAAACAGCAACAGACAGCCTTGGATTAGAATTTTGCAGTGGCCACTCCACCAGCAATGTTGTTCAATCCCACATATAACACAGTGGGGCTTGATCTGAAATTTCTGCCCAGTGGGTGTCTAACCACAGAAATCAATGCTTTCTCTATAGGAGATAGGCAAGTGCTTTCAGAATCTGTTAGGCTGAAGAAATCTAATAGAAAAATCTGCATAATTAGCTCTTTGACTAATCTAGCTCTTGCCTAGGGGTAAGAGGCAATTTAGACTGCAAAAACAATTTCAAGTATTTAAACTGTAGGGAAAAAAATGTTCAAACTTTTTAGATCTAGGGTGAGAAGCTTATTCTTCCTGGAAGGTCTTCAGCCTTTCGGGATATATTGCTTTACTGGTGGCAAATATGTTTCTTCAGTTTCTGAGATGTAATGGGTTACAACAACTATGTATTCATGGGTTATCTGAGGTTAGGGATCCCAACCACAGAAGTAGTGAGCAGGACTGACCCAATGGGGAGAATTCAGCAGGGCAGAGTAAGAACTAGCATTAGCAGGCAAATAATACCTGCCTGGTGATGATAGAAGATGTAAAGGAAATCATTTCAAGATTTTAAAAATAGTATAATACATTTTTTAGAATTTCAGGTTGACTGTGCTAGAATCACTACAGACATAGATTGCAGCATTCAGAAACCCTTTCATGGGGTCACATTGCCTGGATTTCAATCCTCGCTCTCTCACTTCCTGGCTGTGACCTGAGAAGAACTGTCTAATTTCTCTTGCTTTGTTGTCCTCATCACAGGAAGGGTTTTAAGAGCAGCCTCACGGTGTTGTTTATAAGGCTTAACTGAGACAATAAGGATTTAGATATGAGCATAACACATAGCACTTAGTGAATGATGGCTGTTATTGTACCTTCTAGCTCACTTAGTACTAGAATAACTGAGGCTCAGAAAATGTCTTCATGTTTTCTTAACTTCATGTGTTGAATTAAAGGACTTTCATATGAATCACTACAGCATCTCCTTATAGAACTTTGGCAGGGCAAGGAAATGATATTAAAAGACTCTGCTGTAGAGTGAATCTGGCACAGGTAGGAGCTTTTAAACTGCACAATCTTCTCCCCATCTAAAAAAACTCCTTCAACAGTGACGTCTGGGACATTTGTAAGCCATTGCTGTTGAGCACAGTGAAAATTTGTGTATGCATATACATGGTTTAAGCTTTAAGATAAAGCAGAATATCCTAAATGTCTAGAGGGGGATATTGCTATCAAAGTATTGAGATTATTACACCTTGAGGTAAGGTCAAATTGCATATGTTCAGGTTTAGATGTTGACTATGTTTTGATCGATAACATACCTTTTTAAGTACATAGAGTGTTGTGGTGTGATCAATTCTAAGACCCACGGAGCCAATTGAGATGAATTATGAGCCTTTATTAGCCGCCGGTGACTGACTGACTCTCCACCACACAGGGTCAGAGAATCAGCCCCGAGCTCCTGAAAGAGGCACTTATAAAGCCTAGAACCACATCAAACAAGCAAGCAGATTACAGAAGCAGAAGTTGGCTCACTTGAAAATTTTACACCCTTAACAAGAGTAAGTACAGATTTTAATTGGTCAGAATATTATGGCCATAAATGCTTTAGGTTTCACTGTTTAATAAACTTGGTCTTTCTAAACAAGGAAAAACAGTTGAACTAATAATCATTGGACCTCCTTCAAATAGTAATTGAATAATAAAGTCAGTGAGAAGTAAATCTCACATAACCTTAGTGGGAATGGACAAAAGAATTAGGCTGTTCTGATGGAAAGAGCCAGCTAGGCAGAGAATGTGGACCGGACCGTGAAAGGGCTATACTATAGCCACATGATGGGCTCTGTAGGTCAACCAAAGTCATCCACTGATGTCCTGAGACACAACCAACTCTGTTCTCAGCAAGTCCTTTGTCAGTCAGAGCTCAACCCAGCCTCATCACAATTTAGGGAAGTCATTACTGAATCTATCACCAGTCATCATCCTAAAAAAGCAGAAAGCCTGAATCATTAGCATATCCTTTCTGAGACTAGGATAAAAGAATAGGAGAGATGAATGATTGCTGTTACTTTTTCCTATGTCCACTTTCCCCTTAATGCTCAATTTAATCAAACCATGTTGTGTTAAAGAGGATTAAAGTAGTTAAAATTAATTCCTTAATAAATCAGATAACATTTGTAACAAGGTTTTTATAAATTTGGGGTGTGGATAAACTCTTCTGGAGGTTGAGAAAAAAATAGTCACCTTTCTAAGAGTGGAGCTGGAGGTTATTAGAGATCAGGGGTATTTATTGATAAAGTGACACTTTAACTTGGAGAGGCTGGTATTTGGAAAAATTATGTCATCTTTTTCAGACAGCCGGGACAGCTTTTGAGAAGTCTGAATCTCTTATGTGACTGTTAGGGACTTTGATAGAAAAAGTATGATTTATTTATGTTTTTAACCTTTTCCATTTCCCATTTCATCCTTTAGATCTTAGGTTAATGACTTTCCTCTTTCAGTATTGTGGATGCATTAGGTGTGGCACAGGGTAAAACACATTCTGCAAATTCATCATTTTTTGAGACTATGAATATTAACAAAATTACTGACTTTCAGGAAAACAGAAGGGAAGAATATTATCTATGTTGTATAAACTCTTGAAATTGAGTATATATACTTCTGAGTTGCTCTTAACCTTAGGAAAGCAATTTTGAGAATTTGAAGACAGTTTATACTATTTAAAAATTTTTCATAGAATTTATTTCTTTCTAAAACATTTTGAGGCATTTCATCCTCAATCTTGTAGAAACTAAGTTCATTAACAATCCTTTAAGTCCAGGAATCCCATGGCCCTTGTGTTAGTAAAAGAAAGAAAATGTTGATTTATTGCTTAATTCAATCATAACCAATTTTCTCATCTCAAGGGGAAAAATGACTTATAAGTACGAGCATATTCAGTTTCATATACTGATAAAAAAGAACAGAACATGAAGATAACCAAAATAGAACTTTTCATTAAAAAACACATTGCTTTCCCTGTAATAAAACACATCCAGGTTCAGACATTAAGCCCCTGGCCAAGGGGCTTAATTTCTTTATATTCTTGTTTTGGGGTTTTGTTTGTTTTGTTTTGTTTTTTTTTTTTTTAATCTGGAAAATGTTGCTTGGAGGCTTGAGATAATATTTGTAAAGTGTCTGGCACTGTGTCTGTCCCAGAGTCATCGGTCTATACATATTGTTATTTTTTTCTTGCTTGCAATTTATGCTATGTTGTTCAATTTTAAGTGGCATAACCACCTTTAATCTTTTTGAAATGGGCAGGAATAACATAATATGTTCATTGTGTGGTAGCCACAGAAATGGAGAACGACCCTTTGATGTAGAATCACTTATTCTATTCTTATCTCACAAATCTACCTCCTCTACTGAACTGGAAAAAGGGAACTGACTAAGAGATGGGGAAGAGGGAATGTCCTAAACTGGGGGATGGCTCAGATAAACTTCTTAGAGGATAGGATAATCATATACCGGCTTTGCCAAGAACAGTTAGGGGTCATGCCTGCTGTTTTGGCATAAGTCCTTTTAGTTCCTCTTGAGACAGCATAGAGACTGGGCTCGGCTTCATTCCCTTAACCACCAGATCCAGCACCACTCAGCTTAGCTGCTTTCCAAGGTGGAGATAAGCAACTTTCCAACGCAAACCTTCCCCAAGGGCGTTGACCCACACATGCGCATGTGCACATAGCCCTGGGTCGACTGCTATAGGACTTTTCTTGGGGTGTCAGCAATGAGCAGCACCGCCATTGTGGGCCTACCAAGCATGCGCTAGGTCTTTGGTATCAACTACGTCTGCTCAAGCACGGTAACCAAGAAGAAATGAGCGGATTCTCCCCAGCTGAAGTCAAGTTCTCCCTCACGCTAACGTAAATAATGCTCCAGGTGCTGCCTTGGGAGGCCAAACCGGAGATCTTATCTCACTATGCCGTCTCCCTGGGCTCCAGCATAAACCCCAGTAAACCTTGACTGAGCTTCTAATTTGGCCTCTTGTCAATTTCCATTATGTAGAGAGCCTAAGAACCCACGGTCGGTAATAATCTTACACTAAAGTGTTCTGGTTGGACAATAAAATTTATGGTCAAGCTAATGATCACTCCATTGGGATACCTCTGGAGAGAGGACAAGTTGACACTGACTGACTCAGGGGCTTTGGGGAAACCAGAAAACCATTGCTGAGGTCTTGGTGAAAAAGTTGACCTATGTCATCTTACATAAAAGACTTTTGCAGTGTCTCAGTCCAATAAAAGACTTAAGTTTTCTCATAATTTTATTAAATATGAAAAAAATAGCTTTCTAAGCACAGTCTGATTAATTAGCTCACTTGGGACATAAGTCTCTATTTTTCTTAATTTCACTATGTTAGAGTGAAGGAGATGACCAAATAAGGCATGGCCATGAAGGAGTGGTTCTTTGGGTTATTGGGCCATAGTGGAGGTCATTGGCTTTTAGGGTCTGGTCCTCAGCTGTGCAGAACCACAAACTGGATTTTCTAAGGCCTCTTGGAGCTCAAAGGCTGAATAGAGCAGGGAGAGAACTGCTGGCTTCAAGGACAAGAAAATAACAGCTAACAAGTGTCAAGCACTGTTCTAGGCACTGAATAAGTTATTTGGTCTCCTTTGTTTTAAAAACATAGGGTGTAAAGCAGAGTTTTCCTGGGGTATGACCTATCTTAATCGTGTAGCAGATGCTTAAGGCCATGTGTCATGTCGTACCAGGCTTATTTGGTTTCTAAAAAGATATACATACATTTCAAAAAGACAGAAAAGAAACTTTAAATTACATGTTTTCTTAAGTAAATGCTCTAGGTAAAGGGAGTTTTGGAGTTTTGGGGGGAAGTCTCTTTCCTTATTTTCAACAGGAAGAATTAAGCCTATTACTTTTAATTTGTATTTGTTCCAATACCACTTAGATCTGGCAGCCTATTTTAGAAATAAAGACACAGAAAACAGAAAACCTTGTTTTCCTAGCCAGAGGAATGTGATTTAATGGTTTTAGAGAAACGGGCTTGCTGAAAATGCTCTCATATGTTTTTCTCTGAATTTTGAACCATCTCAGTTCAAATCCACCAGAGTAAGGGAGATTTTTCTCTCCCCACAGTCAGTCTGTGATAAGCCTGCTTCAGATCTTTGGTTCAAAGTTCCCCCCAAAGCATTACCCAAAGGATGAACCTCTTCTTCCCCTGGCTCTGAGGACTCATGCTCTGGGCTAATAGGCAAACCCTTAGAATGGTTCCCAAATCCCATGGAGCTATAACAAAAGAGTCCAGAAATGATGAACTCAACTTAGAACCACAGATTGTTAAAGCCCAAGGTGTCTAAAAGAACATACAGTCCAATATTCACCTAAGAGCACACCGATGCCCAGCCAAGGTAAGTGTGTGTCTGAAGTCACCTAACTCACAAGTTAATGTCTAGAATAGAATAGGAGAGACAAGTAGATTATTTCTTTTCTTACAGAGAAACCCCGTGCCCAGATATCCTGTCTCTGGTCTCTGGCGGTTGGAGAATCTAGAAAAAGGCATAGAAATGCCATGTCAGAGCAATTGCACTTGGGATTCATTGTTCTCTCAAGCATGATGAAGTCACTTTGCTGGTGGTAATTACAGAAGACAGTCACATCAAGGAAGAGGTTCTATCTGAATTTGAGAGACCTAATTTTTAAAAAGTGAAACTAGAGAAAGAAACTTCTATAGCATTAAAAATCTGGAAAAGCTTGAGGTGTATCACTTATCCACCTCTTTCATTTTGCAGGTGGGAAAGTGGGTGGAGAACATGTAGGGTGAACAGCCTTAAAGGATTAGAAATCAACCTTGGCTTATAGATCAGACCATTCTAAAAGCGCTGGTTGTTTAACTTCACTTGAACCATTTTTTTTTTCCATCGGCAGTTCACTCTCAGGTGAAGTTTGACATGCATGATGCAGTATACGTGAGCTCTGAAGCCCTCTCGTGTTGTAACCATGTCATATGCTGTGCTACTATGGACCAAGCTTATGCAAGGCATCCCAGCCTTCATACCCACTCCAGGAGAAGACACAGCTGGTTGGTTATAGGAAGACTATAAGATTTTATGGGGCTAAATGGGCATCATGCAGGGCTCCCAATATCTGGAAATGATTGACGCTGCTAGTTCTCACACTGTCAGTAATTCATAGACTGTGTCTAGCACATTCACATTTAGGAAAACAAAGGAAATTTAGAAATTTTTTCTTCTCGTTCAGATTTCTTTACTTTACATGTTTTGGGAAAATACTGGCTCCCTTCTCCAATTCTTCTGTTGTTATCTACTGCAATGAAGCAGCTTGAATGTCTCAAGTCATATTATTTCCTTTTTCTTTCCAATATAATGGGAAAAATATAAGCAGCCCCATAAAATATAAAATATAAGCATATCACAATGGGAAATATTGGGGAAAAAATGGACAGAATGGTTTCTGTAAAGGAATGGTTGACATTTACAACATGCTTACTATGTGTTAGGCATACAGATGTATTTGAGGCTATAACACAATGTTTGCCTCCTCAACTATTCCATTTCTTTACTTTGGAAATGGCATCAAGCTCTTCATAGTTGAGTGTTATTTATTCATCCAGGAGAAGTTCATTGTCCTTGGGTGAATGCTGTTGTGTTTACCATTACAGGGTTTATTGGGTGGAACTCTTTCCCATGTTTGCCTTTGTATTTTGCATCTTGGACTTACAAAATGAACCCATTCCCAGACATTTAAGATGTTTTTCTTCTTTATTCCACTCAAATATTTCTCTCTGAATTTTGGACCTTTTGCTACAAAAAGCAACTTTATTTAACATGCAGATTTGAAAAACTTTAAATAGATTTTTAAAATAATTTTTTAGAAAAATTTTAAAATTTTCATGAAGCACTCTTTTACCTTTTTGCCAGTCATTGTCATCACCTAGACCACTTTTGTGTACACAGCAAAATGTAGGCAAATGTCGGAAAATAAAACAGTAGCCAGTATTTGAAGGTTAATGTCTAGAATGCATTTTAAATGCAATGAAGACTCCTGAATTCAAACTTTAATTCTACTGAGCTACTTTTGTAACTTACAGAAGCAACTTGATTTTCTCTTAACTCAGCCATAAAACTGCCTCCCTGCCCATCCGCCATGCAGAGTTGAGAGCCACTGAGGTTTCTGTTGCATTATTTCTGTTATGGGATCTGACTTCTGCTGACTTAGTCAATATCTCATCTGTTATTTACGTTTTCTGTCTTTCATACAAACCCTAACCCTGGTGTTTTGTCAGCATATCTGCTCCCTGTTCCTCTGAAAGGACTAAGGAGAGCAAGAAGGAGAAAGGCAGACCCCCGTTGCTATCTAGTCTTATCAATCTTGGCAACCCTTCTTCCCTTACTAAACATAAAATCCCTTACCATTAATGTTTCTTAAAATGAATCTCAATGTTAATAGTTTCATTTAGAAAAAAAAAATTTCTGGTTAAATAAACTTGGGAACTGCTGACTTAAAATGAAATGTTTCTTTATTGCAGACCTTCTCCAAGCTTTTTAGATGCTAATATGCATATGAATCTCTTACAGGATGATGTAGTATACAGTATTCCCCAAACTCATTTTACTGCAAAACATTTTTTTTTCCCCTTGGAAGTACATTTTAGGACTAATGTTTTATGGAATATAACTTATTAAAACTCATTTTAGTTTTTCTCTTTTTTTTTGAGCACAGTATTTTCCAAACTTCAGTCATACAATTATAATTATCACCCTTATAATTTCACCAACAATTTTCTTTAAATCAACTTAATTTTTTCCTTAAATAAATTTATTTGAAAAGGTAATGACTATGAATGGGAAAAAAGAATTACTTGCCATAAATAAAAAATAACTGTGAAAGTAAGTAGAATAGAACGATGTTCCTAATAAAATAACTTTAAAAATTAAACTAAAAATAAATAGTGGAATGCAGACAATAATGTATAAAATTAATCATAAAAATGCATGCTTAAGAATGAGTCCCTCGAGAAAAACGGACCCAATAATAATCAAATAATAAAAGCAATCTGGTCACTGTTGTTTACTTTGTATGATTATGAGCATTTTGTATGATTATAAGGAGTCATTACTGACAGTGTTCTGTTTTTTGGTTGATAGAGAATCTCATTTTCTTTTTGCACATAGTCAAATAGGCCAAAAGTTATTTAAGCACTTTCTGAGATAGAGTTGGATATTAAGAACTGATTTAAAATTTTTTTTCTTTTGGCAGGCATTTGATTTTTTACCTTGTTATTTTTTCCCTATTTAATGAAAAATCTCAAACACAGAATATAGAAAAGAATGCCACAATAAAAATGCAAATATCCATCTCCTACAGTCAACAAATATTTACATTTTTAAAATATTTCCTTCACTTTTGGCTAACATTTTTATATACAATTTTATTTATATGATATTCATTATTGCTGAACTATTTTAAAATAAATCAATGATATCATGATGCTTTATTCTTAAAATTTTCAGCATGCATCTCCAAACACAATATTTTCTTTCATAGCCACAATACTGTTATCTATCATACCTAGCAAACAGTAATAATTTCTCAATATCATCCAGTATTCAGCTTATATAAAAAAACTTTTGTTCAAGAAAACTTTCTTTTTTAGGAAACCAATGAATGATCTCTAGATGATCTTCTTTTGAGAATGTCAACTTATTTGGTACAACCCAGAAAGTGATGGAAAAAAATATTCCTTATCTGTTCTCCAGTTCCATTTAATCTGGGGAAATACCAATGAAGTCCTTTTGTAAATATTTTCAGTATCACTTCAAAACATTCAAGATATTTTTAATGAGTTTTTCAGATGAGTTGATACGTGAAACATTTCACTTACATAAAGGTCTTCAATATTTGCTGTTGGATAAAGTAGAGAAACAAGATTAGAGAAGGTTAGAGAATGTGAAGCTGGAGTTGCTATGTCTGTTAGATGGAAATAATAAAATAAATAACAATATGTTGAACGCTTAACATGTGCCAGGCACTAGGCTACATATTTTATATCTATTATATTTTATTTCATTCTTAAAACATTCTATGAAGTAAGTACTGTATTGTTTTCAGGGTAACTATATATATATACAGTTGGGAAGGGGTAAGTGGAACCAGAAATCTGGTTTGTGCCTCCTCTGCAAACTCTGTGTCCACCAAGAGGTTTGAGGGGCTTTTCCTTATTTACAGTGGTCTCGTGTGTTGGCTGCAGGCATGCATGTTTTATAGCTGAGAACATCTGAGGTGTAGGACACGATTCAAATCCATGTCTCTTTGTATCTAGAATTGTATACTTAATCACCTTTTCCTGCTGCCTTCTGGAAAACTGATCTAGGATCAAAATTGTTTATGGGGGCAATGGAGAGAAAGATCCTGAAAAAATCTTGGGGAAACTATAGAAGAACCATGCTTCCTAAATACAGCTGTGGCAAAATGAGCTTCTCTGTCATGGTAAACAAAGGGCCTTTCATGTGTACTGTAGCCAGGACATTACACAGTGAGAGGTGATTGGTTTTAGCAAGGAAGAGATCTATCTTGGTCTTTGCTCCACACCAAAGAACGTGAAGGCTTGGAACAAATGAGATTGCCTGTGTGGATTTGGGGACAGGCTAGTGAATGATGAAATAAATGCCAGCTTCCTCTTTGGGAGCAACTGCAGGAAAGGAGAAGGGAGATAAATGTTAATACCAGGAGATAGAGGCGTGCTCTAGGGAATAGTCAAAAGCTGTTTGCACTGCTTTCTGATCTCTTGGGAGCATGACTAGCTAAGTCAGGAAACTTCCAATGATAGTCAGAGGTTTTACACTTTCCCAGCCAGGGCATGACAGACAAAAAACAAACAAAAAAACAAAAAACAAAAACTAGTTTACTTTGGTCAAAATTCGAAACACTCAAGTGTTGCATTCTCTTATACCCCCAAATAATGGAATATTGTTTTTGCTTAATTTTAAGTTTCTTCTTGCTATTTTTAAAATGGCTTTAATTCTTTAAACACCGACTACGAATCATGCATTCTATTGAGAGCTTTACTAGCATTATCTAAGTTTATTTGATTTTTACAATAATTACATGAGCAAGATAGCATCATCTGGTTATATAAGTGAAGAAACTGAATTTTCCAAGGTCATACAGTTAGAAAGTAATGAGAATTAGAGTTCCGTCTCAGATTGGCCTGACTCAAAAGTTTATATTCATGCCCATGATATTATGCTGCCTTCCTTAGGGAGATCTGGAGAAAAAAACTCTTTGATTTTCATCTGAGGGAGCTCTGAAGCTAAGGAAGGCTGTTAAATTTTGTACAACCATTATCTGTGGATTAAGTAGTAGGTAGGAGAAAGAAAATTGGGAGTGATTGCCTCTTAAAAGGAATAAAAAGAGAAGAAGGGCCGCCAGGACTGGAGAAGTCTACAAATGAGATGTGAGATCTGGAACAGAAATTACACTCTTATTAATAGAGTTCGATAGGGGCAAGACCCCCAAAAAGGCATCCCGACCATATGTGGACAGATGTGTCTGGGGGACCAACATTTTAGTTTTAACCTGGAAAGGAAATCAGAGAAGGAAGGCTCTATTTCCTTCCTCCCTCCATTTTCTTTCTTCTACTTCTTTTTTCTTAATTTTAGCTTTATTGAGGTATAATTGACATAATAAGTTGTAAGATACTTAAAGTGTACATTGTGACGATTTGATATAAGTATTGTGAAAGGATTCCCCCATCTAGTTCATTAACACCTCACATATTTACTTTTGTGTATGTGTGAGAACTTTTAAGTTTTACTCTCTTAGTAAATTTTAATTGTAAAAAACAATGTTATCAACTATAGCCACCATGTTACACATTAGATCCTTAAACCTCATTCATCTTACAGCTCTAAGTTTGTACCTTTTACTAACTTCTCTCTATTTCTGCCTCTACCCCCACCTCGACCCCGGAAACCACTTTTCTACTCTTTCTATGAGTTTGGCTTTTTTTTTTCTTTTTTCTTTTTAAGATTCCACATGTAAGTGATACTACGCAGTATTTTTTCTCTGTCTGTGCTATTTCTAGCATAAGGTCCTCGAAGTCCATCTGTATTGTCACAAATGGCGGACGTTCCTTCTTTCTGATGGCTGAATAGTATTTCTTCTCCCTCTACTTTCAACTGTGGCATGAAATAAGCTTGAAGATGAGTTAGAACTAATTTTCTGGAGGACTTTTGACACCCTGTTAAGCTATTAGAGACAGTTATGAGAGTTAGAATAGGCAATTATAAAAACAGAAAGCTTTATCTAAAAAGACAATAAGGGAAACTTTTTAAAAAAAAATAATATACAAAAGTCCACAGCTGAAGTTGTTTAATAAACATTTTCATTGTAATATGAAACAATGACATAAAAAAAAAAAGAAGGCTAAAGATATTTTTCCCTTACCCCTAAATCTCAGGGCTCAGAAAGAATTCCAAACAAATCTCAGTTCTCCCTCTCATGATCTTGGGCAATTTCTTATCTAAAGACCTATTTCATCAACTTTAAATGTGGTAATGATGGTACTTAATTCTTGGAGCTTTTGTGAGAATTACATGAGATCCCATGGAAAGCACTTAAGCATTTGGCAAATGTTGGCTCTAAGAAAGTTGTGTGGCTTCTATCACGTAGTCATAAGCAATCTCTCTCCTGTACTACCAGGTGTCAGCATATCTAATTTCCAGGGCAGTTTCTCTGAGATTAATTCAAAAAATAGTTATTGAGCACTTACTCTCTTATACAAAGCTTGAGCTAGAAAGCTGAGGAAGACAGTCTTTGATTTATTGCAAACTCTGGCCGAATTAGACAAGAAGAAGTATGTTATTTGGCTGGCATGTTTTTTGTTTTGTTTTTCTTCTTGATTTTAAATTGATTTAAATGTCTTTTGGTGTGGTATATATACTTTGTATTTCACCTTACCATTCCCTTCTCTCGTATTATATTCAGCCCAATTGTGTTACCTTCCTGGTCTTGAAAGATATTTGAGATGTAGACCCTTGGCCTACTAATGAGCTGAGTGAAGAATAAAGCAGACTGGAAGAAATACTATCTTGAGAGCTGAATCTTCACAAATGTGCACTGACGGGAGAAAGGTAACCTAAGGTGAAACTAATTTGGCCTATTTAATAGTTTTGCTGAGGCCTATAGATCTATCTCTGTTATAAGCTGCAAAAAATTGTTTCCTGTTCTACTCACTGAAATTTCCAAAAAGTTACAAAATAAAGATTAAAAACACAAACTACTGATTGTTTTTTTAAATTTTCCAGATGAAAAGGCCACATAGTGAAGCATACTAATACTTACAAAATGAAGCTTTGTGTAGGAGATATTAAAAGTAAGAATTGCTATAATAGGCTGGAAAATAATGGTATAAGCCCAGTGCTAGAGCTCTGATTTTGACAGCTGCAAGGAAGATATTTTACCGTCACAATCATAAAATCTCAGCATGGAAGGGAAGTAGATTTTATAAATGGGGAAACTGAGTAAATAAATAACTAAATGACTTGTTCCAGGTCCTACAGATTGCAGAAAATAGAAATACAGAAATAAAACCCTTGTTGCCCAAATTCTAGTCACTCTTTTCATACTATATAATGGAAACAGAATATTTTTGGCTTAAGTACTTCAAATTCTTGGCTTATATGACCTATAGTTACCAATAATTCTCACTTCATTTCTTTCTGAAGCATGTTTTTGGACCTTGAAATTCAGGGGAGGTGATTATACAAGTAACAAAGATTTAGCTTCAACTAACACTTAGGTTGTGTATCCACAGGAAGAGTAAAATAAAAACTTCACTTTGTCATTTGAGCAATTCAGGGAAAAATAAAAATAATCTGCAACTGAAGGTAAAAAAAGGGTGTTCAAAATTGATTTTCACATCGATTCAACCTATGGGTCTTTGCCCAGTTCCTCTCTTTTCTTTGTATAAGTGGAACCAAGAGTCATAAAGATAAATCAAGATCAAACGATATGACTTAATTCAGAGATTTCATCTCTCAATAGAGAGCTTGAGAATAAACACATCCATTCTGTAAGGTGCTCTTGTAGTAGGCTCCAATTCAATTTTTCACTCTTCTGAAATGAGCTACCACATAGCAGGAAGTGTGGAAGGCTTGGGTTATCTTTAGAGCACTCACTACTCTTTGAAGTTTGTTCCTCAGTTCATTAAACCCGTAATTGCTGGTGTCAAGAGGATGTTTATGGGTGAAAATGAATATGATAAAAACAGTTGCTCTTAAGGAGCTTATAACTTACTAAATGGTGAGAAATCAGATTAGCATAGGCATTTCTATGCTAATTTCTATAAAAGCAAAAGGAATCAGTTATAAAAAGTATTAGGGAAGTAGAAATCTTCACAGAAGAGATTTAATTAGTGTTGGGTTTGAAGAATGAATAAGATTTCTTATAAACCTTGACTCACACAGGTATCTCTACTTAGAATGGCCATGCTATATTTTCACTTATAAAAAGTAGTGAATGAATAATTATTTTAACAAGTGTTCAAAGCCTACAATGTTCTGTAAAAAAACTCTTTTACCCTTTGCAGTTCAGTTAATGGTATGATCTTATCTGAGCTTTATAACAGCATCTCAGCAAAATTTTTTTCCTTGTTTGCATTTCTGGTCTACTTAATTCATGCTGATTACTTTGTATAAACCACGTGCATAGAACTGTGTATATTTTTGTTTATGTTATATTTATCTACTTGACTTATAAGCTCTTCCAGGGCAGGTATATGTAAACTATTTAAATTCAGTCCAGCACTTAGTACAACATTTAAGAAGAATTTATTGAATAAAATGGCCTAAGTAATTGTCAAATCTTTACCTTTTTGTGTGTGTAGAAATAGTCTATGTCTATGTTTTTATCTTTATTTTTGTTTTCATGAGAAATACCACCCCCATGACCAACCTGCTACATCCTATATTTCAGACGGTTGAAAATAAAATGGTCAGATAGATAGATCTTGAAGTTCTTTATCCTTTGTAATGTCTCCTGGGCATAACCTAGTCTATCCTAATATCTAGTTTTTATGAAAATAATTTTGAACTTTATGTAAAACTATTTTATAAAGACAATAAAATTTAACCTTAATAGAAAAGGTATAAAGATATATCATTTTGAACTGAAGTTTCAATATTTTGGTACAGTATATTTGTGTTAGCTCTAACATCTTTTAAAATCAGAAGGCTTTGAGGATTAAAAACTGAACGAGTTTGTGCAGAAGACTGCTCAGGGGCTGAAATAATAGAGCACCTCATCATTTTCCACACTTTCCTATCAGTTCAACCTTTCCTTTGTCATATAAAAGTTACTGAGGTTAATAGGCTGGCTTTGGCCTTGTTCTCCAATTCGCCAGAGGTTTAAAGTCAGAACCTGAAGGATGTCTATGACATACATTACTGAATCTGTCTAAATCGTCTCTGCGCAGAGACCCATCATGTAAATAAGACAGCTTCAGAGGCTCAGCTTCATTGGCTCAGAATCCAGTGGGATACCATTAAGCATTTCGAATAATAAAAGCTAACAAAACTTAGAATATATATTGTCATTTTAAATGCTCAAGAACCTTAAGAGGAAGATACTTTTACTATCAAAGAGATGAGAAAATTAAAGCTCAAAAAGTTTCTGTAAATTGCCCAAGGTCACTCTGTTGTTGAATGATAATGATTTGTACCCAGGCTGTCTGATTCTATGCCCACAACATTAATCCTCAAGTTATTTTGCCTTTGTTGAAATTCTACTTCCCAATTTTACCTGACACTTTGAGAATATGCTCATCCTCCTCTGAGAAAATAGATTGACCATAGAAATAGATTCAATTATGAGTTCTAGGTTTTACTAAAAGTTGGTTCTTGGACTTTGATGAAATATTCCGGTGTAATTAAGTACTACATAAATATTCCTTGAATAAATAAATAGCATGTTCCTAGGTAGATCCCTTCTTTATTAAACTCCTCATTGAAATTTCATTAAATCCTCAGTTGGATTCAGGATTGAATATTTAATAGAGTCTAAGAAAATATCCCTTCTTTTACTCAAATGCTACTTGGGGAAAAAAGCATTTGGATATGAGTATTAGCAGGGTAGTTCCTATGCTCTCTATTGCATTTGTAAAATTGCTATTAATTTTCCTCAATCCACTAGCATTTTAAGAACCGTTAGACTGTGATTACATAGCAATTTACTTGCTATCTTTCCCTTTCCATCAACAATGTCAATGCATAATTAAACCATGTGCTCTGGAGGAAAGATGATTTTGAGTACAGAAGTAAAAGTAAGATATTGTCTCAAGAAAAGAGCACAGAAATCAATTTAAATTCCAAGTTAATGTTGGTATTTAATGTCAGTATATACTTTGGCAAGAGAATCTAACTTGAATAATTTTTTTTCTGCAGTGCTTTTAATTTAATGATAGTACGTTGTTATTGAAGTCTAAAGAAATGGTTCTAAGCCATAAAATTTAACATATTACATGAATAATTAGAAAAAATTAATAATCATTTGATTATTTAGATGTAGCAGTTTTTAAAGTGACAAAATTTCTCATCAGGATTCAGAAAGGTAATATATATATATACCAAATACCTTAATATAATATTTAGGGCTTTTGTATTTTTGCTGCCTTTTTTTTTTTTTTTTTTGCTATAGATAAGACACACACATTCTCAGTAAGCAGCAGGCACAGGCTGAGCAGATGCAAATTAATCTAAATCCCCAGGAAGTCACTCTGACACTAGTTTCTTTGGCATTTTCCCATTTCATAAATAAATGCATCCTATTACATTTATTTACATTTAGCTGCAGGCTAGTAGAGAAAACCTGTTTAACAAATATCATGCTAAATTCTGCCTGATAATTTGGCAGTGCACATCTCACAGGGCAAGGCAGCTATAAACATCAGGCGCAGAGAAACTAAACACAAAACCCATCTACGACTACTCTGTTGTCGTGGCTATATTCTACAGTTCATGGGTTGGAGGGAAAATTTTAGAAATTTTCCTATTTTTCTTCCTCATTGCTTTTTACACTGATAACTTTGGTCAATACTGCTTTCTTTCATAAGAACATTTACCCTTAGAAACAAAGCAGTTGTTTACCAGGAAAAGAGAGCATAAGTATCATGGTGTTGGGATCTGCTGGTTGGTGAACCCTTTAAGTTCCTCCCTGTCTAACCTGATTGCAAATGCCACAGAGCTCTTCTTTGGTCAAATCTAGGTACCCAAGGCATGACAAGAGAAAATGAATCCAGAACAAAAGGAAACTGGTACAGCTTAGGGTCTACTTCATAGACATTAAAAATTCAATTTCTCCTCAGAGTAAAAGTGAGCAACCCTGGGGACTGATTCTACTGGATCCTGGGCTCTAGCAAAGGCAGTCCTTCCAGGCGAAAGCCTGAGCCTTCTATTATGATTCTTGCATTTTATGCTAAACTTGCAATATTTGGGGCCCATCCAATATCCATTCCGAGAAGTGTCTCTTCCTTTAGCAGAGTAAAATTTCAAGGTTCTAGTTCTTGGCTTTGTGTAGTCATTTTAAGGAGTTTTGTATTTACTGTTCAATGAAGGACTGATTTTTATAACAAACACAAGAACAAAAATACCCTCTGACTCCGCTCTCCATGTCAATGGGTGTACCTAAGAATAAAATAAATCCCTGAGGCTCAATACACACTAAATCTCTATAGTTTCGGAAGTCATGACATGGGCATATTAGCATCCTCCAAAAATCATGAAAACATGAGGAATTGCATAACTTTGGTTAATCCCACGGTGTTTTTCTTTGTGTACACTTGATATGCGATGTTTGGAAAGTAGACATCAGACTTACCTACAGGAAGATAATCACTGAGGCAGTGATTATCTGTTACTTTATGTAGATCATTTTTCAAAGTTGTCATTAAAATGTAGAATCCTATTTGTAATGCATAGCAGAAGCCTGTTATTTCAAAGAATTCAGTGGTATCTCAATACCATATATATCAGTTTTCCAAAGTGGGATTCCAGCAATATAAGGCATTTATAATAAATAGTTCTCTCCTAGAGACCTATAAGGAGATATTAAACTTCAAAGGTCTTAGGCATCCTCAGCTGGTTGTAAAGCTGAGACACAGGCCTGGCCTGGATTTCTATGTTCATCTCTTCTCGTTAAAGTGAACTGCATTACCAGGTTCAAGTCAAGGCCTGTGGCAACTCCATTTGAAGTATATCAATGTTGAAAAATGGGTGTGGTGGGGTATGTGGAAGTAAGCACCTATATTTGAAGGGTTCCAAGTCATTCATTTGAGGCAACCAAATGTGTCTGCTCTGAATTCTATAATTTGGCTGTCAGTTTTGTTCAAGAAATTCATTCAATGTACACCTATTGAGTTCCTTTCTGTAGAGTCTTGATTTGGGAACTGAAGGAAAAATTAAGTTACAGAAACATGAGCTGTTTTAGTTAGCAGTTCTTGTTTAGTAGTTGTGGCCATTTGGAGTTCTGTGGTGAATGAAATGAAAGATTCTTAAAAGACTTCGTTGACCCAATTTTCTCCTAAGCAGAGGAGCTGGGTATTGCTTATCTCTAAGCCAGTGTATTAGTGTATTACAATATCCTGAACATTCACCTTCCAGTTCTTCCATCAATTTTCTCTTTCCCCATACCATGGCAATCCATATATTAAAAAAGGAAAAGAGGTGGGTTCCAATCAATCTTATCCAGAAATCTTGTCACGTCCTGAGATTTTTCTATAATTTGCAAAATCACCAACAGGTTTAGCATATTGGCCTGACTGATTTTCATCAGGGAGGTGATACTAAAGGTAGTTTTTAAAGCAATTATTTAGGACTACAAGAAGAACATTATATAAATGTCTGACCATTCCCAGCCGTTCTACCTTGTGGAGCCTTGGCAGAAAGCCGGAAAGAAGGGAGGTTTGAGAGTTCTCTGCTATCTGGCTTATTCAGCTTTTATTCTGATATTATAATGAATATCAGTCCTCTGTAGAATTTTGAATGTTATTTCTTAATAATAATTTCTAACCCATTTAAGAGAGTTCAGTTTTGTGTGAGTGGCTGCATAGTCATAAGCTAATTAATTGGTTCTCTTGTTTAATTTTGGGAAGTTTCCACATGCAGCTTCCATTGCAAATGGAATATTATATGTTTCATGAAGGAACATAGAATATTCTGCGTGAGACTTAGGTCTGTGTCTCATTTGCTTTCCAACCTATTCAGAATTCTTTCGGCCAAGGACTTTAGAGCTCATGTTAATTTTTTTTGGCGTCACTAGTAAAGAAAGATCAGTTTCATTGTCGACCAGTGTTTTAAACTAATTAGCCTTTTGATCTCAATGAATAAATAAGCCTTTTAATATAATTTATTAACTTGATTATTTCATTGTCCTTTTAAAAAAGAAAACAAACAAACAGCAGACTGAGAGCGTATGTCATACACTGAACAACAGTTTGCATAGATTGGGAAGATTTAATCTAATATTTAACTAGCCAAGGGGTTTCCATTTTGGAATTCTGCACACATACCTGGGTATTAAATAGGGTGGGCTCTGTTCTTCTCTCATGTCCCTGAGAGGGTTGGGGAAGAGTGTCATGGCAAAATTGATCTCATTATCTTGATTTTTATCTTTCTTTCCATTTGATAATTATATTTTATGTATTATATTTTACTATATATGTAGATTCTCAGAGCATTAAAAGAGATGTTTACATATGATATAGTTAACATTTCTTCTACAATACCAAGGATATAAGAAAACTAAACATTGTATATCACATATTTAGCATTTATGCCCTGCCTTTTTCCTAATAGTAGAATAAATATATTAGAGGGATATTAAATTAATGATAGAATTAAACATTATATAAGAAAAATTATAGTTAAACAACCATGCACAATATTTAGCTTTGCAATGTTCTCTTCTAGTTCTCATATACTCAATTTATTTAAAGTTTCCTTATTTTATTTCTGCTTCTTCTCCTTGCTTTATTTTTTTGCTTTTCTGGCTGTTTCTTCTTCTAACTCTTCTTACCCTAGTCTAGGCTTCTGCGTTCTTTTTACCTGTGAGGCCCTTGTTTTGAAGAAGGGGCACAGATCAACAATTCAAAAGCAAAGTTATGATTTTGGTAGCTCTCCTCAGATTTTACCAGTGAGAGATAATACCTCTCTACAATTTTACCCCATTCCCTACTTCCTTTGTTCACTTGGCGTTAGTCTTCTTTAAGCTCTACACACAGTCCGCACATATTCCTGCTTACAAGGTTTACCTACGTTGTTTCCTCCTTTCCATCTTTTTCCTCTAGTTTAAATATCACTTGCTAAGAGAGGCCTTCACTAATCATTAAAAATGTTACCCTGTTATACTTTAAGATGAACTTTGTGCTCCTTCCTAGCCCTTATTAGAATGTGTCATTTTATTTTTCAATTCTACTTTTTTCTGTCATACTAGAATACAAATTTTATGAGACTGAGGATATGTTTGAATTGTTTATTGTTGCAGTTTTATGACAGTCAGAGTCTGGCACATAGTAAATACTCAATACATACGTGTTGAATAAAAAGATAATAGTTGCCATAGCAAGCTATTTCATTTAGTTAGCATGATATACATCTTTAACATAGTTTACTATATTAGGAATTAGTTTCACTCGAACAACATGGTAAATTTAGTGAATTTGTGCTCAGTAGAGTAGAAGTTCAGAAACCAAATTGTTCATTTCTCTCTGTGTTAATGTGAATTTAAGTTATTTTATAAAAAATGTGAATATTCTTTCTTAATTAAAATGGAAGCACATATTTATTGTAGAGACTTTAGAAAACAAGCGTGATAAAGAAAGTATAAAACTACTGACCATTAGTTAGTCATCAGTAATAAGTTCTGTACTATCCAGATTTTAGTGTAATATATATTTATTTTTAAAAATCTATGTATTAGGCTTACAGTATGCACTTTTTTAAAAATTCGTGTTTTTTGTACTTAATCTTTATCACAAGGAATTTCCATACCATTAGATATTGCTCAAAATATTGCAAGTGATCGATCATAAGGTAGTTAATTCTATGGATGTCCCACAATGTATCAACTAGTCACCATCCTGAGCCTAATGATTGGTTCAAGTTGGACAGTTGACACAAGCCAGGAGAGTAGAGTCCTCCCCTGGGACACTTACAACTATTACTGGAATGAAAGAACTTCCTTCTTTGGAGGTAGGACAACTGATAAATGAGTTCAGGTTCTTGTTTCTTGAAGAAAAAAAGCAGCAAAAAGGAATCAAGTCAGCCTGGAAAGAAACAGAGAGAGAAGAGACAGAGATGAAGACAGAGTATCTTGATGGCATGCTGACTCTTGGCTCCATTCATAACTGAGAGCAACACTACCTTCCTACAGTTCGATTAAGTAAACTGAAATAGCTCTTCTTTGAGCTTACATTAGTTGGAGTTGAGTTTTAGTACCTTGTAACCAAAAGAATCTGGAAAAATACAGACAGCAAGGATTTTTACTTATATCTTTGTACTATGTGACATAGTTGAAAACCTAATTATGGAAGATAGCCTGAAAACTTTGTAGTCTGTATTATTTTTAGATAAACTTTTTACCTATTGCTGGATTCAGGAAAAAGAACAGAGTGCTGTAATCCTGGATTTTTTTTTTTTTTTTTTTTTTTTTTTTTTTTGGTGCATTGGCCTCTTTTAGAATCTAAACTTTGAAATGAGGGAATAAGCACATATGTGGGGACCCATTAAGAATGCACATAATGCACTTTCATGTGTACTGGAAAGGATGCTATTGTGGATAGTGTCTATTTCATTGCCCAGAGTCTTTATATGTAGACCCTCAATAGAATTCCTGTTTCATCTTAGTATAGGGCAGAGATAATCATAAATTCTGTGGATCTTCTGGATGTTTTAATGTACCCATAACTCAAGATTGAATGTGACAGAGCATAGTGAACATTCTGCTTGCAACCTAAGTTGGTACTCCTGGGAGACAATAAATAACATGAATGCAGTTTATAATTAACTTGACACAATTATAAAATTATGCATTTTTTATGAATTCAAAAAATTGGAGAACCACATTATTTCAAATTTTATGCAAAAAGTGAGAGTTTATTACTAATTTTTTATTTTACATTCTCATAAAATGCAATTACACTCGACTAGGAATGGTTGAGCTCTTGGAAAATTGTTTTGTTAGTATCCTATAAATATCATAAATTGACCAGGTTTACATTATTTTCTTTGTTGGCTTAAAAAAATTGTAGAGATAAATTTGTGCCCCATTTATGAAAAATGCATAATTACAAAATTTAACCTTAACATTGATTTGTAATGAACCCGGTTCTTAGATTCAATTTATGTCCCTGCATGCCTTTGTGGCTACCCACTTATTTGTCATCTAGTTTATTTTCCTTTGGCTCATGAATTTTATAAATCACTTTAAATTCTTATTGGAAAATAATAGAACATAAGATATAAAATTATTACTTCTTGATTCCGTTTTAGGATGACTCGTATGTGTATACTCCTGCCATTTATTTCCATTACCTTGCCCAACGAATACCAGCTGTATCATCCATTTCCTTCTCCCGAAATCCTTTCCTTTGGCAAGGGTGTGTTCCTCTGTTGAATATATGTACAGTGATTTAGCCAGCAATTGTTTTTGTAAGATAGCTCACATGGCCTTTTGTTTTGTCCTAATTCTTCTGGTAAACATCCTTTAAACAATGTATTTATTGAGAAATTCATCAATTTCTATTTAATAAGTGTAGTCTTTAATAGCTCTTTCCATAATTCTCTTCTGAGCCTTTTAAGGGACTCAAACTTTGTCTCTTAGTCTTTTAACAACTTATATTTATTTTATGATTTTGTTTGTTTTTAGCATAATTTGTCATGAGGCAAAGGCTCCACTATGGCTTCATGGAGATGACATGGCAAAGGTCCCCAATGCATGGGATGTCAGTCTCACTGCTAGGATTGAAATGAGAAAAAGAGTTAACTTTAGAAAGCACTCAGTCTCCTCTTGTTTGGTAAGTATGGCTTTATTTTACCAAATAGGATCATTTTACAGATGAAGATCCAAAGCTAACTGAGTAGCAGAAGCAGAAAAAAATTAATGTGTTTCTTTACTATTAGTCAGATTATATTTTCATCACATGGTATTGCCTAACATGCTACTTTCCCCCTGTATTTTAATTACTGGCATTCTTTCTTCTCATTTTGTCTTTATGATACTATTTACATATGCTTTAAAATATTTTCAGTCCTTGTACCTTCTCATTTTGATGTTTCTATTTGTCCAATGTAGTAGTGACCTTTAAGGTGATGCTTAGCTCATAACTTCATTTCTCTGAGAATCATCCCCACCTATAGGGAGCGATCTTTGCAGACAATTTTGTACTGTCTATTTCTGCCCCTTTGCCAAAAACACCTGATGTAGACATCCAGTCACATTTTCTCTCTGCAAGTCAGCCTGCGTGGGTGCCTTGAAATGAGCTCATGTCTACTCATAAAACTGAGAAGCAGCCATCTTCCATTACTTTCTTTGCTGGCAAAAGAAAGTGAGAAGCAGGGATGGAGAGAAAGTATGGCTGGTTTTCTTAGTAACTGTGTATTTAGTTACTAAGTAACTATGTATTATAGCCTCCTGAGGTCTGGCTAGCATCCTCCTGATAAAAGAATTTTTTCCTTTCTTGCACCAGCTTGAATTGCAATCTGTTACCACTAGAAGAGCCGTGGCTACATCATGCTATTAACAAGTGAAGAGCCTCCAATATAGTCCTTCGGGAGCAGTAAATTCCTTTCTTCATGTTCCACTTTGTTTCTCTCACAAAACTTACATTAGTATTTTCTTTCCTCACAGCCCCATAGGCAACATATTGTGCCCCTGGAGTCCATGTGCCACTCGAGTTACACATTCCTATTTTGAATTGTGTTTGTCCCAAGTTTAGGTGATTTTTCTTACTGTTACGTATTCCTCTGAACACCTTTCTTCTCTGTCTCTTGCTGTGCTTCTTGCCCTCTCTTAGGTTCAGGTAGTCACATTCTCTCGGACTTGGGTTCTACCTACAGTGGGCTGGTTGTTTGCATTGGCTTTGGTCTCTCTCGACATCAATCCCTCTGCATCTTTTCTCCCCACTTCCATTCTTTCTCTCTGGGTTTTTGACTAAGCTGTTCCTACTGAGGTATTTTGTCTTCTTTCTATTGCAAGAACAATTTTATCCCTACCATTTTCTTTCCTTTTTTAAAAAATTTATTTTTTTATTATAGTTGACATACAATATTGTCTTAGTTTCATAGTTTACTATTTTCTCATGGTAGCTCTTGTTCATCCTTGGATTCTTTCTCTTTTCCTTTTATTTATTTTTCTCTTTGAATAAGAAGTTTTTTCTTCATATTCCTCAAACTGTTCCTGGGATTTTATCTTACTGTGTTCTTATTAGCCCATGTGTCTTTTCTGCATTCATTCAGGCTGAGAAAATGTGATTCTGGTTTATTCAGATGCTCTGTCTGGTTTCCCTTTACTACGGCCAGATCTTAGGAGATTTGTCTGAATAGGTCCTCTGTAGGTCCAAAGATTATAAAGGTGGACAGTATAGTCTGAGTTCTTCAGAGAAATTGTGTGTGTGTGTGTGTGTAACACATACATATATATTCATTCCTTACTATATATAATCCTTCTTTTATTAGCTCATGTAATTATGGAGGCTGAGAAGTCAGAGGATTTGCAGGAAGCTGGAGACCCAGAGAACCAATGTTTAAAACTTCGGTCTGAGTCCAAGTCCAAGAACAGGGATGTACAGATGTCTCAGCTTGAAGACAGTCAGGTGAAGAGTGAGCTCTCACTTATTCATCCTTTTTGTTCTATTCAGGCCTTCAACAAATGGGCCCATGGTCAGTGAGGTTCATCCACACTGAGAAGGGCAATCTGCTTTACTCAGTCTGCCAATGTTAGTCTCTTCCAGAAATATCCTCACAGACACACTCAGCATACTGTTAACCCAATATCTGGGCACTCTGTGGCCTAATGAAGTTGACACATAAAGTTAGCCATCACAGAGAATTAAATAAAATCAACCGAACTACTCACGCGCATCTTGTAGGCATCTAGCTCCTGGTAAATCCCTCAGGGCTCACCTTCCCTTGTCTGTCATGGATTTGAGTTTCAATTCTCACTGAGCTCTTTGTTTACTTTTCTCACACATTTCTCTCATGGCTGTTCTTTCTTTTATACGACAGTTTGATCTAGCTAAGGAATGAATTTGCACAAAACTGCCCCCAAAAGGCATCTGAGGATAGCTAGACCTGGAGGATTGAAAACAGAGAGACTGTACGCTGCTCCAGTGTTGTAAATCAAAATCATTCAGGAGATAGTTCTATTTTTAAAAAGCATATCTAGTGACTGCATAGTCAGGATTTCCTCGCTGGGCAGCTTTCTCCCACTAAATGCCTCTATTGCATTGCTTCCGTCTCTCTCTTATTTTACCTCCTGTGTGTCCTGAAACCCCAAATTCCTGTTCGTTTCATGAGAACAGCCATTTAGCCACATTTTTGTTGCAACGCATCCTTCCAAAGTATAAATGTACAATTTACTTTTTCTACTCAAAGACAGTTCCCTCCTGAAAAGCTATTAAAATGCCTTTTTATTCACTCTGCTTTGCTTATTTATACAAGTAACAATTCATTCATTAAACTTTAACAAGTACATACTTAGCATCCATTAAGAACAGGAAGGCAAAAGAAAAGCAAAAGTTGTATTAGAACAGTGTTTTAAATGATACTGTTAGCATGCTATGCTATGATTTCCTATTTATTGAATTTAGCAGAAGACTTAGAATAAGAAAGAAATGCATTGTCTCAGCTTTAGAAATTCCAGCTAGTATAAAGGCTAAAAAGAAAACTAAAGTATACATGATAAAAGAAATAAATCACACATTTGTTGAGACTATTGCTTAAAAAAAACACACACAACAACAAACTTAGGAAACTTATAGACTAGTAGGGGAAATAAATAAGCAAAGTGGAAATTGCAGCCCAGTATGATACAATGAAGTAAACATGGGATAGTTTGGGTTTAGCATGGATGGGCAGTGGTCATCATAGAAATATTTTCTAGATATGGTTTTCCATAAGCTGATTTTTAGAGGATGAGTGAAATTAGGCATATATTAGATAATTTGTGTGTTCTCATGCATTGGCAGGTGGAGGTGGGCCATGATGGTAGTGTTGATGGTGAGGTAGGTTCAACATCTCCAAGGGAATGTCACATTAGTTAGGACTCAACATGTCATAAATTAAACTTTTATCTTTTCCTCTAGTTTTGCTTTTCCTCTGAAATACCCTTGTCAAGAAATGATGCCAATACTGACCTAATTGTTCAAGGCAAAACTTGGCATCATTCTTGTACATTCTCTCCCTCGACAACCACATGCATTCAGTCTACCACTACCAAGTCTGGCCTTTCTGAACGACTTTGAGAACCTTAAATATGTCTGCCCCCTTTTACCTCTGAATATTTGTAAATGTTATTTTTTTCTGTTTGGAACATGGTTCCTCCCACCCCCCACCCCCCCACACACTTCACCCACCTGTGCTTGGCTCATACTCATTCTTAAAGTCTCAGTTTAGATATCACTACTACCAGAAAGCTTTGCATAGCAACCTATATTCAGATGAGAGGCTCTTCCTGCAAGCTCCCAGCAAAGCACTTATGATATTCTATTGTAATTGCCTGTTAGTTTCTCTGTGTCCTTCACTAGTTTATAAGTACCACTAAAAGAAGAGATATTCACTTTCTCCCCCTGCCCCATTTCTCTCTCTCTCTCTCTCTCTCTCTCTCTCTCTCTCTCTCTCTCCTCTCTCTCTCGTTATAATGACACATTTTATGTTATACATATTTTAACACTGTCACCACCCCCAAAATTATCAATACTATGGAATTCTGTGTTGTTTAACTACAGGTGGTGTTACAGGTAATATGGAGTACTAATCTTTAGAATCACAGTTTCTCTTGAAGAAATAGAGTTCCTCTTGGGATATTGTTTCTTTTAATTATAACTGCTTTTACGGTGACTAGCACAGTGGTTGGCACAAAGTAGGTATTCAATAAGCATTTGTAAAATAAATGAGTAAATAAATTATTGAAATTTCGCAGGTAGAAAATTCCAATAATGATAAAAGCCACGGTGTGGATATGGATTTCTGCGGCAGAAGAGAGGTGGAGCTGGATGTCACCAGAATTGAGAAGGTCAAGGACTTGTCTACCTTGTAGGTGTCATAGGGAACTGGAGCTGTTCTGGATGATAGTTATGAGGTAAATAGAAAAACCATGAGCACAGCCAAGGTCTCCGATGAACATAGAGAGTAGGCTGGGTAGTTAACAGATCAGAAATGAAAAGGGGTAAATGGTGAAACTGTGAGTGTCAAAGAAGGAAGGAATTTTGTCCAAACACAGAAGAATATATATATTTTTTTACTCCAGAACCATTTCTTCTGTCCATACAAACCTCTCAGAATGTGTTCCAGTCCCATCTCTGGCATATATTTACTGCCCTTAATAACAGCTTTAGTGTTAGACCCCTAAGTTGTCTGATAAATATTTCCCATTGTCGTCTTTCAGTTTTTCTTCCCAAGTTCAGACTCCAAGTCTGCCGCCTCTTTTATTGAGACTGCCAGTCCATCATTATGCCTTTGAAAACAATCACAATGCCTTCTACAGCAATTGTTTCCTCCCTGGAGAGAAAAATCCATGTTTTTAACCTTTGCTTTCAAAGTATGCTTTCTCATTGGCTTATTCTTTTTCTTTGAATACTCTCTTCAAAATCCAATTTTTCTGATGCTATATGGCTTACACTGAATGACTTATATCCAGGGATTTGAATGACTGCAAACAGGTCTCTTGGATCTATCCCAGTGAAATCAATAGTAGGCCTGCCATGTAATATCTTGCCAGGCAGTATTTTGTCTCCCTTTATCAATAGGATGAATCTTTATATACTAGCACCCTCCTCTTATCCTTCTCTGCCAGAATTTTCCTTTTCTTTCTCCTTCTTTCTCAACTCCTGTAGCTTGTAGAAAAGGCACAGTAGAGAAATCCACAATATTAGTTTTTTTTCTTCCCATCCATCTCACATTTATCTCTACTTTTTTCTTCCCCCATTCCAATTCTTCAGCTGTATCTTTCTGTTCACTTTTTTAAAAGGCTGAAACAGAGCTTCTGGATGAGACACAGACTCATTCTGAAAGACTCAAAGTGCAGCACTTCTACCTCTGATCCTATCATCGGGGCTCCTCCACCTGACTTTCCCCACCAGGTTCTGTATGGCTTGAGCAGACAGACCCATGCTCACTGTCATCATTGTCCTCTACTCTCCACTGTCTTGTTCTTTCCTTAGGTCTTGACAATATCACTCACTCTGCTAAAAAGATATATATTTCTACCCCTGAAGACCACAACTTGAGTTGGATAATCGAATTTGATCAGAGATCGAGAGAAAGAAGGCCTTCGAAGATGAACTTTTATGAAGTCACTGTGACTGAGTTTGAGGCCTGCTCGCAGACAATAATGAATAAACGGTGCCATTTAAATTAATGATGTGTGAATAACACAGAGTATTGATAGAAAAGTAATCATCATTACTTGAGGTTATCGTCTTTGATCTAAAAAGCAGCTTCAGTAGAAAGAATAAAAAAGAGGGAAAGTAAATCAGCCCTTGTAATCAATGGGTGACAGATGTCACAGATACATCATGCTTATAACTGAGTAGGATTTCTTCTCACAAAACCAAACAGGAAGAGTGGTAATGTAATTCTTGGCCTGCTGCCTACTTTCTCCTCTGTGTGTTGCAGAAAGGCTCTAGTTAAAAAGAAAATACAGAAATCTGGGTTTTTCTTTGTGCTGACAATTTTTTCCTCAGTAACAGGACACCCTATTACTAATAGGATATAATAGGATATTGTCCCCTTGACTCCAACTTTAGGCTTTGAAAGTTATCAGAGGAGACCACCCAAACTTTCTCAACCATTTCTCTCTTAGGATCTCCTTATAAGAAACTGATTCAGAGCCCCAGCCTCTGATTCCTGATGGCTCTGACGTTTCTCCCCAACATGAGAAACACTGAGAGAGAAAGGTCAGGACAGCTCATCCAGTTCAAGATGAATTTCAGTACATTATACAGAAAACTTGTACCTATCAAGGTACAAGTGACTCAAGGGTGAAGATGTGGGCATCTAGAGGCTGCTGTGTTCCCTGAGCGAGATGGAAACCAGAAGAGATATTTCTGTTTTCTTTCTCTGTGATTTTTAAAATTCATTAAGTCACTAGAGAAACTACTGTTGCTATATTAAAAATAAAGAAATGGAAGCAAAGCAAGGTTATATGACTGACTAGAGGCCATGAAATACATCAAAGATGTAACTGAGCCTAGGCTCCAGGTCTTCTGACAACTAGCCTGCCTTTCTACTGCAGTGTAGGCTGCTTTTCCCAAGCTCTCATTCTTGGTCAGAAGTCATATTATTCTGAATGAAAAGAAGAAGATACATTTTAAAAATCCTGAGCATGTAGTTTGTTCTCCAGTCACTGAGCTAATGCATTTATCTAATCTGTACACACAAAACTCTGACTTCATTATGTTTTGCTAGAATCACATTCCAGGGCTTTGTGGTCGATGTTATGCAATGCCACTTTGCTGGTTTGAACTCTGCCAATTTTTTGGAGCAAGCTTAATTATGCAAATGCATCTGATAACAGATTATTCATTTGAGTCATGCTCAATTATTTATTTTTTATGCGTGACACCGATGACTTGGACAGAGCTTAGTAATAGCTCATTTCATATCCAGCAAGGAGGCTTGGGAAAGGACACAATTCAGATGCAGGTCAACTGCTCTGATGGGTATCAGGCTGCTTCAGAAAAAGTCTCATTTGAGACAAGGCCAACTATTTCTAGGGAAAAATGCCAGCGGTTATTGCCTATCTGTTGTTTCCAAGCTGAGAGACCATTTCATGAGATTGGAGGAGCAGTGACACTTAGAGTCAGACAGCACATTATTTGAAATTATGGGTTTGAGGGGTGAATGGAAAAGAAACCTATTTGGTTACTTCTACTGATTTCTAAATGACAACATTTCCCCATTTGTGCCTTTCTGATTTTAGGAATAATAAAAAGGGCCCTGGAGGGAAAGCAGAAGAGGCAAGTGGAAATAGTTTATGCTATAGTGTTTTCCTCTTCTTGGAAAATAGAAAGTGAAAGTGATGCTATTGAAAAATAAGAGAATGGCTGGCTTTCTTTAACTCTTTCATTTTTCCACATGTGCTGTAATCTTACTGACACTGGCACCTCGTGTATTTTAACTGAACTTCACTCTGCCTCTCAGACTTGGCTAACCTTACTCATCATATAGGTATCATTTAAAAATTACTTCTCCCAAGAAGTCTTTCCTGAATACTTTACCTCCTCTCTCACACCCAGAATAAGTTAGACTCCTCTATAATATCCTTTCATAGAATCAGTTACAATACTTTAATGCTACTTATTTCACTTAATGGGATTACTTATTTAGTAGTATAACTACCACTTCTGAAGGTAAAGATCATATCAGTGGTGTTTATTGATGCACAGCGAGAACCTAACTTAATGCTTGGGAAATAGCCACTTAGAAATATTGTCGAATAAAATATAAAATGAATGAATGAATGATAGGAAATTGCGATAGGGGTAAAGGCTTTGTTTTCATCTTAAGTGTACTAAGGACTTATCTAACTTTGTGACAATATCTGTCTCTAATATGGAACCACACAGTATCTTTTTTATTGTATAGTTGTTGATTGAGAATTTGTGAATACCCTAACAGTGGTGGCTAAAGTATTTATCTAACCAAACTTGCCTTAATCTTTCTTTTGCTAACTTATCTGTTCCTCCTCTACTTTTCCTATAACTACCAGAGGAATGGAATAGGACCCAGGCCTGGTCAATCATGGCTCTTCGCCAAGATTACACTGGAATATAACATTTTCTTACCTACCAAGCTTATTGCGCTGGGGGATTTGGACCTGAGACCACTGATAGGCATCTTGTCTACCATCTCCGAAGAGTCTATAGGTAAAGCCAGTCCAATGAACTAAAGAGTAAGAGTCCTAAGATCCTGATTCTTGTACCTTTTTCTTTGCTCCCATGTCCTTCCCTGGGATGTAGTTCAGTTAGGAAGCCAATAAAATACATTTTCTTTAAGCTAATATGAGTTTGATCTCTATTGCTTGTAACTGAATGATTTGGCTTATACAGCAATTAAAGTGCATTTATTTTTAGGGAGATACAGAGAGTTAGCTGAAGTCAGGGGAAAAGGCTGCTTTATCTATAGTTTCCATATTTAAATGGGCTTCTGACTTTTAAAAACTCAGAGTCCTGATAAATATAGAAAATTTTACCTGAGGCCAGACTTAAGGGTCATGTTTTGACTACGTTTTTGGTGTTGGTGACTAAGAAGAATTAGTTGGTGGACTAATATAGATTCAGAATCGGTTGGTGACTAAGGCTTTGAATCTGTATAAGAATCAAACAGATTAGCAAAAATTAAAATTGAGTATTTAAGGAATTTACATTACCAAAGAAACCCTAACCACAGAAACTCTTACCACAGTTGTAATTGTACCAAAAGAAGTAGATAAATCACTATGATACTAAGAAGTGTTAAGTCCTAATTCTGCCTCAGGCTTACCCTAAGAGGCCAAAGGTTACAGTCAAATCTTCTGGCAAGTATCCAAGGACAGGCAGAGAAACTCATACAAGTGCTTACTCTATGGCAGGGAGATGATTTCTTGTTCTCTGGTTTAGCAACATGCTGTATATGCTGTGGGCCAGAGATAGCTGATGTTGCTTCTCCAAACATGCTTTCCAAATGGGAGTTTTTATTGCCAACTTTATGTACTCCTCCATAATTTTATATCAAAATTTATCATTTAGCAAGAGTATTGGAAAGATTTGGGATTAGATACAGCAAATGATGCAATTTGGGTTTTCCTTTTGGAAAGGGTGGATGTGTCTTCTGTTGTACATGGGATACTGACATTTTGATAGGTGGGCATTTTAAAATCTAATATCAGGGGAGAAGGGTACCTCATGTGTGCTAGGAAGTCAAAGGGCAGAATGCTTTAAACTGTGGTAGTTGGGTTGTTCACAGAGCTTTTCCATCCCCTTCTCTGGTAAAGCTCTCCTTCTCCCCACTTCTCCTTCTTTACCTCCCACCACTATCCCAGCCATAGGGATGACATGATCTTGTAACTCACATCTGACCAAAATTGTCTCCTGAGGTTGAAAGACCTTTGGGACAAAGACGTTCTCTTTTCTGCTGGGTATGCCTAAATGAGGAGATTAAATCTGAGGCTGCAGAGACTAGTAGGGATGAAAGTGGAGAAGGTGTGACCTTTTGATTCCACTTCTTTGTGGCCGCAAGCCCTGGCCCCTGCCATTGTTCATTCAATCCTAAGGTTACTCCAGTATCCTATCCACATTCTTGACTCAATAAAATCTCTGTTCTGCTTAATTTTTGATATGAATTTTCATAGCCTGCAACCAAGAATTGTGAGTTCAGTGTCTTCTCCCCTGGGAGTCCCTCTTTGACCACTGTAGCTAATTTAGTGCCCTTTCTGCCACTTGTCATTTTTATCTTGTTGCCCTGTTTTATGTTTTATAGCACTGATTGCTCTCTGAAATTACCTCTTCAGAAAATGTCTAGTTTTCTATGTGTTTGTTGCTCATTTCCTTCCTCCGCCCCTTGTCTGATACTAAAATATGTTTCATAAGTCAGAGATTTCATCTGTTTTATTTATTAATTAATTTTCGCAAGGTGTGGCATAGAACTGGGCATGCAATAGGTGTTTCTTAATAAATTTCTAATAAATTGAACCACTAACTAACATAGGTATAAAAACTAAGAAGTACCAAAGGAAAAGGAGTTGGAAGGAGAAAGCATTCATTTATTTGTCTATCTCGTTTCTCCTAGCTTTTCTTTCGTTCTTTCTTTCTTTCTTTCTTTTCTTTCTTTCTTTCTTTCTTTCTTTCTTTTGTTTTTCTTATTTATTTTTATTATGGTGACATTGGTTAATGAAATCCAGTAAGTTTCATATATATGTGTGTGTGTATATATATATATTGCATTGTCTGTTCACTGACCAAAGTAGATTTTTTTCTGTCACCACATATTTGACCCCTTTTACCCCATCTACCTTCACCACCCTCCTCCCTCTCTCCTAGCCTTTCTATTACTCTCCAACTGATGTTCAGCATTTTCCCCTGTCCTCCTTCTGTTGTCCTTTTTCTGGAATAACTTTACTACTCAGTCTCTACACTACTGTTTCCTTTCACCCACCTCTACCTGTCTGCTGCTTTTCCATAAATGCTTATACACAGGTTGATTTACTTAGCAAAAATGCTACATTTCCTCGTGGTTCTGTACCCAAGGAATCGATCCCACCCTAGTGCTTGAGCTCTTTATGACTTGCCTGAATAATTTTCTCAAACTTTCTGTGGGGGGAAGGTAATTAAGAGATTTATTTTCTTCAATGTGTCTAACATTTTAATCTTTTTAAAACGTTTTTGAATGAGTTCATTTCAGCTGGTCTACACAACATCCCTTATGAAGTAAACCAGGATTAGAATTAGTATCAAAAATTTGGAGATAAGAAAACCAAGGTGCAGAAAAGCCTGAACTAGAATCTGCTCTTTTGCCTCTTTGTCACACATGAGACTTTGTAGAGAAGATGGTCTATTGAGACAAAAAGAACAAATCATAGAGCATCAGTACCCTGGTAGAGTCCAAGCCACAAACTCAACAGTGACCACATTTTACTAAATTTACAAAACTAGCTAGAAAGTTGATTCTGTATCACTAGTTAAAATTTGATATTCAAAAAGAACTAAAGCTGCCCTTTGGAATTTCTTATGATACTATTTATTGAATCCCAGCCACAAAGGAATAGAAAATATCATTTTTGAACAATTTGCATGTCCCTGTTTTAAGTAAAACTCAATATATCATAAGTCTGATGACATTTTAAGAGTTTCAAGTCTGTAATGGTTGTCATGACATGAATCATTCAAACAGAGGCTACTGTCCTGGGCAATGACTCAGAGTAAACAGCTTAAAGTAAGAAAAATACATTTTTCCCTTTATTTGGAGCCATCATCCAAATGAAATCAACCCACCAAAGCCATGACTACCTTGCAGAAGGCTGAATGCTTCTATCGTATGTACGGCAGAAGCATCTTCTTGAGGAAAGGTCACCATGCAAAGGGCAGACTTCTGAGGGTCAGTCCTTCACCATTAACAAAAAGTGTGACCTCGGGCAGGACTTTTTAAATTTTTCTCACCTCAGTTTCTTCATTTGTACAATGAAAGAATTAGACTACATAGGCTTAGAAGCCCTTCTTATTCTAAAAATTGTTGATTTGGAGTCATCGTACATCAGTACTAGATTTTATTAATTGCAGGTATTTTCTTACCCATTGAGAGAAGCTATGACGCCAGGTTAGAATACCTGAGACCATGGCAGATGGTGAGAAGTTGTTCCTGGCTCAACCACCATTGTAGCCGAGATAGGAGACACGCAGTTATCACTTGAATGACAAATACTTTAATTTTCACAAGAACATCGTGTGCCTTGCAGAGAGTTCTTATTTACTTAGTGTCTCACCAGAAAACATCCTTTGTCATGGAAAAGTAAAGTACAATGGCCAGTGGTTCCTTGGCCTTCCTGTGTGCTTTGTTGTCATTTTCCTGGATTCTGACATTGTCCTTACCCTCAGGAAGAGAGAGAAATGAGGAAGTAAGACAGAATATGACTGTTTTATCAGTGGCAGGGACATGGTCTCAGGAAGGGGGTTTGTTTGTAACTGCTACATGATCGTATGATACAGAGAATATTTCTTTAGATCCAGAAACTCACTCATTGCCTGTCCTTGCAGATATGCCTGAAGGACTGTTTTGTACAGGCCAGTGTAGTGACTTGATAGATAACTTTTTTCCTTAGGGTTAGATTTTTCTGGAGATGGGTGTTGGGAGGTTTGGGATTTCTGACTGTTTCAAAATCCCGTTTTTTCAACTGATAACATTCAAGTGCTCTAAATTAAATTTAACATCAAATTGCATACTTTTAATCTAATTCTTTTATAACTTACTTAAACCCATTGAACCTGAATAGTCACACAATTCTTGCCAATACACAATTTAAGCCTTTGATTCCATATAACTTGTTTATAACTGTGGAGCCCAGACACTCAGTTGCCTTCTGAAACCATCATCTGGCAGACATCACAGAGTTTCCTGTCAAGGACATGTCTTTCTTCATAGGGGATTTGCCAGAGTTGCCCAGGACGGGCAGATCCAGGGGTTCTTGGGGGTGACTTCAGTGTCCCCAGGAGCGAATGCAGCAGATGCTAATAGAATCATGGTATATGTGTGTTGGGGGAGAGTATGGGGGGAGGGCATGGTGATTTCTAGAGCTTTATTTTTTTTTAATTGTAGTAAAATATACATGATATAAAATTTACTATTTTAATCATTTTTAAGTGTACAACTCAGTGGCATTAAGTATATTCACAAAATTATGTAACTATTACCACTGTTCAGGTCCAGAACTTTTTCATTATCCCAAACAGGCACTCTGTACCAATTAAGCAATAATTCTTTACTCCTTTTTCCAGCCCTTGATACCCTCTATTCCACTTTATGTCTCTATGAATGTGCTTATTCTAGGTACCTTATGTAAGTGGAATCATACAATATTTGTCCTTTTGTATCTGGCTTATTTCACTTAGCATGTTTTCAAGGTTCATCCGTGTTGTAGTATGCATCAGATTTTGACTCCTTTTTATGGCTGAATAATATTCCAATGTACAGATATGTAGCAGTTGTTTATCCATTCACTTGTTGATGGACAATTTGGTTGCTTCTTTTGGCTGTTGTGACTAATACTGCTATAAACATTGGTGTACAAGTATCAGTTTCAGTCCCTGTTATCGATTCTTTTGGATAAATACCCAAAACGGGAATTGCTAGATCACATGGTAATTCTATATTTACTTTTTGAGAGACAACATTGTTTTCCACAAATGTTACACCATTCTGCATTCCTATCAGTAATATGTGAGGGTTTCAATTTCTCTGCGTTCTTGGCAACACTTTTTATTTTCTGTTTGTTTTGTTTTGTTTTGTTTTGTTTTGTTTTTGATAATAACCATTTTAGTGATATAAAGTGGTATCTCACTGTGGTTGTGCTGTATTTCTTTATAGACCAAGGGGTAAGAAGACTGCTCTTGCTTGGAAATTTAACCATTGACTATATCCTAGAAGATTCAAGTTCTGCCTCACAGTTCTGAGTCCATTTAGAGCAAATTACTTAACTCCTGAGTCACTATTCTTCTCTAGTGTGTGTGATCATGAAGTTCAAATTAAATACATCACCCAACCAAAACTGCTTGTACCTGCCTAAGTTTTGAACACATACTAACTTATTCACTTTTTTGTAAATTATAGGCATGGCACAATTTGATTAGACCCAGAATATAATACACTTCATTTTTTAAAATGATTGCAACTCCTAACTAAAACCTATTACTTAAAAGACATTTCATTCAAAATATTGGCTAATTTATGTCTTGAAACTATCTGTCTGGGTTTCAAAGCTCATGTTTTACATAAGGAGGAGGTGGGGCTTAGCCATTGCTATTCTATAGAGATATGTTTATTTTATGCAGAAATGTATTAGGAATAAGATAAAATTATGTCATTTTTATTGACCTTCCATCAGCTTTTGGTTTGTGAACAAAAATTTGGTTAAATCAATTCAAAATAACTTTTTTCATTCTCCCCCAACATTCAGCTGCTGATGCTGATACGGAATCTGAAACATAATATTTCACAAGACTCAGTGAGTTTGGGAAGCTCTGAGTCAAATAGGCAAGGTTTTACCGTAAGCTAAAGCATTGATATGTCTTGATTTCCCTTCATTTTAATTAGCTTCCTATCATCTGATAAGACCTTGTGGTGGACTTTCTTTTATATCTGCCAGCCCTGTTTTCAGTCTCATGATCTAGGAGAGATCTTAGTAGATAACCTGACATGCCATCTAATTATTTCGGAAGAGAAAGCCTACTGATTGAATATGCTAAAATGAAGAACAGTTTTGTAGAGAGCAACTTATTTTTAATTAGTTCATATCTAATAACTTCACATAGCTAGTCGCTTCACTCATTGCTCTTTGCACATGTTTTTTTTTTTTAATGAAGAAAATAGTAGGAAATAACATACCTCAAAATCACACATTCCATGAATAATATTTTATAACTGTGGAACGATCATTCGAATTCAGTTGCCTGTGAAATACTCTGGATTAAAGCAATTTTGACCATTCTACTTGGATCTTTCTGGATTATGGATTACCTTTTAGATCTGTGGGGTTAAGATAGAGAGATGCAGGTATAAAAATGAATAAAAACTCCCTCTACCCCCCATGTATTGCTAAAATCCCTTCTCAGAATGAAGGCAAGATTTATATCCATGTTAGGCTTCTCAAATTTCATAAAAGGATGTTAACTGATCCCCTGCTTGGTTGCCAGTTAAAACATGCCATTTCAAATTTAATTAGCAAGAGGAAAGTGCCCCAAACTAGGTAATTGTCAAAGATTACAAATCTGAATTTTCTTCTGTTCTATTCAAACTCTTAGTTAGGAGAAAAATATTTATAGAGAAAAATTTGTAAGACAAAAAAAATCTATCAAGTACTCCAAATAAGTGTTTTCTCTTTTCTCTTAACAAGGGAGATAATAAAATTAGTATTTATTAAAAACAAGAACTTGATATTTGACAACTGGTACAGTATAGGCACTGATCAGTTAAGATGGATGATGGCTGCAAACAGCCATAACATATTGGTTCTAACTTTGAAGATGAGGTTCTGTTCCACATCCCATCATGTGGAGCTTCTCACCCACCATCACCCATGACAATAATCACACTTGGACTATCTATTGTTAACTAGGGAATGAGAAAATAAGCCTCCATGAATCCTGTATCAAACTTAAATGTATTTTGTAATCATAATGGCATCTTGGCATCTATACATATTTGTACATTTATTATGTGCATTGATGAGTAAGACAATTACTTACAAAGTAAATTTATGGGCCTTACTTCTAGAATCCTTGCAAAAAGTTCAAGTTTTTCCAGGGATTTGTTGTGCATGAGTTAGAAGTCACAAAGTAATCAAAGCAAATTATGTTGTGTAATCAGATGAAAATCAAAAATATATATTGGAGGATGTTGAGGTTCTGGTTCATTACCTCACACAGTTCCTAGACCCCTTCAGTGAAATATTTGGCTTTACTAATGAAAAGCTATTGGTTTTCTTCTTGGCAAGTAGTTTGATTTTATCTCTGGGAAGAAACATTGTACGATGGACTAGAAAAAACATTGACCATTGGGAAACTTCGAAGCAAATGTGCTACTTTTCTGTGGCAGCAAATAGTACTTCGTGATACGTGATTTATATCGGCACTGTTTCCTTAATGTTGTATACCCTTATCTTCCACCTCTATTATCACCTACCTTTTATGTGTTATGTTACATATTTTGTGTCTTTAAAAGGTAATGTAAATCTTTTTTGGAATATAGCTGGGTATCAAACAAAATTAAATGACTGCTGTCAATAGGGTAACAAGTCGACATAAACATAAAACAGAGGGTTTTTTTTTTTTTTCTGATGTTGATTCCACATATAAAGTCTATGGCCATTTTAATATTATGTTAAAATTTCTCTGCAAATTCTTTCTATAAGTTCCTGCTTCACTTACAAGGTTTATAGGTGTGGTGTAACTGGGAAAATTATTGAAATCAGAGAGAAAATTCTGGGCTTTAATGCTCAGCTTTGGTATTAACTATATTATCTTGAACAAGGCTGTTGGGCATTGGTTCTCTTTTAAAAGTCAAGTGTTGATCAGTTCAGAAATCAGAACTCAATGCCTCTAGGGGCCCAAGGAACTCTGCGAGGAAGTGAGTGCGTGAAGGGCAGGATGTAAGCATAGACAGAGGTGGATACGGGGAATGGAGGACACCTGCTTCACTGGAAGCCAGCAGGCTTTTTAAATACCGTCACCTGTGCAATGGGGATCAAATTTGCCCACAGGCTGTGAGGTGGGTTTCCCCCCTTTTTCTTTTCCTTTCCTTTCCTTTTTTCTTTTTCCTCTTCTCCCCTCCCCTCCCCTCCTCTCTCCTCCTCTCCCCTCCTCTCCCCTCCTCTCCTCTCCTCTCCTCTCCTCTCCTCTCCTCTCCTCTCCTCTCCTCTCCTCTCCTCTCCCTTCCCCTCCCCTCCCCCCAATGAAACTGCAAGGCCCTGCTGCTCCGACTCTGACAATCCATGATGATAACTCTATTGTTCAGTGCAGTCCACCTCTCTCAGACTGGGCAAGTGTGAAGAATGAAATGACAACCAGAGTGTGAGCTGAAGTGAGGGAATCGCAAGCAGGGAGACAGGAGAAATCTTTTAAGAATTTATTGACAGCCTCTGGCACTGGGGCATAGCTGCAGCTTGAGGAATGGCAGCAGCTAACAGACTGACAGACTGACCTGACGGGCTGCTGAGAGGGGTGGGCTGGCTGGCTGTCCCTTCTGAGTTTTGACTTTGGACTGACCATGAATCTAAGAAGTAAAATCCCAAATAGTGACAGACGGTAATAAATAACTCTTTTTCAGCTTCTCTTTTCTCCCTCCCCTAGACCCTTAGGCATTCAGCCTACTTTCTGTTCCTTTGAACAGCTTTCTCATTATACCCTACCCATCACTCAAAGTGCAGTTCAAATGCCAGCTCCTGCTTGAAGCCCTACATTGTCTCTGCAGTTGAAATGCTGCTCTGTGTTCTTCCAGTGTTTGGTTTGGATTTCACTGAGTGCAGATTGTATTCTACCAGGTGCTAGTATTATTATATATATGTCTGCTTTCTTCTGCTGGAACCTAACTAAGCCACTTGAGAGGAGGGACCATATCTTTTCTGTTTTTCTACTTTTCTCTCAGTGCCTAGAGTAGTGTCTTGCTCAGAGTAGGAGTTTGGTAAATAAGGTACGAAAGCCTAATATTTAGGCTCTGTGGTCAGAAACACAGACTCAATCTTGGCTGCTGGATCTACTAGCTATGTGATTTTCAATGCATTATCAACCTTTCTAAGCCTCAGTGTTTATTATTAGTTAATTTGTTTTAGGATCAGATGATAAAATCATGCACAGTTCTCAGTGTAATAATACCTGATGCCTGGTAAGCACTGAATAAATGTTAAAAACAATGTTGCTTTGTGTCTAATTATATGCGCACATTCCTTTCTTTATTATATAGAAAATGAGTTTATGTGTGATGATAAAAAAACAGGGCTTTGTGGATGACAGCTTAATGATGGGCCAGAAATGTATTGACCCAAATTAGAAAATAAAAAGGACTCTGCATCTTAGATTTAGAGAGATATAGAGAAAAGGTGACTGATGTTGGAAAGCAGCAATTGCGAACTAATTATAAAGAGAAAGCCTGAGGTAAACAGAAGAAATTTAATTAAGAAGGACAGTTGCACTGGCTGTTCAGAATGACATATTTGATTTTTCAAAGAAACAAAAGGGAGTGTGAGGGGGGAAGAGTCAGAAGTAAAGATTAGGCAAAACTGAGAAAAATTCAGAGAGAAGAATCTTTTTGTGGAATCTGTCCCTGGACCTGAGTGTGTGGAGATCCCTATGCACAGGTACCTGAGGTTTGAGCAGCCCACTCAGAGGCCCGGGGCTGTGCCTGGGATAGGGTCTCACAGCGGGTCCCACCAGAAGGGGACAGGCATCCTTGGAGCCCGGGAAAGAGGGGTCCTATTTTCTCCAGGAGTGAGAAAACCCACACTAAAAGTCCGACTCGTCTGTTAACACATGCCAAGTGCAAGTCGGTGACTAAGCTCTAAACTAGCAATTCGCTTGTTTCCCTAGAGCCAGAAATTTCAAAATCCTTATAATGTTTGCAAGTCGGTCTTGGTTTCTAAAGCACCTGTGAAATAAACGAACCAATGTTCTGATAATGTAGGGATTTGAGAATGGATGAAGCTTCATGTGAAGCCAAATAATTACAAGGTTGCTTGCTGAACCTGGAATTAAGCTATAATATTTCATTAATTCTAAAACACATGTATTATCACATTTTAATATCTCCAAAGTTATGATATATATTAGACGATGATGTCTTATAATCATGTTCACCAGTCAGCAATCAAGATGTGTTTTTTTAAAATCTGTATACGCATAAAATCAGAAGCACAAGCATCAAAACTTACGAAATGGGTCAGCATCTTGTGATAAAATCCAGGGACAAGTGTGAATAAGTCATTTAAGCCATGTGAACTCAGGATGACCTTGATGGCACAGGAATTGGCAAAGAAGAGCATCAGTGACTCTTAGGCAAATGTGACCAAAAAGAATCAGATTTGTAAAGTGCAAAAATTTCAAAAATAATTATTTCACTTGTATTTTTCAGTTTACATGTGTACAAGATAAAAATGCCTAAATTGGTTTCTATCAACTAAGACTCAGCAAGAAGCTATTTATACATGTGGCAGAGAAAGACAGGGGCAGTGGAATAGTGCTGTGACCTGGGACTGGTGACAGCAAAGCCTTTGCTGCCACTGGGCCAACGGGCAGGGGTGCAACTAGAAGCCAGAGGGAGAGAGTTATGAGACCAGGCTTAGGGCGGTAACTGTAAGAGGAGGAAGGATGCAAACAGCCAGTGACCCTGCAGGGAGGGAGCTGGGGCAGTAAATATCCCAGCGCTTGCTCGCCCACCCGCCTGCAGCTCCCGCTCGCGTGCTCTCTCTCTCTCTCTCTCTCTCTCTCTCTCTCTCTCTCTCTCTCTTCTCTTGCAGGGGCTCTACATCGGTCAAACCCAGTTGCTAGCCAGGGGTCAGAGGGTCCATTTATGTAATCTACCAGTTCTCAAGCTTGGTCTCAGGATTCCATTACACTCTTGGTCTGTGGTTTCTAGAAGCTTGCAGTAGAGAAGAAGGGGTAAGTCAACTGTATAAGTAACAGCAACTCAAAAGCATAGCGTAATTGCAGCTTGTTTTTTCTTCTTTAGTGATATATAAGATGAAGTGCATATTTGAATTGATTCTTTGAGCTTGCTTCTGTAATTTATGACAAGGAGAGACCATCAAATGCATCACATGTTGAAGTGAACTGATGCATCCCATTCCATGATTGTGTGGAACTGCCCTGGGACCAGACAGGTCAGGGTCTTCAGGACAGATTTCTTGCTTCCTAGGTGGAACCCAAGTATATTTATCTTAGAAGCACTTGGTTTTCTAACCTTCCATTGCTAATGAATCTCCCTTCTGAGAGATGTTTTATCTTTTAAGCTTATGAATGCACAAATGAATGAGAGCGAATAAATATTAATGGCCTAGAAGCCATTGTGCCTGCTTCAAGGAACTTTGCCTAGCCATTCTGATAGAATGATTTTATACTTTAACGTTCACAGGGCAGTTTTATTTCATTTCCAACTTTCTTTTATCCTTGAGAGGAAAGATCATTTTACTGTCACCTCTGTCCTCCTTGCCCTATGTATTTATAGACTTAATGAGGAAATGGAACTGACCAATATACCCCAGTGCCTTCCGTCACTCTCCCACATATGCCCAGCCAGGCTTCTCCAGTCACGGATCAAGAGAAAGGTTAGTGTCATCTGCAAACTGCAATTACTTGAGTTTATATTTGCAAGGGCCATGGTACCCTAAGAGCTATTCTTCGAGAGGATTAGAGCTTCAGCTGATATTGGATTCTCTTATTTGTTTCTATAAATTTTTAACAGCTTGAAATGGCATGACGGTCTGTGGAGAGCACAATATAATGTCACTAATCCTGTTGATCTTACATTGCTTTACAGAGGCAAGAATAGCAATAAATCCTTTTATGTGTAAATCAGGAGAGATGTTAGCCATTTCTCTGCAAGGACATATCTTATTACTAGAGTGGCTGATATAAGTGAGAATTCAAGTATTACATTTGAAATGTCTTTTTCTCCTTCCCTCTGCTCATGCATGGATTCTCTTCCTTATTCCATTTCCCCTTCCCCATATAATTGTACTTTTTCCACTTGTCTATCTATCTGTCTATCATCCATTTATCTATCTATTGACCTGCAAAATCTCAGTGTCTGGCCATCCTGCCATTTTAGGATACATTTCCGCACGGCATTGTGACAGATACCTTTGGAGAGAACATAATAAAACTTGATCCCAGTTTCTAAGAGCTTTCAGTCTAGTGGAAGGGATAAGTCAAGTAAACAAGTAACAAACTCAAGGGTGAATTTGATAGATTATTGGTTAATGGCAAGGGCGCAGCAGATAGATAGGATTCTATGCTGTACAACCCCAGGCAAATCTTTTGCTCTCTCTGAACTTCAGATTCCTCATCTGTAATACCAACCAACTACGTATAGCTATCTTGACGATTAAATGAAGCATAAAGTATTCAACACATGCTATTTATTGTCATAAGTAACATCATGATTTGTGCTCCAAAAGATATATAAACAATAACCAAACTGATCCTTAAATTATTGTTGATGGTAAATTTGCCCCACCACCAATAAAATGTATAAAGTTTGGTTTTCCTTTGTGTGTACATTAGGACAGGCTGTTTTCAGAAATGAAGCTAGCCAAGGGTCCCTGAGCAGTTGCCAGCATTATGCAAATGGTAAAGTTGTGTCTTCACACAAGTGATATGACTATGATTGAGAAAAGATGCTCTTGTAGTTCTCTTTCTTGTGCTGGCAAATATGTTTCAACTACCCCTACTCTTATAAACAATGATATCCAAATGTGCTAGATTTTTAGAGCTGAAATTTATCCAGACCAAAGATGGTCATTTCCATCTTAGGTCATCATGCTGCTGTACTTGGTTCCCATACAAATGAAGCCCCACTGCCTTCAGCCATTTGCAGGTTGGCCATTATCTGTGCCTAGTTTCTTCCCATCGTCTAATATACTGGTGTGAGTTCCATCACTTTTAACTCTTGCAACCCCCAACTGCCATTCCCACCCTGCCATTTCAACACAGATATTTCAATTGGTTTGTGGGGCAAGAATGGGTCACAGTCTCCAGAACTTCAGGGAACCAGGGAGCCCAATCTACTTTGTGACTTTGACAATCTGGAGTTCCCACTGGAAGAGAGGAACAAGGGAAGAAAATGTAAGGAGCCTAGAATCAGAACTAGGGCCAGAGGTGTTCTGAAATTCTGATTCTCGGCTCCTTACACTGTTATACTGAATATAAATTACTGAGATTTTTAGGGTCTAATTCATACATCTCTGTAGTAAATGAATTATGCCAAATAATCTCAGGTTTTCATTTACCAGTTCATCCATTTAAAGCGCCCACTGTGTATAAGGCACTGTGCAGAATTTGAGACACATTTCTTTAAGGAGCTACACACATGAGCACACACACACACACATGCACCATGGCTCAGAATGTTATAAAAGCCATAATAAAGATATAAAATGTAAGGGAGCCACTGCTGTTCTGTTATGGATCTTTAAGGTACTTCTCATTTCTAATTAGAAGGCCAAATCTATGATTTGTCTCTTAAAGTTCACTCACATATCATGGAGCATCACCTTGTTGAGACATTTTCATTTTCTCATCTCCTCTGGAAAATGAGGCAAATGAATCTAATAGCTATTTCAAAGGATTTTCTTTTAGACCAGAGGTGGAGAAGATTACAGGAGAAAATATAAGAGGATACATAGTTCAGTTGTCACATATTTATTATCTTACTTGTCTTCCAAACTCATTGTGAGTTGGCCAGTGAAGATACCCTTGTCTCCTTTCGATACAGAAGGAATTAAGACTCTCAGAGGCAGAAGCACTTGCTGGAGAAAAAAATCAGTGTGAGATGCTCACCGTAGTACTATGAATGTGATCTACAGAGAAATCACTTCTGTTCATTCTCCAAACTCCAAACTCGCCTTTTGCCATTAATTTTTTTTTCTGCTCTAGTGGAGGAGATAATGTATGGTGACATGAGTTTCTCAGTTAATAATCCCTATTTGAGTTGAGGTTTGAGTGCTTAGAATAAGCTCAGCCAGAAACATTTTCTCCTACCGATAGGTGGCAGAGGAAGCAAATTTGTCTGAGAATGCAAATCAAATGTACAAGGAGGGAGCTGGGTTGGGACCTCCTGTTTGTCAACCTATATTTATTAGACATCTACATTGCAAAGTCCACTGCAAAGGGATAAAATCTCAGATAAGACACAGTCTCTACATTTTTTGGAGTTTCCATTTAGAAGATTCAGAAAAAGACTTTTCTCTTTGATGACAAGAAATATTATGCAAACGATTGGTAGAGTAAGGAAGCATAAAGAGCAACATATAACTTTGTTAGAGAAGCTCTGCATTGCTTATCCTCCTGTGATTTAACGCACTCCTTATTTCTAACTCTTTAGACAACTCCTCTGCCATTGAGAAACCAGACTCTGCTGATAATAAACCCTAGATAAACAAATAAACCAAACAAACATACAATAAAACCCTAAATTGTTGGCTCAGATGGGGGGCCCCCAGCCTTTTCCGAAAAAAAAATGTCCTCCTGTTTGTCTATCAGCTGACACTGCTTGAAAACTCCAGTACTTCCTCTCCAGACAAGTCCCCTGTTCCATCCTTTGAATCACCAAAGAAAAGCCATTGAAACTATTTGTGATTTTTAACTTACGTAAAGACAATACAACCTGTGAAATATATTTTTAACTTGTCTAATTACATGTTGAATTATTAAAAGGCAAGGAAGAGGGGCAGGGACAAAAATGCTAATGAACTCTTATATTCCAAAACCCAGCAAAATTAATGTCACCTCAGTGAAGATTTTTCTCTTTTTAATTCAATCTTCTTCTACTCTGGGCTCCCATAGCACATTGTACCTTCTGCCGTTATATACACTTATCTTGGGCTCTTTTAACTAATTTTTTAAAATCTACATTTTGCCCACCAAACTGAGATCTTGGATGCCATGACCATCTTATACTTAGTCATCCTGATTCTACAGTGCCAAATGCAGTAATCATTTATTATTTGTTGAAGAAATGAGTTTGTAAATAGAAAAATGGGTAAAAAGGAAGAACTAAACTGCATTGCCACTTTTTTAGAGAAATGTGGAGGTGACCTTGCAGAAATTGAGACATGATAGAAAACTCAATGACATAGCTTTTGTGACACATCAGCTATAACATGTTTTAGAGCCATATCTGGTTCATATCTGACTCTGTTATATATTCGCAAATAATTTCAGATCTTTGAGTTTGTTTATTCACATAAAAAGGGGAAAAATAATGCTCCACAGAACTGTTACCAGCTTAAATAGCTAATAAACAGCTTTAAGTCATACATTTAAACAATATATACATAAAGGATAATGACTGCTGCTCTTATCTCTGTGATAAAACATTTTCTCTTTTAGATGATATGGGACATCTTTACAGCCATCAAAATAAGCAAACACATCAAAAGCAGTTTATTTCTTTGTAGTTTGTGGGAACAAATGTAACAGCTTTTCTTCAGTATCCCCCTGGTTTTGCCACCATGAAAGTAGAGGCAATTTTGCAGGTGAAAAATTGGTGTGCTTATTGCAGGAAAAAAATTTATTTGCATTTGTGATTTATTTTTATGATTTACTTTTATGAACAATTTGGAAATAAGAAGGGCTTATTTTATGCAGCGGTAATTTTTACACTAAATTAGAAAAAGTATTTTCCTAAAGATCCAATATTGTATTATCTATCCGATAGCTCTTAGATATTTTCTTTTTTTTTTTCCTTTTTCTTTTTTGGAAGATTTATAAATTAAAGTTTAATTTGGTGGAATATTATTTCAAGCATGACTTTAAGTTGAAGTGGAGGTCTGTGAGATTTTGAAAATAGAGAATCCTTTTGTCAAAGAAAAATGTTCAAAATACGTTTATTATTTAGCAAGGTGCTTATACAATGATTCAAGAACTGTGGCTGGAAAATGGGAGGACTGCCAGCCTAAGTTAAATTGGCTGTGTTTTCCAAGGCTATGCAGTCTTCTCTGTCCCAGTTAGTACTGAGTCCTGGTAGCTGCATCCTTGGCTGTTAGGTTGAAACATACAAGAATGAACAAATGTCTCATCAAATAGCTAGGATGGTAGAACTTATGGGCTTTAGAGTCAGACACTGGAACTTACCATAAGTAAAAGACCATAAAACAAAAGGAGTGACACAGTTTTCACCTGTTGAAGTAATCTCAATGCCTTAAAGCAGCAGTTCCCAACCTTTTTGGCACCAGGAACCAGTGCTCCGATGAGCATCTAATGCCTGATGATCCGAGGTGGAGCAGCTGCAAATACAGATGAAGCTTCCCTAGTTCTCCTGCTGCTCACCTCCTGCTGCGTGTGTGGCCAGGTTCCTAACAGGCCACAGACCTTTACCAGTCCTCGCCCCGGGGTTGGTACCCCTGCCTTAAAGTTACTTTATTTGAGGACATGCAGCTTTAAGCCCATGCTTAAAAATGTACTGTGATTTTATCACCCCCAAAGCTGTCTTAAGCTGTATCTGAGAGGATTGATCCTGATTTATGTTTGTGGAATGAGATTTTCTTCTCAAGTGCTTGGGGGCTTTCTTTCCATGGTGCCCAGTGAATGCTTCAAAATGAAGCCTTCTTGGTTTTTAATCCTTTCCTTTTCTTAGAATTGCCTCTTGTAATTTCTTCTTTTTTACTGTTACAAAAAATCAGAAGGCAAGAGGAAAAAGCAGAAGGAATCTAGTTGCAAACTTCAGCGCAGGTGTTTGAGAAGCCAGCTGCTGTAATCGGTTATTAAAAATGGCACTGCATTTCCCCCACAGATTGAAAATTGACCTTTCCTCTCAACATTTTCCTCTGAGGCTGGAGGAATTAACAAATTAATTGATTTTAATAAATGACCATTTAAACATGTTCAACTGCTAGTTTCAAAGAGAAACAGAAGTGTTTTGGAAACATCTATCTCCTGAACCAAAATTTGCATAATCTAACTGGTGCAGCGTGTGAGTGATGGAGTTTAAATAGCAAATCATTCAAAATTTGTTCTCGATATAAATTTTTCTCATCAAGAAATCTCACACATTCTTTAGCATAAATTGCAGCCTATTGTAATGAAATTCATAAGTGAAATACTCTCTGTGTTAAGCTGTTCTTAACTGATAAGTCTGATTGGGAAGTCTGAAAAAGATCACTGGCTAGCCAAATGTAACTATTTGGGAAAAACAGTTATTATTAACTTTATTCTCAACCACTCTGGTGATCTTTAGAACACCCAAGAATCCTTTAGTGGTTTTTGGAATATTGTAGCAATATGAATGATGCAAGTTAGAAGGAGAAAATAGTGTTGATCAATAGAAATAACCAGACTATGGATAAGAGCAGTCTTAGACTTCACCGATACTAACTTTTTAAAGGAAAATTTGGCAATACTTTGAGAAATTTTTTTAATGTGCCTATCCTTTGGCACATTTTTAAAAATAGAATTCCTAAATGAAATTTAGGATATGTGCAAAGATTCACTTATAATGATGTTCATTGTAGGATTATTTATGATAGAAAAAATTGGAAGCAATTCAAATATCCAACAATGGGTGCTGGTTAAATAAATCATAAGATAAATTCCTACAATGCTGTATCATTCGTCTTGAAATGTATTGTTAAGTAAATGAAAAAAAATTTACCAAAAGTGTGTTGGCTCAATTCATTTTCATATTTTGCAATGAAGGCATATAAAAAGTCTTGAAAATATACTTTAAAGAGTAACTAATAATGTTTTTTTATGTCATGGGCTTAAAGGTGTTTCCTTTTTATCTTTTTGCTTCATGATATTCTCTACTGTCTGTCTCTACAATAAATATGCATTACTTGTATAACACAATTGCTGCTTGGCTAACACACTTCCACTTTGAAATAGCTCAGAGCCTCTCAGTCCACCTCTAAGAGTAAGCCATAGTGACCTCCCTGGGCATAACCGATCTCTTCATTCTAGAATGTGAAATTGTATTCTCCTTAGAATCTGAAGATTTTGCAGATGTGATATCTTAACACTTTCTCATTTGTGATATCTTAACAAATCTTATCATCTTTTAAAATGTATCTTTCAAAACATTTCTTCAAAGTACTATATGACACATGTTAATATTTTAAATTAAAAAAAAAACTTGTAATAATATTATTAGAGCATCTCTTGTGATAACTGTTTATATAATTAGGAACATCCAGGGCTTGGAATCACTTCCTCATATAGTAGATTTACTTTAGCATCTACTGCATGGATTTGAATCACTTCGGTATGGACACTGGGGAGTGATCCTTAGAATTCTTTTCCGGGGATTGTAATTAAGAACCAAAATATTGTCAAAAGTAAGGTCAAGGGTATTCAGTAAGGAAAAATCTCCCCCATCTTCATTCCTGTGTTGGTAGCCCTTGTCCTTAAGTTCCGTGAATGGGCCAGCAGACTCTTCCTACCTCCGTTACACATGGAGTCCAAGAGTCATGATCTGGTCAAAGGGCAAACAGCTATGTATTTGGGGCTATAATGGAAAAAAACAAAAACAAAAAATTACCCATTCTTCAGGTGTATCATTTTTGTAATTTTCCGAAGAGCCTTATTCTCAACCATTGCTGTGCCTGATGCTCACATTGTATATCAAGGTTTCCTACTGCGTTGCATTGTAATGCTTATCGACCTTAACCCCATCAATACTATATATACTCTTATTGCTGAATTTACATTGACTTGTTGGCTAGGTCCTTAGAGGGATGTAAACCTGGAATTAATATGATTAAAGTCTGGAGAAACAATTTCCATCAAGATTGGATTAAAGTACTTTGCTTTGGTGTGAATTAAATTGAAAATTCATTTGCTTGGCTTGGTTCATTCAGACCGCGGGTATGGTTTATGCTCACTGAGTAAATCCCAGATTTTAATTTACTCAGAATTCTGTAGATTTTGCCTTCAACAACTAACTCTTTTACTAATTTACTATTCAAATAAAACCTACTGAGCTTAGGAGATCCCACAGTAAGACCGAGATTCCCAAGACACTACAGCAAATTTCCCATGACATCTCCTTATGAACATGTTCAATCCTCCCAAATTCCTGTCCTCTCACAGGCCAAGTTAGAGGTTTTTCCTCCATGATAATACATTACCTCGTAGAATCTTTATCATAGCACTCGTGATATTATGTTCACTGTTTTGTCCATTTCACTTGGTAGACTTCAAGCTTCTTGAAGGTCAAGACTGTGACTTATTCATCTTTTCATATCCAATCCTATATCTGCCATAAAATAGGCAGTCAATGCATTGAGTATATATGGAGTAAATGGGGACATAACTGTAAGAATTGGATATTCTCCTTGTGAAGAAAAGCCATAGGATGGAATGTCCATTTATTGTTAGGAATAGCCTTATGTCTGGACCGGTAGTGATAAAAAGTAAGAAAGGAAAGCAATGATATTTTACAGTGCTTATTTAATGATATATAAGGATGGAAGAAAAGCTGGATTTTTTTTTCATTGTGTAAGTCAATTTGATAAAGTGGATATTTTACAACTCTTCTGGGGCATTTTTATGCATATGCGGTTACTGCTCAATCTTGTCAGATAAAGTTTTTTCAATAAAATTGTAGCTAGCTTCTGCAAAAAGCTGATATCATTCTGCCACTCAGAAATCTTACACCGTATCAGCCAGCACACCCAAGCTTGTCTGGAGCAATGAGCAGTCAGTACAGCAGCAGATTTCATTTCAAAACTGCAGTATAATTGAATAAGCTTTTACTTTCTTAAGCACTAGATAAAACACTGTTTGAATGTATCATTACTAAAAAAAAAAGTCTCTCTGTGTTTTTTTTCTCTCTCATATTTATTTATTTCTACAACCTAAGAAGCTCTAGTCATCACACATAATTTAGAGGGGAAATGTCTTGTAATGACAGGATCAAGGAACTCCTAGAGGTAGCCTTAAGTTCATATGGAAAAACACGTTGTATTAAAATTCTGTCTTTAGCTCTAGGACTTGGAGGGTATATGCTAGACACTTTCTCATTCTTAGAGGCCAGTGCAATAGCAAAAATATGACAACCGTAAATTAAGCATTAGTCAAAGCACCGGATTCCTGGTGTTGGAGATAGAAAGAGGAAGGAGCTGAAATGTGTTATATTTAGGGGCTCACAGTCTAGTAGGGAAAACAAACAATATGACAAATTATGAAAATACCCATGGGAGATTTGAGATCCTAGAGGAGGGACATATAATTTTTCCACATCTTCTTTTGCAGTTACATTTGTTTGGGGATTTTATCACCTGTAACCAAGAGCCTTGGCTAGAGGTATAGTCTCTTAGTCCTAGTAATACTGGATTCCCTATTCTCCTGTTTTGAAGCTGGTCACTTGGCTCTCCTTGTTATACATTCCTGTCCCTTCCAAACCACACAACCCAGTGACAGAATTCTATTGTGAAGTTGCTAAATGTAGCTGTTGGACTGGGACTTAGGTCTATTGTTTCAAAAGGTCGGCAGATTTATTGTGGTGTCATAGATTTCAAGAGGACACCTAGCCCTCTCTGGTTGTCACTTTAAGGGGCAGTCAGAGCAGATTAGGTCCAGTGGAATGGAAATTTAATAAAGTGAGTATTTTATATTTATTTAATGACCATCCTTAGCCCCTTCTGGGTGTCAGGCACTGTGCTAGGAGCTGGAAATGTTTGAATGCTCTCATGTAATTGATAGTCAAACAAGGGAGGCTGACACGAAACCACATAGGTACACTGCACTGTCATGGAAGCTAAGTGGAGGCTGTGGGGATGTGGACATGGGTGCAGAGAGGCACCTGGAGAACTGAAGAAACCTCCACGAAAGAGGTGACATTTCAGATGGGTCTTAAAAGATTGGCACTTCATCGAGGAGTATGGAACAGCCTGTTCAAAGTCATTGGCATGGGAGAGAATGCAGTGTGACTGGGGAATGATTTTAGTGTAGCCGTTGGAGGAGGAAAGAGGGTTCAAGGGATTGAACAAGTTCTGCTTGAGATGTTGGTGGATTATTCTCTTCCTAACTGTGCATTTCCTGTTGTGTTTCTCTTCCTAGAGGAGAATCTCCACTTCTTTTTTCTGCCAGATGCCAGATTTTTAATAACTCACTACTCTCAAAGTTTTACTTTAAACATGTATTCAGGAAAAAAAATGTTTCATTTTTGACCCTGACTGTGGAGGCTAAATGTATTAGGTGGTATCCAACTGCTCTGAAAGAATTAATGTAATTTTTCTAAGTGAGACTTCCTTTACTCAGTTAAAGCATGTGGTGCCTCCGATTCATAGTTTTACCATCATACAAAATGGAGCCTTGCAGCCTTACACAACTCCTCTAGTCATGTATTTCACACCTGTACAATGGTCCCAACAGCTTATAGTCATCACAGAGCATCTTTGTGGTTTTAAAGTGAAATTCTTACATGGCGAATAAGAAGATTCTTACTACAGCATTTACAATTTTTCAAGATTAAAAAATGAACAAATTTTAGCAAGATGAACTAAACTAGTGATTCTCAAGCCAGATGCACCTCAGAACAGCATATGGAACTTGTTATAAATAAGGGTGGGGGGGGCAGTTCTGGAAGTCAAAAACTTAAAAAAAAAATTCCACAGATGACTTTGGTGCCAAGTTTATAAATTCCATGATCCAATGACCTCTTATGGGTATGTATGTCTGGTCATAAGACTGTTAAGTGATTTACTCTTTCTCTTTTTAAAGGTTTTTTTTTTTCTCAATACATTTTGTCAAAAATTAAAATTTGTTTTCCTTTTGGTGGTAAAGTCTACAATATTGTTTTCTTGTTCTCTGCTTTCAAGCTTTCTGTGTAAATGTTTTGCTAAATAAGAGGTCTAGCTAAATAAGTGACCATTGGAGAGGAGAGGAGAGGAGAGGAGAGAGAGAGGAGAGGAGAGGGAGGAGAGGAGAAAGGGGTATCTGAGCTCCATTTGGTCCAGTCCCCAAATTTTGAGTCTTCTAGTCCAGGTACCATGTGAATAAAGAGCCCATCAAGATGATCCCAGCCTTAATCATTGTCTGCTTGCAGCTGTATGAGAGAGCCTAAGTGTGAATCACCTAACTGAGCCTAGTCAACCCTCAGAAACTGGAGAAATTAATATAAACAATAAATAATTATTATTTATGCCATCATTTTTGTTATAACAGATAACTAGAACAGAGCTTAACATCTAAGGTATTATTCTAAGGATCTCTTAGATACATAACTCATTTACTGCTGACAGCTCTATTATTCCTCCCATTTTACAAATTGCACAGTTGACATACTGAGAAGTTAAATGCATCAGGCGGCTTCTTTTCTGAGTAACAAATTACTCCCGAATCTAGTATAAATAATGATTCTGCTGATTTGGGCCTGGCCCAACTCATCTTAGCTGGCTTTACTCATGCATCTGTTGGGAAGCCTACAATGGCCTCACTCACGTTTCTGGCCATGGACACATTGTCATCTGGTGACACTAGGGTGACTGAGCCATGTGATCTCTCATTATCTAGCAGGCTAGTCTGGCTTGTTCACTCGGTGGTGGCACCGTTCCAGAAGGAGTGAAGCATTTGAGGATTCCTGAGGCCTAACCTTGGGACTGGTACGATGTCATTTCTGCCATATTTTGTTCATTAGAGCAGGTCACAAGGCCAGCCCAGAGTCAAAGGGTGAGGAAAATACAATCTACCTCTTGATGGCAAATTGTATCACAGGGGTGAGACTGCGAGGAGAGAGATTCCTGGGGCCATTCTGCAACACAATAGACCATATTACATAACTTGCCCATTGTTACACAGTTGTAAGTGACAGGGGCAGGATCTGAACCCAGGAAGCAGGGCTCCAGAGGACATATCCTTCACTACTAAACTACAGTGCCTCTGACTGTATAATAGCTATTATCACCTCTCAGTGAAAACTGCCTTAAAAGAGTGCTGGCTCCCATATCACATCAGGAGCTCAAGGTTTTCACAGTATGTTAGAGCAGATAGTTTGAATCTTTGCTTTACTACTTACTAGCTCTTTATTCTTGGGTAAATTATTCAAACTCCTTGAATCTCAATTTTTTCATATGGAAAATGATACTTTTGTAAGAATGAAATAAGGTAATAAGGTAAGTCAGTTTTGCTATAATACAACATGCATTTCTAAAAATCACTGTGCTATGCAGAATGACACAACAAAAATCACAGGGCTTATGGAAAAGTGAAAATAGAGGCATGACATTAAAACATTAGTGACATACATTTAAAAAAGAATAGAACCCTAATGAAAACAGTAGTACAATTTTACATGATAAGTGGTTAAGAAATACATAAATAAAACAATAAATATGCTTATGGGAGAGGGTGTCAGAAGGGTTACAGCTTGTGAATTATTGTGGAGTGGTGGATGGGGAGTTGTCTGAAATTGGATGAAAAATTATGGCACTAGATATGGATGAGTTGACTCATAACAGATAGGGACCTGAGACAGGTGGTAGGTGTTTGAAGTATGTGGTTGTATGCACTTTGTGTATTCCTAAGCAGTTTGTTTTAGCTGAGTGAAGTTTTTTCATTTTTACCTAGTGTTTCTTACAGACAAAATTGTGTATAAGCACACGATATTCACATTATGTTTAAATTGTTCCCTAATATATCAATACATTTGTTCCAAAACAAGAATTTAAACAGAATTGACTAGAGTTGTTAGCATAGCACTTATTGCCACTCAAGAAATATTAGCTTGTTACTATTAATAATGAGGCATGTTTCATGCAAAAAAAAAAAAAGACATATTCTAGTCAACTGTATTAATGTATGTAAAGAGAGAATATGTGGGTATCTGGCAAGGAATCTAGAAAACGCAAGGCCAATTCACAAGAATTGTCGATGTGCTTCCTGCACTGGCCAGAGAATCCAACAAGCATCCTGTATTCCTGGCAGGTAAATTTTGACTTGGAAATAGATGTGTCAGGCCTAATGACACCAATTATTAAGGTCATCCAACTTTCTTCCCTGCTCCAGATATGTGCTCGGTGAGCAAACTTCTGATTATGATTTACCTCCTTATGTCATTAGGAGGCTGCATTCTCCTGCTGACATAAACGTTCGGAACCACCTGGCAGTTATATTTCTCAGTGTAAATTGCTAAACTGGCACTCTGCTTTGTGGCACTCAGTCTCTTGTGAATTCCCAGGGATTAATCAACTACAAGCACACTGACATGTTCCATTTTCTGAATCTGCAAAGCTGAGGAGCAGGTGCTGGAATGCCATGACCCTGAGAAGTGACTGCTCTCTGCCAGGCCTAACGGCTGCATCCCTAGTGACACATTTACCCATCCTCCAACCACAAGAGTGCCCACATGTAATTGCATCATCTGGACACATGTGCATATGAGCAGATACAAAGTAGGCCCTTTCTAAGGTTTCTATTCTTTTTTAAAAAAAAATGTGTGTCACTCTTCTGGAATTAGGATCAGTTTCTTCGTTCACTAGTACATCCAAAAGCTGGGATCTCAACTTCAAGGCATAACATCTTCACTTATAACACTGGATTTTGGATAGCTGGCTTTGAATGAATATGCACTGGAAAATACTTATTTTTTTCTCTTCAGGAGGTAAATTACCTTAGAAAGAAAAGAATATGTCATTCAGCTGTATACTCTATTCCCTATTCACCCTGAACCAAATCTGAACTAACAAAAGCGCTTGTGATTAGTGTCACCAAAGACGGAACTTTGAGAGAAATACACTCTTCTTATTTTGCTTTATTGTAATACTGTCAGACATCTAACTCCATGACTGGGTCTGAATTTTGAAGATGTCAGGTTTGTAATCTTTTCTCTTATCAATTGAGAAAATTTGTAGGCTTTAGCTATGAATGAGCATGTACTGGTACAAACAAATGAGAGATGTTTGCAGATATTTATTGTAGTATAAAGGCAAAAATAATTGGTCATTTAGTAAATTGGAACCATGATCATTATCTGAAAATTTTCAAAACTTGCAAAGTTCAATATCCGTCTTCCCATAAGAATACCTTAATATTTAAGCTAATTTAATTGTAGTTTGCGTATTTCTAGAATAAAACACCAATTCTCTATGGTTGCGTGTATTTTCAATGTCTTTAAGTATTCACTCTATAACAATTATTTGTTCAATAAAAATTTATTAAATACATTAATTGAATTCCAGGCACTATATTAGGTGCTAAGGATATAACAACTGTATGATCCTTGGTCTCTAAGTCTGGTTGAGGCAAAAATACAAATAAATAAACTTATTATACCAATTCATTTATTCATTCATTCAACAAATCTTTTTTGAGCACATAAGTGTCAGGAGGTATTCTAGACATGGGAAATGTAACAATGAATCTGAGAGACAATCTCCCTGCTTTGGAAAGTTTGCATTGTAGGAAACAGTCAATGAGTAAGTAGATAAATAAACAAGATAATTTCAGATGGCCATGAATGCTATGAAAAAAAAAAGCAGGATGAATTGATACAGAATGAGGAGGGAGAGTAATGCATTAGCTGGGATTATTAGAGACAATTTCTCTGAGTAGGTGACATCTATGCTGAGATCTGAATATTAGAAAGGGACCATTTGGGAGGATCTGTAAGAGTTTCCCATGCAAGGAGCAGCAATTCCAAAAGCCCTGAGACAGTAAGTTTGGCATATGGGGGGCACTGTAAGCAAGCTGGTGAGGCCGGAGCAGGACTGCAGGATACACCGTCAAAGGTATGGGCAGAGACCTGACGACCATGGTAAAGCACTGGAAATTTATCCTAAATGTGATAGGAGCTGCTAGAGTTGCGGTGAGGATGGGGTTGTTAAACACTGAAATGACCTGACTCTTGTTTTTAAAAGATTTCTTTGGCAGCTTGTGCAGAGGTTAGATGGACATGGGTGAACAAGGTGGCTTTTGTTATAATTCACGGGCGGGGGGTGGTGATGGTGAGCACAGTCTCAGCTATGATTAGGATTACAATGTAATTGGTGTTCTGAAAGTTGTACACACAAAAAAAGCCACAAGAGCACAGATGTGTGTGGGATCAATTCTGCTTTGAAAGGTTGGGAGGTGATCAAGAGGAAGATGTGGACTCTGCATGTCAGACTAGAGCAGAGGGACAAACTTCCGCAAGGGATCAAAGGTAAACATTTTAGATTTTGAGAGATACATGTTGCAACTATTCAGCTCTGTTGTTGTAGCTCAAAAGCAGCCATAGACAAAGTGTCAATAAATGGGTGTGGCCCTGTTCCAATAAAACTTTATTTTCTAGAATAGGCAGCCAGATATTGGCCTGTGGGCTGTGGTTTGGCGATGCTTTGTCTAGAAATTACCGTCTCCAACACTGCTGAGTTTCTTATTTTTCTGCCTGTGTATTATGCCATTTCTCTTCATCCTCACTGTTTTGGTTTTGTTTATATTAACTTTAAGAACCCAGATATTTTTGCTACATTATTTAAATAATTTACAGTATCATCAACTATGATGTCCCTCAAAAAAATCTGCTCAAAGGACTGGTCTGACTGCCTATGATAGATATGGTCTGAAACTTGCCCAAGACTCACACCAACTTCTTGATGAAAACCTACAGCAGTCTTAATTTCTTATTCACCGCTCTGACTTCTGAGTTGATTTTCTGCCACCGAAAGTGATTGATTACAAAGATATTGCAGTCATATTTTATTAGTCGTTGTCTTCGGCTCTTATATTCAATTAAATAGCAAGTTTTATTGACTCCTCCTCATAGTTTTCTGTCCATCTATTACCTTCCACATAAGTAAGGACCCAACTAGCAGACAAAATACTATAAGTATTTAAAATCAAACGGAGTGAATTGATATCGCCAGTGCTGAAGCTAAAAGGCTAAATAGGGAGCAGCGAGATCATTCAGAGATTAGCAATAGTAAGAAGCTGCTACAGTCTGAGGCAAGAGTAGGGTGAGGACAGAGGAAGGATCTGGGCTTACCATGGCCCAGGGATTAGAGTCCCTTGGCCAGGCTCAGCCAGAAGCCAGCTGACACGAGAGCCTGTGAAACAAAGCGAGGCAGAGCAGAGCAGAGGGAGGGCGAGGAGAGGATCTGAAGGAATGAGACCCAGGGCCTGCTCCTGACCTCTCTTCAGAAACACCAAACAGCACCCTGGTTCAGGTACTTGTTGTCCTACACCTGACTGACTATGATAGCACTTTACCAAGTCCCCAGTTGCCCAAGCTAATTCATTCTTCACTCTTACACATGATTTAGTCAAATTGCCAATTTTATGGTTAAAGAACTCATGTCCTATCTCTTTCCTGAAATGTGTTCTCTCACTGCAAAAATCCACAGTAGATTATACTTCTTTTGAAACCCAGTGCTAAGCATTGATTCTAATGAGCCCTGGATACTTAATCATATATATATTTATATCAGTTCTAAACATTTCTCCAAAATAGACTGTGGGTTTCCCAAGTGCAGGGACCTCACCTTCTATTTCTCTGTGATACCAATGGTACCTACAACATGGTTGGGAATAAGTAGATGTCAAACAAAAACTCACTGAATGATTAGATTTTAAGGTGATATAATCTTAAAGGCAAAAGGAAAACCTCACTTAACTAATTTACAATCTCTCATGTAATCACAAGGAGACTCAAAAAGTCAGAAAGAGAAATTGGAATAGAAAAAATAGAGAAGGTTTTGCAGAGAGATCAAAGTAAGGAGGGGACTTGAAATCCTTTCTTAGAAGGAAATCTGAGTGAAAAATACACACACACGCACACACACACGCACGCACACGCCAGAGTGAGCAGAGAAAACCTCAGGGCCTGAGATCAGAAAGCACTCAGGTTACAGATACAGAGTAAAATGTGTTCATCATACACAGAACAACAAAACACAGGCAGTATTTGGTCTTACGGGTAAATAATTTCAAATATGCTTAGACAGTTATTAGAGAAATCTCCTGTGTCTCTCTGAGGGACCTACTACCAAGATTTGCTGTTTGTCAGAAGCAAGCCTGCCTCAGAATCAGCTTCCCTAGACCATCTGTGATGTGAGCTGTTTGGAGGAAGAGTTTGGAATTTGTCCAACCAAGCACCAGGGAGAGATTGCCTTGGAGACTGAAGTGATCAAAGCTTCCTTCTCAACCACAGCTGATTGTACAGCCACAGCCAGGCTCACCCTGGATGGTTTGGGATATCCTCCTTCGGTGATTCAGCATCTCCACAAATCAGCAGCAGCTTCAGCATTCCCAGTTTGCAACTGTGTAAACATTTTCCTGACACATCTTGGATAAGTAACAGGGCAATGTGACATGTGCCACACGGGCATTTTCATTCCGTGGCATCCATCAACAGTCCTTCCACAGCCCATATGGATGCCCCTTGTAGTTGTACCAGAAACAAGTTCTTGCCGATTTTTTCCATTATTGATGTCCTTTAAAACCAGTATCTGGCCCTCCAAACCCCGTGGTGATAGCATGAAAGACAGAACAATATCAGTAAGATCTCCGAGGCTCTGCTGAGGGAGCTCCCTCTGAAAGAGGTACCCCTCAAGGAACAAAGTCACATTCCTAGGCACAGAGAATAAGAGTGTAGGGATCTGAAAGAGGTCATCAGTGACTCCAGGTGACACTGGTCACATGACAAAAATAGTTTAGTTTATATGCTGAGACGTCATTGCCTCTGCCAACCTGCAGACCTGGGGACTTCTAAAGGGAAAGTGACCATATCTAGGACCTTCAACTTCTGGGACTTAGGAAACATTTGGTTACATGTATAAGTACTTCGGAGAATTCTCAGACATGTTGGGGGAAGGTCCGGCCTTCTTCTCTGGGTAAGAGTATTTCCAACTAACGAGCAACGGGGAATCTTCAGAGCAGTTGCACGAGATCAGTGTAGCTGCAGGCCTTCTCAGTTGGCTGTGATGCCTAGAACACCTGGGTTCCATGAAGAGTGTCTGATAGTGAGAAACGACTCAAAACTGGATCGTATCTGGTGAAAGTGAGTTCTCAAGTGATTCAAGTCTGGTCACACCTAAAGCAAGGCTTATTGAGGAGATTTGAGTTTTTTTTTCTCAATGAATGATATGACTCTTGAAGGCCCTTCTAATTACTAAATTCAAAGGTAAGGATTTCAGTAGAGTATCCTTATTCAGAAGCCCACTCGCCCCCCCTCCCCAAATTATATGTCCCTTGGACTTCTTTCTTTACTATACTGTTTAAGGTTGCATTTTTTTTTTTTTATCACATCAGCCATAACTTCTTATTTTCTTCGTTAAGAATGGAGGAGAACATAAGGACAGGTGGAAACGGAAAAGAAGCACAAGAGGAAGCTTTGGATAAACAAATCTGTAGGTTTCTATACCTAAATAGGAAGTTAGTTACACAGTTGCTTTTATTTATTATTATTATTTTTTAAGCTTATTGAGGTAACATTGGTTAATACAATTATATAATTTTCAGATATACATTATAATTTGACATTTATATATTTTATTGTGTGTTTACCACCCAAAATCCAGTTTCCTTCAGCTACCATATATTTGATCCCTTTACCCACTTCACCCTCCTCCTACCCCCCAATATTTGACCCCCTTTACCCTGTCTACCTTCCTCCTCCTCCCTCACCCTTACTTTCTGGTAACCACTAGGCTATAGTCCATGTCCATGAGTCTCTGTTTGTTTGTCCTGTTCATTTGTTGCTTTTAGGTTTATATCTCACATAAAGTGATATCATATGATTTTCAACTTTTTCTGTCTGGCTTATTTCGCTTAGCATGATTATCTCGAGGTCCATCCATATTGCTGCAAATGGCAGTATTTCATCTCTTCTTATGGCTGAGTAATGTTCCATTGTATATATGTACCACAGCTTCTTTAGCCAATTATCTATTATAGGACACTTCAGTTGCTTCCATGTCCAGGCCACTGTGAATAATGTTGCTATGAACATCGATGTGCAAATATCTTTTCAGTGGGTTTTCAAGACTTTGGGGTAAATATCCAGTAGAGGGATTGCTGGAACATATGGTAGATCCATTCTCAGTGTTTCAAGGAAGCTCCATACTATTTTCCATAGTGGCTATTACCAATTTGCAGTCCCATCAGCAGTGTATGAGGGTTCCTTTTCTCCACATCCTCTCCAACATTTGTTATTACTTGTTCTGTTGATTATACCTATCCTAACAGATATGAGATGGTATCTCATTGTGGTTTTGATTTGCATTTCTCTAATAGTTAGCAATGTTGAGCATCTTTTCATATATTTGTTGGCCATTTGGGAGTTGTTGGGACAAGTGTTTGTTCAGATCCTTTTTTTGGATTGGATTGTTTTTTTGTTGTTGTTGTTGTTGCTATTGAGTTGTATGAATTCTTTGTATATTTTAGATATTAGGCTCTTATCGGAAACGTTGCTTGCAAATATATTTTCCCATTGAGATGATTGTCTCTTTCCCTTGTTGACAATTTCTTTTGCTGAGCAGAAGCTGTTTAATTTGATATAGTCTTATTCATTTATTTTTGCTTTTACTTTCCTTGCCTTTGAGGTCAAATTCACAAATCCTCTTTAAGTCCAAGGTCCTTGATTTAGTTCCTAAGTTTTCTTCTACCTATTTTATTTTTCAAATCTTATATTCAGGTCCTTAATCCATTTTGAGTTAATTTTGGTGTTGGTTGTAGACAATAGCCTGGTTTTATTCATTGTAGGTGGCCTTCCAGTTTTCCAGCACCATTTATGTTTTTTGGCTTTTTTGTCAATAATTATTTGCCCATATAATATGAGTTTACTTCTGGATTCTTGATTCTGTTCCACTGGTCCATGTGTCTGTTTTGCTGCCAATACTATGCCATTTTGATTACTGTCACTTTGTTAGTATAATATGAAGTCAGCAGAGTGAGTGATGCCTCAACCTCGTTCTTTGTCTCAGGATGGCTTTGGCAATTCGGGTCTTTTGTGCTTCCATACAAATCTGATGATTTTTTGTTCTATTTCTTTAAAAAGCCAATGGATTTTGATGGGGATTGCATAAATCTGTATAATGCTTTAGGTAATATGGTCATTTTAACTATGTTGATTCTTCCAATCCAAGAACACAGGAATATCTTTCCATTTCTTTGTATCTTCTTCATTCTTTTAATAGGGTCTTGTAGTTTTCATTATATAGGTCCTTCACTTTTTCGTTAAATTTATTCCTAGGTATTTTTTTTTTTGTGCAATTCAAAAGGAATTATTTTTCCACTTCTTTTTCTGACACTTCATTATTAGAGTATAGGAACACTATGGATTTTTGAACATTGATTTTGTATCCAGAGACTTTACTGTATTTGCTTATTGTTTCTAGTAATGTTCTTTGTGGAGTCTTTAGGGTTTTCTATATAGAGAATCATATCATCCAATAGTGACAGTTTAACTTCTTTGTTTCCTATTTAGATGCCTTTTATATCTCTCTTGTCTGATTGCATTCACGAGGACCTCCAAGGTTACATTGAATAACAGTGGCGATAGTGGACCCTTGCCTTGTTTCCTGATTTAGAGGAAGGTTTCTAGTTTTTCACCCCTACAACGTTGGCTGAGGGTTTGTCATATATGGCCTTTATTGTGTTAAGGTTCTTTTCTTCTATACTAATTTTGTTAAGTGTTTTTGATCATAAATGAATTCCGTATCTTGTTGAAGGCTTTTTCTGCATCTATTGGTAGGTAATGATGATTCTTTTTTTTTAATTCGTTTATGTGGCTATCACATTAGCTGATTTGTGTATGTTGTACCATCTCTGTGCCCCTGGGATGAAGCCCGCTTGATCGTAGTGTATAATCTTTTTCAATATGTTGCTGTATTTAGGATTTTTGCATCTGTGTTCATGAGAGATACTGGTTTGTAGTTTCTTTTTTTGTGTTATCCTTACCAGGTTTTTGGCATTAGAGTAATACTGGCCTCGTAAAATAAGTTGGGAAGTATTGCCTCTTTTTCAATTTTTTGGAAAAGTTTGGGAGAATAGGTATTAAATCTTCTTTGAATGTTTGGTAGAATTCACTGGTGAAGCCATCTGGTCCTGGACTTTTACTTTTTGGTAGGTTTTTGATGATTGTTTCAATTTCCATACTGCTGATCGGTCTATTTAGATTTTCCAGTTCTTCTTGATTCAGTCTAGGAAGGTTGTATTTTTCTAAGTACTGGTCCATTTCTTCTAGGTTATTAAATTTGTGTTATATACTTTTTCATAGTATTCTTGCATGATCCTTTGTATTTCTGTGATGTCAGTCATAATTTCCCCTCTTTCATCCCTGATTTTGTATTTGTGTCCTTTCTTTTTTTCTTTAGTGAGTCTAGCAGGTTTGTCAATTTTATTAACCTTCTCAAAGAACCAGCTTTTGTTGCATTTATTTTTTTATTGTTTTTTGTTTGTTGTTTTCAATTTCATTTATTTCTGCTCTAATTTTGATTATTTCTTTTTCTGCTGACTTTAGGCTTCATTTTTCTTCCTTTTCTAGTTTTTTAAGATGAAGCATTAGGTTGTTTATTTGGGCTCATTCTTGTTTTTGGAGATAGGCCTGTGATGATATGAACTTTCCACTAATGACCACTTTTGTTGTGTCCCAAAGTTTTGAAATGTGGTACTATCATTATCATTTGTTTCTATGTATCTCCTGATCTCTTTTATTTCTTCCCTGACCACAGTTATTGTTCAGTTGCATCTTGTTCAATCTCCATGTATTTGTGGTTCTTCTTGATTTATTTCTGCTTGCTCTAGTTTCAAAGCATTATGATCAGAAAATATGATTGGTATGATTTCAACTCTCTTATATCTGTTAAGGCTACCTCTGTGCCCAGTATGTGGTTGATTTCTGATGAGCATGTTCCATGTGACAGCTGTTTTGGGATGGAAGGCTCTGTGTATATCAATTATGTTCCAGTTGGTCTAATGTGTCATTTAAGGATGTTATTTCCTTATTGATTTTCTGTTTGGATGATCTGTCCATATCTGACAGTGGGTATTTAGGTCTCTCTACTATTATAGTGTTTTGGTCTGTTTCATCCTTTATTTCTGTTGTAATTGCTTTACTATTTCAGGGTTCCCTGATCGGGAGCATAGATATTAAAGTGTTATGTCTTCTTGTGCATGATTCCCTTAATCATTTTGAAGTGTCCCTCAGTATCTTTCTTTACCTTTTTTGTTTTGAAGTCTACAAAGTTGTTTTTAGAATCCCAAATGGTTGCTCAAAATCTATATAGTAGCATGTGAGGAACCTTGAGTGCAAGAAAGTTATGCTCTCTATCCTTCCACTTGCTTGTATGGGCCATATCAAGTTATACAATGATAGATATTTTTTATAGATTTTTCTCAGCAAGATGGCACATTGATCATTTAGGGGCTTATTGAGAAAAATTGTCAAGTAGTCAATTGACACTTGCACATTGTTAACCTGACTCTATTACTAACTTGGTTCAATAACTTGGCAGCACAAAGTGTCAACAGTTCATAATCTGATGGATCACTTAAACAGGGAAGAAACTAAATTACCTTCAAATGAGTGATAAGGTTGAAATGTGTAAAGAGTATTTTCTTCTTAGAAATAGTCAAGTATAATATTTGAATCATAATATAGTAGACTCTTAGAACAGGAAGATTAATGATAATTTAGTTGAGTAAATTTAAATTCCTCATTCAAATAAAAGAATTGGGGCAGTTTTATGACTATGATAACTTGGAACTATTCAGCTTTGCACTGTCAGTGTGGCCATGGAATGGGCCTGACATCCTGCTTGGTGCCAGGAAAAAAAAGATGACATTTTGCAAAAAACCACACAACTAAACCAACATCCATTATGAGATTAATGTGCCATTTGTGGGCTTCATTTTATTAACCTTGTCCTTGTTAAGTTAATGGGTCAAGACAGAAGTCCATTGCTAGTACTATTATATTTCCTTTATTTAAATTGCTTTGTTTTGAAGGAGAACTTCAGGTATTGTTCTATTTTATTGTACAAAGGCTTTTGTTTGTGATATTAATTTTCTACTGGATAATTTATGGTGTAGATAACCTCTATCAACTTTATTTTATCTTTGTAAAAATATTACTTTATGCTTCTTGTGTAAGTCTTAAAAGCCTCAAGATGTAACTGCATAAAATTCATTTTCTCCTTTGCAAAGAAATTGGAGAAGCCAGTTGATTATAGTTATTACTACTTCTATCTTTTATAAACCTACTTTTGCTCTGTTTTCACCTAAAAAATTTTTAGCCCATATTCATAATTAATATAGACACCAAAATTGTCTTTTGTCTCCACTGTTTCTCAGTAACAAAATAGAGAATTGAAAAATGGAGCAGAAAATATAGAACAAAAATATTACGGTCTTTCTAAAATAGTTGCAGAACTGAGGTGTATATGAGATTTGGGTCTCTATTTTTTAGATACTGCTTTTTTCCTATTTTACATAAAATATTTGACTTGGCCATTGCAAATGCTTTCAATCAGTTGTAAAATATACTTTTTGGTTTTCCAATGTTAGCTTTAAAATATGTTACAGAAACATATAACAATAGAAGTTCCTCTGTGTAAGAGATGGAACATAATGTTGCTAAATTTTTTGGGGGGGGGAGTATAAGCAAATAGAGGAGTATATGTTAATCTAAAATCTTTATTCAACATATATATTTTGAGCATGTGCTATGTGATAAGCCTTACAAATCATACAGATAAAATGTGATCAAAATTTTGTACAATATACTCAGATGTCTAAACAAGAGGTAAATATGTATCATCTTAATCATAAAAATTTTCTTCCATAAGGACTAGAAATTTGGGGGCAGAACCTTAATGTTGACAATTCAATATGTCACAATCTCCACTTGGATTGAAGTTTCCTTTTAAGTTCAATCTCTTTTGGATTCAAGGTTCATCTCTCTACCAGGCTATGTTTGCCTTTCAAGTGTTCATCTTAAATTTTCTCTCTCTCCAAGATGGAATCTAGAATAATGGCGAATTTTGCATGTCCTCTAGAGGGAAAGAGTCAGCTGTTAGGTATATGGGTTTTTGTACTGTCCTGCAGTTCTTTACCTACTCTGATTGAGATGTCCTTGTCTTTCAGTATCAGTGAGTAAACAAGCTTCTATCTGATGTATGCGGCTGGTGAAACGTGTATATCCTATTCTCTTTGACACAGTAACATTCCCTGGGAGCTCAAACATCTCCCTGCTGACTAGTCATTAGGCCTGGCTCACTTATTTTGGCGCCCTCACTCTGCCCTTCTGCAGTGACCCCTCCCTGGGCATGTTCATTGGACCAGAAAATATCAGCTAACTGACTGTGTCCTATGAGGCCACAGGAGCTTCTTGCGCCTTCTCTGCAGCCCTCTCTCTACCTGAATACCCTTCCTTCCCCTCACATGCCATTTAACTCTGTGTGGCCTCTTCCTCTGAGGCGATCTTCTCTCAGGAAGAGGGACACAGCCTCTCCGAATGCAGCTTCTCTCTCTATCTGCAACATATCTGGGCTTGTCATAACATTTCCCTCTCTCAAATGGGGTTAGGAAGGGGGAGAATTTGAGTAAGCCTTCCCAGGGGTCTCTGAGCCCCCAAAGTTTTTCACCTGCTTTCTGTCTAGTGGGAGTTTGTTCACTCTGTATTGCTACTTGTTTTACACTAGGCTTCTAGCAGAACTTTTCTCTTTGTGATATGTAAAGATGAATTAGGTGAACTTTGAAAATCCCTTTGCTCTCTCTGAAAAAGATTTTTGTTTCAGGATGAAAGTGCCCATTGCAAGTTTTGCAGGTGAGTAAAACCACTCGTGAGGGCAGGAACTCAGCATGCCCTCCTCAGGCTGGAAACAGTAATGCTCAGCTGTTTGCAGCCAGTGGGACAGAAAGGTAGGCTCGGTGGGGTCCTCGGTCCCCAACCTGCCTCCTCCATGTGACCTGCATGAGGACAGTTCCCCTTCCTCATGGGGACTACTCCCAGGCTTTAGCCCCCTCACCCTTCAAGTCTTTCTCTATATCTGTTTACTTTTAGACAAGGGGAAGAGACAACCACCGCTCCCTATAACAGAAAGACCTGAGGGTTGGATAAGAAGTTCAGTGAAGTATGTTCCTATGTCTTCCTCAGTAATTCATTTTGAATTAGGGCAATAAGGCATTGAACCTCCACTATGGACTCCAAGAGAGCAGAGCTTCCTCTTTGACAGAGGAAGAGGGACAAAGGAAATCTTACATTTCTGAGATATTGCAAAACAACATTATTAAAGAGAGAGAAGAAAGAAGAGGCCTTCAATCTCAGCAGTGTCTCTTTCTCTCTTTTTAAGTATATTTCTAGATTAGAACAAAGATTTCACACGCATTTTTGAAATAAAACATGAGATTTCAAGGAAATAATATATTTTTATCATCTCTCAGATACAGAGAGAGAGAGAGAGGAGAGAGAGGAGAGGAGGACAATTATTTAAGTATTCTCAAACCTTTCCACTTTACAGCATCCAACTGGGAACACACAGCGGCGCAATTTTAACTCTAGTCTGTTTGCATTCTGTAGACAATGTTCTTTCTACAAAATAGTGTCATTCTCACTGCACCAAATAAAGCCACGTGGAAGGAGAAACAGCCATCAAATTTCACTCACCACTGACATCATGGTCATTTCTCTCTAAATCCCCTAAAATGGTAATAGCAATTCTCTTCCTAGAGGCCATAGATTCTAGAGTACTCCCTGAAGATTCAAAACCTTGGTTTTCTTCAAACCAGACATCTCTCTCTCAGTCACATTGTCCATCCTGACTCTGGATGATGTCACTAGCTCCTTGTGTCATCACTCAGCTTTGCAGCTTCTATACAAGATTGAGAGAAAGACTAGGATGGTCAAGACTAAGACTATGAGTTCTGGATGGGCAGCCCTCAGGTCATATGGGGCTACTTCTGGCCCTATTAGAAGATTTGAAAATTTGCCTGGATAGTAGATAACAATGGTCAAATCGGACAACCCATCAACTGTGTGTTGTGTGAAAGATTCAGGTAAGCCAGAAAAATAATAACCAATTTTTAAATGCTTTTTTCTGTCATTTGTTTTGTATCCTATCATGGAAGGCATCACCACTTAGCCATTTAATTTTGCCTTGTGATGATTTTTTGGAAATACGAGTTTTTATCTTTTTCGAAAAGGAACAATATCCCTAATTGTTTGTATAACAATTTAAAATATTTTCATACTCATAAACCTTTTCTCTTTTATTTTTCTGTCAATGAAGGTAAATAAAAATAACATTTGAATAATGCATGCTAATAAAAATTACCAAGGAAAGAATGTTTATAATAGAATTGAAAAATCAATGCCATCAAACCCCTAAAACCTATTTCAAAACAAATTATTGTTTTTTAAGACCTGTGACATTTCAAAGCTGCTAAAATGTCTTAAGCCCTTCCAAATTATATGGCCTGAGAATATTAAATAATTATTTGTTTTGATTTTGTCCCTAGCTATTCCAGGAATAAAGGAGAAGACAATTTTTGCAAATTAGTCTGGGCAACTTGCTAAAGAATCACAAACCACTGAGAGTTGTTTCGATGCCTATATTTCATGTTAGATTCTTCTCTTCAGAGAGTGGGAAGTAGATCTCCAATTCTCCCCAAAGAAATTTACAGAGGATATTTCAGCTCCCAGGGCTCTAAGCTCAGAATACAAGACAAGCCCAGAAGTAAAAGAGGATGTTTTTGCTATTTCCCAGAACAAAGGGTCTCGGGTATCAAGGATTATATTGTGTAAATATTCTTTTTAAGGACACAGTCTATACAAGTAAAGAACTAGACAAAATTAAAGAGAAGTTAAGTTCTTTTAGTTTTTCTTAGTCCTAATTTCTCAAATAATTGTTCAAATTCTTGCATTTTGCATAAGAATGCACAGCCATAATTTTGTTGAGACAGAAGCAACTTCTGGATTGCTTTCATTCATTTGTTAACCTATTTTATGGTTCTGCATGAGCTGAGTGATGAGAACTATTCATCGAATCCGCCAACATTCAGGGGTCCAAGTCAACTATCTGTGGCTCTAGAAGCTTGCTTCTAGTCAAGTCTGCTAACACAACGAGAAACAAGGGAACAGAAGCTGAGTGATATAGGAAGAAGACATACAAATTCTGTGCAGTAAATATGAATCTAGCATACCAGTTGGTGAGGAGAAGGGGAAAGCTAAAAATAGTACTGTCGATTTTTTAAATAGTAGAAGCCAAGACATGCCAGTAAATATTCACATTCAACTAACATTTATTGAGTGCCTACTTCACACTAGGGCCCATGCTAAGTAATTCACATTACCTCCTTTCATTTCACAGGAGTCCTGCAAAACTAATAAGAGATATGATTTTTTTTTTTTTTTTTTTTTACAATAAAGGATATGAATGTGCTCAGGGTTAAATGACAGGTTTCACAGACTCTCAGATGGTAAGTCTAACCAGGTTTCCAATCAGGGTTTCCTTACTCTGCTTGAGGAAGTTTCTTCCCAGAAGCATTCCCTGAACTGTAAATTCAAATGGGAATGATTCAGAAGAAAATGCTCCCAGAAAGAAAGCAGGATAGGGATTGGTCAGAAACCAGGCAAGGGTGCTATTTTTGGTGAAGCCACAGAGCAGAATTTGCTTTGAGGCAAAAGGAGCAAAGATTTTATGCTCTCTCAAAAGTTAGTCTGTGGCAAGCCCATTTACTTCCTTATCTCTAGAACAACCCTCTTAGGGAGGAGCATTCAGCGGCCAAACTAGCGAAAGAACAGTTGCACAGAGCAGGTACTAGGATATCATCAGAGTCCACCATAGGCTCTAAGACTTAAGCTCCTTATTGGTTTTTTTTTTAGTATAAGTTTTAAATAATATCTTTTCCAAAATCATAGAAACAAAAATGTAACATTATAAATGCACCCAATGCAAGACAAATATAGTGAAGACAGATATTCCAGAAGCCATCTTTGAAAAACTGCACAGTTAGGTAATTTTTCTTTCTTTCCAATGGAAAGAACCATCTGTGTAAGGCCTATAGCTTCACAGAGTTTGTGTGACATGCAATATTTTACCATGAGTTTTCCTAGGACTGACGGAAAACATTTCTTTTGTTTTGTTTGCCTTGCTTTCCCAATTTCACATTTTTAAAAGCCTGTACTTGCAGGAACCCAGAACAGTTAATTGGTATATAAATTAAGCAGGACCAATTCTAGTATGTCTTAATTAAAAAAGAATTATTAGTACTCACATGTTGGTAAATTCAAAAACAAAATCTCCTCTCATCCTTCTTTTCTTTCTGCACCTTTTCTTCACATCCTCATTTCTACTAGGTATATAATTTTTCTAGTCAAATAGTTGAATAATGATATTTGTTTGAGTGATTTATGTCAACACTTCTTCAATGTTGATCATCACTTTACCAATTGCTTATGGGTGCATACCTATTCCAAGACCCCTCTTGTAACCAGGGTCTAAGTCATCTCTACCTCTTTTCTCTCTTGTTCCAGGTGCTCTTATGGACTATGACTTGGGTGCCACCTCTAGGCAGAAAACAATCTGACTATGTTAGCACTGTGATTTATCTTGGGAAACAGAACTTTAACTGCAGTCAGTCATGATCTTCCATTGGGAAAATAAAAGAGTTTGCTGAGAAGGACTAAACCATCTCCATGGTATGAGCTATATGCTATGTTCCATATAGCTAAACTAGCAAATTGCGTATAATACGTAATGGGTTTTAATGCTGATTTTTCATCCCTCTTCCCCAAGGATTGGCAGAAATGCGTCTTATCTTGTCTCATTTGTGTCCTCATCTTTCTATGTCTCCGTGTTCTCCCCAGTTCATTCCAAATCCCATGCTTCTCTGTGTCAAAATGGGTACTTTGTTTTTGATTAGGCTTTGTTCTACAAAGAATTCTGTTATTCTGTAATTGCTCAAAGTGCTTCCTTTCCACAGAGAGCCTCAACTAACTCTCCCAAATTCAACTTACACAAGCGAGCTATGAATGCCTATTATACCAGAAGTAGCATCTCTCTCTTCCCCTGTACATTGTCTGACATGCTATTAGTGTGTGAATCTGTGTTTGTATTGTCAGGGTGTGTGTGTAATAAAGTTTCTCCATTTTGGTAAGGGATAGAACAAACTCTGTGTATTAGCGCCTAAAATAACTCCTTCCCAGGACAGAAAGTGTTTATTCTTTGTCACAGCTGTGTGTCAGAAAGCACCCCTTGCTGATGCTTCTATGGCCACCCTGTGTGGGCTTCACAGAGGTGCTCTATACGTATGTGGGTGGGTAGGGCCTCAGATTCAGAATGCGCTTGTGCATATCCACCTTTATTATCGCTCTATGTGGAAATATAGGCTGGGGATTGTACTCACATTTTGGTCCAATTCTCAGAATCTTTGACCATATAAAGAAGAGAAATAGAGACATTGACTGATTTCTCTTAATAATCAGTATAGTACAGTTAGTGAAATACCACTTGTCACTTACCACTAATCAAACATAAAGTTTCAAAGTTTCTGTGATTCCAGAAAAGGCACTTATGCTTAATTTATAATCAGTTCCAAAAAAGTCAGTGATATTCCATAGATCAAATGCATGGTAGTCAAACTAGGATACATTAACATTATATTTAATAATATTTTAACATGATATGAAGTAATCAGTTGAGGTGCATTAGTAACTGAGGAGAAGCTGAGAAATATTAGGTATTTGTAGAGACATTTACCACCATCAAAGTTTTCTATCAAATAATACGATCACTTCCATTATAGAAGAAGCTAGAATCTGGCAAAGAAGAGAACTATTTCATAAGCATTTTTTAAAAGATGCTAAAATTCCATATACCTTTTTTATATTCAGCTGTATAAAAAACTGAACTTTTATTCTCATAGTATAAGCCCTTTGTCACTCTCCTCCTGTAAGTACTACTCATTTCTTCACATGTGGGTCAATTCCACAGGCGTGTTCCCAGGTTTTTTGTTGCTATGGACTAAAATCCACCACAAGGCTTTCAAAGATTCAGATGTGATGTCTTAAATAAACTACAGAAGTGGAGCTCCCTAGCAAAGAGATGGTTTGTAATTTAGAGGCAATTTTATAAAAGAAAGAATCGTGGTAGTAAAACATGAACACACCATGCTGTTTTTTAATGCAGCATCTAAAATGTCTTAACTTGGATTTTTGGAAGCAACCCATGCAAAGAAAGACCCTAATTTTTTTTTTTCCTGAAAATAACATTGAGTGGATGCCAATTAAAAGAGAGAGAAAAGTCTGTTGGGCATTGTTATCCGTCTTGAATGTACAGATGATCAGACATAAAATGAGCCAGTAAAGCCAGGTGTTTCTGTGGCTGATTTGTATTTTCTGTGCTTTTTCCCTACTGCTCACACTTTAGATGAATCTCTGGTTATTATCATACTTTTCATTTTCAGGACTAATTAGGATTTCTGAACTTTATACCCTCTCTTTTTCCTGATTGCAATCTCCTGAAATATATGACTAGTTTTACATTCTATAATGTCAGATAAAACCAAAATGAAATAAAATTGCCAACTGTCTTAGGTCACCAAGGGCACATATCTCAAACATTTAAGATAGCAAAAGGAGTGAGAATATGGTGAGGTTTCTAAAAGATATAGATAAATGCCTTTAAATCTTTAGAAAAATATGAATTATACTCAATATGAAAGAGCACTGAGCTTTAGTCAGGGGTAATGCATATGTAGAATCCTTATTGCTTGCGCAGATGTTTGACACCTGACTATGAAGTAAGTTCATTCTCATCAACAGTTGTAGAATTTTATCAGCAGTCCCCAAGTTAAGAAACAACAAAAACAAAACAAAACTATCATTTACATCTCCATCTATCATCTATCTATCTTTTATCTATCTTTTTGTACATTAGTCTGTAAGAAAAAATTTAAGGTTTTCAATGGACAAAGAGATTACTGGATATCTAGTCAGTGAATCTGTGGAGATTACCTGATTTTACAGGTATGTGGGCCTTTGTCTTTCACTGGGTTATTTTACAACTCTGTAGAGAAAGATGTTAACATGTAAAAAATGGATGGTAATGTAAATATTAACTCTGTGGTGCTTTGCAAATTATTCTGTTCATGGCAATGCAAATAAATTCTGTCCAGTAGAGAATATAAATCTTGTAAATCAAACCCTCATTTGAACCAGTTCTAATACCATACTTTTTTCTTGATTAATGCATCAAAAAAAAATTGGCATGTGTTCATTTTGTATCTATGTGAAAGTCATAAGTTTATACGTGTTGGAAAATTATCCTTTAACAATACTCAATCAGGATTTCTTTTCCTTTTGAGAGCTAAAATGATTCTGAAAGAGGACCAATGGTGCCAATAGGAGCAGAATCACTTGGTACCATGTGTAGATACGGTTTGCAGAATATCAGATATGGTTAGAAGTGGGGCAGAGCTACAAAACTTGTGATATTGGGAGCAAAAAGCCAGTTTTATGGTTATACACATGTGCACACACATATATTTATAGGGGTATACCACATAAATATACATATAGGGAGAAAGACGAGAGAGCCATTTCTTTTCCTAAAATTTTTCCCTTACTCTTTGTTTCTTGACTTAATATTCCTTACACACATCACTATTTGTTTTGCTTTTTCCTAGAATTTCACAGAATGTCTGCAAATTATGCAGCAGATATATTTATTTCGGCATGCTGTCAGTTTCATTTCTTTCAAAGAAAATAATTTCAAAATACTTTGTCAGTTAAACTTTTTAAAAATCTGTCTAAAATATGTATTCATCACTTTTGTTCAGAGGCACCTCATAGAGCTATGCACAATTTCTTTATCTAAGCCCTAAAATGAACTAAACACATCACTTGATTTTTAAAATTTCTTTCTAAATGATACAGTGCTTTCCTTCCTGTACGCCATCAGGGCAAATCCTGGGCAAGCCTGTGAGCTATGCTTAAAGAGGCAGCCTATGATTAGGGAACAAGAACAGAAAGGGTCAATTGCAAATTTTAGGAGTAAGTGATGGAGGCTGAGTCTGATTCCAAGTAGGACACAGAGTTTGCAGTTATAGACTAAGGGAGAAGACAGGCTCACAACAGACAGTACATGTTGAATATGTTTATTTAACTTAGTCTGGTGCTAGAACATTGTTTGTTCATCTGTGTCCTTCTCTGGAACTTGCCGTCACTGATGCCGTGTCCTTACAGATGGCCACGAACCTGGCCAAGGAAAACCTTGGCAGGAGGAACTCAAACATGTTTCTTTCTCTATACATAAGCTCTAAGTCTTCATAGCCATCTTGAGGAGACTTGGGGCTGTAGAAATAGAATGTCCAAGAAAGGGGAGTAGAGATAACATCAAGGAAGAGGCATTTTCTCAGCGAAAGTTTATTCATGATTTTTTGCCCCTCCCTTGGGCAGAAGGAGAATTCCCCTGCAGACCTGTGAATGCCTGTAGTTGCACTCAGCCCAGATTGAAAACACAAAGCTAGATTATCAAAAGAAATCAGGAAATAGTTTCTTTAGGAGGGAGCCACCTGGTCTCGGGCTTAGGCTCAGAACATCTGCTTGGTTTGTCCTATCTTGTATAATTTAGTGTCCATAACATTGTATGACTATTTCTGAGCTTGGTGGTTCTTTGTTTGAGCTGCAACATCTGCCATCTTCCTTGACTTGTTTCTATAAAAAGCAAAAAGAAACCAGTTTATTTCAGACATGCACATTCAGGGTGGGCGTTTGAGGATGGAAGAAGTGACAGGTTTGACAGCACAAATAAAGATAGTCTAAGAAATGTATAAGAAAATACCTATAGTTAATCTAAAATTGTTCAGACTTGAGCAGGTTTTTTAAAAAGCTTTTTATTAAAAAAAAAAACTTCAAACCCATAGAAAAGTTTTTTCATATAATTTTTGCAGAATCATTTGAGAGAATGTTGTAGTGCTGTAAGTGTACTGACTCATAACTCCTAGAAATAGGAAATTTTCTTACAGAATCACAATGGAACAATCAAATCGAGAAGCTAAACATAGATGATAGTTTTTCTAATATACAGTCCGTATTCAAGTTTTACCACTTGTCCCAATAACAGACTTTAAACAAGATACAATTATTTATCCAACACTCAACACAGTAATAATGCCTCTACAGTCTCCTTAGAGCTAGATAATTTTCAGCTTTTCTGTGAATTGAATTAGAAAATTTTGAAGAGTTCAGGATAGTTGTTTATAGAAAGTCCCTCAGTTTGTGTTTGTATCACAGTTTCTTTGTGATTAGATCTAGGCAATGATTTTTCCCCTGGATTTATTATTTATTTATTTATCTTTCAATTGACCATTTTTTACTGGCAGTCTCAGCATGTATTTTTTATTATTTTTATTATTTTCATTTTTCGATTGTTTATTTTATTTATTTTTATTATGGTGACATTGGTTAACAAAATCCAGAAGTTTCAGGTGTACAATTTAAAGTAAGGCATAGATATATGTGTATATATATATGTGTGTGTGTATGTGTGTGTGTGTGTGTGTATAATTGTGTGTTCACCTCCCATAATTAGATTTTTCCTGTCACCACATATTTGAACCCTGTTACCCATCTACCTCCCCCTCCCCCTATCTACTCCCTCCTCACCCTTTCCTGTTTACCCTCTGGTAACCACTGGTCCATTGCCCATGTCCATGAGTCTCTGTTTGTCCTGTTCATTTGTTCCTTTTATTTATATTCCACATATAAGGATTTCATGTGTTTTTCAACTTTTTCTGTCTGGTTTTATTTCACTTTAGCATGATTATCTCGAGGTACCATCTATGTTGTCGCGAAAGTGCAATATTTTATCTCTCTCATATGGTTATGCGGTGAGTAAATTCCATCTGTATATATGTACACAGCTTCTTTAGCCAATCATCTATTGTGGGACACTTTGGTTGCTCCTATGTCTTGGCTACTGTGAATAATGCTGCTGTGAACATTGGTATACAAATATCTTTTCAGATGAGTTTTTCAAGTCTTTGGGGTAAATACCCAGTAGAGGGACTGCTGGATCATATGGTAGATCCATTCTCAGTGTTTTGAGGATACTCCATATTGTTTTCCATAGTGGTTGTACCAATTTGCAGTCCCACCAGCAGGATATGGGGGTTCCTTTTTCTCTGGATCCTCTCCAACATTTGTTATTACTTGTCTTGTTGATTATACCTATTCTAACAGATGTGAGATGATATCTCACTGTGGTTTGGATTTGCATTTGCCTAATAGCTAGTGATGGTGTGCATTCTTTCATATATTTGTTGGCCATTTGTGAGTCTTGTTGGGAAAGTGTCTGTTCAGGTTCTCTGCCCATTTTTTGATTTGATTGTTTGTTTTTTGCAGTTATCGAATTGTATGAGTTCTTTGTATTTTTAGATATTAGGCCCTTATCAGAGGCGTTGCTTGCAAATATATTTTCCAATTCAGATAGTTGTCTCTTTACCTTGTTGGTGGTTTCTTTTGCTGAGCAGAAGCTTTTTAGTTTGACGTAATCCTATTCATTTATTTTTGCTTTTACTTTGCCTTTGAAGTCAAATTCATAAAATCCTCTTTAAGTCCAAGGTCCCTGAATTTAGTTTCTATGTTTTCTTCTTTGCCATTTATTGTTTCAGGTCTTACATTCAGGTCCTTAATTAATTTTGACGTGTGGTTGTAGACGACAGTCTGGTTTCATTCTTTTGCAGGGGGCTTTCCAGTTTTCCCAGAACCATTTACTAAAGAGGCTTTTATTTCTCCACTGTATGTTTTCGGCTCTTTTGTCAAAAATAATTTGCCCATATAAACATGTATTTACTTCTGGACACTTGATTCTGTTCCACTGGTCTGTGTGTCTTTTTTCTTAGGCAATGACTTTTTGACAGAAATTTTACATAAGTAATGTTGTCCTTCTCAGCCCATTGAATCTGGAATTTTGTGATGTCACTTTGTCTCATTATTGTAATGTTAGCTTTGATCATATGATTACAAATGAAAGCAATACAGAGAGTAGAGTAGAATAAATAGTATAGAAACTTTATTGCACTTTAATAAGTACCTTTTGTATCTAAGAGAAATATGTGAAAAGATACTTTCACACTATGAGAGTATCTTGTTTTTAACAAACATTTTGTCAATAGTTTTAACATCCATAATGACTCTTGCTTGGATCAATTAATTTTAGTAATTAAAAATGGTGATTTTTCTAACTTTTATTTCTTTCACATGTAATATTAAGAATTTTGCTGTAGAAAAGAGCTTTCTCTCTCTCCCTCCTCCTTCTCTTCTCGTTTCATTTCCTCTCCACCTTCCTGTGATTGTGTAGTATATTTTTATTAGCAGTATGCACTCATGGATTTTTAAAATTCAATATATCATATTCCATCTGATTATTATCTATTTTTAAAACTCAAATTTTTCTCTAATTTGGTCAGTAGAAATACCTTCGAGTTGATTCCTGTCTTTTTGACTTAATCTCATTATTTTTAGCACTTATTTTTTGACATAACATAATGTTCCAATTTTAATTTGTACTTTCCCTGTTCTTCCCCTAAAGCAGCCATTTCTTCAAGGATCTCTGGTTCTCTTAAGTTGAAAAGAATATTTAGAAACCAAAACTCTGGGTACTAGGTGTGCTCACTGGTACTGCGGTGGCATTGCTTCTAGTCTCAATCCATAGACAAACTTGGATATACATATTTCTTGTTTTAAAATAATGAATTCATACTGATAACTAATTCTGATCTATCAAATTACAGAATTAAGTTCATCTATAGTTTGTCCTCAGTAATGTTATGTTCTCTCTCTCTCTCTCTCTCTCTCTCTCACACCACACACACACACACACACACACACACATTGAGATCTCTTTCTTTTATTGTTCTGACAGCAAAGTATACATACAAAAACATTGGATAACTGGGCCTTATTAATATCAGGAAGTACCTGATGTCCAATGCAAATCTCTGGTTAAGCTGGATTAGAGGTCATAGTTTAGACCAGCCTGGAAACTTCTACCAGTTACCTCAAATCTAAAACACTACAACCCACTCAGGTGAAAAAAAAACTCTTGCGGAATAATTATCCATACTCATTCCCATTATCTAATGGAAAGAGAGCTTGGAGCTCATGAAGAAATAAATCATTTAGTGTCCTCTCAGAAGAATTTAATGTCCTATTAGGGAAATCCACAATCAGGAAAATGAAGACCAGTACTGGGCCATGAACCATACTTTGAAGAGCCCTGCTAGAGAGTAAATTTTCCTAGGTTAACACCACATGCACATTAAGTAAGGTTCAAAGGACTATCTGGATTAGTGGTAACCTCACAGTCAAGATCAGGAATAGCAGTTAAAATCTGAGAATTGCAGACAAGTTGATAAAAATTATTTATTTTGTGGAATAGCAAATCAAAGCACTTATTCTGTTTTCTGATATTTGAGGTTTCCTAGGAAAAAAGAAAAAGAAAGAGAATCAACTAATTGCTAGTGATCCAATATCATTAGTGTTGGGTTGAATTGTGTCCTTCTGAAGACATGTTGAAGCCTAGTCCACAGTACCACAGAATATAATCTTACTTGGAAATAGGCTCATTGTGGATGTAATTAGTTAAGAAGAGTAGTGTGGACCCTTAATTCAATATGACTCATGTCCTCATAAGAGAGGAGAATGCCATGTGAAGACAGAGACACACAGAGGTGAGACAGGAAGATGTGAAGATGAAGGCTGAGATTGAAGCGATGCATCTGCAAGCTGAGAAATTCCAAGGATTGCCAGCAAACTCCAAGAGCTAGAAGACATTAAAAGCAATTTTGGTGAGAGATCAGAAAGAAGTGAGGAGAACTACAGGGAAACGCCTATTGTCCTTAAGGATTATAGAGGTTATCATTAACAGAATGTCATTAGAAATATGAAAATTAAAGGTACTTTTGGTGAAGACTCAGATGGAAATGAGAAACATGTGATTGGATATCAGAGGAAAAATAACCCTTGTTATAAAGTGGAAGAGAACTTAACTGAATCATGATTACTTGTCTGTTGGGTGGAAAATAAAACTTGGATATTTATCTGAGGAGATTTCCAAAAAAAGTGTAGAAGGTGCAAGCTTGGTTTCTTCTTGCTGTTTATAATAAAATGTGAGAGTAAAGAGAAGTAAATTGAGGACAGAACTGCTAAGCAAAAGGAACCAGCACTTGATGATTTGGAAAATTCTCAGCCTATCTTTATAGTGTGCTCTGAGACCAGGTCCAGGGTGCAGCTGACAATCATTCACTCAGGTAGTTGGGATTTATTTGCTGTGTCAGCAGAAGTCAGTATCAGAGATGAGGTTTTCCAAGAAGAACCTGTGGATACCCCTCATGTCTAGTGGTGTGGATCTTGCAACATCCATGGAAGACTGACAAGTGTTATACTTGCAGAAATACTGCCATCTTGGACTGAAAGGGACAGAGATGGGAAGAAATAAAGAAGGATGACTTTAAGGGTAGAGCCATGGATACAGAAGTCAGAGAGGTTGCTGCTATGCCACCACCTGGGCCCAGAGAGCACAGGCCCCACTGGTGAGGTCACCAATCCTAGTTTCAGAGGGTAGAACTGCTCCCAGGGCTAAGGAGATAGGGTCACTGCCCAGGGCCAAAAGGGCAGGAGCACTCCAGCTGACCCAGAGGACATGGCAGGGGACCACAGATAATTATTCTCAAGCTTTGAAATCTGATGGGATTTTCTCTGCTAGTTGTGAACTTACTACAGATCAGTGACCCCTTTTTTTCTTCCAACTCCTCCCTTTTGGAATAGAGTGTCTACCCTATACCCTTCCAGTGATTGTATCTGGTAGCAGATAACTTATTTTCTAGGTTTCACAGGTCCACACATGGAAAGTAATTTTGCCCCAGGTTTAATGAACCTGAGTTTTACTCATAACTGATTTAGTTGATGAGATTTTGAATTTTTAGTTGACAGATATTTAATGAAATTTTGGACTTAAAGTTGATGTTAGAATAGTTGAGACTTTTGGGGTTGCTGGGAAAGAACATGGACAGAACACAAATTTGGGGGTGGGCAAAGGGCAGTCTGTTATGGGCTGAATTGTGTCCCCCCAAAATATATGTTGAAGTCCTAACCCCCATACCTCAGAATGTGAACTTATTTGGAACTAGAGTCATTGCAGATGTAATCAATTAAGTGTGGGTCATGGTGAGGTAGCAGAGGCCCTTAATACAATCTGACTGGTATCCTTAAAAGAGAGGAGAATATCACGTGAAGACAGAAACACACAGGAGAAGATGGCCATGTGTGATGAAGGCAGAGATTGGACCCATGGATCTACAAACCAAAGAATGCTAAAGATTACTAGCAAGCACCAAGCTAAAAGAGGCAAGAAAGGAAGGATTTTCCTCTGTGGGTTTCAGAGAGAGAGAGTATGGCCCTATCTACAGCTTGATTTTGGACTATAGGCTCCATAAATATGAGACAATAAATTTCTGTTTTAAATCTTCCAGTTTGTGGTCTTTTGTCATAGCAGCCCTAAGAAACTGATACAGCATATAAGTACTCGTAAGCAGCTGCCTCAAATCTTTATGAAATGAAGAGAATAATCAATAATTCGCTACCAACATTCAACCATTTATAGTGCCAAGACTTTTTATTTCTTATTTCTCTAATGTGACAGCTGCCTCTTCCTATATTTTATTAGAATTTTACCCTATGTTTGCACTCAAGATTATATTGAAAAAAGCCACTGAACTATCTCAATAACAAAGGATGTTGGGAAAGGGCCTTATCATCTTCTTCATTTCTGTATTCACTATGTCATATACTTCACTATATCAGTGAACACAAACATTTTCAATGTAACCCACAGGAAGAAATGCATTTACCATTAGAACCCATGTTCATATACCTATGCATTAACATAAACTGATAAAAAATATATCTTTACTATTCTTAATACTTGCAAAACAGATATTTCCTAGTCTATTCTATTTTACAAATGCTGATAGTCACTTGTGTTAGTCAGTTCAGGCTGCCATAATGAAATACCACAGATGGAGTGGCTTAAAAACAGAAATTTATTACTTACGGTTCTGGAGGCTGGAAGCCCTAGATCAAGGTGCTGTCAGATTTGGTTCCCAGTGAGGATCTCATTCTAGCTTGCAGATGGTTTCCTTCTCACTATGTCCTCACATGGGGTGGAGTGGGGTGGGAGAGGGAGAGGGAGAGAGAGTGGTGAGGAGAGAGAGGTCTCTAATCCCATGACTTCATTTAAATCTAATTACTTCTCAAAGGCTCCATCGGCAAATATCTTCAAAGGGGCAATAGGGCTTCATCACATAAATGTTGTGACAGGGGATACACAATTCAGCCCATAGCACAGCCTATATATTGATCTCATACCCATTATAGGGTAATAACCCACAGTTTGAAAAACCATCCTGTGGCCCATATTTTGCCCCAAATCCCTGAACTTGAGCCTCCAGGGAAGGTTCCACTAAGTTCTGTCATATCTCCTCCTATTTTCCTAAACACATGCACACATAAACACCTCAGCCCAAAAATGATGTGGAAATAAATAGGACAGAGAATTTATAACGGTGAACATTCCTTGAAATTAAAAAAAAAAATCGAATATGGCCTCTCAAATTCAAATGAAATATTTGTAATATAAAAACAAGTTTTTAGCTATTTACAAACAGAGTTGCAGCTATATTAAATTATTGTTTCCTGGTATTCACAGCAGCTAAGCACTTATTATTCATGGAGCTATTATATATGGAGGCCCTTTGCATGTGGTACTCCCGGATTATTCATTACCACTCTGTTTCTTGGTCATTTCAAACAATTACTCATTTCACTTAACCAGGTTGACTGATTTTCCTTTCTTTCCTCAAATAATTCATTGTTTGAGTGAATCGACCAAGCAACAGCTTGTGTTCTGGAGATAATGCAAGTAAATGCAGAGCTGACAACTAATCTAGATGAGACCATTTGTTTTGGGTGAATCTTAATGTGGTCTTCAGAAAAACAGCCATCAGAAACTGTCCCTTGACCAATAAGCTAATAATTTTGAGAAATAGGAGGCAGCTATTAATCAGGCTTGCCTTCTTTTTAAGTTGTTTCTTAATGATTTGAAGTTTCTTGGGGATGATGAGAATATATACTCTTATGGTGTTAAGGAGAAATATTTGATTTTCTCTAAACTAATAAAATATTTTTATTCTCAGTAATTTAACAAATAAATTCATCCTATTATCTAAAGAAGGTCAACAGAACAAATTGCCTGGGATCAATCACTGAAACCTGAAATCAATATCTTTGTCAGTATATTTGAAAATATCCTTGAGTTACACTACCAACTCTCTAGGGATGGGCCATTTAGTATATTTCATAATGCAATTATTCTGAAGTATTTACTAGAAAACTGTATTTCTCCAAATAAGATGGTTTTGTGTATTCATCATTAAGCTTTTTCTTTGGTGAACCTAAAGGTGATTGGTGACTCCCATATTAAAATCGTTGGCACTATAATCATCATTGTGACCATACTCTGTGGTTTGGGACTGTGAACCTGGAACAGTCATTTATTCTCTGATGGTGCTAATTTAAAATCCTCCGTTGTGCTATATAATGTTCCTGTCTGAATAACTCTCATCAACCTATGGCCAAGACTGTTTGGAACATTTTTATTCCTCTTTAAGGGGCTTTAAAAAATAACTTTGCATGAATGACACTCAAGGAACAAAAATTACTTCTTTTATATCTATGTATCTATGTATCTATCTATCTATGTATCTATCTATGTATCATCTATATCTATGTATCTATGTATCTATCTATGTATCATCTATGTATCTATGTATCTATGTATCTATCTATCTATCTATCTATCTATCTATCTATCTATCTATATCTATCTATGTATCTATCTACCTATGTATCTATCAATCACCTATCTTCATCAGTCTACTTTTATAATCCTAAATAGTACAATATCCTACCATGTGATGCATGCCAGAGTCATTATTTCTTTAAAAATTTTTTTTGTAAGGTTGGAAAATGTAGCTGCAATTTGAATGTGGAAATCAGGCATCCTAACACAGCTAGTGATTGCAGACCCACAGAGTCAGCCGCCTTTTTATCCTCTCCTTGATTGGTGAATTGAGCAGAAATGATCAAGATCAATTCAAGGATGCATGAATTTCATCTTCTTCAGTTTCTGAACATTGCATGAGGCCTATAATTTTGTCTACAAGATGACACTGTTAAGGAGTGAACAAAGAAAGCAATTGATATTTTATTCTTATCCTTGCAATGAATTTTGCTTATTACCTTCTTCCAAGTACAATTGAGTGAATAGTGATTACTCTTGCATAGATATAAATGCATACATGTGGAAGAAGCTAAAAAATGAGTGGCATGAAAATAGCTTTCAGAAAATCATTTTCTTCATCTGCTAAATGAGGCCAGATTTGCACAGTGGACCTAAAGCATAAAACAGAGTAGACTCTTCCAGCTTGATTGTAACTTAGAATCTAGTAATGTAAGGTGAACAGAATCAGAAGTTTTTCTAACTAAATCTACCTATGGACATGACTAAGGAAATTATCTAGTAACATACCTTTTAGGTCCCGCTACTCAAAGTATGCACATGAAAGTTTGAAAAGCACTGATTTTGGCCGGTCATTTATGCAAAGCTTCAGAAGCATATAAATCCATCTAAGACATTAACCACATTTATTTCAATGTCATGTTTCTTGAGCATTTTGCCTATTTTTAGGTGTATATTGTGAAATTAGGCATGGATTCTATTCTATAATGACTGGAAATAAATATTGGTTTAATTAACAGAATTTTTTCCTTTTTTCCCTCCCCCAATTATAAATATTTCACATTACTCAAACTGTGTTATTAGACTGTAACTAGATTTTTTCTTGCTAAATAATTTGCAAGTGATTGCTTACAACAATTTTGCTTCATGAATCTCTGTTAATTGCATCTATTACTATTCAGCTCACACATGTATCACAAACTCTCAGTCACAATAGTTAAGGAATGGACACTAACAAGTAATTGACCATTTTATTAAGTTGATAATTACATTATAGATTTCCAGAAATTAGCAAAATCACATGCACTATTATAAAACATAATTTTAATATTTTCTCTCACAGGCACAGAAATTCAGAATCCTTTCTGTGGCTCAAACCCATCTATTAGCTTTGTTTCATTGAGTACCAGGGTGGGCTGAAATTTTATCTTTGGAATATTGTGGAACCAGACCACTTCTTCTCCACTCAAATGGCTTTCTAATTTTCTTTTAGGATTAAGGTCAAAATTTTTAGTATGATCTGGACCATATTTACTTTTCAGTTGTCATTAATGTCATCAGTCCTCTCTGTCCTAACCCAACTCTCCACCACATGCACCATCCCTACACCCTTTCAGTCTATCCTCCAATTAGAAAAATGGACTTTCAGGTCCCAGAAGCCTCCGCCTTCTTCTTGGCCTCCAGGGCACTACAACCTGCTTTCCCTTTGACTAGACCATTTGTCTTTCTGTTCTATCCTTTCTATCGCATTGCATAACTAATTCATAATCATCCTTCAGATCTCAGCTTCACCGTGAGTTTATCCAGGGGTCTGCTTGCCTCCCTCACACCTCGCTGAGCCTCAGCCCAGTCGGAGCACAATTTTATTAGTGATCTCATAGCAGCCTAAACATGTCTTCATCCTAGCACTTCCACTTTGGACTCAAATTTCGCTGTACCTACCTCAAAGTGCATAAGGCCTTCATGGTGGTAAGTCAGTCTTTCTCACCATTATAGAACCCAATGTCTAGCACAGTGACAGACATAAAAGTCACTCATACACACTTTTAATTAAATGAATATTACTACTTTCCTTGACATCAAAAAGCATACAATCTAATTCAGTTTAAATAATCAGTTTTTCTATACGTACTATTAAGAAAAGATAGCAGATAAAAACTATTTACATTGAATCTTAGTTATCTAGGTGTGTGCCCTAGAGGATGCTTTTCTAAAATACATGTCCAATATTAAATGTTTGATTTTCACTTAACTTATCTTCATTTTAAAAAAAAGTGCAGATTGGGGCCAGTGCAGAGCTGGTTAGAGCCAAAGTTATCTGGCTGCCCTTTATAAAAATTAATATAAGATTCGTTATTTGCATGCTCTGATGACTATAAGAGAAGATAAATTGTGGAATATATCTTCAGAAACAAAGATTTATAATGTGAGAATGGCAGAAAATATAAAACAAGGAACAGTGTATGACACTGAAATAGATTCTCAAATCTTGAGAAATTGCAAACTAATATAGTAGTCCATGATAAAATTCTGAGATTATCAATCAAGCAATTATCTATCGGAAAAGTTTTAATTAAGAGGGCAATCAACATAATTTCAGGTTTGTTAAGGGAATAATCGAAACTTAGCTGATGTCATCAGCATCCAAAAAAGCACCCTCATTAAAGAAACTGGCACTTCACATCCTCAAGGGGTGGCCAAGGCACAAATGGCGGCTGAGACGCCCTGAGAGAGCTACCAGCACTGGCAAAGGGAGAAGACCTGAGGCAGAAAGTCTGTCTTTGCAATACAGTTCAGTTTTTGCTGTGGTGACTAATGACCCCCAAATCTCAGTGGTTTCCAAACATTAAAAGCTTCTTTCTTACATACATTTCATGTTAGCCACGGTCAGCTACAGCTCTGCTTCAAAACATACCTTTACTTCGAAATCCAGGTTGAAGGAGAAGCCCCTATTTGGGACACGGCATTCTCATGGAAAAGGGAAATATAAGAGGCAGGGTTAAACACAACAATCACTTTTGTGATTCTTCTTCAGATGCAGCACATGTTCACAACTTCTTACATTCCATTGGCCAAAGCAAATTATACGACTAAGCCTGACATTAGATTGAGAAAAATATCTATCACCAACACAGAAGACCTGTAAGTCACATTCAGGTTGGGGTAGTGTTCTCTACTCTATCTGAATATTTGGGAACAATAGTACAACAAACCATAGCCTTTCAACTGGGAAATATCGAGAATAGAGTCGAAATGAAGGATTTGGCAGGAACAACGTTTCTAAAACTGCATCTAGTCCATTATCTATAGAGGCTCTGTGGCTGAAGGTTAGGACCCAGTCACACATCATCGATGCTCCTTAATGGGAATCTGGGCTACATTGTTTATTAACTTTGTGACCTCGTATGTCATTTCACTTCTCTGAGCCTCAGTTTCACAGGCAGAGTCTATTTTCTGCTCAAATATCAGAGAAAAAAATCAATATGCTTCATCATGTTTACTCATCCTACCTGAAGTTAGACTGAGGCCTGAGAGAAGGCCTGGCCAGTGAGACATGAATATTTCCAGGCACGACCCCTAAAATGTGTTCTGAGATCCTCAGCTCACTTTTTTTTCTTCTGCAGAGCTCGAGTTGCTGATGAAAGAAACATGGACCCCTGAATCACTCTGCAGAGAAGGCCAACAGAGGTGAGCCATCTGACCCATACCAGGCTGTGCTGGGGTACAACCCTGGGCTGTGGTAAGACATTAAAATCTGAGGGTTTATTTGTTTCTGCAGAATCACCCAACATTTATCTATAGGCAAGGTTAAAGAATTGCTTCAGGATTTTTGGAAAGATTAATTGAGACAATTTATACAAAGTACAGAATAATGGTACAACAAAGACTGAATATGTGGAACTGTTATAATAATTTTAAGGTCATATTCATATAGAGATTAAGAATAAAGTCTTTAAAATCAATAGATTTAGTTCACTTCCCAACTCTGCTGCTAACTAACCATGCATGTAAAGAACATTACTTACCTTCTCCTTGGCTCAATTTCTTTATTTATAAAATTGCAATAAAAATCACAACTCATAAGATTGTAAATTTATAATAAGATAACCCATATGGTGGTGGTGGTGTTGAGATATGATGATGTGAGGTAATGTCTGACTTATTATTATAGAGCTGAGTTGGTTATCAGGGAAAAGAACTGAGGTGACAAGCTATGTGAAGACTAAACTATGATTTTGATCTGATTAACTGAATTAACTTACCAGTCACAGCATGATGGCAAACTGTCTCTCTCTCAGTAGATGCTTTTCTTTCCAAAGACATGAAAAGCTTAGGAGCTGAAAATACACATATACCATTTTGATTTTATGTTGCTTTTGTATTTCTTTTTCAGTAATTTTAATGCCGTAGACTACACTATGGAGTGCTACAGCATTAAAAATTAATTTTATTTTCTCCAATTATAATAGTAATATAGTTTATTGTAGAAGTTAGAAGTGCAGAAATTTGGATAGAAAGAAAAATATGCATAGTTTTAAGCCAACAAATAACTAGCAATTTTTCTGCATTAGCATTTGGCCTTTTTCTACATATGTTTTGATTATTTACCATAGTTGGATTTTCTGTTATATTAAAATCACTTCATAAATATTGTTTTCGAGGATTTAATTAAGTGGATGTATCGCAGTTTACTTATTTATCTTGGGTCATTAATTTATGTTTAGTTTTTTTTTGCTATTATAAATAATGCCCCTATTAAATTCTCTGTTACATATTTTTCCAAGTTTTGATTTATTTAATAAGGCCAAATTTACAGAATTGGAAGTATTAGGTCAGATGGAAGAAATATTTATAAGAATTAATAATAATATAGTGCCAAAATGATATCCCCAGCAATATATGAAAATTGATGATTTCACATGGCCTATTATAGGTTTTATTTCTTTAAATATTTGCTAATTTTAAAATATTTACTAATAAAAGATATTTATGTATTATATATAGACATAGATACTGCATATGTTATTTATTTTGCATTTCTTAAATGATACCCAAGTTTGAAAGATCTTCTGAGCTTACTTAGTTTAGTGCATGATTTTTGAATCATCTCTTAGTTGCCAATTTTTCTACTATTTTATTATTGATTTTGCATGAGTGTTTTTAATATTAAGGAATTAACATACAATCTCCTTAATATATTTCAGTCTTGATTTCAGGAGGACTAGTAGCTGGCCCTGCTCTTGTTAGCTCATTTCCAACTAACTAGATGGCTTTTTACCCCTCTTATATATTCTTATAACTGAATTTTCCATTGACCATAATTAAAATCTTTCTTTTGGGTGGACTTTCAAGTTTAGTAGTCATCAACTCTCCATGAAGATAGCCATAGGGCAGAGTTTTCAACTTTTAACAAATATTTTTAATATCTGTTTGTTGTTTTTCAAAAATGGCATAGTTGCAGAATTTTATTTAATATTTAAGTCCTTCCATCTGTATGCAAAATGTTCCTCCCAGTACAACTTTGGGAATATCAGAAGGGTACTGAATTGCACTTCTCTCTCTAAACTGAATGATGAGAAATAATTGATATCTTTGTAGACATTTCTATTTAGAACCACAATTCACATTGCTGTTTGTACTTCAGATATTTTATAATACTTCTTTACAGACAATGGTTCTAAGCCTTAGGAAGGTTTTCTCAGAATTCCCCCTTTGGAGGCCCTGCAGTTTTGGAAGCTGCTCTGGCAGAACTGTTTCTTCATCGCTTATTCAGAGGGAGATAGATATTCTGTTTCCTCTCTTAAACATTTAAGATTAGATAGGTTTGGATAATTTTTCAGCACAACTGATAGTAATTAGCTAACATATGCCCAGAGCAACGAATGATTCTCCTTACGAGGCTATTGTCCTGAAATCTTTACTATCTGAGACACTAATGGGTCAGATGAAAAAATTAGGGGCATTGTTTACAGGAAACCCTGGATGAAATGTCCACATGCAACCTTAGGCAGCTCTCCAATCTCCTCCCTCTGAAGCCTCAGAGTGGATCAGTTTGCTGATTAATTGCTGACATCTGAGGTTTGGGGATGGGGGTGCTGAGATATAGGGCAGGACGCTTGCAATGGTTGGTGGTAACATGATAATTTAGAGTGCTGAACGCATGTGAGACTGCTTGGGGTTTTGGGAGTAGGCTCATGGACTTCAGGGGGAAAAGGCTGACAAGCCACAGGGACAGTATTAAGGGGAAACACCAAACACACAACTTATTTACTTCTTGACCTAGTTTTGTTTTGAAAAAAATTAGAAAAAAATTTGTCAAAAAAAATTCAAACACTGCAAAAGGATATACAGCGAAAGTATGTTTTCCTATCCCTTATTCATTTCTCCATTCTCTTCTCCAGAAGTGAACATTGATACCAGCTTTTGATTATTCTTACAGAGCTCTTCTCTGCACATTAGCAGGATTATATATAAATATGACCTTAGTGCTTTACTAATGTTAACTAAATGAATCCTTGCAGATGACTATGAGGTAGATTCTATTATTACTATCTCCATTTTACAGATGTGGATGAAGGACAGAGAATTTAGAAACTTGCTCAAGGATCTACAGCTCATAAAAGGTGGATCCAGATGAGATTATTTATATGTATATATATTCATCTATTTTCTATAATATATAATATGTAATAAATATATATATTCATAAGTGTATACATACACATATATACGCCACATAATGTATTTTATTAATGATCTGTCATTTGAAGAGTAGTTAGATTTTTTTTGTAATCTTAATATTTCAAATACTGTTGTAATACATTTTCTTGAACACGAGATCACCTGTACAGGCTGTACACTGTGCAGTGCAAGGAGGTGCAATTCACATAGACTATAATGACATTCTTGGAATTGCTCAACAGGTCAGCAATACTATTCATATTGACCGAATTTTAAATTAAATGTCTCATCCTCTGATCAGCTGCTATTTCTATTGAGTAATTTGTCATGTAGAATGAAATAAGGGACCCCATTCACAACAGGGCTGAATGTTCAAATTTAAGACTTGAGAAATTGTCTTGGTTTTACGATTAGATAAATCACAATTGAATATTTTTCTTCCCTTTTGCTTCCACCTCAATTAATGTTTCATAAAGGGATGACTGCACTGTTTAAACAAGGATTTTCACATTCTTTAAATATAAGAATGACTATGAGCTAGATCTGAAAGGATTAATTGGCAAAAGACACACATGCATAGGTAGACTGTTTCTGACTCCCAGATAGACACAAGAGGTCCTGTTGCCCAAATCTGTGTGCAGAGCTCTAGTGGTCTGGAACCAAGAGGAAAGGGAGTTCATGCTCTGGAAAGGGTCTCCGGCGCTCATGACGACCTACAGCCAGCCAATAGCACCTGGATACCACTGGCAGCTTTTTCTAGAATGCTAGAATTTTGCCTCCCAACAAAATAGATATCATGTTTTCACCCAGAACAGTCCTGGAATATAAATCATTGAGATAACTGAAATATTTCCTTTGATGGCCTGATGGATCACTAGCATTAGATCCTTGAAGAGATGCTATTTTTCAAGAGTCGCCTTTAAAAACATCATTTACCTGTCACAAGAGATCCATGTTTATAGCCCTGCAGCTATATTCTAAATTGTTGAAATCAACACTAAGCAAGATGTCCACTAAAAATGACTAAAATAAACCTCCTTTGTTTTTTTTTTTATAAAAGCACGTTTTAAATTATTTATTTTGATCAATTGCATTAAACTAATTTGAATTTATCACACACGTGTCTGCAACTGGTATTGTCTTTCCCGTGTCCAGGAATTTTTCTTTCTATTCTTTAAATAATGATTCATTTTGTTGTAGCCACATAGGTCCAGAGCACACTGTCCCTTCACATTTATATATGAATTTACGTATGTTGTTCTCCCTGGAACTGAGACAATCATAGAAGAGAGATGGCCCTTATCTATATGCATAACTTCAATCCTGTTCCTCAGCCTAATGAATTGATTTCTATGTTTGTCAATTTGGTTTTGTCAGCCACCAGAATGGTCAATTACTAAATAAGAATTGATCATCAAACGGCCTGATGCTGTTACCTTTAGCAACCCTGAAAACAATGTAGTTATTTTAATCATTTCAATGACTAGATCAGATCAGCCTTTTGCTGCTTGATCCGTAATCAGTGATGAACATAAGCCTGACTAATCTTATTTTGCACTTAGGCAAAATCTTAAGGAGAAGATGATTGTTTAATTAAAAACAAAAATATTTCTCTGGGTAAAACAAAATATTTGCAAGCCTAGTAACTAACACTGTAACTATTTTGTTTTTCTTATGAAGTGAGAAAAATTCTAGCCTTAAAGTTACTGAAAGGAGCATCACATCATACATAATTTATCCATTCAAAAATCATTACCAAGAACCAAGTAAGTTTTTATGTGTTGGATTTTGGAAAATAGTGACGAGTAATTAATAGTCCCTATGAGCAAGTAAATCATAGAGATATACTGATAAACAAATAATTTTAACAGAACATGGTAAGTACAAATTAGGGTATGATGACTGAAAAAAAAAAAAGGAAGTTATTCTTTTTATTTGAAGAAGTCAGGGAATATACAAATAGTGTAGATGAAGCTTGAGTTTTTGAAAGTTCTATAGGCATTCTAGTGTAGACGAAGAGCATTATAGTCAGGAGAGAGCTGGGAAATCACAAAAATCAGGAAAACTAATTTGAAAAGAAAAGGGGATTTTTTTTTTAAATTGGAAATTGTTGCAGGCAGAATCATGACCACACAAAGATGTCTATGTCCTAATTTCTGAAACCTGAGAATATGTCCTATTACAATGGAAAGGGGAACTAAGGTTGCAGATGAGATTAAGGTTGTTAAAAACTAAATGTAATTAGAATTAGATTATCCTGGATCATCCAGGAAGGCCCAATGCAATCATAAGGGTCTTTATATGGAGAAGAGGGAGGCAAAAACATAGAAACCAGAGTGAGAAAGATTTAACTACCACTGCTAGTTTTGAAAATGAAAGAGGACCATGAGACAAGGAATATGGGCAGTCTCCAGAAGGTGGAAAATACAAGAAAACGAATTCTCCCTAGAGCCTCTAGAAAGGAATGCAACCTTGCTGACACCTCACTTTAGCCCAGTAATACTCATTTTGGACTTCTAACCTCTAGAAATGTAAAAAATAAATTTGTTTAAGGCACTGAGATTGTGGTAATTTGTAATAGTAGTAATAGGAAACTAATGCAGAAATTTACTTGAAATTCAATTTACTTAAAATTTAATTGAAGAAAGAGCTGGAGAATCAAGCTGAAAGAAGGGAAGGTATAACTAGAACCGGATCCTCCTTTATCACCTCTCTGTGTGTGTGTGTGTCTCTCTCTCTCCCTCTCTCTCTCTTTCATCTATTGGCTTTGTTCTTTGAGAACAGCTTTCCCCATAGGGTAGGGGATTGGTCACTAGCTACTCTGGCCTCATATAATTGTAGAATTTCAAAGAGAGAAAAGTATTTATCCATCTTGGTTCCAGCTTGGAAAAAAAAAAGTCATGGAACAATTCTGATTGACCTATTTGAGTTAAATGTCCAACTTTGAACTAAGATCTTGAGGTAAAAGATATGTCAGCCCAGACTGGTCATGTGTCCAGCAATTTGGCAAAGAGGGAGAGATCTGTTTCCAAAGGAAAGGGCACAGGAATGTTGAGCAAAATAGAATTGCAGCTCTCTACTATAGCATGTAAAATGAACTACAAGTGGCTTACTATAGTGGGAGCTTAAAGTCAGTGACAAGTTAAACCCAAATTCATATGAATAATTAGATCACATAATTAAGCTCTAACTATATAAACTTTAAACTAGTCCCAAAACTTCAGCTTTCCCAAATGTTTGTTTATGAGGTTCCTGTCAAAAGGTGGCAGTCATGACAGATGAGTTAAACTTGCATTAGCCCACCATCTTGTTTTTAGTATAGAAAAGTCAGGAATTGGTCAGTTGTGAGAAAGACCAGTTTACAGAGGCACCAAGGCCATAAAACTAGATTATGACCAAGAAATGTTAGTGTTTGGTTTACACTGAGTTGTAGGTAATTTAAGAGTCCATTCACGAATCTTTAGCCCATTGGAAAGTACCTTGGATCTTGATCAGGAGATCTGGATACAAGCCTAAGCTATATTCTTTCTTAGTTTTATTACCTTAGGCTGGTTCACTTAGCACCATAAGTCTCACTTTCATCATCTGCAATCTATATATTGATCGTAAAATTTGTTTCCTGGAAAAGTTGTCATTTATCGATAACTTATATGTACCAGGAACTTTATGAGGTTCCAGATAAGTTCAGTCATGAAGGAGAAGTTGCTGGCCTTGGAACAAAGCAAAAGCATACACTAAGGGAAGGAGGAGGAGTTCTAGTGTAGTAATATAGACCAAAAAAATCAAGACAGGACCTGAATGAGGTTAACTCAATGCAGAGGCATTTAAATTAGGGTTCTGATGCAGGTGTGATGGGTTGCTGAGTCTGAGGGAGATAGGAGTAGGGTTATATAGTCTGCAGATAGACAAGGTAAGTTACGTGGGGAGACAGAGTTAGAGAGAGATGGAGATGAAGACAGAGACAGTGAGATAGACACAAAAAGAGAAGTATGGAGGCAGAAAGATAATTATACTATCTATTATTACTGTCTACTGTACTATCTACTATTTCCTAGGTTTTCCAAGTATGCAAACTACTTTTAAACCTGGCATTTATTAGGCAATTCCTTAAAGACAATGATTCAAATGAACCTAAGAAAGGAAACTCCAACCAAGACTGTCTTTACAATAGCCTCAAATGGCACCTGTTCCCCAAATATTAAAATTAGATCATTGTGGATTCGGACCTTTTATGCCAGCCAGACCCACATTCACTTAGTAGAGTGTCTCATTCAATAAAGCACCATATTACCATTGGGAATTATTTTGGCCCATCTATACTAGTTTCCTAGGGCAGCTGTAACAAAGTACCACGCTCTGAGTGGCTTAAGAAAACAGAAATTTATTGTCTCACAATTCTAGAGGCTAGAAGTCCAAAATCAAAGTATTAGCAGGGCCATGCTCCTTCTGAAATCTGTAGGAGAATCCTTCCTGTTTCTTCTTCATTTCTGGTGGTTTGTTGGCAATTTTTGGTGTTCTTAGCTTGTAGCTGTATTACTCCAACCTCTGCCTTCATGATCACAGGGTGTTCTTCTTGTGTGTCTCTGTCTTCACTTGGCTGTCTTCTTATAGGCCATTAGTCTTATTGGATTATGGGGCTCACCCCATGCCAGTAGGACCTTATTTTAACTTAACTAATTATATCTACAATGGCGCTATTTCCAAATAAGTTTACAGTCTGAGATTCTAGAGGTTAAGACTTCAATATATCTTTTTGGGGTGATACAATTCAACTCATGGTGCCATTCTCTTATTTTTGACCAACTCCGGTTCAGATTTTATATCCATCTATTATTCATTCCTGACTTCTGATTTTCTCTCCCATGTATGACTCAGCTCTCATACTTTGGGCTATGCATTGGTATATCATTGATATTGATAAAGACGTGAGAAAGAGAAAAGCAGCCTGACACCTGGAAGCTATCTGGGTATTATCATCTAGGCCTTGGTGTTCTCTTGTTGAACATAAACGATTTCACAGAACATCAACATGAGACAAAGCAACTGTGAACATGATGAATCAAGACAAAAACAAAACAACTCCATTAACCATGTCTGAACACAGAGCAAAATCCTCACATTGTCCAAACCACTAAAATGACTAAATATCGATCTACTTTGGTTAATATGAGTGACTGCTGCTTCCTACCAATGTAGCTTTGCTTTGGTCTAGTACTCCCTCCTTCTAGATAAAATTAATTATAATAAATAATTTCAATTACCCCCACTTCCTGAGAGCATCTAATTCAGAGTAAAGCCCCTTCTTTAAATTCTACCCATATCACATAATACAATTCCAAATCCTATAGCAAATTTTTCTGACAACTTCTTCCTGAGTCTCCCCCTGGTTCAATGTTGTACATTTTCCCTCAGTGCAATAAGCAATAAACTTGACTTGTTTGACTGTGAATATGTTCCTGATGGTATTTGTCCAGAGGGCGTTGATAGACTTAATAATGCCTATTAGCTGAAATGTGATAATTGAATTAGGAAATATGTTTTGCATGTGGAATGTATCCATCTTTCAAGTGATTACTCTGGGAGTTATTTTACCATAGGTAGAGAAATACAAGTATAAAAAATAGTTTATACTATTTTTAAGTACTATTAAAAAATAGTACTTAAATATTTTTTGTTATACAAATCTGATGTTTAAATATATTTATATCTCTTTTATTTTACAAATCAAATTAAACTCAAACTTCGATACATCAGTTTGGCATCAGGTTTAGTGTCACTTTTTTTTTTAACTGTCATCTCCCTTTAGATGGTCAAAAAAGCTAGGAAACATATTAAATCTATGAGGAGTGAGATCTACTCAACTTCCACACCCAATTGTGGGATGGGAGAGGGAAGGTCTGAGATCTCTTCAGCTGGCCCTGCTTACTTTTGGCTGCCCATGGAGTCGAGGCTGGAAATTCATCCTACCCTATCAGGTCAGGTGGCCAGCAATCTTTGATGACTCACATTCCTTAGTGCCTCCCACTGCCAAGAGTATCTCGTATTTTGGTTATCCAGGTCACAGCTGTTAGTTCCTGACTCATTCAGTTTCAGCCACAGCCATTCTACCAAGGTACTGGCCACTCAAGGAGTGTTGCAAGAAGTGGGTCCGAAATCTGCCCCTATTGGTAAAACCACTCTTCCTTTTCACTCTAAGGGAACGACCTCTCTAGGATGGGCAACTCATCTTATTCAGGCCCTCAAACACAAAAGTCTCTTTACTTTCATTGCCCCTATTATAGGAGGACTTTTTACCTCCAGAGAGTTCTTAAATTCCTACTCCCTTATGGGAGAAAAGGAATCTCTTTGTCTCAATAAGAAGAATTGTTCCCACGGATGACATGGGGGCTTCCTAAGCTCTCTCTCAACAGAGCAGAGAAGAAAGAAAATATTTTAAAATCATAAGTTAAATGCTTGATAGGGACATGGTGCCCCGTGCATGTGACATAGCAATACAGAGCTGCTTTGTGTTCGAGTGGCTGCTCACTTGGAATTGTGTAATTTACATCAACCTTGGGTTCTGTGGAGCAATCTATTTTCATAATTTAGAAAACAATACATTTTTCTAATCTTATATACTATCCCAGACTTTTTAAAATGTTAATTAGATTTGTTCTAGTCAAATTGCATATACACATTATTATCTCTAAATTGAAATAAGAATATGTTCTTAGATTCTTAAAAACATCTTTTTTTAAATCCCTTTAGGAAAGATCGCATTATCATTAAAAGTTAAAATTTCCTTAGCTCCTAGCTCTTTTTTTCCAATGACACTATTATTTTTATAATGCAGTTTTTAATGATGTGATGCTATCTAGATGATCTCTATCAACAACTATTAGATTGTAGCAGAACAGATAATATTAATGCTCATTTTAAATTCTGGTCATGGCTTTCACTCTGACTACCTCCATCTTCTCTCTTCCTTCTTACTAAGATGGGAGGGTATCTTATTCTCAGATACTCTGAGTTTAAGTATTAAATCACTGAGCTCTGCACAAGTCTTTTGTGGGGAATATTTTGAGTAGGTGATCCATATGTGAGTCACTTTCATCGGTTACAAAATAACTGAGGACTATGTTATAAGAAGTTGTGCTGGTAGTGTAACGGGAAGAACATTCTGCCATTATAACTAAGACATTCTTTGTTTAAAGTGCTTCTTAACATCCTAGCAAGAAATGAATCTGAGAGGATGGGGCTCAGAATAGGTCGGTTTTGGGGAAGCAGAAAGAAGTTGATGACATAATGTTATTCCCTGGAGCTTCAACTTGTAAGAGTGGCCAAGGTAGAGGGCAGAGTTGGGATGATGGGAATGTGGGTAAAAGGTATGGAGTGAAATGTAATTGTGTCCTAGTTTCACTTTGGTCTCTCCCCAAACCTTGAGTTTATCCACAATAGCACTTAGTATCTTATAACAATGGTTTAAATTAATAACAATAAAAAAAGTTAATTGTGTCTGGTTTAGATTTTTTCAGTGAACAGAGGTCGGATAATATTCACTCTCTTTCCAACTTCTGCCACATTCTCCTGATTAATCCAGAACACTTTAAACTAATTTAGATTTATAGCACCTATCTGTATTCTAAAAAGCCAGAGACATGTTATGTCTCTGTCATCACTGATATCATCATTCTGGAATGTGATTGCAGCCCTGGTGAAATCCAATTATGATGATAGAAAACACATATCTCTGATGCTTTCAACTCACTCTCTGTTTCTGGACAGTATTTGTTTCTGTTCTCGTCAATCGGACATAGCACAGAGAAAATCTCATAGGATAAACACAATATTCCTTTTCTCCTCTACACCAATTCCAATGAAAATAAAACTCCTGGTGCCCTGACAAAGAATATTTGATAGAAATATTGACCATGAATTGCATGTAATATATGCTTCTTAGACTAAACTGCATGCATTTATACTTTACAAAGAGAATCTTCAACCGTTTCCCTCTGCCCATTACATCATGTTCTAAAAATTAAGAATTTCTCCCTTAGGAGAATAATCACTTCTAAAAGTCTTATTTACCTTCTATTACTCAGAAAAAAAATTAAAATATATCTTCATTAAAGCATCATTGATAATGAATTTTCATCTCAAGGAAAGATTTTCATTGAACAAGATAACAGAAATATTTGGTTTATTTTTGGACATTTTGTTACTTTTTAAACTTCACTTGCATTTTAGTGCTTGACAAGTAAAACATTTTAACATACCTTTAGATAATACATTCAATAACATAGGTACCTAAAGAAGTGTAGGGATGTAGTTGAAAAAACCACTAGGCTTGGTGTCAGAAGAGGTTATTTCAAATTTTATCCCTGTTATTTATAAACCATGCGATCATTGGAAAGTTACTTAAATTCTCAGATCCTCATTTTCCTTTTCTACAAATTATACATAATAATTAAGCTCCATAGGGTTATTGTGAGGATTAGAGATTAGGTATACAATGTGAGTGCAGAGCTTAGCATATATGAGATGCTGACTAAGAGGCAGCATTTATAAAGCCCCGAGACATATATGCAGTGGGCGGCCTCGAATGTGGACCCCAATGAGTCTCACCTTCTGGGGCTCACGCCCTTGGATAATCATGTCTCCTTGAGTGTGGCCGTACTTATTGCCTCACTTCTAATAAATAGAATATGGTAGCTGTGGTGAAATGACACTGTGAGATTAGGTCATAAAATGACTGCTTTTCATCTTAGGTGTGTTCACTCTCACAGCCTCTGGAGAGCCTGTTCTAGGGCAAGGCAGTTGCTCTTGTAATGGCTAAAAAATGACTGCTAGAAATGTGCTACTTGCAGGAAAATTACTGCTTGGCTATGCCCATGGGAACATGGTTATCGCCATGGGAACATAGGCTATTGCCCATAGGAACATAACATTCTAACAATAAGCTTTTTGTTTCTGTACCCCAGCTTGCACACCCAACCTGTGGTCAACAGGTAGCAAATAGAAGAAAAATAGACCTTTGTGTTTAGACAGAATGAAGAATGAGATTTGGGGCTTTAAAACCCTGTATCTCTACATTTCAGGGCTGCTTAATTTGGGATCTGCATACTCCTGGCAGACCCAGCTGGCTTAATAAAGAGTGTGTTTCCTATAATGCACTGAGTTCTGGTGGTCCGTGTGGCTTTCGGGGGCTGGTGGCTACAACACTCTGTTGTGAGGCATCCTATGGAGAGGCACATGTGGCAAGTGACTAAGGCCTGCCAACAACCGCAGTGAGTGAGCTTGGAAACAAAGTCTCCCCAGGTGAGACAAGGAGCTTGACTGCTTCTTGTGAGAGACCTTAAATCAAAAACACCCAGTGAAGCTGTGCCCAGGTTATTGACCCACAGAAACTGTGAAATAATTAGTGTTTGTTCTTTTAAGCTGCTACATTTTGGGGTAATTTGTTATAGGACAATAAATAACACATATAACAGGTGTAATTAGCTAGATTTTAGGAAAAAATACTTTCTTCCTTTTTATGGAAATTATTTGGTAAATTTATATAATCAGTTCATATACAATTCACCTGAAAACTATATTTGACATGTTTTGGAGTGTGAGGTGGTAGAGGGGAGTCTAAAGTAGTTTTAGCAGGAGGACTTTGGGTTCTGTCTATTAATCTGCCTTGAATGTCAAGACATGTCCAAAGAATACTAGGCAATTTATTTAAAATACTCTAAGATATGTGGGCATTGCGGTCTCTGAGTTTGGGAAACACCAATACCTTCTCTTCTTTCATTCCTGGAGAGTCATAACGAATGTAGTATAGTATAGGCTCTAAAGCTGAGGTGCCAAGATTTCAAATAGGTTAATGGCTTTAATAAATTAAACACCCTACAATGCACTTTGGAAAATCATGTGCGACTTTGACCAATAAAGTGTTGAAATCCTGGCTTGTTCCTCACAGCAGCCTGTACTGTACTTATGAACAGTCTGCTTAACCTTGCTTCAGTCCCCAACCTCTAAGGGTTCAACCTTTCCCCAGAGCAAATGTTTTGTTATAACAAGAACTCAGTGTTAAATCACCAGATGGTAATAGCTGAGCAAATTCTAATCTGACAACACAGAAGAAATTGTTCCCAGTCTCATTCTGTCAGTTCCTATTTCATCATTTTCCTCCTAACTGTTGAGTCAATTATTGCTTGATCTCAATAATTCACTCATTTTTTTAGAAGGACTTGTTAACATGTCTACTACACTTCCCCTCCCAAGAATATATATCTCAAAATCCTTCCCATTTAAAATTTCTGCTAAGTACAGTTTTAATTCTTCATGGAGGACTCCCCTTCACTATGACTTGCAGTATTTCTGCCAAATATTGTATAATGTTTATATGACATATTGAAAAATTGGGTGGAATATCTCTCTAGGATCATTTGCAGCTTTGTGTGGCAGTTGCTATGACAACTACCTTTAAAATTAAGAAGAGAAATTAAAAGTTTTGCATAATTGAAAGGGCATTCTGACACTAAGTTCAAAATGTTGGGATTTTAACATAAGCTATATATTAGTGTGTAGGTCTGTTCTTATTGGGACAAAGTTTTAGAGATCACTACTGGAAATTTAAATTCATCCCACCAATTTTTTTTTCCATGTTAGCTATGCTAATATCATTGTCAGAAAATTTTACAAAAGAGTCTCTAAGTTATAAATTTTATGGAATGTGCTTGGTAAGCAAATTCTCCTCTCGGAGTATGAGGAACAACCACCACAAAATGCGTATATGTATATATGTGTATAATGTATATATGTAGAATTTTGTAAGATTGCCGTGAGAAGGAAACATAATTGTGTACTTTTATATACACAACTATATACACAAATTTCTTTCTTACAAAAATTTTATGAAATAACTAAATAAAGAAACAGGCTCCAAGAGACTAAGTAACTTGTTAAAGCTAATAGATGGCAGAGCCAGCATTCAAATTCGAATTACTCCAAAAGCTATGTTCTTAGTAATTACATTACTTCGTAAACATTTTTATATACTTTACTTTTTAATTTGCTACTCTTCGCAGTTCATACACAAGGGATTCCTGACATGATGATAGGGCAGGACTGATGAAGGGATAGGCCTGTCTAAGGCAGTGCAAAGGCTTCACGTTTCTGCCAAATTGACACAGTCCATTAGGAAAATGCAAATCAAAACTACAGTGAAATATGACTTTACATTAAGATCGTGATGATTAAAAAAATGAAAACAGAAAATAGCAAGAATTGGTGAAGATGTGGAAGAACTGAAATGTTGACACCACTTACTGGTGGGAATGTAAAAGGTATAGACTCTGGGGAAAGAGTTAGGCAGTTCCTCAAAAAGCTCAGCATAGAATTACCCTATGACTGAGCAGTTCTGCTCCTAGACATATATTTAAAAAATTGAAGCCAGAAACTCAAACATATACTTGTGCATAAATATTCTTTGCAGCATTAACACAACAGCCAAAAGCTAGAAATAATCGAAGTGTTCATCACCATTTAAACAGATGAACAAAATGTGGACTATACATACAACAGAATATTATTCAGCCACAAAAAGGAAGGAAGTTATGACACATGCTAAAACATGGAAAACTTTGAAAATATTATGCTAAATAAATAAGCCAGACACAAAATAACAAATATTGTATGATTTCACTTATTTGAGGTATCTAGAAGACACAAATTCATAGAGACACAAAGCAGATTAAACGGTTCTCAGAGGCTGGGGGGAGGGGAAATGGGAGTTATTAGTGTTTCCAAAGTTTCTGTTTAGGATAATGAAAAAATTTTGGAAATAAGTGGTAATGGTTGCACAGCATTGTGAGTATAACTAATGCCATTGAATTTTTATACTTAAAATGGTTAACATTTGGCAAAATTTATGTTATATATATATAACCACAAAAAGTATTCTAATTATCTTTACTGTAACTACTAACTAACCCTCCCTCAACTAACCTGCATCAGCTTCTTGGCACTTAATTCTAGTTTTTCTTTATTTTTTCTGTTATTATTTCTTTATCCATAGAGTCTATCCAGAGGAGTTTTCCAGAGTGCCAGAATTTTAAATGTGGATTTTAGAATTTTTTGAATTAGAAGAATTTAGAGTTGTCTTTTCTTTTTTTTTTTTTTACCATTCCATCCATGTTTTTAAAAAAGTTTAGATCCTCATAGACAGAAATTAATCTATACATTTTCAGCTGCTACCACAAGGCCTGACATGTAGCACTCAATAAATGTTTTTTAAAAAATGAAATGAACGGAAGGAAGCACACTTAAACCTGGAGGAGTAGATTTCAGTTCATTTTATTCCTCAACCTATCCATTCATTCAAACAAAATTTGTTGCTGCTTGCTTGGTGTTATGACTACAAGATGCTAAAGTGGCGGCCTTTGTACCTGAGGACTCCAGAGTCTAGAGTAGGAGACAGCTATAAAGGAATATTTCCAGAACAATGGAGTGCTAGCAGTCTGTACAGTTAGGGTAACATAGCTGGCTAGAGGAAGGACTGACCACCGTCTCTTGATTCCTATTCCAACTTTATTTCTGTGTCACTTGATAGAAAAGATTTAATAATATAAGTTCAATTGTGCTGATAATCTCTCTTCATTAAGGACTGGAATTAGGCCCCCCAAAGGCCACTGTGGTCTCTAGCTTTGTGGAGTCTTTTGATATTGCATGACTTATGCTGATTAGTCCACTTTATAATTTAGGGAGTTGATCCTGTACCTGGCTATGGTAGGATATGGAAAATCTTTGCGAGATTATATCAGGACTCAGGATGCTCAGCATATGTGTGAACTCAATGTTTTTGTTCCTCCGAATTTATAACTGAAGCCCTAACTCAGAATGTGATGGTATTTGGAGGTGGGACCTTTGGGAGGAAAATAGGTTTAGATGACATTATGAGGGTGAGACTCCCAGGATGATATTAGAGACGTTTTAATAGCAGGACAAGAGAATAGAGCTTGCTCTCTCTGTCATGTGAGGACACAGTGAGAACCAAGCCAGAAAAAAGGACCTCATCGTGAACTAAATTAGCCAGTACCTTGATCTTGGATTTACCAGCCTTTGAAATTGTGAGAAATAAATATATGTTTTTTAAGCCACCCAGTCCATGGCATTTTGTTATAGCAGCCTGAGTTAAGAACATGTACTTGCAATAGAAGACAGAAATGGGTTTTAGGAAAGGTGGTTGGGCTGGTTTGTCTGTTCTGGTTGATGAGAGTGGGGAGAGGTACTCAAATGCCTTTCATCATGAATGTCTTCAGTGCATGAGGTCAGAAGGCCAGCTTCACACCCTGTGGCAGGGAAGGGAGAGAAAGGAGGGGCCAGGGTAATAATTCCAACATAGATATTCAAAGAGAACAGTTTACAATGCAGGCATTAAGGATGAAGATTCAAAGGAAAAAAAAGAGGCAAGAGAAAAAAGGGGGAAGATAAAAATAAGGTATAGCCTACAAAATGGAAAGTAGATGACAAATTTTAGAGGCCAGGCTCATGCTTACACCTTCAGCGGCTGAGCAGTTTCCTTTAAGGGGGCTGAGATGGAATATACTGTTATACAGTCATCTTCTCATCCTGATTTTACTCACTTGGCTCTGCCACCGGGAATAAACCTGATGCCTTTTACCAGGGCTATGACTCTATGTGTTTTTCAAACTGGCACAGTGGTCATAAGGCCATTCCCTCAGGGACCTTGGAGAAAGATTGCGAACATCACAGGGATGTTCAACTACAACCCTGACTCTGAAGAAGGAAGAAAGCAAAGATACATTTATGAGTCATCATACCATCTGCTAGTGAAATACGATTTGAATTACTTTGTTCTTTTTCCCCTCAATGGTCCATCTAGCTTGGCATAGGCTGGACACTTCAGAAACATATACAAAGATCCTCTAATTCATCCGACTGTAAAATTGGAAACATTTATATTATCCTGGAAACCTGTAGCCAGATCAAAGCTGCTTATCAATTTATTCACGAGCTTTGAATGTCATTGAAATTGCTGTGTTTTAAAATTGACAAATGCTTGGAAGTTAAAATTGCAACTACACACACTGCTTGCAATTTTATGTTCTTTGCAAATTGTCATCGTGAATATTTCTGGAAATCTAAGGGATCCCAATTTAGAAGCTCATTTTTCTTTCTTTCTTCCTCCTTAGTATTCCAACCTGTTCCAAACCAAGCTCTATTTTCTATAGAAAATCTGCAGAGATCACCCTGATTTAATTTTTTCCTCTTGGCTAACTCAGGATGTCAGAACTGTTTATATCGCATTGCATTTTAAGTAAGATATTGCTCTTTCTAGATTCTCTAGTTTTGATCTTTAAAAAAAAAATAGGAGGCCCTAGTTGAGGAGTTAAAAAACTGGTTCTTTTCTACCACATCAGCTTTGAGTGAATTACTTACCACTCTGAATTTCAGCTCTTACTGGAAAAATGGGACAATTATTCTTGCTCTATTCACATTGCTAGATTGTTAAGATTGTTAAATGAGGATAGCGATAGTGAACAAGGCTCTATAAAGAACACAACTCCAAGAGTGAATAATACAAAAAACAGAAAGGAGTCTTGAGAACTTAGTTATTTAATTAACCATGTGTTCAAACAAAGAGCAAGTTTGAATCTTCCTGGGGTAGCTTTCACACTGTTAGGTCGGCAGGGGCCTGCCTGGAGGCTTCCCAGTTTGACATCGTAATCCAGACAAGGGCCCACCCTAAAGCCCTGGTGCCACCGCCCAAATCCGCCAATACCCAATCTGGATGCTCAACTGACATTCCCCATTCTATACCATACTCCTACATAACCCTATAAAAATTACACCCTGGTTCCAGGGCGCAACTTCTCTGGCCCCTCTCCTCGGGACCAGAGAACCATCAGGGAGTGCTCTCCCAATAAAGACTTGCTTTTAAAACTTCTCTTGGCCTGTCACTCGTTTACCTTACTCACCCTAGTCACTAATCCCCTTACTTGATCAAGCAGTGTGAGCTCTATAATAAAAGTAAGTGAAGCACAAGCCTGGGGAAGACTTTCCCTGTGAATGTGAGAAATATTATGAGCTGAGAAAGAAGCATGAAAGAGCTTGAAGTAACTCTTAATCCCCAAATAGATAGGGAGGGATTACACAAAACGACAGCAGCCCTATCCAAGAGAGAAATACTCCCAAATTCTCTATACTCAGAAAATTGAACTTGATTTTCTGCTCTCCACTTGCTCTCCCTCAAGTGGAATCAAACTTTCTGCCAATTTATAAAAAGTCTTTTCCATACTGTGGAGATACAACTCTAGGGAAAACAGAGTTATTCAAACACTGAGAAAATCTGCACAGTTTTTTTTTTCTAATTAACTAGGTGCTAAATTAATTCGTGTGTACAAATTAGAAAAAAACATCAGATAAGTGAAAGTGAGAAAACAGATAAAAGGGAAGAGTTTTGATCAATTAAAATAACTTATATCAGAAAAACTAGAGACAATTTAGCAAATAAAAAAGAACCTAAAAAAAATTTTATTTCTCAGAGAAATTGAAAATATATTGTAGTCATAAAACTATATTGCAATGCAAAGTAAGCCATTAAAGACCAAGAAAACATTATTGGAAATTAAAAACATAATTCCCCAAAATGTAAAAGATCTACAGTTATGATTGAGGACTAAAGTTTTGATCTGGAAAATAAAGTTAATCTCCTAGAAGACAATGCTAATAGACAAAATAACTATATATATATATATATATATAATATATATATATATATATATATATATATATATGGAAATTAAGAGGTGTGGAAATTATTTCAGAGGTCCAGTATCTATCTTAAAAATTTTCAAAAGCATCAGCATTAGAAAGTGAAGGTAGGAGGAGTAATTTTCAAAAGATAATTATGTTTTTCAAGTGGAAGAAAGTCACAGATGAAAAGGTCTCACCAAGTACCAAAATGGGATGAATGTGGTAAACAAGTAGATTGAGAGATGGTAGATATATAGAGAGACAATAGATAGATAGATCAATGATAGATAGATAAATACATGATAACTAGATAGCTATACCTCTTGATAAAATTTCAAATATTCTAACATAAAGAGAATATCCTCAAAAATTTCAGAAGGAAGAAAAGGCACTTATTTACAAAAGGAGAAGAAGCAGATAAATATTAGATTCCTTACAATCTAGATACTAAAAGATAGTGTGAAAGTAGTTTCAGAGTTCTGAGAGAAAAGTTCAATTCAGAGTTTTACTCCCTGCCACATTAGCATTTAAATGTGATAAAGTAAAGATATACATTTGCAAATCTGACCATCCATAGAACTTTGCTAAAGAATTATTTAAGAATATATTGCAGCAAAAATTTTAAAAAAATGAATGCAAGAACAAAGGAGGCAAGAAACAGCAGTGAGCAAAGAAACCAGTAAAATTCAGTTAATTTTAAACAAAAATTAACACATGAAATAAAAGCAAACAAGCACCTGGGGATAAAATGCCAGCTGATCTTAGTGTGACAGGAGAGTGAGGCTGGCTGGGTAAGGTAGGTACAGGGTAAAACTAGGAAGAACCAACAGCATGATAAGCATGTAGAGACACTTGCCAGGGAGAAAGCTCCTGAGAATAACAGTTTTGCAACTGCTTTTCTGAGAATAAAGGTTTGCGCTTCTTTTCTGCATTTGAAATTAAGGAGGGAAGGTAAGGAAGATCACCTGAAGTGGGAGAAAGCGATGTGGGGATTGGATTACGAGGTAGTTAAAAAGATTATGCACTTTCTTAAGGTGTGATCACAGTTTATTTCAAGGTGTGTTAACCCAGATGCACAGAAACAATAGACAGGGCTTGCTTAAGGCAAAGATAAACCATTTACTAAAAAGTTATATGCCTGGGGCATGACTACCTATCATGATCCACCCAGTTAAGAATTCCTGATCAGATTACCCTTTGAGGTTACTTTTCATCCACATCCTTGTATTAATACATTTGAAACTTATATGGACAAATAATGGCCGTGAAATGCCACTCATCCACAGTCTAGCACTGATTCTTTTCAAACAGCCTTAATTCATTCTAGTTTCAAGATGCCTTGGTGATAATGACACAAAAGTACTGAAGAGGAATTTTCCACTTGAATGGCGAACATTGTAATCTGCAGCATAGGGTGAAGGGACCAACGACCTTGAGATCAACTGAAGATTCACCCTCCCTTTTGCTTGTTCTGTCTAGATAACAGATGTATTGTATTTGCTTGTTAAGAACAGATGTATTGTCTTTGCTAATTAAGCCCTATAAAAGTAAGGTTACCGTGAGTTCAGGGCCCAGATCTTCAGAGCACTAGCTCTTCCAGACCGCTGACATAATAAACCTGAGTTTTCAACTCTCTGTGTGGTGCTTGGTTTCTTGCTGGTCTTGTTTCTGCAACATTTTTGCAACATTTCTGAATGCCCCAGCAGATTCCAAGCCATGTCGGCCTTTGAGCTGCTGGACCGGTGGTTCAGCCAGGCCAGGGCAGAGGGGCTCCTAGATGAACGAGGAGGCGTGCCACCTGATGGTATTACGGGTTCTCTTTCAGACCGGCACCCCGACTCCCAGGACAGCCAAGCCCCTAACCAGACTCATAGGAGGGATGGACCACAAGATAAGGTAAGGCCCTGGAACTCAGCTCCCTAGTCAGGTCCCATCTCCAGACAGAAGAGGAGCTTGGTTACCTCCTAATCTTCAGTTAGAAGACACAGGTCAGGGTCTTCCTAATGGGGGAAGACATCAGGGTCTCTCCAGTGGGGGATACATCAGGGTCTTCCCAGGGGGAAAGATACCAGAGTTTCCCAGCAGGGGAAGATTTCACAGTCTTCCCAAAGGGGGGAGGCAATGTTTTAACCCAGTGAATGAGTGAGTGAATGGGCGGCTGTTCGGCTTGACTCAGTCAGGTATGAATTTGTGGTTCCATGGCTGGACACCCTTAAGATTCCCTAAAGGCTACAGAGTCCAATTGGGCTCATCTGTGGCTCCATAGTATAACAATCATTGAAAAGAACTGCATTCTAACAGCAGCCTGTCAGGAGGCAGATGAGGCCTTTGCTAGGAACCCCCAGGGCTATGCCCCTGGAACAGAGGTAGTACCTTTAGCTGATCCTGATTGGAATTATAATATCCAGAAAAGAATGGCTAAATGTGCCAGATTTCTCCTCATGGGGGTAATGAAAAAAAAAAAAAAAAAAGGAATACAAAAGCCGTGAACTGTGAGAAGCTTAGAACTATTACTCAAGAAAAATATGAGAACTCAGCCAACTTTTTAACCAGATGAAAGAATCCTTTAGGAGGTATACTAATATAGACTCCACTTCCCCTGCAGGGTTAGGCCAACATTTTATTAGCCAGTCAGCCACTGATATTAGACATAAACGTCAAAAGCTGCAAATGGAGCCACAGACTAACCAAAATAAATTACTATATATGGCCTTCATGGTCTATAACAATCTAGATTTTGAAGAGGGGAAAAGAGAACAGAGTGAAGAAAATCAACAAGCCAGGATTATGGCTGTCGTAATTGGCCAGGCCCTGGTACCCGACAAGTGTCCCTTAAGAGACCAGGGAATAAGGAGCATTGAGTTCTGGATGTAATGGGTGAGCAAATTCAGTTTCTTTTAGATACAAGTGTGAGGTAAATGCGTGACACACCGAGAGAAGTTTTAAAAGCAAGCCTTTATTGGGAGAGCGCTCCCGGGTGAAGTTCACAGGTCCTGAGAGGAAAGGGGCCGGAGAAGTCGTGCCCTGGGACGGGAGAGCATAGTTTTTATAGGGTTATGTGGGGGTAGGGTATAGAATGGGAATGTCAGTTGAGCATCCGGATTAGGGTGGTGGCAGATTAGGGCGGTAGTGCCTGGGCTTTAGGGTGGGCCCTTATCAGTTGGGCATTCCAGACTTCATGTCTGGCTGGAAGGTCTGGATTCCGATATCAAGCTAGGAAGCATCCAGGCAGGCATCTGGCTGGCCCTTTTTCCCTCCCCGCACCGACCTAACAACAAGGGCAACCTATTCTGTTCTTCCCGCATTTGCAGGAAAACCCTCCTCACGAACTCTGATTATCATTGGAGCAGAAGGGGAAGGCAAGGTCGACCATTTTACTCCACCACTGATGTGCCAATTTGAAAATCAGAACTCTCAGCAGGAGTTTTTAATAGTTCCAGTCTGCCCAGCTCCCTTGTTGGGATGGGATATTTCACAGTAAAAGTTCAGCTTCTATGCTCCTTCTTCAAGACCCAGACATTAGCTGGCCCACTGATAGGAGCGCTTCCCAGAAATCTCAGTAATCAGGAATTTTCTTCCCCTTCACCCTCAGACTCTGAGGGGGAAAGGAGTTCCCTTGGGACCCCATCTATGTCATTACTCTCTAAGGAAACTAGATATGTACCCTCAGGGAAGTTACAAATACTGATGATGGGGAAATAAGAGTATGTATGTGCATGACCTCTGATTTATATTTGTCTGTGTTATATGTGATATGGTGGTTCAGTTAAAATTATAATTATGATGGAAAGGAAAATGTTTTTGGTAACAGGAGATATCAAGTATGGATATTTATTTTGAAAGGAGTTAAAGGAAAGGTGTTTGTCTTAAAGTTGATTATTTCTGAATGAGTGGGAAGAGGCAAACTGAAGGAATGAGGCAAGTGGTAGAAGGTTTGTGAAGAGAAATCCTGAGAGAAAATTTTATGTGATTAAGCTAAACAAGATTGGAAATTTAAATGCCAAAAGTAAGCTAATGAGACTATTGGTCTGTTGCTGATGTTATGGAAAAGTTTTCTGAGTAGAAAACAAGGATTTTGTGCTTAATCAAGATAATTTCTGTGTCTTATTTTGCCTTAACCAGTTTTCTGAGACTTTTAGAGAATATACTCCCAAAGTCTGAGGGCCAGACACTCAAAACTTAGTCTGTGCCCAATATTCAAAGGAAGCTCCAAAAGCTGGGGGCTAGACCCAAACCCCAACAGGCCGCCTTGGTGCCAGAGGTCTGTAAGGTGTCCAATAACTGGCACAGGGCAGAGAAGGAAGTTCCTTGTCTAGGGACTGAGGCAGCACTTCAGCAGGAAACCCAAGACTCTGCCCTGATCAGGGCAGAAAGGGAAAGAGCTCTATGAAGCCGCAGTAGGCAGGGTCTACAACCCTTCTCAGCAGGGAGCACATACAACAGACCTCCCATTCCTCAACATCTATACTAGTAATAATGGGGTTTGTGGCTCTTAGAAAAGTTAGGCAGGAAAATTAGTTAGGGGTTTCTGGATCTGCCTGCAAAGACAGAGAGGTCATCCTATCCTAGACGGGGTCTGCCCTAATCCACCAATTAAATGAGTCATGGGAGTCCTGGTCCAGAATATGGAGTTGGGGATCCTGGCTTCTCCCTTTTGCAGGTCCTCCTCATACTCTTCATAGCTCTCTTATTTGATCTCTATATCCTAGGCTGTTTCCTCACGCCTAGAGTCCATAAAGTTACAGATAGTTGTGACATCCGGACCACCCTTATACCAGCCCCTAGGTCAGGAAGATCAAGAGGCTGATGACCTATAAGAATTTAAAGGGCATCAAAGTGGGGGGGGGGCATGAAGAGGAATTTTCCATTGAAATGGCTAACATTGTAATCTGTAGACGTGCTTGCAGCATAGGGCGAAGGGAATCAGTGACCTCGAGATCAACTGAAGATTCATACTCCCCTTTGCTTGTTCAGTCTAGATAACAGATGTATTGCCTTTGCTTGTTAAGCCCTATAAAAGTAAGGTTACCCTTGAACTCAGGGCCCAGATTTTCAGAGCACTAGCTCTTCTGGGACTGCCAGCGTAATAATCCTGAGTTCTCAAACTCCAAGAGTTGGCTTCTACTAGTCTTGCTTCTGCAACATTTGGGCAACAGCACAAGCTTCAGAGAGAATGTGTGTAGGACATTGCATGAGACTGAGTCCAACTATTTTCTCCAAACATTGCCTGAAAGGGCAATGTAGCACCTCCTCAATATTATAAATGCCATATTCTATTCATCTGCTATTCAGAGCCCAGTTTATTAAGCATGAGCTCTGAAAGATGCTGAGCTGCAGAAAAATGAGGAAAGGTAGCTCAGTGCAGGGTTTAACCACATGGACTTTGGCATCAGACAAATTGGTTTGAAACCAGCTCTACCAGTTATAGAGCTTCAATATTTTCTTTCATCTCTGTGAGCTTCAGGGCACTTATCTGTGAAATGAGTCTAATAATAGCAAATTAAATATAATCCATGTAAAATTAGCAGCATAGGCCTGTCATATCGCAGCAATTTAAAAGAAAAAGGTTGCAATTAATATCATTGTTTTTTCAGGAATTAGCTAGAGTAAAGAGTCAAAGGTCTAAATAGAAGGAATGAGAAAAAACATCAAGCAAGAAACAAAATAGTGTTAAGTGGGGGAAATACAAGTAATTTTGAGGTATTGAAAGGCAAGGAGTGGCAGGGAAAACCTTGATGAGCTAGGTAATAGATACATGTGAAGAACCTTTAGATATCATGTCGAGAAATTCAAACTTTATGAAATGATGGGTAATTTTTGAAAGCTTGCCTTGACATGGAAAACTTTGAAATCTGTAATTATAAGGACAGATTCATATTTTAGGTAGATGACTTTCTTCATGGGGTGGTAAAAGGATTAGAAGGGGTCAAAGCCTCAGCAAAATGTAACAATTAGGAAGCTGTGATAGGGATCTCCACCTTATATATCAGTGGTGGTGAGGTAATGTGCAGAAAATGGAATTGGGTATAGATGTGTGCGTGTGTATGTGTGTGCATATACACCCATGTACATGTGTGTGTGTGTGTGTTGTGTATATATATATACATATATATACACTCCCATACACATACATAGATAATAATATAAATGATAGTTTGTGATTAATTATAACTAGGGAAGGAATATAAAGTTGATCAAAGAGTCAAAATAAAGTTGCCTATAAAAAAAACAAGATAAAGGACACAGATAAATGGGAAGATGAAGAGTTCAAGTTTGGACATGTGTCAACGAGACATCTAACTATAGAAGGCTGATGGAAATTATTAGCTTAATAAGACTCAAAATCAAGGAAGGGGCTGGAGGTACACTTGGAGTACAAACATTAATGGGCAGTCAAAGGAAGGAATAGTTATTAAGGAGACTGAGAAAGTATAATTGGGATAAGATGAGAATAGGATAAGATAAGTCTGATATAACAAAAAGTACAGGAAAAAGTATCCAAAAAGCAAAGAGCAGTCTGTAAGGTGAAAGATGACAAAAAAGTCCACTAAGATAAGGACTGAAGTGTCCGCTCCTTTAAGATATTGTAAGCCACTAGATTTTAATAGTTTGTGGGGAGAAGGAGAGCATGAATGAAGTCATAGAGTATGTATTAAAAGGTAAGCATATTAAAAATGGTGCCAAGAGTAGAACTTATAATGAACAGATTCTTTTTACATAATTAAACTCATTTTAAAAAATGAGCTTTTTAAATAGCTGCTGCACATCTCAAGTTAGATGATCCACAGGCACAGCAAAATCAACAAGCTCAAACTGGAAGTCATCTTCATCTGATTTATTTTAATAGGACTTCAATATGTTTACAGAGGGAGAAAAAGGAGACAGTAAAGGTGATGATGTTGAAAATATAGGAAAAAGAGGGATAACTAATAGAGACCTATACTAGCACAGATGGAAAAAGCTAGTGTGAAGACCACACTGAGGAGGGCTTGTCCACAACAGGTGGAAAGAAAATCCATTCTCTGAATCCAGAGGCAGGAAGGTGATGTTGGCAACAGATGAGGTCTTACTGCAGGGAGAGGTGTGTTTGAAAAATTTCCAGAAAGTCATACTGTCATTTTTCAAAGTGAGGGGTATTAGGTTGGATGTGAGGTTTGAGGAAAAAAAGAAAATTTTAAATGCTTTTTGATGGGGTCGGGGAGAGGAGAAGACTAAGAAAAAAATGAAAGAGATATGAGTGGGATCTGTCAGTAGCACTCAGCAGCCTAAGTGGAATGGATAAGATATATTGTTAAACTGAGCCCAAATGGCTGAATTCCACTAAATGGGTGCTATAGCACAGGGTGCTATGTAGCTGAAAGTGCTAGCGAGAGGTGTTGAGTGGAATAACCATGAGGCTCTGGCAGCGTGGAGAAGTAAGTGAAGCCAGATGTGGTCTAAAGAGGTGGGTAAAAAGAAAAGATAAAAAATATCTGGAGGTCTCTGTATTGTAAAAGAACAGAAAATCATGAGAAAGGGGTATAAAAAAATGAATGGATAGGCAATTGGGGTCAAAAAGTGGGTTACTAAGAGTAAATTGATTTAGAGCAATTTCGAAGGATGGCAACAAGGCCTGAGGTGTGACCAATGATGTGGCTGATTAAAATAGAGACAAATATCCCTGGGTTTGAGGGTGCCCATGAAAGGAGAGTCCCTGGCAGTTATCTGCCTGGCAGTTCAATTACCTAGAAAGGTGGTACAATAAGAGAAAGAGCTAAAGTCTCAGCCAGATAACAAGAACCTCAAGAAATGTGAAGATGTAATCAGAAAGCAATAGATAAAAGAAACAAGGTTCTGATGTCCCATGATCTTGGAATATGATGTGAATAATGGCCCCCAAAGGTGCCATGTCTTAATCCCTGGAACCTATGAATATATTATCTTACATGGTAAAAAGTAACTTTGCTGACGTGATTAACTTTAAGATCTCAAGATGGAAAGATATCGTGGATTATCCAGATGGGTCAGTGTAATGACAAGAGTACTTATAAGGGAGAAGCAAGAGCATTAGAGATGAAGAGATGATGACAGAAGCAGAGGTCAGAGAGATGTGGGTCCATAAAGCAAGGAACGTGGGTGGTCTCTCGAAGGTGGAAAAAGCGAGAAAAACAGATTCTCCCCCAGAGCCTCCAAAGGGAAAGCAGCTCTGCCGACGTCTTGATTTTAACTCTTCTGACCTCCAGAACTATAATAAATTTGTATTATTTTAAGCCAAGGAGTGTGTGATAATTTGTAATAGCCCCCATAGAGAACTAACACAATCGGTTTTGTTAAAACTCACATGAAAGAGAAAGAGCAATTAAGAGGGTCATTTTATAAGTGATTAAATGTCTAACCAATGTATTGTATACTTGAAACTAATAATAAAAAATTTTTAAAAATCACATGAAATGATAAAATCCTAAGCAGAGACTGTTGTCACCCCCAGGTGACACAGTCACAGGAAGTCACAGGAAGTCACAGGCCAAGATGCTGAAGGGAACATCTCATGGATGAAGAGGTCTTTGGGAAGAATAACTAGCATTGCTCTCTGGCTGGTTGTGAGAGATGAGGCTTCTTAGAATGACGTGTGTTCATCTGCTACTAATGAATCAGCTCTGACTTCTGCCTTGGTACTCAAACATTGTCTCTTGTGGTAGCTTCTTGCAGATAGCTCCTCATTCCAATAGCTATTGACCCTTCAGGCCTGGCTTTTCTTTTCAGACCTTCCCTCCCCCAAACACACTTTTCATTTTCCTCTCTAATATGATGAAATAAAAGAAATATTTGCTACTCTCTAATTGAAGTGTTCTCTCAGGATCACCTGGATGAATTTGGCTTTTTAGAAACTAAAGAAGGGAACACACCTTTTTCTTTCTGCTTCTTGAATAGTTTTATCTATCACCAGATGCGTAGACTACAAAGTCTAACATTTGCTTGAATAGGAGGAGGCACAGAAAGAAAAGGGGAGGAGGCTTGGAAATAAAAGGTTCAGGAATCAAGAACTGGCTCTGGGCAGAAAGGTATCAGAAGCTCAAGAATATCTAGATATCTACACCAAGGTCCAAGTAATGGGTATTGGATATCAAAGTCAGAAGGTAGCTTGCTATTTACTTCATTTTGAATAACCTGTTTAGTGCTCACTGCCCAGGGTAAGAACTGATCCCAGAGTATGAAGCCTGAGTTCAAAGATTGAGGCAAATAGGTAAATACGACCATAGTGGGAGACAAAGGGATGATAGAACAAAGTAATTCTTGACAGGGTGATATTTTTCTACATTTCAGCTAGCTGAAAATTAGAATCAATATTAAAGCTTAAAAAGTCCTTAGAACAAAAAAATACTCGTAATGATTGAGCATCGTATGTTGTGTTAAGGCTATGTGCTAAGTGCTTTATATCCAAATGATCCTAAAAAATCAATCAATGAAGTTGGCTTTATTACGCCCATCTGACAGATGAATCTGAAACCCAAAGAATTTAAGTGGCTCACCCAAAGGCATTCAGCTCAAAGATATTTGGTGAATATTTAAGACAGAAAACAAACCAAGGTATGAAAGGTTACAAAGCCCCCAAATGCATGCTCTCTGGATTTCTACCGCGTTGCTCTTTAATAGTCTTAGCATGAATTTCCTGTTACCACCTAGAACCCACAAGTGCAAAAACATTCTAGTGCAGCCTTACTGCTATGTGAGAAGTCACATGCAGTCACACAGTTTTCATTTAACATTCAATGTTTCCAGATGATATATGTTGATATTTCCTCTTAGAACTATGGGCAAATCTTTCAGCACCTAGTAAATTGTGTCTGTAATCTCCCTGGATTCTGCTTATTTCTGGCCAGAAGGGCACAGCCCAAATCATGCTGCATCAGTTTCTAATTTAATGAAACATTAAGCATCCATTTCTGGTACCTAAATTATACAGTCTCTGTTATTTATAGAGCTTACATGCAAAGTGTTTAACTAAAAAATGGAAGTAAAAATAGGAAATGGATGGGTGCCTGCTATTTAGTCTCATAAGTGATCTCATAATAGTATTAAGTTCAGTAGGTAATGAGTGTTAAACAATTTACATTTTCAAAAATTTGAAATAAAGACTTAATTACTTCCTTCTGCTAATGAGTTTCTAATTTTTCTTTTGTGTTCCAAATATGTGCTTCTGGAAATGTCAGGTCAGCTATACTCCATATAATATCATTCAGATATCTCTTACTCTTGATGATGGTACAATAGAACACCTTCCCTCCCTCTCTTCCTTCTTCCTTCCTTCCTTCCTTCTTCCTTCCTTCCTTCCTTCCTTCCTTCCATCCTTCCATCCTTCCTCCCTCCCTCCCTCCCTCCCTTCCATTAAATCAATGCTGTGATTTAAAAACCATAAATGGATTCTAATAGTGCATATACTCAGCAGGGCAGAACTTTGTAAGCCTCTCAAATACAGTTAAAAAATTCCACTAACAAAAATAAATACACGTAGTCTGAATGCTGCCTTTTGCTAGGAACATTCAAAATGATATTTGCTTATTTTTATTGATTTACAAGCACATGGAAAACAAAATCCTCCTGACAGATTCAGAAATGCAAGTAGGTACTAGGACAAGGATCTCCACATAGAAAAAAAAATGGTGTGACGTCTGATTTCACAAATAGTTTATTTTTAAAAAGTTGTGGGTTGCAGACTTTCTCTTTACCTTTGATACCTCATATTAGGTCAGGCGCGATCCCATAGGGTTCCGCCCCTCCCTTTCCATACATTTGTTGTCCTATGTCCCACACGGGCATGCTCTTTTCTGCATTAGGCTATCCCATAGGTTACCAATCACATTTCTTCAATTCCAAAGGCACCACCGGACTTTTCCTGAAGGTCTGGGGCATCAGGTGACTGACATCAAAAAATACGATGATTAAATTTTCAACGCCTGGAGCCCTTTTACTGTCCCTGTCACTAAAGACTGTGGGCTGCCACTTTTTGGCTTGATATGTTGCTTTGCTTTTTCTCCCTCTTCCTACCTTTATCTTCCCATACTATCTCCTCACACTCTCAGGCTTTCCAAGGAAACTGAAAATTCTTCCTATTTTATTTTGCAGAGTAATTTAATTCTCTCTGCTTTCCTCTCTGCCCAACCTGACCAGGCCATGAGGATTTTTGTTCCAGAGCAGTGTTTGTTTTACTAAACAAAACCAGTTTTTGAACTCAGGAATTCTGCAGCTAGGATTAACTGTATATTAGCTTAGTCATTTTCCTTCTCCTAGGCTCACATTTCTGACAGCAGTTTAACCCCATAACATTACTATACCTTAGGCAGGAATTATACATTATTTTCAGTGTTTGGTATAAAGACCTGAGTCACAGAGTTTCAGCTACTTGAAGGTAAAAAATTACAGGTCTAAACCTAGAATACAGACTCTCTAATGCCAAGTCTTCAGCTTGTATCCTACACGTGGTGTAAGCTCTAGACAGTCACAGTTCTAGCAAATGTATGCAACGGGTGTGACCAGTTGGATGTTGTGAACATTTGGGTGGTTAATTTTATGTGTCAACTTGACCAGGCTAAGGGACGCCCAGATAGCTGGTGAAGTATTCTTTTTGGGGTGTATCGGTGACGGTGTCTCCAGATGAGATATCAACATTTGAATCAGTAGATGGAGTAAAGAAGATGGCCCTCACCAATGTGGGTGGCAGCATCTAATCCATTGAGGGCCAGAATAGAACGAAAAGGTGGAGAAAAGGCAAATTCTCTTTTTTTGCTTGAGCTGAGACACTGATCTACTGCCCTTGGATATCAGTGCTATTGATTTTTGGGCTTTTGGACTCAGACTGAGACTTTCACCATCAGCTCCCGATTTTCAGGGCTTCAAACCTGGACTGAATGACACCATCAGCTTTCCTGGTTCTTCAGGTTGCAGATAAGCAGATTGTAAAACCTCTAGGCCTTCATAACCATACGAGCCCATTTCTATAATAAATCTTTATCTATCTGTCTATCTGTCTGTCTATCTATCTATATATCATCGTTATCTACCTCTCTCTTCTACTCGTTCTATTTCCCTGGAGAACCCTAATACAGGTGCCATCAGAGCAATACATTGTGATGAGGATAACATAATCATTGCTAGATTCACGTCTAAAAAATGCAATCTATTGTTTAAGAAAGGGTGGCACTAAACTCTTCTTATAATTGGATAAAATGTGTCCTCTCCTCACCTGGGTGAGAAAGAAGACAGAAATAAGAAGAAAGGAAGTCACGCTCATGAATAAACTTAGAAATTTGGAATCAGCCTGGATATCGGCTTAGCTCTGCCACTACCCACTTACCATCCAGAGCTTGGGCTAGTCAATCAGTCATATCCTAGCAGAAGACAGATGATTAAAGTGATTGAAAAGAGTTTCAAAGAGAGATTACTTACGAAGGTATAGGTGGGTTAAGGAAAATCAATGAGAAATATAAAAACCCTGGAATTAGCAACCTAGGGAAATTGCAACTAGCTTTAGAGCAATGGGTGGGACGTATCTACAAGAAGTGCATGAGACCTGCCAAGAAAGTGTCAGAAAATTAAACACTCTTTTCTTCCCACCCTCTGTTCTCCTGCCAGTGCCTCCCTCTGGCTGAAGCCAGCTTAAAGTCAGAGAGTGTGGGGGCTCACTGACAGTCCACAGACCGCAGCCTCCCGAGGCATGCAGCAGGGTGGAGAAGGGTGGAACAGATCTGGAGGGGCCAACGGAAAACTTCTGCACGATCATTGCTAATAACAATCTGCTGCCATAAAATAGGGAAAAAAGTGCTTATCTTGAAGTTTTTTTTCTGTTTTGTTTTGCTTTTGATAATTGAATGAGAGAGAATGGCTGCAAAGCGCACAGGGAAGCTCTCCATACATATTCGGTGTAAAGCAGTGCTCTGCCAAGGAGGAAACTGGCCCTAATATGAAAATGCCTTGTATCCATCTGGAACCATTGCGTCTCAAGTGAATTTAAGTCCGTTTATCCATGTAATGCACAGTCTCTGTGGGCAAGGTTGGAGACTGGGAGGCCAGGCCACCCAAACGCCCCAAGAATGGTAGCAGTGGTAAAGCCATCCTTTATTACATCGACAGTTCTTAGCTCCTAGAGAATGATGAAATGCCTTCGGAGCAATGACTGTGGCTTATAGAAGCTTGTGTGAGGTTTGATTTCTTTATCAGAGCTTCTAACATGAAAGAAGTAGTTTTTTAATCACATCCAAGAAAAAAATGAGGCACTTGAGACATATAATAGTTTCTGGGCAGGCAGTTCTCACCCCCGCACTTACCAGGCCATGAGGATCAATAGCAAAGAGATTAATCAATATTTTTACAACTGGAGGCTCTGACTGCTTTTAGTTTCACTCTGATGGGAACAAATTTTCAGCTTAAAGGAAGGAATTCTCTGAACTTTGAATTCCATTTTCTTGAATTTGTAATGATAAAGGATTTAAATTTTTTGTCAGTTACAGTCAACATTCAATATCATATTAGTTTCACATGTATAGTATAGTGGTTAGACATTTATATAACTTTAAGTGACCCCTCCGTGATAAGTCTAATACCCACCTGACACTGTACAATATTACAATATTATTGATTTCTTATTCTGTACTTTACATCCCTGTGACTGTTCTGTAACTGCCAATTGATACTTTTTAAATCACTTCAGCCCCCAATTATGTCCCCCCCCCAATCTGGCAACCATCAGCTTGGTCTCTGTATCTATGAGTTTGTTTTTGTTTATTTGTTTATTGATTGATTGATCACACATATAGGTAAAGTCATATGGTATTTGTCTTTCGCTGTGTGACTTATTTCACTTAGCATAATGTCCTCTAGGTCTATGACATAATACTTTAGCTATAGGTCTAAAGAACATTTAAAATAACTCTCCTCTAACTCCATTAGTTACATACAAAAGCCCCAAGGTTACTGATTGACATGATCACTGCCTGCATTTAAGAATGAGGGGAAATTGAACAAACAGAATAAAAGAGAATTGGGGAGTGCAGAAAAGACATTAATAATTTTGATAAAAATTTAGGGTTGATGCTTTCAATTTTAAAGGTTTTTGTGGTAAGAAAGAGCAGAGTGGTTGAGACCTGTCCAAGAAATCATCTAGCAGAATAATCACTTCTGATAAATACTACTCATCTACTGACTTAATCAATTGATATTTATTGAGCAACTACTCTATATCGGGCACTGTTCTAGGTGCTGGGCATATGGAAAAAGGCAGACAAAATAATCACTCTCGTGAAGTATAGTGAACAAGTAACATTTGACAATGGAGAAGGTAGGCAGGAGCCAGATCAAAGAGATCATGTAGATTTGAGTAATAAATTTGCATTTTACTCTATGGGTAATAATGTAGTAATGTAACACCAAGAATGCATTCATCTACAGATGATAGAGTGCTCTAACTTAACTGACATTAAAAGGGGGAAGATTTATTATCTCCCATAATGAATTCCAGAAGTGGGGTAGCTCCAGAAATAGTTACCTTAGTACTTCAACAATGCCTTCAAAGACCCAGGTATTTTACATTTGTCAGTTTTTGTTTTTTTCTTAATACATAGTGTGTTGCTTTTGTTTTCATGGTTCCAAGGTGGTTACCTTCTTTATATTCTGCAACTTGTAGATATGAAAAAGTCTGTAGAAAGAAGAGTTTATTAGTTAGAAATAGATTTAATGGCACGAACTCTAACAACCCAAATAATAATGGCTTAAAGAGCTAGAAATTTATCTCTTTTTGCATAAAGAAATCAGGAGTTAGGGTTGGTATGGCATCTCCATGAAATCGTCAGACTCAGATTCCTTTCAGCTCTGTACTGCCATCATTTCTAGGGTGAAACCCCATCCTCAGTGATAAACATGGCTGCTGGAGCTCTGGCTACTTTATCCACATCCTATGCAGTAAAATGAGACAAGGGAGGAAGAAAATACATACATTCCTTGTATTTTAAGGGAGTTTGTAGAGGTGCATTCAAAACTTCTACCCATTTCTCATTGGGTACAACTTAATCACGATGCCACACTTAGCAGCGAGGGAATCTATAAAATTGAGATCTTATAGCATGACAGCAACATGTCCAATTAATAATTAGGAATTTCTTAACAATGAACAAGAGAAAAATGAATATTGAGGAGAAACAAGAAGTTGTTGGCACCAAGAAGTCTCTTCTTTTCCTTATGTCTCAATTTGAGAGTAAGGGAAGAGTCTTAAGAGATAGCTTAATTATATAGGTTTTGAAGTTATGAGAGCATTTTAGAATCAGGAAGTCAGTTTTACATCCCAACTCTGCTACGTATAAGCTTCGTAAAGTTATGCAAGATACTTTACTTCTCTGAGGTTCAATTTGCTAAGATATAAAATGAGGATTCTAAGTTTATAAGATTGTTGGGAATATTAAATGAAATCGTGTATTCCAGCAAATGGTGATAATAATTACAAATGATTTCAAAAGAGGAACTGCATTTTACTCTGAGGATTATTCTAGTGACTAAGAGTCCAGCAGTTGATTTGATCTTTTGTTTGAAGAGTCAATGCTCCTGGATGGACTTTGTTACCAGAGAGAACAGAGGGGGACTTGGACTCACCAGCCCCCCTGTAGGCCACGTGTATGAGCCTCAGAACTTGGCCTTTGGTGCCACAAAACACACAGATCCTTTCTTATGTAGCAACCATTGGTTTTGTCATTTGCCACTTTTCATCAAGGAGGATTTTAGGACATTTTAGAATTGTCTGAAGTAGGGACTCAGCTGCAAAATATAAATTTTCATAACATATGGTTTGGAGTACAACTAATGGTAAAATTCCAAAAAGAAGATTAAAATCCTAAAGACTAAAAATACTTTCTTTAAACAACCTTTTTTGGTACAGCTGCTTCTTTGTTAAACCAGCTGTTACTAATACCCAAGGGTGCTTCTCACATGGGGTTGGTTTCTCTTTTTTAAGATTTAATGCTTGTAGCTCAAACTGCATTGTGTTTGTAATGGATTTACATTTCTACCGCTGAAAGACAAAGAAAGAAAGAGGGGCTATGAAAGGACTAAAAGGCTGGAGAAAGATTTATAAAGAGTTGTGTATGTCCGATGTAAAGCGTGCTGGTAAGGAGGGGAGCTGGCAGTCTAGGAAAGAAAATGAGGATGTGAAAAAAAGGTATGTTCCTGATGAAGAATAGCTGCAGATCTAGCAAATTAGGATGTGCTCAATCTGCATAATATCAAATAATTTCTACACTATACTGGCCAAAATACAGGGAAGTAGTTGAGTATGGTATTTAAGATAGTAATCTCAGGAACATGGTAGGTGGTGGGAATCTCCCCACCCCTCACTTCTTGGCAGTGGTACCGTAGCCTCAGGAAAGTTATTTAATGTCTTTGAACCTTGATATCTTCTTTTCTAAAACAGAAATAATAATAGTAATGCTTACCACATGGGATGGTTATCAGGGTTAATTGAAGCAATGTGTATAAAGCATTTAAGACACTGCCTATGACATACAAGAGTTCATGATACATTGGATGATTACTTCAACAATTTACATTTTCAGAAAAAGTTTATGCTTGTCCAGGGGAAAAAAAAAAAAGCAATTGGTAAGAAATTGATAAAAATAGAAAATAAAAATGTTCTCTTTTAGATGGAGCCTGAAAGGAGAACCAAAAGCCATGTATTCATAGTCCTGTCCTCAAATGGGTCAACCTCCTTTTTGACACTCAAAACAGACTGCCTAATATTATTCAGCTAAAAAAGAAAGAAATTCTGTCATATGCTACCCCATGGAAGGTCAACGGGAACACTAAGTTAAGTAAAATAAACCAAGTACAAAAAGACAAACACTGCATGATTTCACTTATATGAGGCATCTGAAGTAATCACACTTATGGTAACAGAAAATAAAAGGATAGTTTCCAGGTCTTGTGGGAAGCAGGTGGAATGAAGAGTCATTGTTCAATGAGAATAGAGTTTCAGTCATGCAAGATGAAAACGTTCTAGAGGCATGTGGCTAATAATGCTTTAATGTACATTTAAAAATTGAGAAGCCAAATTTATGCTACGTTTTTTTTAATGCAATTAACAAAAAGAAGGAAGGAAATTCTGACACATGCTACAACATGGATGGACCTTGAAGATATTATGCTAAGTGAAATGAGCCAGTCACCACGGAGCACATATACTATGATTCCACTTGAATGAGGTACCTAGAACAGTTAAGTTCATAGAATAGAAAGTAGAATGGTAGTTGCCAGGGGATGGGTGGAGGGAGGGATGGGGAGTTATTGTTTAATGAGTGTGGAGTTTCAGTTTGGGAAGATGAAAAAGTTCTGCCAATAATGGTGGTGATGGTTGCACAACATGAATATACTTAATGCCATTAAACTGTAAACATTAAAAATCGTTAAAATGTAAATTTTGTGTTACATATTCTTTACCACACACACACACACACACACACACACACACACACACACCACCCAGACTGCCTTTTCTGTGATGGAATTTTTTCTTTCTTTTTTCTTTTTTTTTTTTTTAGGGGAGACAACCCTTGGTTAACCTCACAGATTGCAAGGACCTTCTCAGTTTACCATTTTTTATTTTTTACACCTACAGCATCTGATCTTCCTAGGTAGTCAGTCTCCCATCCAAGTACTAACCAGGCTTGACTCTGCTTAGCTTCCAAGATCAGATGGGATCTGGCTTGTCCAGGGTGGCATGGCTGTAGACTGTGATGGAATGTATAAGTATGCCTTCACTATTGAATTGAACTGATGGTAGTATGACCAACTGAGTGCTCAAACAGCTGCCGCATTCAAGGGCTCACAAAAGAATGGGGCCTCACTTTCTTATGCTATGTGTGACACTCTTGTTTCCTGTGAGAAAAATAAGTTTTGCTTAGACAAAACTTCTAAGGAGGGCTTCTTGCCTAATTTGACTTCTATAAGAACAAGAATCAAGACTTTGGAAACTTTCCTTTTAGAAAAAAATACCTAATGTGGATCCTTGAAATCAGGACTTTAAAATAATAGCAAAATTATTTGTTGAGTGTGCTTCAAACCATTCTTTTAGTCCATAACCAATTTGTAATATTTATTTAGAGATGGCACATTTTAAAGGACATATTTACAATTCTGCAATTAAAAAAGAAACAAAAACAAAAAACTGGTGTTAATCCTTCAACAGAGGGGCAAAGGAGATATTCTTATCCAGACATCATTCCTCTTTTTTCAGACTCTATGCCATGTTGTTCTTTTTCATGAAATCTGTATAAAGGTGCTACTTATTGCTTTAGGGCCATTATTTATGAATTTTTGAATTTATATAGGCACTTGTTGAGAATCATTTTGCTCTGAGCCTTTAGGAGCTAATTTCTATAGAAGGCTTTGCTCCCTTCAAAGTAATCAATACTGTGCTGGTTGTCCAAACTCTTTGCACCCTTACTTTCTCTTCTGTGATCACCAACTTCTTCACTCTATAAATTTGTGGTGAATGTTAACTGATTCTAGTGGAAAAGGTCACTTCTTGCTCAGATCAAAAGCTGAAAAGAAATTCTCAGCATGGTAGAGACACTTTCTGTGTCAAATATTCATGTATATCCTGCCCCCCACAAGCAATAGTGATAATTCAGAGCATTACATTTTAATCTTTCTATCTACAATATCATTTTCATTTTATAAGGTAGAGATCTTTTGAAATGGAAGTTCATGAAAGATAAAGAGTTTCTTTCTTTACATATTTGTTTATTAGAAAATTTTAAATAAATAGTTTTAAAAACCACAAAATGCTCAGAAATGATAAGTATAAAGAATATCTTTTAAAATTATAAGTGCGCTCACAATAAAGCAAGGTAAATTTCCAGGGGTCAAGAAGTAAGAGAAAGAAGAATGTTGGCATTTGCAAACTGTATAACTAGTGCCTGGGGTTTCCACAGCCATACAAAGATATGAGATAAGGTAGTGGGCTTTTTTAAAGTGGGGGAATTGTTACTGAGGCTCTTGAAAAACTAAGCCCTTAGTGAAAAGAAGAATTAGGAAACAAAATCTATGCATTGCAAAGGGAGATAACATACACTCTTCTATTTCAGCATGGGCTTTGATAGAATTGTTTTTCTTTTAACCATAAGCTGGTCCTGATGTGAAATTGAGTTCAAATTTGTGCTCCCTCTGTGGTCAAGACTACTTTAACCTAAAACAAATGAATTTAATGTGTCATGGCTAATAACAACCCAAGGATCTTGGCAAAGAAAATCCCAATAATGTTTGGTGCTGATACCCTCGGTACAGGCCATGTACAATTCTTGGAAAAAAAAGTCTGATGGAGTATAAAGATATAATTCAAAATTACAAAGTATAGTAAAAACAAAACACCATGACTGAGGAACAACACAAAGCACAATTAAACTTCTAAGTGCTTTGGATAGACCATGTTCTGTTTAAAATATAACAAATAAAATAAAAGATAGGTTTTATGTCCAAAAATGGCACAGTAACAATGATCAGATAAATCTTCCAACAAGATAATAACTATAAACTGGACAAAATATAGAAACCAACAACTTGAAAGCACTGAATAGTGATGAGAAATAGACATAAATGGGAAAGAAGTCAACACTTGGAAGATGAGAACAGAACTGTCTAAGATCCTCTAAACTTCTCTCTCTCTCTTTTTTTGTGGCGGGTGGGGGGAGCGGGGTCAAGAGGCAGGTCCCATTTAAGTCTAAGTAGGATAGATAAAACATGGATAAAAAGTTGCAGGCTTGTTGGCTTGAAGACCCAGAGGATAGAGTTTGAAGGTGACCCTGCCAGATAAAAAGTGAGGAGGGGAAGCTGGGGGTGGAGCAATGGGAGCAACATTAGAGGAGCCCAAATATTAACATATAAACTCTGAATAAATATCTGCCTGATCCTAAACTACTCATGCACACAGCAGAAGCTGAGCAACAAAGATAAGACAAAACAAAACAAAACAAAACAAAACAAAACAAAACTGGAGTATGATTTTACCTGCTGCTCAGCACACAGGTGACGGAGTTTAGTGTTCATATCTATTCAAGTACACTGACTAAAACAAAACAAAATAAAACATCAATACTCAGAGGAGTATAATAGAATCTAGAATCTCTATAATATATACATCAAAATATCAGGGAAACAATTCAAAACTAATAGACATAAATAAAGAGGAAACAGGACCCATATTTAGGATAAAGGTATCAAACTGAGACTGAAACGTAAAATTATCAGGTTAGAGAATTCAGCAGACAAGAATTTTAAAGCAGGGATTACAACTGTGCACAAGGAAATAAAGAAAATATGTTCATAATAAGTTAACAAATAGGACATTTCAGCAAAGAAATAAAGAAACGAAGGTAATTTTTTTAAACAGAAAAAGACAGTATAATGAATTTTTAAAAAATCACTGGATGACTTTATGACCAAGAAGAAAAAAAAAGAATTTGAGAATTGAACTTAAGATAGATTTTAAAAGATCAGAGAGAAAATTATTGATAAACACATGCCCATATGACAGGTAAATTGACTTATGTGGTTATAAGATTTCTATATTTTATGCCAAGTGATATAATATTAAGGTAACTGTGAAAAGTTAAAAATGAATATTGTAATTATTAAACAACCACTAAAAAATGCAAATTTTAATTGCTAACAAGTTAACAGATAGAATAAATGGATGATTTAAAATGTGAGAAACCTAAGAAAAAGCAAGAAAAAGGAAACAGGAAAAAAACCTGATAGCATAAAGAGATATTGAATAGTAAAATTATAGATGTAATCATTTCCAATTCAAATGTATGAGTAATTGCATTATATTTAATGGGCAAGACATCTTAAGGGTTAGAGATTGTCAAACTGATTTTAAAAAGCTATATTAAACTATATGCTTTCTATAAAAGACATATCTTAATATAAAGAGATAAATTGACAATACAGAGATGAAAAAAATCATGAAAATAATAAGCACAAGAAGGTTAGGGATATCAAAAGAAGAAATATAAAAAAAAATAATGTAGGCTTTACAAAAAGGTTTACTAGAGACAAAGATTATGACCAGAGATAAAGAGTGATATTTGGATATTTCATAAGGAAATGGTGAATTCATAAGGAAGACATAACCATCATCAATCTGCATGCATCTAACAACAAAGCTTCAAAATATGTGGAGCAAAACTTGACAGAATTAAAAAGACAAATAAATGAATCTATTATCCTACTTGGAGATTTTAACATTCTGCTCTCAGAAATTGAAAAAACAGCACATAAAGAGTAAAAACATAGATGATTTGAAAAATACTATCCAACAGCATGTTCTGACTGACATTTATAGTACATTACACACAACAAATGCAAAACAGATACATTCTCTCAAGTGCACATAATTTCAACAAGATTGAATGGGCCATAAAAACTCTTAAGAATTTTTTTTTTAAATGAAAATTTACACAGTATATTATCTTATCATAAGGGAATTAAATTAGGTACCAACAATAATAAGATATCTAGAAAATTCAATGATTTTCTTGGCTTACTCCTGGCTACTAATTAGAATCACACATGGAGACTATATCTGTTACTATTGCTGTATAAAAAATTACTTTAAAATTTAGCACTTTTAAACAACAAGCATTTTTTTCCTCATACAATTTCTGAGGGTCTGTGAGCAGTTTAGCTGGGCAATTTTAGCCCAGGGTCTCTCATGAGTTTGCAGTCAAGATGCAGACCAGGGATGCAGTCAACAAATTGACTGGCTGAAGAACTGGCTTGGAAACTCACTTATGTGGCTTTTGGCAAGAGGCCTCAGCTCCTTGCCACATAGTCCTCTCCACTGGGCTGTTCATGGCATGGTATTTGGCTTCACCAGAGCAAATGATCTGAGAGATGGACAGTTAAGATGGAAATTGCAACGTCTTTTACAACATAATCATATCATCACTTCTGCACTAATTTATTGGTCACATAAAACAGTTTTTGACATATGCAAGTTCCAGTAGGTGGGGTTCATTAGGGGCCATCTTGGAAGCTGGCTACTATAGGGAACTTTAAAAAAATACGTAAGCCCTAGTTCACCTCAGACCAATGCACTCAGACACTCTGGAGACTGGGTACCAGTTTTGTTTGTGTTTTTTAACTTTCAAGCTCTCTAAATGATTTTCAATGTGCAAGGGTGAGAGGTATAGTAGAGGAAATCCATTTTAAATTATCAAGAAGATCTGGATAAACTAAATGAAACTCTAATCCTAAAAGGGCAGAAAAGGAACCTTAAAAGGGACATAGATTTACAAACCTATTAGTCAAACAGGAATTCAACCGATAGGTCAGGATTTTCAAATACATATTCATGAAAAGGTTCATAACAGCACTAAATATCTGCAAACTTTGTGGGCAGCTAATACTTTCAAAGTTCCCCCAGGTTATTCCAATAAGCAGCCAAGTTTAAGAACCAAATCTTTATCTGATACTTGTCCCTGGGCCTGCTTTCTTTTCTACCTTAGTTGTTGTTGTGGAAGTTTTCAGACTCACTCAGGCTTTCTGAAAAGATTGTTTTACTTAACTCACCATCTTGAGATGAAGTTGGAAGAAGCCTACTTCAGCACCAGTGAGAAGAGCCTGTATTTTGCATGTTCTAGGGCATCTTTTCAAAGTTGCACACAATGTTTTTAGGACTCAAAAATACAAAGTAGATAAGAGGAGGCATGTACTATTTCCTTTTAGTTTCATGCTCATCTTTGAAAATATTTCTCTCAGACCCAGATCTGAGAAGCACTAAGCAGACAAGTCATTTGGTTGGAGAGTATTCTCAATTTCAAGACTTTCATTATATTTAAAACTTCAGCCAGCCCTCAAGTTAGACATCTCTGTATTTGGAAGTTACATGAAATGCGAACATCATTTTTGAGAATAAATTCTCAATATTATGAACAAGAAGATGTTTTAAGAAATATACTTCTGTTTTATTTCAGATGAACCTAGAAAATGCACTCAAGGAAAAAAACACATTTTCCCCCATAATATATGTGACTTACATAAGTAAGCAAAGCAGTGAATATTGATTACAGAGTTAAGTACTACAGAGGGGGCAGCATTTCATATTAGGAAGAGCACATGTTTTTAGTACCAGAAAACCTAGGTTTGAGTATGGCTCTTTTTACAATTCTCAGTATATAAAAAAAAATAAATAAAACACTTTATCTTAATCTCTCTGGAGCTTAGTTTCCAATTTCAAACAACCAGGAGTTGGACTTCCTTGTTTCTAAAATCTCTTTCATCTCTAAAATTTATAGACCGTGATTGAAATGTGCTACTCCTTGAAGGCTGTGGGTAATTTTACAGTGTGAGGTTTGGCTTAAGAGAGAAACTTACACAAATGCAAATGGAAAAACATGGAACAGTAGGAAGCTCTTCTCTGGACACAGCTTGTGACCTAGTAGCCTTTCTGAGGTACAGATAGTGAAGTGAGCTATCTGCAATTTGAAAAGCATGCATTTTTGTTGGTAAGATTTACTAAGACACATCTGCTCCTAGAAGCTGGATAAAATATGACTGATAACAAAGTCAAGTGTCCTCTAAACAAACCCAGCACATACAATTTTTAAAATGTATTTGTAAAGGACAACTGAGAAGAACAGGAATGATTATTTGCATCGTAAATAGATGTGTTGTTCCTGTGAAATAATTCTTTTTAGGAATGTTAATAACACTAAGTCATTTGCCTTTTACAAATCTCATCTGATTTTGTATAATTCTCAAATTATGACTATATTTTAAGAGCATATCTCTTGTGAGAAATGAGGGGTGTATATAGCTCTAAGGTATTTATGAGCCCAACTGGGATTATTTCTTTTCTTTAGGGCATCAGATCTTCAGGAAACTCAATCTATAATTGCATATACTTGCACATGGAACTTCCTGCTCAGAAGTCTTAATTTGTCAAAGGATTTACCCACATTTAAAAAAAATTTCAATTCTAGTCTGCAGTTCAGATGCATCAATCACTTTAATATGCTAGTATGGTTGACCCTTGAACAACGTGGGGGTTGAGGTACTGACCCCTTATGAAGCCAAAATCCACGTGCAACTTTTGACTCCCCAAAAGCCTAACTACTAATAGCCTGCTGTGGACCAAAAGCCTTAGCAATAACATAAATAGTCGATTAACATGTATTTTGTATGTTATATGCTGTATTCTTAAAGCAAGCTAGAGAAATGAAAATATTATTAAGAAAATCATAAGGAAAATATATTTACAGTACTATACATATTAATTTTTTAAAATCCATGTATAAGTGAACATTCACAGTTCAAATTCTCATTGTGGTTAAATCACTACTAAATTACCTGGGTTAAAACACCTCTCTGAGCATAATTTCTTCATTTGTGAAATGCTTCCTCCATAAAACTGAGGAAATGAAATGAAATGAACTAAGTTGAGTACTTGGCACATAGAGAGTGATTAAAAAATGTATCAGTCCTATTTTTAAGCATTTTATGGTAATTGAGGAAAAAAGACTTAAGAGACCAAAACACCCAGATTTAAAATAAAGACTTTGAGAAAATGATGATTATTTTGGTACTTGGAAATGATTTTTCCCAATGTTAGTGTTTTAATACTATGCTCCAGAAAGCTCTACTTATAAATAATTGGGCATACTGTACCCTGGGGAGTTTTAGTCTTTTAGAGCTAGGCGGGGACTTCGGAAACCCCTGAGCCTAAAACTTTTGTTTTGCAGTTGAAAATACATAAAGGGAGAAAGAATTATTTAAGTCTTAACTCTGTCTCTAGAGTTCTCTCTAAGAGGGGAGTCATTGTTTCGCTTGTAGGGGCGGACTGGGGTGATTTGAGCTCACCCTAATAGGATTTACAGGCCCTTGGGTCTCAGGCTAGGGGCTGAAATGGAGAGGAGACAGTTAGGAGGAGAAAAGCCAGGAGAAAAGAAAGAAGTGCTCAAAAAAGGATGTGTTAAGGCATCAACCCAGTACAAGTGATAACATTTATCTTTAACTCCCACTAAAAATATACTTGCAGAAGGAAAAGCTCTTCCATGCAATTTTATACACTGTGGGGCTAAGCAAAGCAGTTATTTCCTTCTGACATGCTGGAGGCTCCTCATTTCAGAAGAATTTGCGTGCTTACTGTCCGGTGAGTGACGCATGCAATTCAGCATCCTGAACTCCCCCTGCAGCATTTGGAAAAGAGGCGATGCTGTAGGAAGAGAGTGGAATAGCAGGAACCTTTGCATCTGTGTCTAAGCCTGGCAGAGAGAGGTGTGGTATTTAGAAGAATTTCTGCACAGTCTTTTGTTCTTTTAACACAAAAATCTCTCTTTCTCTTAATTTGAGTAATAAAGCTCATGCAAATATGTGTATTTCTTAGGCTAATATCAGACCTTTCTCCCCTTGACTAACCCTTCTCACAAATACACTAATTTGGGGGTGGGGGTGGGGGGAGCGAGAGGTCCTTTTCAGCTTATGAAGAAGTGTTAATTATTCCTTTGACAAGACTTAACTCTTGAGAAACAGCTCTCTCTTTGAAGGAACTGTTTCTGTTTGCAGCTGTTATCTGAAAGCAGCCACCTGGGTTCAGGTCAGAGGATGGGAAAGAGTTTAATTAAGTTCCTCTAATATTGATTTAATTTCAAAAGACTTAAAAAATACAAACATAAAGAGTTGTGCCTATGATCTACCTGTCTCACTCCCTCACATCCTATACCACCCTCCCTTCCAGATTTTTCTTGCTAGGTTTTCACTTTCTGGATTTCAGCTTGACATTTTTCTCCACCTAAAATTTTCTTATAACAGGTGTATAAAAATTATGCAAAGAAGATACTGTTCCAAATGCCTTGGTACAAGAGGCTTAATGTGCACACACAAATCAGATGGAGAAAACTTAACATTAAATAGTCGATTAATTTAAAGACAAGCAGTTAGTAGAGATGGTGGTGCAAACATTCACTTGGGACATTTACTTATGCATTTGTTTAATATTTGAGGGTCTTCTGCACTCAAGCAACGTACTAACAAGTATTGACAGAATGGGAAGATGCACTTGGTCCTTGCCTTCCCAGAGGTTATTGTCAAACACAAAGAATATTAATGTGTCCTTGTCCTGGTCCTTCTGTGTCTTTGCGCCATTTCCAGGGGACTGAGCTTTGACCTGCACACCCCCCTCAAAGCGTAGTTCACTACCCATATGCAGGAAGTTTGATTCTGGTCCTGACAAGTTTACTACAGAAATTGAGAATAGGCATTTAGAAACATTCACCACAATTTGGTAGAGTCATTCTATATCTCTAGACATCTTAAACACAGATGGTTCAGTTGAAGTCATTATTATTTCATTTTTTTACGAATTCATTTTCTCAAAAGTATCAATCAGTTCGTGGTAGATTTGAAAATATAAACTGGTCTTTGATCTCAGATAAGTCATCATAAAATAATTTTTATAAAGACAGCGTTCCACGGCAAGACTCTTCTTATGGGAGAATTGAAATGTAAATTAGAATACTAACGGCTCTGAACAGTTCTGTAGAAAATGAACTTATAAAATCTAGCAATTCCTGGACTGGACATATTGTACCATGGAACTTTTTCTTTTCCTCAAAACATTTATCAGCACTGACTGCTTGTGCTCTTCTTGGTCTCTGACACCCCTGCAGGCTGCTCCCATGCATGAATGTTCTTCTCCTCTCAGGCTCTGATCCTGCAGGCCAGGCCACCATTACCCACAGGGACACCATCCTTGTTCCTTCACTCATGCACTGACATCCTGCTCTGGGTTACTGAGTCCCCCAACAGCCCACCACAGATCTCGCTAATGGCTTCAGGAAGGGATGGGAGTTAACGAAGAGGCAGAAGGAAATTCCTTTCCTCCAAGACAATGGTCAGTTTGTCCTGATCATTAATGCCATATATAAAGGATGTTAATATATTTTACTTATTGAACGTCCACTTCATGTTTGTCGCTGTGTGTTCCTTATTTCTCATTCTCACCACAACCCTATAAAATGGATAGTGTTATTCCTGTTACAAGTTTGAAGAAAAACACTCGGAGAGTGTAAAATTATTTTTTAAGCAGAAAATAGAAGTACGGAATTCGAATCCATGTCTGCCAGGCCCTTTTCACCATGTTGTATCATCTCTACACCTTAAACCGTCAAAATGTCTAAGTTGGTGTGAATTCCCATCAAGAACCTCTTCAAGAATCAACAGAACTCTTTAGACACACACACTATAAAGTTTCTACCTCAGAAATCACAGTACCCAAAATTTAAGAATTTAGCTTTAGAAATTTGATGGATTATAGCCCAAGAGACCATTTATGAATGTACTTTAAAAAATACAGGCAAAGTACTAAGTCCATGCAGCAATGTATAAACATAGCCTATTCTTAAGATAAAGAAAACATTTTCCTTGATCTTTTCTTGCAACCATCTCTCACAATTGTTTCTCAAAGATAATGAAAGATCCACTCATATCTTGTCTTGCTGGTTTTTGTTTGGTTGTTTTTTTGCTTTGTTTTTTTTTAGGGGAGGGTGAAACTGATTTCTTTTTTTCACTTTGCGCAGCTCCTACAATGACTAGAATTTAAAATATGGCCTTTAAAAAGAAAGAAAGAAAAAAGAAAGAAAGAAAGAAAGAAAGAAAGAAAGAAAGAAAGAAAGAAAGAAAGGCAATTTCTGACACAGAAAAGAAATAAGTGTCTACAGATTGGGTACTTGATACCTATCTTCTCTGCCTGCCTAGTTAATGTTAGTGATCAGCCCGAAAGCATTTGGGTTTCCCAGGAAAGGAAAGCTTGAAGGAAAAATTAATAAGAATTTTTCATATATTTATTGAAGTTTGGTATTTTTAACTTTTACTTCCCTCTCTCCTCAAATGTTACATACTTTTGGCAGTTCGTATTTAATTTTTATTCTAGTGGAAGTGAAGCAGAAAACCAACCCGGAATATTGTTAAGGCTGCAACTTTTAAGTATGATTTATCTGAGGAGTAGAATCATGAATGACTTTCATCTTTTTTCCTTATACTTTTCTGTATTTTTCAAATTTGTACAATGCATTTTTACTATTTTAATTAGAAAAAAATGTTTGTGTGAGTGTTATAAATATATATATAAAGAATCCCAGATTCCATAGATTTAAAGTGAGAGAAATGTCCTCCTAAAGACCCAAGTGTACTATCTATGAAATTGGACCTGAAGTTTGGATTCCTTTTTAAAATTTCTCCTTTAAAACGTGAGTGGTGGTAGCCTTTGTAGGAACGTGACCCTGCTGACATGTCATTTTTCATTAGCCTCAAATTTTGACATTTTATTTAATGTTAAACATAGGACATTTATTTCCCTGTCTGAAGAAGGTGCCTTTCCTTGTGGCCCCCAATGACACTCTACTGTGGGAAGTTCCTTTTCCTTGGTTTGAGATTTGTCTCACACAGGGATTGGGCACAAAAGAAAGTGGAGATGGGCCAATATTTGGTGGCTTTGATCAATGTAGAAAGAAAGCCAGAGGAGATGATTCAGTGCAAACCATGCTCTCTAGGGCCAGAATCGGTCAATTCATTAGGCCTCTCCAACAAGAACTTAGGTCAGGGCTTCCCAGAGTAACACGGCACATATGTAAAAGGACCACGTGGCATCTTTCAGCACAGGCCTAGAAGGCTTGCACTCAGTGAATTGCCATGTGGCCACATGCCATTCAGATTGAGGTAAGTGGCTGCTCATCTCAAAGGCTAGTATTTACCACTTTATTGTGACCACGAGCCAGCAGCGTCTGCTTTTTTATCAAAGTAGGGCCGTTGGCTGTGGGGAGTGCTGTCCCATCATTCCCCTTACCTCGATGTGACACTGAATTGGGAAATAAAACCAGGTTCTGTTTCTGCTGGTCGATTCCCAAGAACTGTATCTGGAAACACAAAAGTTGCAACTAATCATACCTGACATTTTCCTCTCTACAAATAAGTAGCAAAATAAATAGAAAAAAAAACATGTTTTAATGCAACCCGATAATGTAAAAAGGACTTTGAAGGATTTTAATAGAAGCAGTGATTTCATCCATATGCGAACCATTCCAAGAAAATGTATTTGAAGCACACAACAGCACATATGCCCTGAAAGGGCTGCTTTATTTAGATACCACATGTCACTTTTCAAGGTGGAAAGACACTCATCTCTGGAAAGCCTTTTCGAGTAAACACAAAATTAAATATGTTTTGAGTCTTTCATATGTATGTGCACTTATATATTATACCTCTTCTAAGAAGTTATTATGTTCATTTGCATTTCTTCTCTACTAGATTATAGGTTGAGAGTTGGAGGTCTTAATCATCTTTGTTTGCTTAAGAAGATTGTCCAGAAAAAAATAGGTGCTCAAATATGTGTGTTCGATAGTAAAGTAATATTACCAGCATTTATTGAGATCTTATGGTGCCAATTAGTGTTACATGGAGAATCTCTTACAGTCACTATAAGGTAGGTGCTATTGCTGCATGAATTGTACTGATGGAGGGAGACACTAGGGTATGAAATGGTCACTATGCCAGGTCACATGTTGGCATAAAGCAGGACAGGTAGCCCTCACCCAGGTGGTCAGACACGGGAGCCTGCTCTTCTTACTACTCTATGATGTCTTGTAGTTACACGAAAGACAAAGAAAAGCCAATTTTTAGGGTAAGTTATTGCCCTACTTGGGGTAGGATTTCAGCCTCAGAAATCCTTAGGGTAACCTGGTTGAGAGTGAGCAAGAACAAGGAGTCAAACAGTCCTGAGGCTGAACTCTAGTTCAGTCGTCACACCTATACAACTTAGCTTCTCTGAGCCTCAGTTTTTCATCTTTAAAGAGGATAATAATAAATACTTTGCAATATTATTCAAAAATTAGCATTAATGTCTGACATTGTTGGCACAAAATAGGTGTTCAATAAATGTAGCTACTTTTCCTTTACTTTTTCCTTTTTAGAGAGAGTGGGCCTGTATGGAAACATTTCTAAAATGAATTCCATAAACTTTTGTCTTTTTAAATAGGCGATGGTCTGAACAATTTATTTTTTTCTTGATGAACTCAGAATCAATATTTCTGGCAGCAGCTTCAATGTAATGATGCCTTTAGGCCCTAATTAAGTGTTTGAACCTTTTGTCCCCATAATAAATAACCTGAAATTGCTGTATTTTGAAGATTCATATGTTTCTTTTTTCCCATTGATTTTTATATAACGCTTATTTTCAGTTTGTCAGAACACTTTTTGTAGGGTACTGGCTGAAGGAAGTTCATGTACCCTATTTAAATTTGTCATATGCTTTCACATATAATAACGATGATTTCTAGAATTGTATAGAATTCTGAGATCATAGACTTGAAGCTCTCCTAAAAATTAAATACATTTTTTAATATGTGAAATTTTAAAGTATCCATTTGGACTTCTATGAGGCTACCCTCCCCCCCCCCCCACTCTTTCCTGAGTTCCTGCTGCATTCTTTTTTTTTCCTTTAAGATTTTTTTTTTTTTTGGCTTTATTGTAATACAATAGACAATTAGTTGCTTGTATTTACATTGCACAATTCAATGAGTTCTTTTTCAATTACAGTTGGCATACAAAAATACCAGTTTCCTGCTGCATTCTTAATACTTGCCTTTGTCAGATATGTGACAGTCTGTCTCCTTCTCAAAGTCAATGCGCAGTCCGTCAGTCATTTGGATGTCCTATGCGTTCCTTCTAACTTCCACATTCCCCATTTCTAGGCTGTTACCTCCTGATTTATATATTTCAAAATCTAAATCCGGCAACCCTGGTTATCATTCAACCAAACATTTTCTTATTGCTTTCTTATCAGCTGTCAAAACAGCTGAATGCTAAACAATTGGCCAGTTGCCAAAAACAGCATTAGGGATGGGGAAGGAGAGGTGATTAGACCAGCTCTATGAGTTATTCACTCTGAGAAATCATCATAGAACCAGAAAATGATTGCATTCAAAATACTGCTTATATAAACAATTCATTGATCTTAATTTCTATTTTTCTCCCATATGAATCATGGGGGAGTTAACACTCCATTGCATTTATTAGGAAGATAAGAAGCCAGATTCATCATATGTTGACACAGGAGAAGCTTCAACAGCTCTTTCAGTTTTGTTTAAGGAACAGACCAGAATTTAATAACCAAAGCATAGATTGGTCCCTTTAGAGGTTTTTCCACAAAAGCAGGTCACAGAACCAACATTATTTGTGCACAGCCATGTCTCAAGTCTCTGGTCTGACCTTGAGGCTGGTAAATAATTTGTCTCCTTGGCCTTTTCCAGCTCCAAGACAATAGCTGAGGCCACCAACCACACCACACCTACCTTCTTCCCAGACCCTAGGAGCCCTGAGCAGAGTTCAGAGTCATAAATCAACCTCTCAACATTTCACACACATGAAGTTAAGTAAAAATGCAAAAATAAAACTGATGTCCTTATGACTTTGATTTAAAATTTTAAATCCCAGCTCTAGAAATCATATCCTTTCTCTCTCTTTATCCCTCAACACCCAGTCTTTCCTTGATAATCAGCAACCCCCAAGGCATCAGAGGACAGCAGCCCCTCACACTGTTGCAGGAAGCCACATGACAGAGGGAACTGGATGCTCAAACAACTTTGTTAGAGAAAGGAGAATTTATTAGGCTGGCGGAGCACGTGTGGGGTTAACAAACTCCATGCAGAGCTCGGTCCTGGTTAGATTTATTACAGTTTATATACTTTTGCGGTGTCCGTGCAAGGGGCATGTGATTCCTTTGTCTGAGGTTTTACATGTGCCTCCTTTCTCAGGATGGGATGGGGGGCTTTAAGTGGGGAGGAATTTTCAGACCACTGGTTTTACAGGTCGTTTGTTTTGCAGAACCACAACCTTGGCGTTATCAGCACCATTATAGGATTCTTGAACAGAGAGACGGGACTCCTCAGCTGTAAGCAGGGAGCAGCACTTATTGATGCTCACACCTGCTCAGCAGATTCCTATCCAAAGGCTGAGCTCTAATTGTAACATAACAAGCAGTTTTACACAGTCTTATTATTCCTACACAGCTACAGAGATAAGAACATTAGTTGGATAGCAAGCTATGAATCAACAGATGTGAGCTGGAGAGTCCTTGAGATGGGGAGTGGGCAGTCAGGAATGGGCTTTAACTGGCTGAGTCAGTCATTTCTGCAAGCCCTTTCCTTTACATATTTCAGACGCCTCCTCTCCTCTCTCAACACTGTCTGGACTTCTGGCAGGCTAAAGGTTACATCTTGACCTAAGTTATGTTTCAGTTCCTATGCCATAAGGTGGACAAACCCCTGGCGACTTTCCCATGAAACCTCAGAGCTGTCTTCAAGACCTGAAGAAATGACTCATTACCCTTACCTCACCTCTGATCAATCGGCTCCCAGCACAACTGTTGTGGTGATCAAATCTAAGACCCACGAAGCCAATTGAGATGAATTGTGAGCCTTTATTAGCAGGCCAGCGACTGTCTACAACGCAGGGTTAGAAGAAATCAGCCCTGAGCTCCCAAAAGAGGCAGTTTATAAAGAAACAAAAGCAAGCAGATTACAGAAGCAGAAGTTGGCCGTTAGCAGATCTTTAAGCAAATTACCATACCCTGGTTAACATTAAACAAGCAAGCAGATTACAGAAGCAGAAGTTGGCTCACTTGAAAATTTTCCACCCTTAACATGACCCCTAACCTACATTGTCTTATGATTTTGCCCTATATGATCTGTAACTTGCATGCCATCAGGGAGGTGGGTCTTTAGATTGTTAGCTCCCCATCTCCGAATTGACAAATTCAATATTAAACTATTCTTTTCTTTCTATACTGCAAACACCTGCTCATGCATTTTCTTGGGCCAGTGCGCACAGGCAGGTGGACTCAAGGAAAAACACGGAGGTTCTGGTAACAAGAGGAGCCCTTTTAAATTCTTTTTTATTTTAATAGACTTTGTTTGTTAGGGAAGTTCTAGGTTCACAACAAAAGTGAGTGGAAGGTACAAATATTCCCCATATTCTCCTTGCTTCTCACTTGCCTACCTTCCTCCATTATCAATATCCCCACCAGAGTGGTACAGTTGTTACAACTGATGAACCTACACAGGTACATTATCACCCAATGTCATAGTTTACTGTTGTGAATAGGCCTTAGTAATGCTGTTGTAGGGTATAGGGTGAGGGGAAGCATTCTATAGTCTTATATTATGGTCAATCTTTTAATGAGCCATTGTCTCTGGACTGTGAACTTCACACATGCTTCTCAGTGCACACCTTGCCCTCTCCCCTCCTGCAACCCCTTTAGATGAGACAGGGTAGCTATCATGCTTTGGATTTGGGCATTTTCCTTCCTCCAGGTTAGTTGGGCTTTGATAAAAATCTCGGCCCATTATGTCTGGTTAAATAGCTTCTCCTAAGGGTAACCTTTGTAAAGAAGGACTGAATACACAGGTGTATTTCAGAATGGTGTCTTCCCCTCCCCTTGTGGGAAGCATGAAGGGATTTTTCTCTGACATTCACTGTGAGAACCTGGTGGAGATCCAGGAAGTAAAACTGCCCCTGTGATAGGGCCTGCATGGAGTGCTTGACTTTCATTGTTGTCCTTTCTGAGCCTCCAGAAGTGCATTAATTACAGTTCAGGTTTTTCTACCCTAGTACTGGCTCCTGTGGAGGTTTCTGATCCAGCAAATTGTAATTCTTTGAATTTGCCTGCCAGTCTCTTTAATTTTAGAGGAAGCATTTGCTCTATGACCTCCCTTCCTTTTCAGATCTAAGAAGAGTTGTCGAATTTTCAGTTTGTTCAGCTTCCTACTTGTTGTTAAAATGGAGAAATGACTTCTAAGCTTCTTACATGTCGGGCTGGAAACTGATGGCCCCCTTTTCTAGTCTTTGTTTATCCTTTTGTTTTTAAAATTAAATATCAGTTATAAACATATATATCTACATATATATAGTACCAACAAGTATATAATAAAGAGTAAAATTTTCTCCCACACCAGTGCCCTTAGCTCTTCACTTTAAAGGCAACTTCTGTTAGCAATTTCTTGTGTCTCCTTCCAGAAATATCCTCTACCTATACAAGCATATGTATTTTTCAATAATTTTAATTACACAAATAATACACTTATTTTCTGCTGGTGCTGGTGTCATAAGTTGGGAAGTATTCTCTATTTTTCTTTGGTGTGTTGCCTTTGCCAATAACAAAAACGTTAGAGAGGCAGGTGGCAAAGCTGTTGCTGTTGGTATCTTTTCAAACAAACTACATCAAAAAAGCCGGGTTGTCTCTCCCTGTTGGTGATCACACCAATTCTTCCCACATTAGCACGATTAATGTTAATTGAAATTCATACTTTTGTTGTAAATGAGTAATAAATATTTTAAAACATTGAGTTGATTTAAATTTTTTCTATTTATGTGAAAATTTCCAGAAGTTTATTATTAATAATTAATTAATTAATTTGTAAGTTAAAACTTAATTATCATTCCTTGGCTTAGAGAAACTGTAGCCTCAGCAGTATGACAGCTAGAAGTCACTAGTATATATGTGCATATCAAAGGTTCTCATCTCTGAGGAGATTCATCCTTAAATTGGGTGAGCTCTTCATGCATTCAATCAATCATTCACTCAAAAAGTATTTATTTAATGCCTAGTATTAGAAAATTCATCTGGAAACAAACAAACACAAACCCAAAACACAAAAAAAGAGTGATAGATATTTTGATGACCAAATTACAGTCACAAGTTTTGTGTTATGGGGGATAGAAACTAACACATCTCTAATCGAAGCTTTTATTCCAAAGACATTGAATTTTAGAAAGCACAGAACAGATAGAGCTGAAGACTGGAGTTCAAGACCAGAGAGTCTGAAGGTGCAAGGACCCTTTTGCATCCTGGGGCTGCTCCTTCCCTGTTTCCTGATTACCTGCTCCGTTCCCATTATACCAACTATCTCTGTTGTTTGGAAAATAAAGTTCAAAATGGGTATTTGCTGTTCTTCAAAACTGTTGGTTTGACTCTAGTGCCTAACTGGTTTAGACCGAGTCCCTGGTCATCTTATTTTATAGGCACAGCCAAGTTATGTGATTGCAGAGCTTGATCTTGGGACACTGAGATCGACTTCTCAGAAGGTAATTGTAGCTGTTAACATTCCTTCATGAATCATGACCAGAAGCTTACCACAGAAATTCATGCCTCTCATAAATGTTCTCTTTACAAACACTAAGAAAAGAGTCCTCTAAACACTTTTCATTTTAATAAAAAAGAGAAAGAAAGAAGAAAGAAAGAAAGAAAGAAAGAAAGAAAGAAAGAAAGAAAGAAAGAAAGAAAGAAAGAAGGAAGGAAGAAGGAAGGAAGGAAGGAAGGAAGGAAGGAAGGAAGGAAGGAAGGAAGGAAGGAAGGAAAAGAAAGGAAAGAAAAAGGAAATTAAATGTTCAACCAGAAAAAATAGTTTTCAAGGCCTTATTAAGAGTGGTATAAAACATAAAACTGTGTCCTGAGGGATATAAGTTAAACACATCCTATAAATAAGTCAATATTTGGCAAATGTGTAAAGCAAATGTCTCAGCACATCTGCTCAAGCAATTTAAAATAAAAACTTTAGAAGATATACAATGAATTTTCTAGTGATTATAGTTCTTCCAGAGAGTACCACTAGAGACCATTTATTGGAAAAAACATATCACATGTCATTCTTGAAATGTTCTAAAACCTATTAAGTCTAGCTTTGTTCACTTTTCCTAAAATGGAATAATCAGCAACCTAACATCTCAGTTCCCATAAGCCTAGATTATAATTGGAACATAAGTTCTCCCAGTGTGATTTTTCTACAACTAAAAGGAGCATCTTTTATTGAACTAAAGAGAGGGTGGGGGGGGGAAAGAAAACACCTCAAATAAAATTTCATTTCAAACCTTAGATTAAAAAGAGGCTCTTTGCAGTGGTCCCAACAAGAAGTGGCGCTATTTCCCCATTCTGAGATTCTGACTATTTGTTTTTACAATCTTTTTTTTTTTTAAATTAAATTGATAGAGGTGACAGGGTTAATAGAATTACATAGGTTTCAAGTGTGCAGTTCAATAATATGTCATATGTGTATAACATTGTTTGTTATATACAAAGTTAAGCTTTGGCCAACAGAACTTGATGGAAGTGAGCAAGTAACACTGTGTATTCTGAGTCTTGGCCACAGGCGGCTTTGAAACTCTATTCTTGCCCTCTTCGAAAGCTGTTGTCATGTGACTGAGTCTAAGCTAGCATGATAGAGATGCCATATGGAGAAGAACTGAGGTGTCCAGTCAAAAGCCCAGATGTTGAGAAAGGCCACCTTAGGCTATTTAGCCCCTGTTTAATTGCTGCCCCATTAAAGATCCCAGGCAAAACCAGAATAAGAACCTTTCTGCTGAGTCTATTCCAATTGCTGACCCACAGAAGCATGAGAAAATAAATGATTATTGCTTTAAGCCACTGTATTTTAGAATGGTTTTGGCTCAATGAATGTTAACCAGTACAATTGTCCTGGTATTGTCCTGTGCTGTCAGTCTCTTACTAATGGATGCCATCATTAGCCAATCAGAAAAAATATCTGTTTCACATTTAAGACCTTTTATGTAAATGCTAGGATTTTTTTAAACTACCATCATGCATCAATGATGAGCAGGCCTCAATCTATAAGTAAACTTATTACTCTTCTCCTTATCATAAAAATGCTTCCCTTACACACACACACACACACACACACACACACACACACACACACACGCAACGCACGCACATGCATGCATTTTTACCCCTGTTGATTTGCTAGATGAGAACTATTTTTATTAACCTTGGTAAACTGAAGAATTCTGTAAGATTGGGGTAAATAACCATACTTGGGAATCAGATGGCCAGACAAAATTGAGTTTAATTTCTCCTACTCTTCTCTAATCTCTTGTCAAAAACTATTTTTTTTTCTTTTTTCTCTTGGATAAGTTGTTTAAAATTTTCACTGATGATAGATTTATTTGAGTTATCAGGCTTTCTCTTCCCAAAATTAAAATATCTGAGGATGTGTGAAAAGCAGTCATTCAAACCTTTCTGTAAATTGTTTTAATCAGCTGCTTTCCTTCATACCCATCTGAGCCAGCTGTATAGATAACATTTAGGATTCTGAGTGGCAGTGTGAGGTAGGAAGTTAGAAACCTGTGGACAATTGAGAAGTACGGCAGGCCAGATTGGAAAATCATAGTGTCATAATATCTTAGGGCATTATGATGACATGGACTTCCTGAGGAGCATAGGTAAAGGGCTATTGGAAGTAGAAAGGGTGTATAAGAAAAAGGCAGGAGAATATGTAGGACAGATTCTTTATTAAAATATGTCCTATGGCCAGCCCTCTTCCTAGGGCAAGGAACGAACTCATCATTTGATTTCTTTTTTTTTTTCTATCACATGATACTCTGATTTCAAGGTCCTAGATTTAAATTTATACTACTTATGCCATCTTTAGCCATGTTAAGATAAAATGGGCTTTTGTGGGTGAAGATGGTAGATTCGAGTTGTTACCTTGAAACTCTAGATGCTGCAGATTCATCAGAAATAGATGCAAAAGGAAGCTTCCAGCTAATGGCATACCATTATTAATGTGGACTTCACTCCTAGACTCCTATTTGGAACCCCTAAATCTAAGTGGCTTTGGTCTCAAACTCTCAAATAGAGCCCCTGACTTAATACCTTAAATTCTCTTTTCTGTCAAGGCCATTAGCATGTCTAGAGGCCTCCTTGCCTTCTCTACCTTTAGTTCCCTCTTGAATCTTGGCTCCAGACGTCTAACAATGATTATTAAGAAGGAATGGGCCTTTTTCCCTAAATATTAAAATAAAGCTAGTTTAGATCTACTATCTTTTAATGTTGTCCTACAAGACATGTTCCTGATGTGCCACTTGCTGGTGACATGGGAGGTAATTATCCAAGAATAAAAGACCATAGACCATAGAGAAGAAGCCAAGAGAACCTCCCTAAACAGGATTGTTTACAGAGCAGGTATATTTAGCAACTCATAGGGCAGCCAATCTGATTTATGGCTGAATATTGTTAAATCATGTGATTTAACATTGCTCTTGGGTTTTTCCTTCTTTTTTCCTTTGATTTGTTTCCACTCAAAACTTCAGTGAACTTGGCGCACTACATTCATCATAATTTATTATAGTTGTACATCACTCTGTAAGTAGGGTATTCTCCTCATCTTACTCTTGAGGAAAATAAAGCTTAGAGAGGTGGAGTAAATTGCCTAAATGTCACCTGCCCTTCTGCATTATATCATGCTGCCACTACAAAAATCACCATTTTTTCCTCTACCTATCATGTGGACTGAATCTCTTTTTAAGAGGAAATACGTGTTTGGTAACAGCTGCATTCCTGGAAAACCCATGTGTAGAGCATCTAAATGCAAATCACATCAGAACATTTTATTTTTCTTTTTGGTCTTGTGGAGAAGACAGCATCAAGAGAATCTTCATTTTTCAGACTTTGATTACATCCTCTATGTTTAATCTGAACTCTATCAATTGGAGGGCTTAAGCAGTAATGTCTATCTTCTAGAGAGTAAGAAAATACATATCTCATGGCAGTTTTTCCTAGGACCAGGCAAGTACACTAAGTTATATGGGACTTTCTACATTAAATTTAAAAATACAAAATTGGGTAGGATTCTCAACTTAAAATATAAGACTACAAGTGAAAGTATCTGGCCCCAAACTGTCTGTCAAATATAGGATCAAGTTCTGCAAAAATAAAGGCAAAAGTTAAAACCAAACTGGCATCAGAGGGAGAAGCTATGAATAAAAAAAACCTCCACATTACAATAAACCAAAAGGAGAAAATTAGGCACAGGCATATTTTTTAAAATTACTAAGAGGTCACTGGCGACATATTCTCAGAAGTGATTTGTTTTTTATTCCTGTTTTGACTTTTACATTTAAGACGAATAAAGAGAAACTTGAGCGTATTGAGAAAGGTAGAAATCAAATGACTGCAAAGTGGGACTGTGAAAAAAGTTTAGAGGTAAGACTTGGGGAAGACCAACAGGCGATGTTAATATATTCAAAATGAATTTAGAACCACTATTTTAAAAGTTCTTCAGAAACATGTTCCGAAATTAAAGATTAGGTCAAAATACATAGTGATGAAAAAGCAACTGCTTGACAAAACAAAGGAGTTTTTAAATGATGCTAGAAATTGAACCGTTAAAGACTAGGCAACGACCAGAGTACCAAAATTGTATAGAGGTACTACTGTTAGTTATGTATGACAGAAAAGTGCTTCTAATAATAGAATTGATAAGGTAGGAATCAGCATTCATGAAGAAATTATCTGAGAAATTATCAATTTTGAAATTTCGTACTTGAAACCTAATGAAAAATATTACTTCTACCCTGACTAAATATACCTAACAGTTTAAGCTGAATGTAACTATATTTACATTTTTAAAGATACACTTTGTGAGCATCTAGAAGTTTCCACTCAGTACCTGGACTCAATGCTCTTTTCTCTCACTTTCTAGATGCAATGTATGTGGATTATTCACCAAAGAAACAAAGTACTATCAAATACTAGCAGCTGGAATAGTTCTTTCCAGCCTTGAGTGGTTGTGAGAGAAGCAAGGGATGCAAATGCCCCTACAGTCGCTGTGGCCAAGATCAGGATGAAATATAAACATATCAAGTCACCAGTTTGGCAAGGTCAACACTAAATATGGGAAGTTAAGTTAGATATACATGAAGTCTCTAGAATAAGAGGATGAGCAGTCCCGCCATGGAGTGTGCAGAGAGTAATCTGACCTTCTAATAGCAGTTTATCACTTATTTTAAGGTATAAATATATGCTTATTTATTTTTTGGTTATGTCCATTTATTTTACAATACACCCTTTTGGCAGCAAAGAGCCAAAGAAATGAGTATATATTCAATAAAATTTTAAGAATTGCATTTGTTTTTGTTCCTCAAGAAAACTGGTAATGATCATGTAGGAAATGTTTGTTGACATTTACTCAATATCGTGGTGGCATTACAAAATCACTAAGCTCATGAAAATCATAAAAGACATATCTGCTGAAGAAAAAGCATTAGCATCAACTTTAACTGTTGGGAGGGATTTTAAGGAGGCCATCCCTGAAAAGGTGATTTACCACAAGCTGTGAAACATGACTTTTTATTTAAACCAAATGACTGCTTTTTTAAAGTTAATTTTGTTTATTTTCAAATACAGGGTCTTTAAAAACATTTAAGAAAATTGAAGTAATGGTAATTACTACATTGGCTCTTTCAGGAGAATAATGATTTTTCAAGCAATTAAATAATGCCAATATTAAATTAGTGGCATTACATACTTCAAATAAAAAACTCAGTTAATTTCAATAGTGATTTAATTTTTATACCAATTTTATAAATGGAAAGTAAAGCTTTTAAAAGTTTATTCTGCCCAAAGTAAAGCATTTGACATTATTACTTATGCTATTATAAGTTCAATTAAAATGTAAACAACTAAAGATATAATTGTTTTTGTAACAATTATCTAAATAATAAATTTTGGTACATCACAAAGTCATGGTAAAAAATGTTTTTTAATAAATGTGGCAGAAACGTGCTTGGAATTGGTTGTGGTTCAAACACAATTTACATTTGTATTTGAACAAGCTAATGAAAATAAAAGTTGTTCAAGTTTTATAATCAATTTATAATTTTTATAATTTCTAATTGCATAATATAATTTACAATAATATATTATTCTCATAATTTATATATTAATTTAATTCACGCACACATTTAGAGCAATTGAATTACACAACTGTGTAATGAAGACGATATAAGATAAACTTCCACACAGTACAATTTCACTTTCTACTCCTAACCATAAAAAACATTTTAAAAAATAATTTTTTATTTTTCAATTACAGTTGCATGCAATATTATATTAGTAGCAAGTGAACAACAGAGTGATTACACATTTTTCAACTTATGAAGTGATTGCCCTCATAAATCTAGTACTCAACTTCAAAAAGATTTTTGAAATGTTTGCACAATTGAAAATTTACTCTTAAAATGAATCTAAATGCCCTATAACAGTATAAAATTCTTTTATAATTTTGTAATAAATTGGTAATTTTTGGTGCTCCTCAAAAATTATTTGGAAAACTTTAGTCAAACTATTCAACAAATAGATTGCCACAAAATTTCATCCTTCGAAGCTTGCTAACTGTAATTACTAAAAATGAAGCTTGTAAGGAAGAAGATATTGAAATTTATTGCCACCCCAAAAAGGAAACTGAACTTTTTAAAATGAAAAATCAAATGATATACAAGATTTAATGTTAATTTTTAATCATTTTACTTTTGATATTTCACCTTGTAGGAAAATGCTATAAATGGAGCCTCAATGAAAAGAGATAAATTAATAGATAAATTTTTATTTTGAAGTAGAAAAGGGTGTAATTAAGGAGCTATAGTTTTTCAGCATCTAAACTGGGAACTATCTGTAAGAATTACAAATAAAGATGACTTCTTGATGTGATTTTTTAGAAAAAGTACTCTGGACAGAGGCAGAAAGGACTCTGAAAATATTGAGGTAAAAATATTATTTTAATAATAAAAAATAAAATTGAGAATATACCTCATTTAAAAGAACATGCTGTGAGTTTACCAGGTACCATAACCTGTAGAAAAAATATTTTCTCAATTAAAAATTTTATGTTCTAACAATAAAAGTATGTTGGCTATATAATCAATTTTACCTTGTCAAACATAAATTGTGACTTTGAAGATGATTGTGGACATTTTATTAAAAAAATTTAAAACAATAAATCATCTTGAAGGTGGAGGGATTAAGAAGTACAAATTGGCAGTTACAAAATAGTCATGGAGATGTCAAGTATAGCATAGAGAATATAGTCAATAATATTGTAATAACTGTATGGTATCAGGTGGGTACTAGACTTATGGGGGAGTAACTTCATAAGTTAATTAAATGTCTAATCACTATGCTGTAACCTGAAACTAAGAAGATAGTGAATGTCAACTAAAATAGATTTTTAAAAAATATTTTGAAGAGACCATCTCAAAAAACTTATTTTTTAGAAAAGCACCAGTGAAGTTTTTAAAGCCAGACTTAGCTAAGAAACTGATTAAAGTTCAAAATATGGCCATAATAATTTTCTGCTTATGTTAATTTTTTTCATGTTAAGTATCAATATAAGCAGGGTTTTTGGCTTTGATACAACTTTTTTGAAAAAATTATTTACTGTATATTAATATTTTTTCAGAACAATTTAAGAATTACAGCAAAATTGAGGGGAGTACAAAGATTTTGCATATACCCTTGGACCCAAATATGCATAACCTCCCCATTACCAACATCTCTCACCAGAGAGGTACATTTGTTACAATTGAGGAAGCGCACAGACATATTAAAATAAGCAAAGTCCATAGTTTATATTACTGTTCATTCTTGGTTATACATTCTATGAGTAAATGTAAAATGACATGTATCCATCATTATAGTATTCAGAGGATGTTCACTTCCCTAATAATGTTCGTACTCTGCCTGTTCATTCCTCCCCTCTTCCCAAGCCCCTGAGAACCACAGATATTTTTACTCTCTCCATAGTTTGCCTTTTCTAGAATATCATATAGTTGACATCTAAATCTACTGTATACCTCTTTAAGAAAATGTAGTTAGGAATTTTTTCCCAGAAGCAGGTTTTACTTTTTATTTTTAAATAATGCTGAAATTTTTAACATCTCATGCATACCGGAAATGTTGCAGAACATGTAAACCAGAAATATCTGAATATTACATCAGCTCAGGGGCAGAGTCGACCAAGTGTCATTGCCTCAAAGAACACAGTAGCAGGAAAGGAGGAGTTAGGAGTCATACTTATGGACATGTTCTACCCAATCTTTCTATCTGAAACACCTGAGTTCTCTCTACATTATACCTATGGTAGCAAGTGGAGTTGCTCTTAGTGCCTGGCAAAAGTACAGAGATGTTTCTGGAACAATATATAATTAACTTAGATTGTATCCATGGTAAACTTGGATAATCCATATTTTTTAAAACCCACATTGCTTTAAATACATATACTTTGTTCTTACATAGATCAAAATAATGATATGAATATCAAATCTTTTTGGTCTGTGTAATAGAAATTTAGCATCAGAGTGGAAGTTTGTTAGCTTCTTTCACCTAAAGTATAAGGTAGTAGGCAGATCTATATAAGCAAAATAAAGTATATGATTTTAAGAAATTATTCAAGTAGACCTGTTGCTCATTTTTGCAAGCAGCAGTTACAAATATTTACTTAACTGAAGGATTTGAGTTATCTAGAGAATTTTTAAGTATGGTACCCTTTCTTCCACTCGCCTTTCCAGTGCCTAGGACAGACATCACTAATTTATTACAGCATTTTTTTTTTTTTGCTGCTGAGCTGCGATGTAACCTGAGAATTCTTCTCAGATTAATAACTTAGCATTGGCCATCTGAATAATTTCTAGAGATATGCAGCTTTTCTCAGTTTCTAGAGGTTATATAAAGACCAGATTCGCTTTCAACATTGTCCATATCTACTCTGAGCCTACCTGTACAAACTTATCTCTTAATTCCCCGAATGTGGATCTTTCTTACTATTCAGATAAATCTATTCATGGTCATATTGACACTTGTGCTCATTTACATTTCCAAACAATTGATTTTGCCAGTGATTTCCAAATGTTTTTGTCATATACTCATAGTTTTTGAGCAGATATCCCATATATATAAATATATATTATTACTTATGAATATTATACACATACTATTATATAAATATGCCATATATACCATACATATTCATATATCATATACTTTTAAAGAATGGGGTTAATAGTAAATATAAACAGAAATTCTATTATTTTCTTCCCCTCCTTACCTTTACACACTAATGTTTTGTATAATGGAATTATAAATTCATAGTCTATGGAATTAGGTTCTAAAGTCAAAACATAAGTTTAATATTACAGATAGCCAAATTATCATTGGAGATTACTTGGAAGACCGTATTCAATGTCGATAATCTCTCAGTTGTCAAATAAACATACAAGTCCAACATAGCTAGTTTGTTCTTTAACATTAAAATATTATTGTTGCTTCAATTAAACAAGTTGTAAAGTAGTTTTAGGCTTAGGGATCAGATTACATAAAAATATGTGCTAAACATTAGATCACGTCAAGTTTCTTGTAATAGTCATACCATGTCCTTTGAGAAATGGGAGGGAACTGAGACCAAGGGGTGGAAAAGCAGATTCTAGACTCTCATCTCAGGTTCCCACCAGGACATATGGCTCATTTAGCTCAATGGGGGAATGGAACCAGCTACACAGTTTAAATTCTCCCTCTCCTCTCCCCATTTCTGTTTTTATCTCACACCATCAGATTTCTTGTAATTGAGTTCGCATAAATTAAATACAAGTATACATTGACTTCTTTATATAACATTTCCTTTCTCCTTTCTCGTTATCAGCATCACTTAATTTTCTTTATCCAGTGCTTTCCCAATCTACTTTTCTCCAAATTCTACCAGTATTTAAATACATTTTAAATGCAACCCATTCCCCAGAATTTGCAACTCGTGTAAGTTCCTGTCATATTTAAATTATGACACCAGTTTTCCTCCTACTTCATTAAATTAAATACTCATATAAAGGATATTTACCTTATCTCTCCAACAGTTTAGGCATTTGGGCTGATATCACCAAATAGAATGGTAAGTGTAAACTGCAAGAATCCTGGCTTGAGTCTTGTTATCTCTGTAACTGCCTAGTGCTGTTCATGCACTATTTCTGATTTTTCTCCTTCTGAACACAGGGTAAAATTGTACTTCCCAGCATTTTAAAAATTACACATGGTCTGCGACTTGCTTTGGCTGATAAGATGTGAATTATTTTGAGTTGTATGAGTTGCCTTTCCCTTACTCTGTCCCCATACGCCTGAGAGTAAAGCTCAATCAATCAGCTTCCCATTCCCAACATGGAGCAGAGGCCCTAACCATTCAAGAGAGATGTGTAGCATAAATGAGAAATAAACTTTTTATTAAACCACTGCAGTTTTAGGATTATTTGTTAATACAGCATAACCTGGCCTCTCCTGAATGAAATGTAGGAAAATTTCTAACATCTGCCAAATAGAGATAATGAAAGTTTGCCTTAAATGTATTATCAAATTTTTATAAGAATAAAATAAAATATAATGCTACAAAATTAAAATGCTAGAAAAATTCAGAGAAGCATTAAAAATAAAATAGGAATATCAAAATGTCTAAACTTATGTTTCTTACTTTTTATTGATGATCAGACATGTACAGCACTGACCTAGTCTTAAACTGTTAGTACTGCTTAACCTTATTAATTTATTTAACAACTATTTATTAAGATGTCAAAATCAAAGCTCGATAAGGAAACTACAAGAAAGAAATCTATAGACTAATATCCCTAATAAATATAGATGAAAAATTGTCAATAAATTATTAGCAACAAAATTCAACAACATTTTAAAAGGAGCATACATCATAATCAATTGAGATTTATCCCTGGGATGCAAGGATGGTTCAACAAATATGAATCAATAAATGTGATGCACTATATTAATAGAATGAAAGATAGAAATAATATGATTACCTCAATAGATGAAGAAAAAGCATTTGACAAAATACGATATCCTTTCATGATAAAATCCTCAACACATTGGATCTAGGAGGAACATAACTCAAAATAATAAAGGTATATACGACAAACCCACAGTTAACATCATACTCAACTATGAAAATTTGAAAGCTTGTCCTCTAAGATCAAGAACAAGAAAGGAATGCCCACTCTCACCACTTTATTCAGAATAGACAGGAAGTTCTAGAGCAATTAGACAAGATAAAGAAGTAAGAGGCATCCAAATTGGGAAGAAAGAAGTAAAATTGTTGTTATTTGCAGATGATATGATCTTATGTATACAAAATCCTAACAACTCAAGAAAAATTGTTGAAACTAATCAACTTACAGTAAAGTCATGGGATATAAAAATCAAAATATTTGAAAAAGAAATAAAGAGAACAACACTTTATTTACGATAGCATCAAAAATAATAAAATGCTTAGGAATAGATTTAAGCAAAGAAGTAAAAGATGTACAATGAAACTACCAGACTTTGATGAAAGAAATTGAAGAATACACAGACTAATGAAAAACTATCCCATGTTTATGAATGAGAAAATTAATATTATTTAAACACCTGTCATACCCAAAGCCATCTGTAGTTTCAATGCAATTCCTATCAAAATTTCAGTGGCACTTTTGCAAAAATAGAAAAAACAATCTTAAAATTTGTATGGAATCACAAAAGACCTCAAATAGACAAGGAAACCTTGCAAAAGAAGAGCAAAGCTAAAGATATCACACTTCCTGATTTCAAACTATACTGCAAAGCTTCATGATTAAAACAATATAGTACTAACATAAAAATAGACCTGTACATCAATGGAACAAATAGAGAGCTCAGAAAAAAAAAAAAAACATAACATATTTAGAGTCAACTAATATTTGATAAGGGAGTCAAGAATGCTCAATGGGAAAAAGATAATCTCTTCAATAAATGATGTTGGGAAAACTTGATAATTACATGCAGAAAATGAAATCCGACCAATACATCACTCAAAAATTAACTCAGAATGGCTTAAAAATTACACATAAGACTAAAACTTGTAAAACTCCTAGAAGAAAACATAGAAGATCTCCTTCATTTTGCTCCAGGCAATGATTCTTTTGGATATGACATCAAAAGCACAAGCAACAAAATAAAAAGTAAATAAGTGGGACTACATCAAGCTGAAAAGCTTCTGCACAGGAAAAGAAACAATCAACAAAATGCAAAGGCAACCTAAGGCAGGAGAGAAAATACTTGCAAATCACATATTAGATAAGGGGTTAATATGCAAAAAATTATAGAGAACTCATACAAAGAAATAACAAGACAACACATAACTGATTAAAAAGTGGACAGAGGAACTGATAAGACATTTTTCCAAGTAAGACATACAAATGGCCAACAAGTGCATGAAAAGATGCTCAATATCACTAATCAAAACCACAATAAGATGTCACCTCATACCTGTTAGACTGACTTTCATCAAGAAGACAAGAAATAACAAGGGATGGTGAGGATGTGTAGAAAAGGAAATCTTTGTGCATTGTTCAGAATATAAATATAAATTAATTCAGCCACTATAGAAAAAGAATGAAGCTTCCCCCCAAAATGAAAAATGGGACCACCATTTGATCTAGCAATTCCATTTCTGGTATATATCTAAAAGAAATGAAACAGTATATCAAAGATATATCTGCACCTCCATGTTCATTGCAGCATTATTCACAATATCCAAGATATGGAAACAAAGTTTCTATCAAGAGATAAGGGGATAAAGAAATTGTGACTTATGAGATACATAGATATGTAGATGACAGATAGATAGATAGATAGATAGATAGATATAGTTATTGTTCAGCCAGAAAAGAGAAGGAAATCCTGTCATTTGTGACTATATTGCTGAATCTAGAGGACATTAACTAAGTGATATAAGCCAGACAGAGAGATAAATACCATATGACCTCATTTGTATATGGAATCTAAAAAAAAAAAAATCATAATAATAACTTGTAGAATCAGAATGTAGAATAGTGGTTATAAAGAGGTGAAGTTTGTGGGATGTGATAAATGTTGATCAAAGGGTACAAACTTACAGTTAGAAGATGAATAAATTCTAGACATCAAATGCATAGCATAGTGAATATAAGCAACAACACTGCTTATATTCTATTGAAACTAAATTTTAGAGCTAGATCAGGTGAAGAGAAGAAAAGCAATAGTCATCATTCTACTTCAAAATTTCTATAATAGAAAATTTACTAAGTTACTAAGAGACTAGATTTTAAACTTTCTTACCACCAAAAAAAATGATAATTACTAAGTTACTAAGAGACTAGATTTTAAACTTTCTTACCACCAAAAAAAATGATAATTACTAAGTCACTAAGAGACTAGTTTTAAACTTTCTTACCACCAAAAGTTACTAAGAGACTAGATTTTAAACTTAAGTTACTAAGTTACTAAGTTACTAAGAGACTAGATTTTAAACTTTCTTACCACCAAAAAAAATGATAATTATGTGACACAATAGAGATGTTAGTTAATGCTGTGGTGATAATCATTTGCAATATATAAACATATCAAATCAACACATTATATACCTTAAATTTATACAATATCATATGTCAATTATAGCTCAATAAAAAATAATAAAGCAAAAGAGTCACAGGGATGTGGAGTACAGTAGAGAGGTTATAGGCAATAACATTGTAATGATCAGATGGGTACTAGAGTAACCAGGGGGATCACTTTTTAAATTATGTAAATGCCTAACCATTGTGCTGTATACTTGAAACTAATTTACAAAATAGTAATAAAATAAAATTTTTAAAAAGATGCTAAATTTTGTATATGTAACAGCATTTAAGAGATTTGGTTGAGTTATTTGAGAGCTCTTTTTGTCTCAACACAGATAACTATATGAAACCAATCTAAAATATTCTATAGAAATATATGTATGCAACTATTCATAAACAAGAAATGCCTGTGTAGCAGACTTTCTGCTTCATTAAAACAGAGTGATATAAGACATCTGGCTGCACATTATGACATAACTCAACCTCCAGTGATACCAAATCTGTGATACAAACATGTTTTACTACTAGTGTTTTTAAAATAACATGCAATATTATGATGGGCATCTTTCAGGATTTCCGTTGAGTAGAATGGTCACCATGGTAACAAGGTGACCATGCTGATTTGCATGTGCTTTTCCAGCTAAGGTTGAATGACCAAAGCAGGCCACTTGGCAGCCGTTTTCAGTTTTTACAGCGTATGTTCCCCACAGCATTCATAAAATTGTTCCTCAGTCCATCTGAATCAGTTGACATAGCCAAAATGGCCAGCTGAACTTTCCAAGGATTCAGATAGTTCAGGCATCTTATAGACCAGAGTGGACCAATTTTACTATATAATTTTCTAAGTGGCAGCACAGGTAATTGGCAGAAAGATAAATAATTTGATGAAGTCATGTAGATGATTAAGCAGGCATGTAGGTAGAAACTGAAGATATTTAAAAACATGTAGATAATGAATTAATGTTTTTTATACTTTTATTCAGATATTTAATCTTATTTGGACGGAAAATAAATTTTCTATTATAGAAATTTTGAAGTAGAATGATGACTATTGCTTTTCTTCTCTTCACCTGATCTAGCTCTAAAATTTAGTTTCAGGATGAGTTTAGAGATTTTATGAGTAAAATTGACACATGGAAGCTGATAAATGTTAGTTCAACAAATGAATAAAAAAACTAATGCTGGTCAGTATTTTTAACAGGAAGATCTTGATTAACATTTTGATAAAGAATATTAATTAAAATGTTATAATTTTATAATTTGTAAAGTATAATCACAAGAATTTATTTTTTAACTTAGTGAGAAAGTTTATAATTATCCCACTTTTACAGTTATGAGCTTAATAGAGATAATCAATTCAGTCAAAAGCACAACACAGGTGAGTGGAAGATTAGAATTAAGTCTAAGGTTTTCTATGATACGTCCCATCTGTTAAAATTCAATATGGTGCCCAGTATAGTATATGAGATTTAAATAGTGCTAAGGAAAACAGTGTGGTTAGGTTTTATTTATTTTCTTCATTGCTATTTCTGCAGAGTTTAGAAGAGTTTGCTGAATGAATAAATGCTTAAAGTCTCAAATGTCCAAAACAAAATGTTAATAATTTAAGAAGAAAATATAGAAAACTATCTTTTAAAACTGAATAGGGAAGAAACCTTTATGTAAAACACACAATAAAAGGACAAACCATAAAGAAAAGATTGGTAACATTATAGAATTAAAATTAAAATTTTATTTATTAAAAGAACCCACAAATAAAAGGCAAGTCAAAGACTGCAAGAAGTTATCTGCATTATCAACCAAAAAGAATTCGTTATTCTGAATTTTTAAGGAAACTCTACAATTGAATAAGCCAATAAAAAAATGAATACAGAAACAGGAATATGAAACTATGGTCAACTTAGGTGGGAATACAAATTAAATAAGACTAGGAAAAGCAGATTTAACCAATAAATGCAATTTCACATAAAAAATTTTGGTTAAGTCAGCACCCTTGAGAAGAACATTGACCAAAGAACAATAGCTTCGATTGAAGGCAGCCAGCTCAAGGCAGCCTTTGAGAGTGAAAGGGAGAGATAAGGAAAATAAATAAGTCATTCTGATGTCCTGCCAGGGCTCCCTATTGGCTGATCCTAACCAGAAACTAGGGGTGTATGAATCTGTTGGTATAGTCCGTATGGTCAGACTGCCAGATAGCAGGTGAGGAAGGTAGAGAGTATATTTGAAGGGATAAATTAAAGGTATTGGACAGAGGTACTGATGGTTGGTGACCAAAGCAATTGACAAATTGTCTACCTTTATTAAGTCTTCATTTGAAAATGTAGAATATGCATACACAGGAAAACACTCTATTTAAATTTTTTAAGTGGGGAATGAAGAACTTCTTTTACACTATTATAAAAAGTCTAATCTTAAACACTATACAATCCATGTTTTGGTTAAGGGCATAAATTATCTTCCTCCTGGGAACATACTTTTCAAAACAACATATTCTCAAAACTAGATTACAAAAATAGAGTATTTTAGCAATACCAATTTCAAATAGTTTTTTTCTATTTAACAAAAAGGAGTCCTTAAGGGATCAGTATTTTAAAAATAATTTCACAGAAACAGTATAGAGTAGAGAAGTATATTTATTCTTGCTGTTTTGCAAGATTCTTTTATGTTCTATAATTTGTTTTTATTTTACTGTTTGCTCTTGGCCTTTGCAAGTAATAATCTAAAATGTAAGAGCTTATTTTTACTCGACTACTCTTTTAATTATACACTTAAGGCACTGAAGGAGCAAATACAAATCTAGTTCTCTCTGGGTTTAGATGGAAGTGTATAAATTGAAGTCTAGTAAAATATTTCCAACAGCTTTTAAATGAGTTCAGAAATAGCTTTCTTTACCGTATGAGTCAAGTGGTATCTATATTAGTTAAGGTAAACCAAACTACTTAAACAAAGAAACTATTAGCTCTTGGTGGTTTAATAAAATTCAACAATTCATCTAACACTTATATTTTGAGTGTCTTCTAAGGGTTCTAGATATTTGGGCTACATCACTAAATTATAGAGAAAGATTCTTGTGCTTCTGAGGTTTACATTCTAGCAGTGAGGACAAGCAATAAATAATAAGCATAATAAATATATAAAATACATAATATATTAGAAATGGATATATGCTACAGAGAAAAGAAAAAATAAAGCAGGATAAGAGGAATTGAGATGTGAGGCCTGAGGCAGAGTTAAGGTTAGCTCCACTGAGAAGGTAATATTTGTACCAAGACTTGAAATAAGTATGGAAGATAGCCAAGCGTATAGCTGGAAGAAGAGCCTTCCAGACAGAAAAACCTTCTCTCTCTAGAGAGGGCATCGAATTTTAAATACAAAGAAGTGTTTGTATTTTGAACTTAATAGTTACATCATCTTTTTTATTTAACCTCTTCTAAATTACATCTAAACACCATACTTCCTCACCATGAATTCTGGTTCTCATCTATACAAGCACCGTGTAGATGATAAAATAAGAATATTCTCATAATTACTCATTTGCTTTATCTCATATTACATATGTAATACTAATATTATTACTACCAATTATGATTGCTGCAAAGCATTAAGAAACTTTTTTGTTCTTATTTCCTCTAAGTTTTGTGATTATACCATATTTGCATTGTAAGAGTATATAGCCAATATATGTTCTCTCCTTTCTACTTATACTTAGTATCAATTCTGTAAGTATATATAGATATTTGATGCAAACCACCAGTTCTATATTGATGTATCTACATACATATTTATTGTCTGAACTTTATTATTTTAATTCCTTAGAGAGGGAATATAATAACATTTCTTTAGTTTTTGTATGCTGATAACAGTCATGCATTTTATGCTTGAAAGTCAGCTTTGCTGAATATAAAATCTTTTCCTAAAATATTCAAAATTATTGATACATTTTGTTCTCATATTAAGTACTATTGTCTAAAAGTTTGATGATAATCCAACATTATTTCTCATTTACTATTTTTGTCTAGAGACCACCCAAAGTATTTTATTTTATTTTTTTAAGATCCATACTAAAATGTGTCTTCCTGTTGATTGGTCTAGGATGACATTCATAAACTACAAAGCATGCTCTTTCAAATTATAGTTAGATATTTTATTTTTAATTCATCTGTTTTCTTGAATTATATTTTTCACATTTATTCTTCTCCCTTGCTTTGTCATTTACTTCAGGAATGCAAATTATTTTTGCGTGGGATTTTCTTTGTTTATCTTCAATATTAGTTGCTTTCTCTTAATTATTCATTTTTAAATTTATTTTCTTATAAATGTTCCTCCTTTTAATTTCTATTAAGATATCATTTCCTGTGTCTATTTATTTTTATCCACTGTATTTTTAAATCTCAGTTTCTAAAATTATTTTTTCCAATTATTTCTAATTCTTAATTGACTTCTGTCATCTCATTTCTGGGTTTTTCTAATTCTGATTTAAGTTGTTCTTCATGTCATATCATTTTCCAATATATTTTAGTTTGTTTTGAAATACAGGTATATCTTGTTTCCCTCTCAATTTTTACCTTGAACTTCTCTTTTCTTTGTCTCCATTGTCTATATTCTGTTTAATTTTTATTCTACTCCAAGCGATTTCTCTTCAGTGTTGAGCTCTATCTTGGTAGGAAGTCTTGCTCAGCATCAAGAATTCACAGGGGCTGAATTCCTCCAGTTTTTTATACTTTGCCTTGGGTCCCTCAGGTTTCTCCACTCTTGGAGTGGTCAATACCCTTGTAGCTTTAGATGTTCTCAAGTTGGCACCCAATGCTTTCCAGTAAGTACCTGAGTTATTGACATTCTATATTCTCAGGCCACTTCATTTTTCTCTCTGCTTCTTCCTCAGAAATGCTGACACTGGGAAGTTTTAGAAGTTGTTGGTGAATATTTGTTACAAACATACTTTGTAGTTAGAAGAAATACTCTTTTTGTTGTCCATAGGATTTTAGTTTTGTTGTTTAGTTGGTCTTCCCATGGGAATTGGTAAGTTACTTAAACAATAATTCCTCTACTGCTCCCATCTTTCTAGAATCTCCCTCATCTTGCCTTTTAAGATTGAAATACATCTGTTAAATTTTTATCTCATGGAAGATTTGAAACCATTATGTTATTATCTCCATGAATCATTGGAGTCCATAAACTACCATAAGAATTCCCATGACAATTATCCAAGAATAATCTATAATACAATGACAAGCTGTCCTGTTTAAAGGATCACTTTTAGTAATTTTCTTAGTTGAATTTTTGCTAGGACTCAGGCCTTCTGCAAACTGTTTAGAACCTGAAAGACCAATGCCAAGTTACCTCTGGTACACAGCCACTTTTCCATTATGTACCCAGAATTATCATCCTTTTCAAACCTGTCTTTCAATAGAAAAACATGATCATTATTTTTAGAATGATCTTCATTTCAGTTATCACAGATCCCATCTGGTCCTAAATAAGCTAAAGATATTTCAGGAGTTGGCATTCTTCCATGTCTTCTAATTGGCCATATACCAGGGTTTCATTTTCTGGTTCCTCACAATCATATGAGAGATGAGAAGATTTTGATATTATTAATATAGCTTTTTAAATGTAATCAATGAATCATCATATTCAGTTAATTAGTCACTTTTATTTTACCCCCACAGTTTTTTACTCATGATCTTATTAGTCATTGGGTCAATCAGTCCCAATGACTGAATTGTCTGAGATATAGACAATCTTATTAATGAGTTATTGCTTAAGACCCTGAATGATTCAAGAATATCTTGAAATAACAGATATCTGGATCTCCAAATCCAGGACGTTTAAGGGACATTCTTTAAATAGATATTGTCAGTACTACAGCACCTAATTAAACAGGTTTCTATTAGGGGGCAAGAATGTCATTAGATTGATTGTGGTGCCGCTGTGATTATTTGTTCAAGTAAACGGCTAAAGCCAAGTGAAAGTTCACACAGTCATAAGCTTTCTAATAACACATCAACTCTAGATTTTTTTCCATAGATCAACATCATTTCACCAAGCAGTTTTCAGAATCTATTACATTGTACTTTTTTGACAACTTGGACAACATCAGCACTATTATTCTATCACGTTTCATCCTAGTTAGAATTTGTCAAAGATTACCAGAAGTGGTTCTTTCAGAAGTAATGCAATTCAAATTTGCAATCTCTTCTAAAAAAGGAGAAACATGGCATACTCATGAATCGTTAGTATGATGTATGTTATTAAAATTGTTCTGGAGAGTAATTTGGAATTAGGCACCAAAAAGGCTTAAAAAGTATATTTTCTTTAATTCAAAATCCTACTTCCAAGGATATACATATACTAAAGAAATAATGAGAGTTGTACACAAAATTTTATGTGAAAAGAATATTTATTGCTGTACTTTTATAACAGGGGAATATTAGAAATAACCATGTTCCATTAGGAGAATGTCAACCATTAGTGATAACAAAATTGCAACAGCTATGGGTGGTGAAAAACCATGCAGCCACAAAATATCATGTTCGGGAGAACCTGGAACTGGGAAATGATGAGTATGTTTAATTATTATAAAATAAGTTTAAAAATTGGTGTATAAATTATGAATTTATATTTGCTTTATGCACATGGACACTATATGTGTGCCTGTATGTGTGTATATAGAGAGAAGACAGAGATAAGACAGAGACAGAGAGGTAAAGACAGAGACAGAAATAAAAGGAGAGACAAAGAGAATGATGTTTAGATACCAGCATCAGCTATAAGAAATGGTACATTCCTTATACTTTTCTAATTTTAATTTAATGTCCTTCCAAGCTCCCACTCACTGGACCATTAGAAAATTGAAACTGTCATTGTTAAAGTCTCTACTATCTCAAAGAAACTTAAAATTAATATTGGATTTAGGTAGTGCCAGAAAATAGAACTAGGGACCAAGTTATTACTCCACAATAGTTAGTATCTTTTCAATGCTCCTAAGCTATCAGATCTGGTCTCTATCATTTGTCTCGAAGACACTGCTGCTTCTGGAAGCTTTAGGAATATTTCTCTCAGTGCTTCTCCCCTTTGGCACACATTTGGAACCCTATAACTACTTCCCAATCAAGAGATCTCATTGCTCATTGCTCTCCAGTCTAGGGGAGAAACTAAATTTCCCCTGTCTTTTTGCTTCTGACTCTTTCTCTCAAATTCCTTTCTGTCGAGACACACTGAATTCTTAGAAAGGGACTTAAGCCCCAAAGTTATTTTTCCCAGTGATTGGAGGAGGTAGTAGGGAAACCAGTTCTCTTTCCAATTGGTGAGAGTGGGAAAAAGAGATATTAGCACACATTTATTTTTTAATTACCTTATTACAAAAACAAAGTAGAAAAAATTTAAGACTTGGAATGTATATACAAAACGAACTTCATCGTTGGGTGCAAGGATAGTGACTGGAGCTGTTTTTGTAGTTTTGTTTGTTTATTTATTTGCTTGTTTTTTGCTTATTATTTCCTAATTTTCTATAATGAACATGTAGAAGTAGATAAAAATTATAATCATAAAAATAAACATTTTATGCTTAATAAAAAAAAAAAAACTCATCCTAAAATTGATTGATAGTTTCCCCAACTGAGAATCATCAGGTGTATCTATATACAAATATGCTAAATGTTTGTATTATTCAAGAATTATTGACAAACAGCCAATGACAAGTCTAACTAGACCAGTGAATGTTGAATCTCAAATATTGTATATGGGAAGAGAACACAGTATATGGAACTATGGAATACATGAAGCTGAGATGGACAAGATCAAACATGTAGGGATAAGGAGGAAGAGACAGGTGCTTGAAAGTAAACAAACAAGATTTTGGTCCTTTAGAAAGTCTATCTGTGAACCCTTAATAAACACACAACAAGAGAGGAAAAGAAATTAGTTTGGAAATAGAACAGCGTCTCTTGACATTTTTCCAGGGCTATGACTTGGAAAGGTAAACATTTAAAATAATTTCTGGACACCAGAGTCTGTGTCCACAATTTTCCCTAATATATTCAGTCAGTAACATACCAATCTCTGTAGAATTTTTCTTCAAAACAATTCCTAGTGAATTATCTTAATTAAGGTCTTTATTATGACCTTTCTAGGCCATTTATCATTTATATAGCCAATAATTTTGAGGGCCTTAGATATGCATTACACAGTTCTAAAAACATATTAGCAGGATAAGAGAATAGAGAATAGACAGTACAGGGGAAAACTCATTTAGATATAGTGAACAGGACAGGTGTTTCAGAAGACCTAGAAATATAGAATAGAATTTTTTTCCTAGTCCTACCAACAAAAAGTGGCCACAACAGGTTTTGAACAAAGGAATAGGAAGGTCGAAATGTGTTTTCCAGTAACATGAATTTAGCAGCTGGGAAAAAAGAATGGGGAAAATACTGGAGCAAAATAAAACAAGAGAAAATAAACAGTTAAATGGACATAACAGTGCTGGTTTCCATGCAGAAGTAAGAGCAGAAAATTTTATTCTAGCCAACATCTACTCTCATTTCAATGACTTTAACATTCCACCCAATACCCTGGTTCTTCAGTTTGTGATGATCTTACTTCTAATTATTTCTTCCTCCATCACTTTTCTATCACCTGCTCACATGGTCATATCCTAGATTTTGTCATTACAAAAAGTAGTATCACCCTGTAAGGGCCATCTGTCACCTTATCGTTCAGCAGGATTGATCCCATTTCTCTGGCTGGAGAGGTGGGAGTCCATCTACCCTTCCTCACTCCAAGTGTGTCCTTTCTGAAGGTATGGGGGACAACTCTCCTTGGTGAAGGTGGACTATTCTTTCAAAAATCATTGATCAGCATGGTGTCACAGTAAGAAAAAAACATGCCAGATCAAGAACTCAATTCCTCTCACTACATTTTTTTTTTTTTCTGTTTTGTTTCCTCTTAAATCATCTCGTAATAAGAAAATGCAGACTTTTGGCTCTCACTTTCTATAACTCAACTTTTCCTTGGGGTTTATAACCAACTCTGTTGATTTTGGACTACAAATTCAAAGAAAAGGGTTTCAAGACCACAATAAGCTCTCTGATCATCAGTTTTAATGATCAGTTCCCCAGAGATGTGGGCTGCATTTATGTCAGTGATAAGTAGATCAAAAGCCTCTTATTTTAATCATAGTAGATCAAAAGAAATATTTTCCTTTCTGAAGTTGTACTGATTGAGTTCTAGTCATTCAGAATAAGGCTTAGTGACATAAATCTTCCCATCTAAGTTAAATATTCTATATTCTCTGTTCTTAAAATGTTTCTTTTTCTCTATCAAGTAAATTTTAAAAGACATATTTTCTTATGTGTCAAGAAAAACCATTAACCAAATCTGAATTTCTCTTTAGACTAACACTATGAATTGATAATATCTGCAAATAAGGACTTACAGAGAACACAATATTAAAATATTTCTTAGTTATCAATGACAATTGCAATCTACTTTGAGAAGTAATTACTTATTAATCACTTTATTAATATGTAAGATTAAAATAAATATATTTTAAATAAATTATAAACAAATATTCGATAAGAAATTATCACTATTAATGGTGAATGGGGGAATCTTCTACTAAATGAGTAAAGCCATTTGTTTTCTAAAATTATAAAAGGGTTGGATGAAAAAATTAGGGTAAAAAAAAGCAGTGTGCAATTTCAGGGTGGGTCCAGGAGGTCTCTCCAATTTATCTTTTTTGTTTGCATCTACTTTAGTAGGACAAGCCCTCTAACTTTTTTCGACCTCTGTAGAACTTTTCAATGTCATTCTATAGAAGCCATAAATCATCATATTGGTTTTTTTTGTTGTTAAATGTATTTTAATATGTATGTTTCATTTTCACCTTTATGATAAATTCCTGAAGACAAACACCATTTCTATTTGTTTTTAAATTTTTCTTAAGCACTTAGCAGTAGCCCTGGAACATGGCAGGTGCTGAATAAATATAGTAATGCTAATCTTCCTAATACAGTTTTAGTTGTTCTCAGATTCATAGTAGAATCACTTGGGTAACTTAAAATCCAGGTCCTACTCAGGTCTCCTGGTCTCTGAGTAATGGAATAAAGAAATCAGCAGACACAGATATAGCTTATCTACTGCATTGATCACTGTCCAGTACTTTATTAGTTATTTTATTTAGAAGGCCTTTAATACTTTCGATTCTATAAAGTAGGTGCTAACAGTTATATTACACAACTAATAATAATGCTTAATGATAATAATGTTAATAATAATAACAGTGAACATTTGTTGTGTGCTTACTGTATACCAAAATTCTAAGTACCTTTCACACATTAACTGATAAGAGGACAAAAAGAGTTAAGTGACTTCCTGATATCTGGAAGCTAGCACATGAAAAAGGCTGAATTCAAACTTATCTTTTCAACTGCAAAGGTTTTTTTCACTGCATCACACTATCTTCCAGCAAAAAAATTATTTGCTGACTTATGGTAAAATGTAGCATTTTCACACACATTAAAAGCACCCTAATTAAACTCTTTCCATTCTGTCTAAAGTTTGTGTCTTTGGGGATTTCTATTCAGGGGATGCTGGGCTGCCCAAAACCTCGTCAGCCAAACTTTGAGGCAACCTCAAGACTGATAGACAATCAGAAGCCATCTCAGACTTCTCCGTTTACCATAACCAGTGAGACAAATAAAAACTAATAAAGAACTAAGTCAGAGAATAATAGTAATATCTTTCATTATAGAAGCCACCAGCTCTATTCTTAATAATCACCTTATTTTCTACACTTACCAGAGTTAATCTTGGAGAAAGTTCAGTACTTCATGATCTTTCCTATTTTCACATCAGTCTCATTTCAGCTGTGCTGTGTAAACAAATTTAGGCTCTTTCTAACAGCTGATAAAACTTTCATTTTACATTTTAAAACTATTAACTGGGATCATAATCATCATCCAACCTTCTCTGCCTGCTCCTCAAATCTTCTGCCACAAAACGAAATCCAGGGGTTCTCACTAAATCTGGATTCATTTACATGCTAAAAAATCAGGTTTATGTGCTATAGCCAAAATTGACACTTAGCTTTGTGTTTTCCAGAATACCACATATAAACTGAAATGTCCAGGTAAAGTATATAATGAAAAAGACTTAGGAATTTGGAGTGGAAAGCTTTGAGTTATGGAACTTCTTCTGGCTCTCACCATTTTGTATGAGAAGCTTCACCATGCTGAACCTGTTTTCTCATTTGAAAAATGGAAGTAATGGCAAGTACATGGTAAGATTGTGGTGAAGATTAATGAGATAATATATATACTTCTATATTTGCCTCCTCCCACAACCAGCCAAATGGTCTCAGTATGCAACATTTCCTCCAGCCCACTGATGTACTTACCTATGTAGGGAAGTGAGGGCAAAATCTGAATCTACACTTAATTTTGTGCCCACATTAACTCAGCAATGGGCAGCCTCTGCCACTCATGCCCATTGACACGTGCTCCTCAGGATCCCTATTAAGGTAATTCAGAGTTCCAAGACTTCAGACACAAACTGGAAATCCTGTAAAACAACATAGTACAATGGTGGGGGAAAAGAGAAAAGAAATGTGAGATTTATGTAATAAGTATGAGTGGGCAGAGAGGTGAGGCAGGCATCACATTAAAGGAATACAGTTTTAAGGATACGGTTTTTATGTCTCACTAATATCCTTCATCGATTGTCTAAACATCAGCTTTATTTTTTTAATAAATAAAAATGAGGAAAGAATAATTCATCCATGCAAAGTATCTCAAGTACTTTCTTTCCATTGAAAGACTGGTGTGTAGGGATAAAGAAACATAGATACCTCCAGATCTTGGAATACCATATACAGTAGCCCCCATCCTTACCCATAGTTTGCTTTTGACAATTTTAGTTACTACAGTTAACTACAGTCCAAATATGTTAGATGGAAAATTCCAGAAATAAACAAATAATAAATTTTCAATTGCACATCATTCAAAGTAGCACAATGAAATCATTAGCCATCCCGCTCTATCCAACCTGGGAAGTGAATCATCCCTTACAAAATTTTTATTACAGTATAGTTACAATTGTTCTATTGTTATTGTTGTTAATCTCTTACTGTATCTATAAGTTAAAATTTATCATAGCTTTGTATATATAGGAAAAAGCATATTTTATATAACGTTTGGTACTATCCACGATTTCAGGAATCCACTGGGGTCTTAGAACATATCCGTCGCAGATAGGGGATACTACTCTACTTAAGAGTTCCAAAAATAATTTGAATAGCATAATAGAATTTTATGCAAATTTTCACATGTATATTTCTCATTTGAACCTCTCAACAACTCTGAGATAGACAAGGAAGATATTATTTTCCTCTTTGCGTAAATGAAAAAACCTTGACACCTGTTGAAAGCCACTAGGTCACGCTGCGTAATGAACCCTAAATTTCAGTGGATTACAATAACAAGCATCACTCATATGCAGGGCATTTGTGAATTATCTTTTGTTTTGCCCCACACCTCCTTCATTCTAGGACCCAGGCTGAAGAAGAAGCTCTGTCTTATTGCATGGCAGAGGTAAAAGGGCAATGGTAGAACCACATAGAGTTTTTCCTGAGACTTAGCATAAAATACTCCACTCACATTTCATTGGCTAAAGCAAGTCACGTGTTCAAACCTATTTTTAGAAGTGGAAGGAATATAATCTTCTTATAGGGAACAGATAGAAAACTGATAGGAACAATATGCAAAGAGAGAAAGTATTAGAGTGGGAATTAAAATTTAGGTTTTCTGATCCTTAAATGCAGTACTATTGGATTTAGAACACTTTAGTGATGAATGAACATAGGAGGCACTAAAAACTAATCTGCTGAGTCTGCAGCCATTCCACCCTGAACGTGACTGATCTCATCTGATTTCAGAAGCTAAGCAGGGTCGGGCCTCATTAGTATTGAATAGACCACCTAGGAATACCAGGTGCTGTTAGACATTAAAAAACAAAACAAAACAAAACAAAAAAACTAATCTGCTAATCTACTGAATGGGTGAGCAAATAAAAATAAAAAAGGATAAATGAATATTATTCATTCTTTTACTCCTCCTTATGTGAAGATCCTCTTGGAAAATTATAGAGACTTATGATTTCTAGATATCAACTATACGGTATCATGGATATATACACATATTTTATTACTTTGTAGCACTGAACCAAAGAAGACCAGGACCAACACCAGAAATATTCCAACACAATATAAAAGAAATGCCATAACAGGAGAATTTATCTACAGGATAATAAACACTGTTATTCTTCAAGAACAGTCTTTGAAAGAAGGCTAAAGATTAATTCTTATCAGTAGCAGATTTAGAATGAAGGACATGACTTTCATCACAGCTAAAGGTCCTGATTCTTATTCCTTCACAAATATATGAATAAAGTGAAAGACTTAGCTGGTAAAGTGGACTGTCAAGTAGGTGCACCTAAGCAAACTGGAATGCATAGCTCATTATTTTAATTCACCTTTTCCCCAAAGTAGACTGCCAACCTCTTTGCGACTAATACAACACGTATTTATTGTGTGTCCATTGTATTTCAGAAACTATTTAAGGTATAGGGATATAAATTTTAAAGAAATTAAAACTTCCTGTTTACATGAATCTTCTTTTCTAGTACAATAAACATAATTATTTTTCTGTTGGCATATGTGAGAAAAAATATACAAAGAATCAGATGGTAATAAATTCTACGAAAAAAAAAAGAAAGGAATGAGAAGTCTTGGTAGCAGAGGTAGTAGTGGGAATTTCAGTTTAGGAGAATGGTCATGGAAGAATTTATTGAGAAGTGACTCTTGAACACAGACCAGAATGCCATGAGGAAGCAAACCATACAACTCTGGATAAGAGTATTCCAAGCAGAGGAAACAGTAAGTGCAGAGCCTTGAAGTGGGAGAGTATTCAGCAAATTTGAGCAGCCAGTGTGGCTGGAGCTGAGTTAACAAAGAAGATAAAAGTAAGACATTAAATTAGAAAGGTAAGGGGAGTCAGGGCGAACCTTGTAATACTGCAAGCCATTGTAAACATTTTGACTTTTGCTTTAAGTGGGAAATCATAGAACATGTTCACAGAGGAGTGACATCATCTAACTTAAAATTTTTAAAGATCACTCGCTTTGTTTGCAAGAAGAGAAACAGGGAGATCAATTAGGAGGTTATGGCAATAATCTATATGAAAGTAAATAATAGCTTGCACCAGGGGGAAAGTGATAAACATGGTAAAAAGTGGAGCTTTCTTGATGTGTTTTGAAGGTAGAGCTGATATCATTTGCTAGTGGATTGGACACTGGGTATGAGAGAAAGAGAGGAATCAACGAAGGCTCAAGTTTCAATCTGAGCACCAGGGAGATGGTGTTGCATTTACAAAGCTAAGAAAGACTATAGAAGGGAAAATTTGAGAGAAAAATTAGAAGTTTGGTTTTAGGTAAATTAATATTAAACTGACTTTAAGACATTCAAATTAATTTCAAATAGGGAGTAAGATGTAATTTTTGAGTTCAGAGAAAATGTATGGCTGAAGATAAAATTTGAGTCATTGGAGTATAAGTGCTTCAAAGCCATGGGATCAATGCAATCTTACAATCATCAGGAAAGTAATAATAGAGGCAAAGACCATGTTTACAGGTCAGAGAGATGAGAAGGAACCAGAAAAAGAGACTGTTAAAGACCAGGAATTAGGATAGGTGGAACACCAAGGAGAAAAATATATTGCAAGGAAGAGGAAGAAACCAACTAATAAAATTAGATTAGAAATCAGATTAAACAATATGAGATTATTGTTGATCTAAAGTCTAGACAAAAACAGTTGTGGTGGAATGGTGGGATTATAATATTGATTGGAGTGAGTTCGAGTGAAAGACTGGCCTTAGACAGGAGCATGGGCAGTTCAAACAGTTACAAAGGGAAATCATGGTTACAAAAGAGAGCACAAAATGTAGGAAGGAAGATAAATTATGATGGTGGAATCTTGTGCAAGTTCTCTGCTGGACACTTACTTTTTAAACAAAATAGGAACCAATGCTATCAGCCAAGGGTGAGGTTTAAGAATGGAAGTGAACATATAGTTGTAAACAAGACAACAGACCTAAAATGGAGTCACTTATGCTAAGACTCACATCCCCAAAGACCTAACTTGCTATAGTTTCAACTTTTCAAGAAATGGATCATAAATCAGTCAGTCAGGAATCACCTGATCAGCATAGGTTAGATAATCTGCCTTACCTCTACCTGCCATCCCCTAAAGGAAAGTAACCTTGAAATAACCAATCTGCTTTTTGGCAAGTATAACTTTCCTTGTTCTTGTTCCCTTCTGCCTATAAAAGTCTTTCATGTAAACTCCTTGGAGCTCCTTTCTGTCTGTCAGACTGAATGCTGCCTTTTTTAAATCAATTTTTGCTCAAACTGTTAAAATTTTAAATATGCCTTTGTTCAAGTTTTAACAGTTCAAAATAGTTGCCTATTACAGACAGGGAGAATAAATGGGTTTCTATGTGTACTGTAGCTGGATATATATTGATGGGCTGAATATGGTTTTTACAGAATTCAGAACAGCTCAGCAAGCATATATGTTTTTCTTAAGTCCTTTCTAATGTATGGAAACAGAAAAGAGTATTTAACTAGAGTTGAGATTTTGCCAGATGAAGGTAATAAAGGGAGACAGTAGCAAGGGAGTTAGGGGAGAATGCAGGGAGAGATTACGACACACTAGACAATTTAAACTGCACTAGAAGGGACATAAGAATGCAGAGGGGGCACTAGACAATGAAAATATGGATATTTCAGTGGATTGTAGGTCCTGGAGATGTTGCGGTCAGAAAAAGGAATGATTAAAATTGAGATTATGTAGATATATTGTAGTTTATGGTGATAAATCAAAATTGCGACCTTGGGATTAAATAGGTAAACTAGGACTGAGAATTGGATCACTGAAGCAGAGAGTGTTAAGGAAATGAGAGACTAAGGTACTGAAAGGATCACCTACATAGACATTAAAAGCACCAAAAATGATAACAGAAACAAAATTGGAAAGAATTCACTGACCTAAGGAGTAAAAGCTTAAGGTAGTGAGAAGGACTGATCTGGGGTCTGTAGATGACCAAAGCAAGGAGAGAGAGTGGATGTTATAGTCTGATAACATGTGGTATAAAACTGTGTATAAGGCAGGGAAGGGAGAGCAGGGGAGAAGAAAGAATGGTCTGAAGTATCAATGAATAGCAAGAAGCACACCAGTCTTCCCCAAACGCCAATGGAAAAGGGCTTGGATGAAAAAATATCAATCACTTAGAGCTCCTGCAGCTGAAGCAGTGCATTTGACTCACTTTTTAGAGCAAACTGAACATTTGCAGAAGATTCTGAAGTTATTGAGAATTTCATTCATGATCGACCTTGAGTTTCAGAATATATAATGAAATGGTCTTAAGAATTGAAGTAGGGTGAGTGATGGATTAGAAGTGGTCTATATGGTGTGATACAGGGATAGAACCTGTAGGATACAGGATGACCTGGGAGTTACAGGCTGCTTTGGATGATTGGAAGCAGAAATGAGCTCAGTCCTGATGGTATGAAGCAGGTAGTACTGATGAGAATGTGAGTATCAATGAGAGGAGAAGGGTTGGTGATTGGGTGTGCTGACGTGGGGGCAAAGGAGAAGCGAGGTCTTATCTAGAGTGGCCAGGTCTCCCAGGTTTCTTCCTCATTTCTATGGATGTCATTGGGTGTCATATTTTCATTTTATCCCCAGCGCCCTCTACTGCACAGAGCTGGCATTCGGTAAGGGTTTGTTCACTGACATCAATCCCCATTCGATAAACCATCAAGAACACTAGAGATGATATAGATGAAACAATTTCGAATACCTTGGAATGTCTATGGAGTTTTTCAGTGTTAGAATCCCATCCTGTGATACCAGATACTGTTAAGCTTCACGTGGTAGAATGATCTGAGAATGAATCATCACTGATTCATGGATCCAGCTCATTTCTCCCGCAGTGCTCACTTTAAGTCACAATGACCTTTTCTGACTACTTGTAATGGCAGCACAGTGGGGACTGCAGTTCCTGGATAGTGTACCATTAATAGACTGGTTAGCTAGTACTGTTTCTTGTCCCTTGGAGTGAAAGGGAAAGTAAAGCCAAAGAACAGGGATTTAATGCCACATTTTTCTTAACTCAATTGAGAAATATATCTGAAAAACACTATAACACTTCTGATTTTTAAAAGGTCTTTGCAAGGTGATTTTGGCCTTTTTCAGATAGTGAAAGTTTTTTTAAGATATTAAAGAATTTATTACTTTTACTTGTATAGAATAAAAGATAACACAGAGATCAAGGAATCCTAAGACCTTCTTCAGAAGCATTCTGGTCAGGGAAGGAGTTTCCATTTTTAAGAGAGAGATTAGACTGGGTGATCTTATATCCTTTTTAGCACAAAGTTTGTATTGATCTATAAGATTTGAAGTATTTGAATGCTTTCATTTTTTTTTTTATTGAAGTAGGAAGATGGCCAAATACTTTTATAGTGTTCCCAACTACTCGAGACTGAATTATATCCCCTAAAATTTGTATACTCATGCTTGAATCCCCTGTGTGACTATATTTGGAGATAGGGTCTTTAGGAAGCAAAGGTTTAGGAAATCAGATTATAAGAGTAGAGCTGTAATCAGATAGGATTGTGGCCTTTTAAGAAGAAAAAGGCATCTCTCCCCTCTCCTTTTCTGTATTATTTCTGCCCCCCCCCATTTTCCCTCTCCCTCTTTCTCTCTCTACCCGCCTCTCCCTTTGCCCCCACCTTAGGACACAGTGAGAAGGCAATCATCTGCAAGCCAGGAAGAGAACCCTGACAGACACCAACTTAGCCAGCACCTTCATCTTGGACATCCAGTCTTCAGAACTGTGATATAATAAATTTCTTTTGTTTAATCTACTCAGTCTGTGGTATTTTGTTATGGCCAGTCTGAGCAGATTAAGACACCGACCTGCCCACCTTTATAGAAATTGGGTTTGTTCCCAAAGAAAACAATAGATTTGTATTTCACTTTTGGTCAAGAGATGAATCAGAAAATTTATGCAATGGTAAAATATTTTTCTGTGGAAATGTTTATTTTAAGAAATATCAAGAGACTTTAAGATCCTCCCTTAGACTGACTGCTAGTGTTTCATTGGTATGGACAGTTCTTACTGGTGTATGACCAGCATGCTGAGTGAACGAACAAATGCATGCAAAGAATCTGCTGAATGGTGAGAGACTGTGAGAAACTGCAAAAAGAGAAAAATACTGAATAATATATTGCCTTTCAGAATGTGAAATGAAAGCCTTAACTGTCTTTAGTATCTAGCATTGTGCTCAATATGTATTGGGATATCAAAAAGTTGAGAACTCATTCATGCTTTTTATTTCTCTAATTTAAAATTACTGGCTCATTACTGGCTAAGTCAGTATCAAGTCTCTTTGTCTGGATCTATAAAAGCAATCACATTTTAATGCCACTGTAGATTTTATACCTGAGGTTTAGCGTTACCATCAAATAGATGTTAGCACATAAATAGGGAAAAAAGTTTATTGCACACAAGAAAATAGAAGTACAGAAAAAAGTATCTTTCCTTACCCCCAGATAGTTTTAAAAGACATTCCATGTTACTTCCACAGAAACAGCATCCCGATGAAGAACTGTGGCACTTCTTAGATCAAGGCTATAGGAGGTAGACAGTCTGGGACTCAAGACTACGTTATGCCAGGTAACAGTGGACAGGGAGAAATTGCTACAGCTAAGTGTTCATAGCAGAGAACTCCAACAGTGATTATTCATCAGAGCTGTAAAATGAGGCTCAGAGTATCCAAAACCAAAATCACCCCCCCCCCCACCCCCGCCACCAAAATGCTGGAGCAAATAGTGAGAGTAAATTAGAGACTTCAGATTCACTAAGCAATTTTGTGACTCATAGATACCCAAAGGGATTCCTGGAATTCTTTCTGTAAGTAAAGCTAATCAGGACCCAGGGGTGGATGAAGGATTTCATGTCAGTACTTTCAGAATGAGGCAGAATATCAGAGCTTTGCTCAGTGACATCCAAGAGGACTCAGGCAACCAGGATGTTGCAGAAAATCAGGTCTCTTAAAGTCAGGTTTTTTTCTCCTCACTCAAGGCCTATATAGGTGCAGTAAGAAAGCTCCATTATCCCGATTTGGGAGAGACTCCTGGAAGCTTCCCTGAGTTCAAGTTAGAGGCTGACTTCTAGGACTTGCTTCCCAAATGGTTGTATTGCTATAATCATTCCCTTGTATTTCCTGTTTCTTTGCATGGGAGAACAGGTTAAATAATCAGGCTCAGGTTGTCTGCAATTTTAACAGTTGGAGAGAGCTCTGCATTCAGTTAGAGCAATGATAGACAACTAGTAGCCTTCTGTTCATGACAGGTAAAAAAATGAGAAAATACATCATAATCCTCACCTTCTTAGGGTCACAGATCTTTGAGAGGAAACAACTGAAACCTTCAACCACAATTTTTTTTCTGCAGAAAACTCTTCGTTCCTTAAATACAAAGGTTATAAGAAGAGACCTAATAGAACATCAGAGGTATGTTTCTCATGTGTTTCCATGTGCTTACCCGTAGGGGGTGGCAGGGGATCACAGGAGACAGAGTGATCGTATCCTCCTGCCAATCCCCCATGATGAACCTCAGCCTTTCTATAGGAGCAGAAATCATGAAGGCCTTACAGGGATCAAAAAGAAAAAGCCATATGGGTGAGAATGTGGTAGATTATTTCTGGAATTAAACAAATTAGGGATCCATGGGCATCAAGTTAAAATAAAGATAAGGGATTTGATATTGTTGCTTAGGGGAAGGGGTTAAGAAATACAAATTGGTAGTTACAAAATAGTCATGAGGGTGTAAATTACAGCATAAGAAATATAATCAATGATATTGAAATAACTATGTATGGTGTCAGATGGGCACTAGATTTATCAGGGTGATGACTTCATAACTTTATATAAATGTCTAATCACTTAAACTAATATTATATGTCAACTAAATTAAGAAGCAATTACAAAGTAATAAATTATTTTTAAAATGTATGGATTGATTGAGGTATAGTGATTTATTGGTGAAGATTTGGAATAACGGGAGAAAGGAGGTCCTTATGTGCTTGTTTATTGCGCCTCGTGAATGGGAAGAGTCTTTGTAGTATTCAGAAACCACCTCTTCTTGATCACGTCAAAATCTCTTTATATTTTGCATTGTTAAATGCATCGTTCCTACCTAATTTCATATTTCTCACTACAAGAAAAAGATAGTGACACTGTGACAAATCCATAATGCCATAGCTCTTTAGAACCTACTTGTATTGAATCACTACAGACTTTCACCTCTGAAGTTTCCTAATACCACCTATTTAATGCTGGTTATATCATTACTTATGATTCTGTATCATCCCCCATGCCACCTTGGATACTACGGGCTTCCAATGTCTCTCTTAAAAGTACTATGCTTCCTTGAAAATGACCAAATGTAACTCTTACACAATAAAATGTGAAAGATAATTTTATGGCTATAATAAATTTATCATTCAGAATATTATGCTAGAACAACACATCTCCCATGTCTTCTTTTGAACTCTTTAGGCCATAATCATGGCATTCTTGAAATGTGATTTTTCTATGTGAACGACACCCTGTCTCTCATACACTTCCACAAACAGGAAATACAGGCAAGGGGCCAGACATGGTGAGTATTCTCATTCACATAAGTAATGCCTGTCCCTCATCCAACTCAAGACTGATTGAAAACAGTCTTGTCACCACATGAAAGTGGGGGAATAAGAGAGAACAATGATCAGAAGAGGCCATTGGTGCTGCCATTATAAAAGCTCTCAGATAATACACAAGCATCCAACTGCAGAGAACTGCAGAAAACACGTGGCATGGAGTTGAGGAAGGGGGTGGTGAGCCAGCAGGGAGGAGGACACTCAGGATAAAGGACAATTGCCATCACACCCACCACCCAAATGTTAGCACTTGAACTGTCAATGGCCAAGAGCTCTGAACTCATCCTGTGTCCAACATGAAAACACTAATTCAAAATCAACATGTCAGTATATTTCTGGTGGCCCATTTTCATGCAATCATGCCAACGAAGTACTGTGCTAGTCAGCAAGAGTGATCCAGGATCCAGTCACAAGTCCACAAGTCCCAGCCACAAGTCCCAGGACAATCTCACAGCCTGAGTCCCTGAGTTTTGTGGCAGTGTCTGGGCAACCTCATAGGTTGGACAGTGCCTTGAAGGGAATAAATGAGGACAGAGCTCACATAGGTCCAAGTCTGACCCCAAAGTGCCTCATCTGGGTGATATTTCCACCACAGCTGATCCCAGGATTTTCAGGGAGATTTAGAAAATTTCATGGAAGGTGCTCCAAAGCACAGTAGGCTTCCTAAAGCCCAAGCCTAGGTCAAGGCTGAAACTTGCCTGAGTTTAAGGGTAGCTAGGTAGAAAAAGGTAAGCTAGGGCCAGTTCATGGAATACCTTTATACCATAATCAGGAAGTAAAATTTTATCTCTAAGTTGGCATTACCAACATACATGTCTTACTTTTCTTTGCAATGCATATTATTAGGTAAACTGAAAAAAAAAATAAATTATGGTCAAATAAATAGAAAACTCTAGCCCTTAATGTAGTAATATGAATTTGAACTTTCTATGATTAGAGAGACTATGCACCCTCTTATAATTTTATCTTTAAAAATAACCCATGGAGAGGAGAACAAAAAATTGGTGTAGATGATAAAGGCTCTGTTCATCCCTCTGGCTACCTAATCAAAGTTGTGATGGAAACAAGGAGCAGTATCAAGGAAAAATTACCTGGGATCTAGATGAACAAGCCATATAACTAGGGAGAAATCCAAGAAAGCTCCCTGCAATGGCAGAAGGTAGGATGGGACAAGGATGAGGGGCTACCAGTTTTCAAGTGGCTGAGTGAGATGGAGGCTGCAGCAGCAGCAGCGAAAGGCACCGTGTCCATGAGAGGATTTTCACAGTGACGAACCTGCTCGTTATAAAAGGAAACCAGTGCTCGTTATAAAAGGAAACCAGTGCCTGTTCAGCTGCACTCAGGGGGCACCAGAGACTTACAGGGAGACATTGTCAGAGTGAGGGCCAAGGTGAGACTCCCTCAGTACAGAAGTGCTGGCATATCCATTGTTCCCTGTTGAGCCCTCCCAACTCCCAGTGCATGGGAAACAGATCCACCATTGCCCAGACCTCATCAAACTGGATAGCAAAGGTCTCTCTGCCTAGAGGATTTCCTGAAACCCTGCCTATGCCAACTCAGGCCCCGCCCAAGTCACATTCAGGTGTATCCTCAGCGAGTCAGGTGCTCTTTGCTGAGACTCACACTGGTGGAAGCAGCTGGCCTTGGTTTCTAGTGCGGACTTTTGAGGCAACTATAAGCACAGCATCTCTGGATTGCTTGCCGAATCTTAATAGGTGGCCCCAGAGGGATAGAGGATTGGGCTGAATTTGGTCTACAGCTGAACCCCTCTCAGGACTGTGCCACTGGACACCTACTTCACAAATCGACACTAATCAGACTGGGACACTTAGAAACTTTGCTTAGTACATAAAAACAGACATCGAAAGGCAGCCAAAATGGAAACACGAAGAAGCAGAAACCATATGACAGAACAGAAAGAGATTCAGATGTAATGGAGTCAAGCAATCTAACAGATGCAGAGTTCAAAACACTGGTTATAAAGATGCTCGGTGAACTTTTGGTAAGTGTAGAGAACTCTAACAAAGAGATAAAAACAGAAATGGAAATTATAAAAGGAAACCGGTCTAAAATGGAGAACACATTATCTGAAATGAGAAGTATAGTAATGGAATAAACAAAGGAATAAACGAAGTGAATAAAGAGGATCAAATGCCCTATCTAGAGGACAAGAAAGTCAATCAGGACACTCAATCAGAATGGCAAGAAAAAAGATGCTAAGACTATAAAAATAATTTAAGGAGGACATGGGACACTATTAAGTCTCCAAATATTCATCTGATTGATGTAACAGAAGAAAATCAAGATGTTGAACAGTTGTTTGAAGAAATAATGATGGAAAACTTTCCTAATTTGGTGAAGGATATGAATATAAAACCCCAGGAAGCTCAGAGAATTTCAAATCAGGGATCCAAAGAGACCCGCACCAAGGCACATCATAATTAAAATGCCAAAGTTTAAACACAAGGAAAGAATATTAAAAGTAGCAAGAAAAAAAGAAATAATTACTTATAAAGTAACACCCATAGGACTGGCAGCTGATTTCTCGAAAGAAACTATGCAAGACAGAAAGGCTTGGCAAAAAATATTTGATAGAACGAAGACCCAGGATATACAACCAAGAATAATTTATCTAGTAAAGCTATCATTTAGAGTTGAAGGACAGATAAAATGCTTCCCAGACAAAAAATAAACTAAAGGAATTTATCACCACTAAGCCAGTATTACAGGAAATCTTGGAGGGACTTCTTTAAGAAGAAAAAACATGTATCTAAAACAGGAATAAAGAATGGTAACAATGGCATTCCTATCAATAAGTACTTTAAATGGAAAAGAATTAAGTGCTCTAGCCAAAAGACAGAGTGGCTGAAAGGCTAAGAAAATAAGACCCCTACATATGAAAAGAAAGGAAATGGAAAAAGATACTGCTTTGATGAACCTAGAAGGTATTTAATTCACACAGAGAAAGATAAACACTATATGATTTCACTCATATGTGGAATAAAAAGAACAAATGAATCAAAAACAGACTAACAAATATAGCGGGACAACTTGGTGATGGACAGAGGGGAGGAGGATTGTGGGGCTGGAAGAATGGAGTGAAAGGTTAGAGAAGTAAAAATTATTAGCTGATGGATAGTCACGGGGGTGGGGAGCACGGCATAGGGAATGCAATTAGCATTAATACATTGGCTAGGTGGAAGGTCGGGGAAGGAGAGAGCAATTGGAGGGAGCATTTTACTAACTATATAGATATCTAACCAATGTACTGTATACTTGAAACTAATCAAAATTTAAAAAATAACCCATGGAATCTTTAATCTATTATAAAATATATTCTGTAATTATTATTCCATAGAACATATTTTGGAAAATGTTACAACAGGCATGAGAGCCATTGCAAGGATTTCATGCACAACAGATTTCCATTTTAGAAAAATCACTGAGGGGACAGGAAAGTGGATAGTTGAGTAGAGAGAGGAGAAATGGTAAGGTCAAGAGTAGAAGTTAGGCAGTTATTGCTAAGAATTAGTCAAGTGATGATAAGGTCTGAACTAAGTCAGATTAGCAGTACTGTGCAGTCACAAAATATACACCTGTTTCTTTGACAACTAAATGAGGGAAAAAGCCATTTTATTTCAGGCTATTGAGCCTGCCACTGCACTCAATGATAGCAAACTCCAGTTGGTACATGAGACTGTTTCCTAAGAGTCTTAGTTATCAAGTACACTTTATTCATGACTAACTAGCCCCTCTGAGTAGGATTCTCATATTTAAGAATACGTCTTTTTCATAAAACATTTCCTTTAAACAAAAGTCAACCACTTCATCTGGGACTCAATCTGTTCCATTGCTGCAGGGAAAACTGACCATGTTGAACTTACTGAGAGACAGTATGTCAGGCTCCAAGGAGGAGACTTCCTAAGGTATTCTCAAGGGTAATTTTGACCGTATGTGATTGTTCTCCTTTGAAAATGATTTTAGTATCCAGTCTCAGTGTAGGCTGCAACTGTATTCACAGACAGCACTGAAGAACTCATGTCAACTCTTTTTCTCTAAATCTAGTTATGTGATTCTACATCCCCAACCACACATAAGTAAATTTACGTCCTTTAAAAAGATTGAGAGTTTGAATAATCCCTAGACAAAAATAGAAGCACCATATGTATTAGAAGCTGAAGGGATAGAATCTGGTACATTTTCTGGAAAGAATCTAAACTGCTCAATTTTTAGATAATAAAGCTGAAGTCTAGAGAGAGAAATCAACCCAGCCTGACCCAATATTGCAAAACAAGAGGTAAACCAAAAATGTTCTTATCATTTTTTAATTTTAATCTCTAGTGACAATAAATCTCTTAGAATATATCATTAAAAGCTTTTCTTAAAGAGGAAACAAATATTATTTTTTTCTTAATTTCAAAAGGCATGCAAACTTTAACTCATGGTACAAGAGTGTATCACATTCCTATGTATTCCTTACATTTCTCAATACCTAATTTCTGTCTTCTACACGAAAGAATAATTCAATACAAACAGAAAACATCTGTATTTGAGAAGATTTTAATGATTTTTTTTTTTTTAGAAATTTATCAGAAATATTAATTCTACCTCTAAATGCAAAGAAGGGTGCTCCTGACTCCATAAACACGTACACATCCCACTTCACCACAGCACACGAGGGGCCAAATCCTCAGCACAGCAGGTCTTTTTAGCCAACACTCTATCCAGACATTTAATTGTAGATGTAGGTATTTGGTCTTTGTTTGGCAGGCTAAAATCTTGAGCTTTTTGAGCATTGACTAACAGAATTACAGAGTAGCCCTTAAATCTTTAACGGTAGGAGCTCCTGATTAAGCCTAAGAAGAAACATAGGAAAGCATAGTAGCCTATGGGCTGGAGAGGACAAGACCAGTCAGGTCCCTCACTGACAGTGGTTTGGTCAACCAGTTTAACATATAGCTTTTCATATCCCTTCCGAAGACAGTTGTGAATCAGAAGCAGAAAGCTTTCTGAGAAACTGAGAGACAGCAGAGCAGCAGCTGCTACAGTTAGTTTGGGAAAGACACAGCATCATTCGGAGAGTACTGTGATGATAGACACTATGGATGAAGGGTAGGACCAAGCGGACTACAACAGAGGAGCCAAAAGGTGTAGGCAGCCAAATGCTGCTCTTCAGAAGCTGGCAATGACACTTTGGTAGCACCAGTAATGCCAAGCATTCATCTGCAGCAACCTAGAGGCCCACAAAGGCAATCTGCAAAGGAAAAAAATCCCAAAGCCACTGTGTGGTAGAAACATTAAAAGAAAAAATCTAAGCCACCAAACCTATTTATTAGAAGCTTAAGAGTACAGTGGAAACATACTGGGGGAAAAAAAAAGTTATAGACCAACACATTATAATTCCCATTTGTGTTTAAATAAGATGTATGCATGTGTTCACCTGTATATGTACGAGAGCGTGCATGTGTGCATATACACATATATAAATAGATACGTCTGTATGAGCATACAGAAATGTCTGAAATCATACCAAATTGACCAAATTGTTTTTTATACTTATCTCTGGTTGTCAAATAAGACACATGGAGGAGCTCATGCTCTTTCTCTCATTTTTTAATGGTCTTTTTCTTTCTTTCTTTCTTTCTTTCTTTCTTTCTTTCTTTCTTTCTTTCTTTCTTTCTTTCTTTCTACTTTGTTAGTTTTAAGTATATAATACATTGGTTAGACTTATATAGTTTATAAAATGATCCTCCTAATTGCTCCTTCTCTCCTCTGGCTTTCCACCTAGCCATTACACTAATGCTAACTGCATTCCCTATGCCGTTCTCCCCATCCCCATGACCATCTATCAACTACCAATTCTTTGACCCTTTCGCCCCTTCTCCCAGCCCCCCAACCCCCACCCCCCCCTCTGTCTGTCACTAAATTGTCCTTTATATTTGTGAATCTGTTTTTGATTTGTTTGTTCTTTTTGTTCCTTAGATTCCACATATACATGGAATCATATGGTATTGCTTTCGTAATTATACATATTAAGGTTTGAAATTGATGACAATGGTGGCAGATTTACTTTCTTTCATATTTGTTCATATTTCTTTAAAAAAAATAGAGAGAGGACATTTTGGAGAGGAAAGAACTTGTGGTCTACAATGAAGAGACTGAGTAAGATCAACATTTTTTATTTTATTTTATTTTTTGGCATTCCAAATGTCCCCTTATATCTACTTCTACTACCTCCATTATCTCACACACATTCACACCCACACCCACACATTCTTGCACACATGTTTTTGCCACCTGGGAAACTCTTAGTCATCTTTCAATCATTCTTTTGATACCTGGCCCATAGTAGAGTCTCAAAAAAATATTTATTGAGTAAATATGACAGGGCATGCCCTGTACGTGAGTGTCTGTTCTCTACTCTGAGTGATTTTCTTCAAAGCAGTGGTCAGGTCTTTTCAGTCATGACTCCAGAGTAGAGTGATGTATAAGGTTCAATCAACAATAAATGGAATTTCGAAAGTACATTTATTAAATTGAAAAAGTAGTGAATATTAAATACAATGGTGTAAATTAAAATTTTATCATTCAACAGAGATTCTATAAATGTCAGTGTTTTAATATACTATTAATTTATACAAAATATATATATTAAAAGTCAAACTTTATATTTTACAGCCCCAATTAGTTGTGGGAATTTGAAAAAAAAATCTTTTCATTTTGTTTTCTTTTTTTACCAACTCTGTAAAATGGGCATACCTTTCTGACCAGGTAGAGATGTGAAGCTCAAATGAGCTGATGTCTCAAGAGTGTTCTGTAGGTGGGAAAGCAATACAGCAGAAATCTGAGATTGACCTTTTCCGTTTTCTTGGGAGAGCATGAATGCAGTGTCCATTACCACAAATTATGAGGTCAAGTTTTTCACACTTGAAGCAATTGCAGGGGTCAGCAGATCAGGAGTGCAATAGATAAGCCTTGCCATGGAAAAACCACCTTCATGACCACGGTGTCTCCCCGGCCAGGTAAGTGCCCTTTTCTTTTATTTCTGTTGAGACACCAAGAGTATCCTTGACATACACTCGTAGAAGGATTGCCATTCAAAGGTGGAGAAAAGCTTTATTTTACATCAGAAGATCAATCTGTACTTTTGAAGGTTCTATAGTAGTGATCGTGTGGATTGGTCATACCAAAGAACACTTCTGTAAGGTTTTCACTATAGGTTGCCCACTCTCTCCCTCTCTACTCTGAACTGAAGAGAGCTTGTTAACATAATTAGCTGTGAAGTAGCTAAAACAGCTTTATTTATCTTTTGACTTGTTTTCTCTGTTCTTTTGTTTCAGATTACAGCCAGGGCAAGCAAGAGAAATGAGAATAATATCCTAATTAAAAATGAGTTTGTACTTTCTTTCTCACTTATAAGCTTTCTTTTAACATAATACTAAGTATGCAGTAGAGTAAACTTATCTTCTAGGACCCACATGTCAGTTTTTAAAATACATACCAAAGCTTTATAAATGAGGCTTCATAAAGTTTTATTCCCACCACTCTCATTAATTTCTGCTAACCAGAATCCTTAAACTCCAGCCCTAGTAATAACCCCCACAAAGAGCATTAGCTTTCAAATTTACTGTGCATGGGAATAATTTGGAGTGCTTCTTTAAAACGTAAATTCCTGAGCCTCACCCATAATTACTAGGATTTAGTTTAGGTCTGGGGTACATCTCAGGAATTTGCATTTTAACCTGCACCCCAGGTGATTCTTATGCAGGCAGGCAATCTAAAACTGGAGGCTCTATTGCAGTGGCTTAGGGGATCTACAATAGGATGCAAATCCCAATGTTCATTTTTCAAAAGATAATAGCCTTACATGTCTAGCATTCATTCATTCATGTATTGATTTAACAAATATACAGTGAGTGCTTATATGTTTCAAGCCCCACATTATAAAGATATTAACACAAGGCAGCTCTCCCCTTAAGGAGTTTATGACATACTTTTAGGAGCTGAGGCGAGTTTCTGCTGCCTTTCCCCCATGTACATAGTATGTGACAAATCAATATTAGTATTAATATCATCTGGGAGTATAAGGCAAAAGGTTCAAATATTTTCCTGTTTGGGGCAGAAATTCCATCTAAATGACAGTGGAGGAACCATAAAGTCTGCAGATAACTTATGATGCAAACTTTTTGTCTTTGGTGGGGAAGGGATGTTGGGAAGGGGTATATATGCAACAGCAAAGAGCCCTTCCTATTTGGCAAGATATATCAGTTCTCAATATGTCCGACTTGGTGGAATGCTAAACCATTTGGGTTGTCATGTCTAGCATTTCGAACCTGAAGAACTGGTGTGAAGGCAGAGAGTCTGCCATGACACTATGTATTACAGAGACTGTGGAGAATGTTCAGCGGCAGTGCTGAGGATTAAGGCAAAGGAACAGTGACCGACCAACAGTGTCAGCAGTGCCTTTTGCAGCATCATCATAAGACTGTTTCTGAGTGTGAGGTGACTTTCTTCAGCTCTGGCCCACTCTCTAATGGGTTCTCCAACCTCCTCATTAATGCTTTCTTGTAAGTTTTTTTTTTCTACTTTAAGTTATTCAGGTTAGTTTCTATTGCTTGCAATCCAGAATCCTGACTAATTCCAAAACTAGCATCACATATGGCCTCAGAGAAATGGCAGAGGAAAAGCCTGAGATTGGCTATGTGGACAGTGTGGGCCTGAAGTCAGGGAGAATTCCATTTGCATGGGAATCAGGAAGACCCTAGAATGTAATAAGTCAGCCATTTAAATTATCATTCCTGTTTACCTGGAATGAGGTAATGCCCAATGAAGAAAAGTCTTTCTAAGATGGAGTTGCCACTTCCATATAAAAGTGAAAGGAACATAGAAATCAAGAACTACAGAGTGAGATATTGGTCTATCACTTTCCTGGAAAGCTCAGCAAAAGAGAATAACAATTCTCAAAATTCTCAGATAAAGACACTGAATGAAACCCAGGATAGTTTATGATCAAGCTAAAAGAAACTTATTTCTATTGTTGCAAGGTAGCTCAGAAAAATCTATCTATTGAGTTCATTGCCATTGTTCTGGGGATGGCAGTATTCTGGGAATACACAGGAGGTTTGGAGAAACTTGGAGTACCCTGAATCCTCACCTCCCATTGAGCATCCTTTGCCAGCCTCTTCCCTATCAAGAAACCCACCTTCCCTTCCTTGAAGACACTGTCCTCCCTCACCTAAAGGAATTACCTTCCCAAGGAAGCCAATTCTTCTTGTTTCACTCTCTTTACCTCTTTGTCTCCAAGGTTAAGTCAGGGAAGAAAAGTAAAGAAGCCTTATACACTAACATCTCTAGTACTCCAGTAATTTATATCGGTTAGGATCTTGAGAATATGTGTGGAAATGGATTCTAAGAGGGGCTGGTCCAGGATGGATCAACCCAAATTTATTGATATCAGAGAGTCTACATTAAACACACTAGTCAAGCAGGTGGGAGTACTTCTAATTCTTTACTCAGCTGGTCAATGTAACCTGAACAATATATGGTATTCACATAATACTAATGTGAAATGCCAGTCATCCTTTGGACTAAAGGAGAGAAAGGAATACAAAGATTAAAAATAGAATTTCCAGAGTAGCTTTGTCACGTGCAATCTGACTAACCATATTCATTTCCCGATTATCTCCTAGAAAGGGCCAGAAACTGTTTCACCAGTGCCTTGAGAAGTACAACGGCAAGGGGACTAACAGCATATTTGAAGATGAAAGAAATGTCCGCGAGAGGCACAAAAATTCAATAGCCCCTTGATTTCCATGTGGATGAGAGAATTCTGAGGTGGCAAAAAACCAAGTAACATTAGGTAATAACAAAAAGCATCGCTATATATGTGTCACACGGCATCTCTCTGCCATCACAATCAGAACAGACTGATCCACAGGGACTTAAACAATTTTCACTTGGTCATTGGATGCCTAGGCCTAAAACAGATATAGAGTCCACTAAGGTCCTATTTGATTTGTATTGACAAGCAGAAAACCAACAAACTTCAAAGCTAGTGAACAGAGATCTGATTGGAAGGCCCATGAGAGTCACAATTTCTTTTCTATTTTGCTAACCTAAGTCGTTTCAGAGACCCCCAGCTCTTTGAAAGTAAAGATAATACTGAGGCATTTAGAAGGAAAAATGGACCAGCTTTGGGACTTTAGGAGATACAGGGGCAGCAGGAGTGATGTGAGAGTTTGGGGTTATATTTTTATATTTATCATTTCCCCAGATAATATTTTGTTCATTCCTTTGCATATCGTTATACAAATGTTCCAATTTTTCAAAAGCATGTTTTAAATTTCTAATCCTGAAGTGAAGCATATGATATGATATTAGAATACCTTAAAAATGGCCACTCTCTATTTTATTATTTATCAGAAATGACCTTGTTTGTAACTTAGAAATTTAGAGTTTTCTTTTTGAATGTTGTGGTTACTTAATTCATTTTTCCAAAGACTTTTTTAGAATGCCAGCTGAGTCTGCATTGCAATCAGATTCTTACCTGTCTTCTCAGAAGGAATGTTTTTCTTTGCATTTGGAGAAAATGTTAATTAACACATTAGGAATGTATTTGGTACATTTAGTTGCAAATGCAAACAGTCTAATCTTCTATTCATTAGAGCCTTTTGTCTGAATCATTCAAGTGAGTAACAGGTTGCCCTGAGACATCACCAAAATGATTCAGTTATACTAAAAGTATTCTTTTTTGTATTTTCTGGGAACGGTTATGTATTATGAATTGCTCAAATTGCATTTTCATTTCATCACCACGGTAACTATTATAGCAACACTTAAAGGGATGGCCATGTTAATTATTTTACTGAATGAGAGATTCTGGCCAAACTTTCTGTGCTGAACATAGCAGAGAATGTTAAGAGCACTTACTGGAACTAAACATCATCAGAGATTTTGTACTTTGGGGATTTATATTGATGTTGAAGTAACACTAGTGAAGAAGCGAGGAACACTGAAAGGGCTGGGCTCAATTTTTCTTTTGGGTTCCATTTTCTTTCTCCATATCACTATGTTTATTCTTTCCTAGGAGCAAGTACAACTGGAAGGCAAAATGAGAAAGTCATTTATCAAATGTCTATGTGGTAGGTGCTTTCTATGATCTGATTTAATATTCCCACAGTTTTATGGGTAAGTACTGTTTTTATTTTTTATTTTTCTCTTGACAATGAGAAAACCAAGGCTGAGAAAAAAGAATTCATTCAGTCATTAATCTAATAAATAGTTATTGATTGTTTTCTTTCAAAATTAAAGGCCTTATGAATTTGATTAACTTTACTTTTATAGCCTAGCTCTAGAAATCATATCTCCCTGACCTCTCTCTATATCCCTCAGAAACCTAGCTTCTGATAATCAGTAACCCTGGAGGCAGCAGAAGACAGCAGCCCAGACCTGACTATGGTCACACAATCTAGACCTTTGTCAGGGTAAAGATAACATCTTGATCTAAGTTATGTTTCAGTCCTTGGGCCTAAGGTAGAAAAAAACCCTGGCCACTTTCCCATGAGAACAGACAGAAGGACTCCAGAAAAGACCTTCAAGCTTTCCTCAAGATCTGAAGCAATGATTAATTACCCTTACCTCAACTCTGACCAATCAGTACAGCCCATGGCCCAACTCTCTTAGCTACCATGACTAATGATTTTTCCCTATGTAAGCTATACCCTAGAGGCCATAGGGGAGCCACATTTTTGAGCACCAGCTCACCTGTGTCTCCAGGCTTGGGGCCATCTTCTTAAATAAACCTTTACTTTCTTTGCTGCAGACTCCTGTTTGTGTCTTATTTAGCTTTGATGCATACCGGCAAACAAACCCCCTTTAGTTCAGTAATTTTTTAGCAACATGGACCAAACCAATAGAATTAATGTAGCTGAGATTTAAAACAAAGTCTGTCTGACTCCATAGACCAGACTTTTTATACTGTGTGATTTTGTCCCTGGGCAGCCTTGAGTTGTAGTATATCTTCCCCACTGCAGAGGTAAGGAAGAAAGAGATAGAAGGAGGGGAGGGAGAAAGAGAGAGAGAGAGTTAGTTAATATTAATTATGTTGACATAAGAAACCGTAGAGAATTTTTTATGAGTTTATTTGAGCCAAACTGACAACAATTGCTGGGAAGCAAAATCTCAACAGATTGAGAACATGCTCTGGAAAATGGCAGTTTTGCAGCTTATTTTATTTATTAGAATCAAAGCAGGAGACACAGAAGGGTTATATATGTGGGGGCTAAAAAAATTAATGCTTTAACTCCCGCCTTTTAAGTTCTTCGACTGGCTAATAATCAAATTAACAGAGACAGATTAACAGAAGACTATTAAAGTTTTAATACATGCACATGGCAAATTCACATACGCATGAAACTTCCAAAGACAGCAAGGCACCATTGGGTCTAGATGACATTTTTGGACATAGGAGAAAGGGTGGGGGGATGGCATATTAGATTTCAGAAACGAGAATGGGTAGTTTTCAAGCAGTTGAGGAAGAGGGAACACACATGGCGGGCAAAGTTTTGCTAGGCAACCCAGACAATGAGACACAGAGGGGACCTAGCTAACAAGACCATACCTGAAGCCCTCTTATTCACCATACTTAATTCAAATCAGGCTAAGGTGAACATCCTGAGATTTCCTTCCTGAAGCAGGTTTTTCTATCTGCATCTCTTGGACAGGAAAGTGGAGAGAGCCAAAGTTTCTTTCTGAGTCTTATTTCCTAATAAACAGCTTAAAATCAGTATCCCAAAAGGCAGCTCCGGATTGGCAAAATTTTGGTTCCCTCCATATGAAATCCATTAGTGGCAGATTAAGGGGGTGGGAGAAAGCAAAGTGGGGAAATCTCTGGGACTGGATAAAAAGTTAAAGGGAGAGATATATACCTCATTTACATTGGTGTGTATGTGATAGGTAATAATTAACATTTACAGCATATATAGTTGTGGGGAATAGGGTAACAATGTGGGATGCTGTGGTCTCATGCTCTGCTACAGTGATTGTGCCCTGAGGGGTCTTGTAAAGAAAATACTCTGACATTTCAAAGGTATATTATCTAGATGCAAAAAGACAATAGACAGACTCACTTAAGGTAAAGATTGACCTTGGTCAAGGAAGCTATAGGCCTAGGACATAATTACCCACATGACTCGCTCTCAGTTAGAAATTTTCATCATCAGACCGACCATCTTATGTGTTTATTTTTGGTCTCTGAGTTTGTAGGGTCCACCATGGTGCCCTCCTCTGAGCTTGTCAGACTTCGTATGTGGCCCATTTTTCACCCATAGTTAGTTAATTATAGCCAGGGGGTAGGGGTACATCTTTCCATGCCCATAACCTGAAAGCAGTGTAGAACCTATTCTACAAAGAAGCAGAATACATAATGCAAGATCATTTAACTTCGGAAAGCCTCTCTTCCAAAAGAATATCCTTTTCTCCACCTTTCATGAGAGTCAAAGCCTTCTCAAATGCAATGAGACCTGAGGGTTAAACTGTAAACAAAATGTAACTTTTCTTTCTTCTTTTTTGCTTGCATTATACACTCTGGTCATCTTCAATTTCTCTCTGTTCTTGGAGTGTATACTGTTCTCTCTTTCTTCATTCTACTGATCTATCTGGAACACACTTATTCCTTCTTTTTCCTTGCCCCTCTATACCTGGATATCTTCTACTAATCTTCCGAGTCTTAGCTTTCTGACACCTCTTTTTCTGTTTAACCTGAGGTCTAAAACCAGGTTTGGGGGCACCTAGCACCTATCATCTAGGATCATAATTGCCAGTTTTTGATTGTCTGAATCCCTTACTAGATTGTCACTTGTCTGAGGGCAGAAGCCACATCTTTTCTTGTTTACCACTATAGACCCAACACTTGAAAAGTGCCAGGCTCATTGTAATTGCTCTCTAAAAATTTGTTGGAAGAAAAGGAGAAGGGGAGGAAGGGGCCAAAGGATGAAGACAGGAAGGGAGGAAGGGAGGAAGGGAGGAAGAAATCCTTAGGGTTGGCTCATTGTTCTTCCCATATTTAAATGACTTTGACATGCTATGAGGGACTTTGCTCATCTGCCTAGAGCAACATGATACAATTATATTTATGCAAGAGACATGTTTTTATGTGCACTATCCAATATGGTAGTAACTAGCCACATGGTACTATTGAGCAAGCAAAATGGGCCCAGTGTGATTAAGTGATGGAATTTTTAATATACTTTTATTTAAATCTAAATAGTCCACGTGGTTAGTGGCTACTGGTGGCTCAGAGCCAACCTTCCATGCCTGTCTGTACAGCTCCTCCCTCACCATTTCAGCTCCCCTGCTGCTCAATACTCAAAATTCATGGTAATTTTCCTATTGTTTTTAGGAATTCCTCTAAAATCCTCCTTTACAATGCCAGGCAGCAAAAGTCAAATAAATGCAGCAGATAGAATATTATTTACTCTTCAGCAGTCTTAATGAGGTGATTTTCATCTCGCAAATACTGGTGAGTGATTTCTATCCATATCATCCAGAGCTGTATTTTTTCAAAACAATGTCTATAATGGTAAAATGGTGAAATAAGTAAATAGTTTCTCAAACTGTTAGGCCAACTGCTCCAAAATCAGCTTTAAAACGGATCAAAGTTTTAATTTGAATATTGTTCTTCATTCCTTTGGTATACCGAGAAAACAACAGGGGACAGAACAGCAGAAGGAGGCGGGAAGAGGGCGAGCGAAAAGTGTGAGAGAGAAAATAAGTCAACAGTCGTCTCTTCCCACAAAGTGGAGCGAAGACCATCCTGCAATTGTCATTATCAGAGGGCCAGCAGGTGGAGAACGGCGGGGCACAGCATCAGAAGCCAGAGTCTTCCACACTACCCAACCTTGCTTGAGCAAGCTACATAACCTCTCTGAACGCAGGCTTTTACTTTTAAATGGGGGGAAAAATACCCACTCTCCTTATATGCTTCGGTTTTTTCAAGTTTCAAAAGAAACAACATATGGCAAAAGGATATGCAATGTAAGTTATTCCGTCTGTTACACAAGAGGAGGCAGTTTTAAACTCTCACCACTCTGATTTCCAATACAAATTTAGGACAGAAAATAAACAAGATTATATTTCTTAACAGCCATTGAAATTTACCTGAACATGTACGTGTAGATGCACACACACACACACAACACACACGTACGCGCGCACACACACACACATCCTAATCAGTATTTATTGTCAGGCAGTATCTACTTCACAGTTGTCCTGGAGCCTGGCACTGCTGAATGCCAAGGACAAGATGAGGTCTCGGATGGATTGGCGTGAAGGGAGGGGAGTTAGCAGCACAGCACGGAATTCAAAACAGGGTGAGATCTGCAAAAAGAGTACACCTTTGGATCTCTTCTATTTTCTGTTTCCCTTGTAAGTATCTGCTTCAACTTCCCTATTATACTAACTTCCTCGCTGAGCAAGTGTTTACTTCCTTTGAAATGTTATAGTCCAGTGCTTGCACTAAGGGTTCTCTTTAGCTTTGAGAGATGTATCTGCTCAAGAAGCTTAATTACATGTCTAGCAGTATACTGGGTGCTCTGTAAACGAAAGGAAAAGCCCTCAAGAAGTTTGCACTCTGGAGCTGGAACTCACATGCAAGCGGATGACACAATGGTCATAATAGATAGAATAGAGCATACTAGGGAAAAATTGGCTCTTGCCCATGTGCAATTTAAAGCCCTCAGACTTTCTAACAACCTCATGAGTATTTGTAATTGGAGCACTCAATTTCAATGGCATTCCTGCTTTGAATAGAAAGAATATTGACATTCTGTGGGTAAAAATTCAGATATATAATTTTATTTTCAGTACAAACAAATCACCAGAAAATGACAGCCTACACACTAATTACACATGCAAATTCTATCAGGTTAGGTAAAACTAAATGACTGCTGTATTTCATATATTTCTAAATTGATTTTAATAAAGTTTAATTACTCAAAATGTTTATATATACCATGTCTGAAGATTCAAACTATTTTCTGATTTATTAAAACGTGTATATACAAACTATGACCAAAATGAAATGAAATATTACCAGTTTCCCTAGGTTTATACTAAAATTACATCCACCAAATCAGTTGTGACCCATGTGTATATGTATGCATGTATGTGTGTGTATACATAGTTGCTTCCTGTGTTCATTCACTCATTCATTTATTCATCTGTCCATCCACCATCCACCCATTTATCCATTATGGAAGAATCTTGATATAGAGAAAGAACAGGTATTTAGAACTCGACAGACCTGGGCTTGAATTCAAACTCCACTATTTACCACTAATTATGTCTCTGGACCCCAGTTTCTCATTGTAAAATAGAAATAGATATATACCATACCTAAACCAATAAGCTATTGTAGCATTACTGAATGTAATATTCGTGCAGAGATAGTTCTTTAATTTATAATTATCCAATCTTGGTTGAGATGAGGCAAAGTAAAGCAGTCATCAACATTATCCTGAGGAATACCTTCAGAAAATAGCGGTATAATCACTTATTCTCCTTTATAAGAAGAGAGACGCAAGCTGTGTCAATCTTCAGGGCTCAGAGAATGAGCATTTTGGTTTTCCACATACTGTGGATCAGAGGTGATTTTAGACTGGTCAGTACAATATTGCTAGTCAGACATTTTGACTTCTACTATGCCAAATCACCTATTCCTAAAAAAATTGAAGTAATTGAAAAATGAGTCCCTATTTTTAAAATAATAAATTTTGAGGCACCATTGAGAAGCTGGTCTTGCTGGCAGAGCAGCCAGAGAGTGGGCTATCTCAGTGCACGTCTTTTTGTTCATCTGATACTTCGAGAAACAATTACGATTTTTCCTTTGAGAAGAAACCAAGTCATGAAAATATTGGTATTCAGTTGTAACCAAGTCTCAATCTTAGAGGAATTCAGCATTCTCTCTGTGATCAGCTCTGTCCACCCTAAAAAAGCCGAAGGCACTTGATGCCATTCCTACTTTTCCTTTTGTGTCCAGAACTCAAATAAATAGACCCATTCCTGGTGTTCATAGATATTTGACTCAGTTGCGATGGGTGTGGGAAAAATTGAAACGGGCATATATAAGTGGCTTGGGTTAGACTCAGAAGCCAGTTTCGAAAAAAGAAAAAAGCAAAGTGCCTCACGGAATGCCCGGTGCAAAACAGGAACACAGCAGATAATCAGTTTCATTCCCCAAACTTTGACTGAGTCCCTGTTGTGTGTCATGTACCAGCCATCCTTGACCAAATAAAACTAGATTCCTGCTCTCGAGAGAGACTATAATTAGGTGCTGAAGGAATTTACCAAGAGATATAAATAATGCAAATTTGATAAGTATAATAATAAAAATACAACATATTGTACCCTCAAATAGAAAGGAGGAACCCCTCAGCTGACAGGGCACAGAGAATTTCACTTAAGAGAGTGTGAACAAGGGGTTTATGAGACTTTAGTCATGTCCTTCTTGTGTTTGACCTTGATATACTATCTGGGCCTGGAAATCTCTCCCTATCGGTAAAGCAGAGTTTGGGTTGTAGTAGAACAATAATACAAATCTTGGTTTTAATATCCTGCAAGCTGTTTCTATTCATTAATTAATTGATTATATTTGTCCTCACATCTCTTCGACAAATATTTTACAGAGTACTTAGATGTGCTAGGCACTCTGTAATCAATATTAAATAAAAACAAATATTTTTCCTTTTCTTGTGGAATTTATGACAGATGATAACAAGTAAATAACTCATAATTCTAAACAATTTAATGACTAAAAACCCATAAGCATACTTTCGTAAATTATAATGCAATCTATGGAGAAAGAGAAAAACTACTTAGGCAGCAGCAAAAGCCTTTTCAGGAGCTAACGTTCACTGAGGCATGAAAGCAGAGGAAGAAGGAGGAGTGAGAAGAGTGGGCGCAGAAGTGGCAGGGAGAGCTTGCAGGGAGAAGAAGGAGTGTGTGCTAAGGCCCTGAGGTGGGAAAAGCTTGGCCTGTTCAAGCTCTTGAAAGGTAGCCAGGGAGGGTGCAGGTGGAGTTTGTTAAGAAGAAGGCAACACGAAATCTTAACTCAGAATTCATTTACATTCATTTCAAATGTTCTCTATTCGGCTCAAGTGAGAGCAATACTGAGTTACTAAAATAATAACAGGGATGGGTGCATCCCCTCTCTCATCTCCGACTACTCTTCCTCGCTCGCCTCGACCCCTCTGGCGCTGCTGTTTCCTAAACTCATGAGGCCGGAGGTGCCTCAGAGCCTTTGCAACTGTCTGCTACTGCTTCTGTTGTATTGTGTTTTTTTGCCCAAATCATCCTGTGGCTCCATCCCCTACCTCATTCAAATCCTTGTCTTCTCAGTGAGGTCTTCTTCGCCCTTCCCATCTAAAATTGCCCCTCTTCTGACCATCCCATACCGTTTTATTTTTCTTCATTGTATTTATCCTCTTCTAAAGAGCAATAAAATGTCCTTATTTATTCTGCTTCATCTCTCCGTTCTCTAGACTATAAGCTCTGTGAAGGCAGAGGTTTTTGTCTGTTTTGTTCACTGCTGTATCTCTAGCTTCTGGAATGATGCCATAGTATATGTTGAATATGTTTGTTGAAAGAATCTCACCTAATTGTCACAAGGCAGGATGCAGTGACTAGCTAAAAGGGCTGGTGAATAAGCTTTCATAAAGTTATGAAAATCTTATAGTGATGAAGGTAATAAATACCCACAAATAAACTCAAATATTATATTAATAATACAATAATACAATCTGACACTTTCTGCATCTTATGAAATGAAAATCAATAACATAATTTATTGAAATGAGTATTCTTCTTTCTTATTAATCATATGTTATTTGCATTATGACAATGTTATATCCATTGATTGTGTTTCAATTTGAAATTCAAATATGGAGCATTAAAATAAAAGGTTCTCTGTGAAATTCAATTATTTTCTTAAAAATTGATATCTCTCGTCTTCTGGTACTGTGATAGAAAGTGTACATTTTAATGAATTATATATTCAAAACATAAAGAAAGGTTGGTCTTAAAAGTATGTTTCATTTTGCTGACATTTTAAATTTAAAAAACAATGCAAGCAGAGAGGTTTTTATGATTTTTTGGTCTGTTTTTCTACTCTCTATAAGAGATAAAGTACAAAATAGAACAAAACTGAAAGAACAAAATGAACCAGACAGATATGTCTCCTTGCTAAACTTATAATGTTTAAACTTCATCATTGGTCCTTATTTGAACTTGATGTTTTCAGCCAGAAGCCTCTCAAAGCTGTGGGATGGCTGAGAAGACTATATGCTAGCACACCACTGTGTAGTCTTTTTAATTCACAATTTGTCTTCGATAATATAAGATGTCACTTTTATTCTCCTATTGGACTCTAGACTCCCTTCATCATGAGAATGCTGTACTTTCCTCCACCAGATCAGAAATCCTCAAGTTGGCTCTAGTTATATCAAGTTGGAGATTAGAAGCTCCCTTCTAGAATGTAACTGGAGGGGTCAGGATGTCAACCCAGGCAAGTCAGCTTAGGTATGGAGTGTGCATCGTTAGGATATTGGGTCTAAGGAGTAAAAGAGTGAACAAGAGCAGTAGTGGAGGGCAGAGGAATAAAGATGCCATATGTCATTGCCATTGAACTCTGAGGCATTCTGCTATATGAGAGCATACAAACAGAGTATTTTCTGGACCCAACCTCTGTTGCAGACATTTCCTTGGTTTACAAAAATATTCTGAGTAAATAAAGTACAGGTTTAAATTTAAAGGATAGAAAAGGTGATCAGATGGAGTTCCGTGGGCCAAATCAGGGGAAAGCATCTTTTAAAACTACAGCACCTGTCCTTGCAGAAAACTATTGAGCTGTATCAAAATGACAGAAATTAATCTGTAAAATTCCATGCTTTTGTTTTTCTTCAGATCACATAAATTTTTTGCCCTTTTAATCTGTAAAAATACAATGCTAACATTGCTTCACGACCTAATTAAAATTCTAGCAAAGTGATATTTTTTTGTGTATGCAACAATATTGTTTTCAATGATACAAGTAAGTATTCTGGTAACTCTATTTTCCTGTAAACTCTTTCCAAGTGATGCACAACTCAATATCTTACATCTATAACCCATTGATACATGCCCATTGGCCAATGCATAAATGAATGAATAGATGAGCAACAAAGGAACATCTCTCTCCTAGCAAATATTAGCATTTCACTGTGAAAAGCAAATAATGAAGCTTTCCAAGAGAGCATTTTACAATTTCTTTTTTTCTAAAGGCTTTTTTGATACAAAGATTATTAAAGAAGTTCAACATTAGGACATATTTTTAAAATAAAACAGACCAATTTAACAGTAATAAAATAATTTTCTTTCCTGCTTTATTACCAAATATAATTAAAACATAATTTCTAATCTTACATAAACAATGTGGACTTTAATATATAGCACAGCAAGTTCATAGTGTACAAAGTTGCCTCTTGGCTAATTTTTTTTCTTTACCATGTAGGAGGAGCCTCCATATAGGTATAAAAACAGCCTGGCCACCTCTTTCCCTCTTCTCCTGCTCTACCTCTATGGCAAGTGAAGATAGCACTTCAGAGTAGGGATTAAGGAGACTTAGTCCTGGCCAGTCTGCTCTGTATCCATCTGTCTTTCAATAAATCACTTATTATCTCTATGAACCTAACTTTCCTCACTTGCAAAATGACAGGAAGAATGCCCACTCTGACCACCACCCAGATGATGTAGAAAGCACTTTGAAAATGCTGAAGAGAAATATCAATGTAAAATGCTCACATGATATCACCAAGAGAAGACCTTCCTGCTTCCTTAAAGTGACTCTATAGCTACAAGCCTCCACCATCTTCCAGCTGGAGGGTGAGGGCATTCTTGGGAGATGGGCCTCAGCCAGAAACGAAAGGCACTAAATGTCTCACCCTCTAAATTCAGAGGCATGACCTCTATTGCACCTGCTGTGTCACCACAGAGCTAACCAAAAGGATTTATGTCAGAAAAAGCAGTTCTGAAAATCCCACCAGATTTGCCTATATAAAAAAGGCCCAGGCTAGGGCGTGTCCCTAAGCTGAGATCATGCAGTAGTAACTTTTTGGGGACACATCTATTATGGGCTGAGTTGTGTCCCTTCCCAAATTCATATGTTGAAATTCCAGCCGCCATTACCTTAGAACGTGGCAGTACTTGGTAATAGAGCCTGTAAAGAGGTAATTAAGTTAATATGAGGTCCTTAGGTTGGGCCCTAATCCAGGGACTGACCTCCTTATTAGAAGAAAAGATTAAGACACAGACAGGTAGGTATAGAGGGGAGACCATGTGAGGACACAAGGAGGAAAAGGCTATCTTCAAGCCAAGCCAAGGAGAAGGGCCTCAGAAGAAATCAACCCTGATGACACCTTGATCTTGGACTTCTAGCCTTCAAGACTGTGAGAAAATAAATTTCTGCCATTTAAACTGCTCAGCCTACAGTACTTTGTTATGGCAGCCCTAGCAGACTAATACACTATACCTTTATCTTTCACTTCCCATGGGAGAAAAGGATACCTGGGATTGGGCACCCCTTTGTTTTTCAAAGAGTAAGCCCAATCTTTCCCGCACTAGGTAGGGTCACTGGTCACTGGCCTGAAGGTTATCACTGAATCTGCAGGGTACTAGATGATTTGATGATGCCAGGGTCAAAAAAGGGGACAGGAAATAGGGTGAAGCTGAGAGGGAACAACCTACCACTTGGTGTGAGGAGAACACTTAAGTCTCTCGTGGGCTGAGTGGATGCTGGCTCAAAGTAGCTGGCTTCCTCTAAGAGGGTCTCTCACTAGAGCAAGGGACCCCAGCATCAACAGGCTCTGGAGAAGATTCATCACTGGGGGTGCTGAGGGTCATCAAGAAGCCCAACAGTAGCAGACACTCATGGCAGGGAACAGTAGAGGGAAATGCCCTCACCTGTAGGAGTGCCTGAACAAGCCATAAGTAAACCATCATCAGCAGTCCAGCATTCAGACATAGGTGGCACAATGACAGATAGATAGCCAGCAACCGACTGAAAGGGGATGGTGAACTTGCCGTGTTGACTGTGGGAGACACAGTCTGTTTTCTCCTATCATCAGGGAAGATGTTTGGAAAGGGCAGTCTATATCCTACTAATAATTCTGACAACAATTCTGATGTGCAGAGTGTTTTCCTCACCAGCAAACAATTCTCTCAGACACCGGTTGGATATCCTATAATTCAACTCAATTCTGATATGATCTCCCCAAAGGTAGTCACAGATCCCACACATTCAGGGCTCAGCTCTACAAAATTGCACCCCTTCCACTTCAGATGCCAATCATAAGTCCAGGTCATCACCTGAGCTTCTGATCAACCAGCTATAAGTCAAAGGTTCCCATGACCTTCTCCTTGGGTTCGATTAATTTGCTGGAGCAGCTCACAGCTCACAAAACTCAGAGAAACATTTTGCTTAACAAACAGATGGAAGAGATGTATAGAAGAAGGCATGAGGAAAGAGTGTGGAGCTCCCATGCTTCCTGCATGCACTGCTCTCCCCAAGTCTCTATGTGTTCACCAAATAGGTCTTCAAACCTCATCCTCTGGGTTTTCAGGCATGACTTACATAGGCATGACAGATTAAACAATGGCTACTGGTGATTAAACTCAATCTTCAGCTCCTCTCACTTCCCAGGAAAGCATGGATTGGGACTGAAAGTTCCAATTCTCTAATCACATGGTTGCCTTTTCTGGTAACTAGTCCCCATCTTTTGGTTACCTAGGGGCTTTGCAAAAGTCAACTAATTAACATACTAGAAGACAGCTTTACAGTTCTGAGCACTGAGGAAATGCCAAGAATTTTAGGAGCTCTGTGTCAGAAACAAGTACAATGACCAAATATATATTTATTAGTATAAATGACATCACACCTTCCTTAACCTTAACCTTTTCTTTCCCCAAGCATCCCCAAGCAGCTCCATCTTCTAAGTCAGGCCCATGAAGGAATAAGTAGAAACATTTTATAATAAAATTATATTTCAAAAATCAATGGACTGGCTTAAATTTTAAAGTAGATTAAGGAGGAGAACAATCCCCCCCCCCCCCATGGCCATGCCACTCTGAACAAGCCCAATCCTGTCTGATCTTGGAAGCTAAGCAGGGTCTGGCCTGGTTAGTACTTGGATGGGAGACCACCAAGGAAGACCAGGTGCTGTAGGCATAAAAAATAAAAAATAAAAAAGATATGTAAGCTGACAAGGCCCTTGCAATCTGTGAGTTCAACCAAAGTTGCCTCACCTAAGATAAAAGAGAGAGAGAGAGAGAGAAAGAGAGAAAGAGGTTTTTTTTAAAATCAAAATGAGAAATATGGTCTTGAGACTCAAGGTTGAGTTGCATGTTTTGTGTATCTGTTGTGAAGCTCTTCAGCAAACCACCACACAGATGGAGTGTACCATAGTTGCTAGTATTCATATAACCTGGTAAATCCTCTTCTTTCCTGCTTTTTTCAAAATTTCGAATCTGCTTTACTCTCATAATCCCACTGTTAAAATTTAATCTCCTCTTTGCAATAGACTTGATCCTGAGCAAGTCACTTAGCCAATCTGACATTGTCTCCTCTATAAAATGGGGATAATGGGGATAGATAGCTTACAGGGCAGCCATAAAGAATAAATGATATAGAGCATTTAAGATCAAGTCTGATACATACTACTGTTAAAGAACAAAATTCAACTGAGTAAATCTGAAGAGTTAATAGGCTTTATTAAGCATCCGTGAGTCAAGCAGCATCCCATCTAGCAAGGGTACTCTGAGGAGTTGTATAAAATGGACAGTTTTTATGGGAAGAAAGATGTGGCAAGGGAGCTATTAACAAAAGAAAAGGAAGGATTATTTTTCCTTCTTTGGAGTAGAAGGGACTGGCAAGAGTTTTATCATGCAAATTACCTCTTCTTTTTATGGGTGGGGGAATGGAGAGGGCCTACGTGACAGATTACTGGTGCTTGGCAAAAAATTCCATACTGGTTGATTAAGATCACAGAGAGGTTGAAATTGCAACTGATTGAGAAACAGCTGCTTTCAGGATGCAATGTTATCTTTAAAGGACACACACTAGAATAGTCACAGGTTGTAAAACAGAGATTTTAACATTATCATTTTTTATCTTCTGAACTATCCAGCATCTTCTTATACCACCATTCCCCCGGCCTTGCCTAGCCTATGCAGCTGGAGAATAGAGACAAAACTTAAAACCTCTGGAGAAGAATCTTAGATATGTGGTCACTGGGAAGAAAGGGAAGAAGTAAACAAGGCAGAGGGCTGGTGGCTGGCAGTTGGCATCTTAGTTCTGCTTTTTTTTTTTTTTTTTTGGCACCTTCCACCTATCAGGAAGAAGATTGTTCATATTCCTTTCCCTGCAGAAAAGTGTAGGAGAGAGAAATTAGGCACACTTCCAAACCTCAATTGAATTGCTGGCAAACTCTGATTAATTATCCTGGGGAATTCTGGTTGGAAATCCAACATAAATATGCCACTTCGGCAAGTTTAATTAGGAAAAAAATAATAAATTTAATATATCCACAACAGTGCTCATTACGAATGCTGCATCCCACAAAAAATACTAAATATACTTCTTCCTTGAACATGTTAATTACATTTGCGCCTCTCTAAATATTGGAGGATCTTCTGTCCTGGGAATTCACTGCCTCCTACCAAGCTTGGGTTTCCTAAAAGACCGACCATAGGGAACCCTCAAATACATTACATTTATCCTTAAACATCCTCTCTTCCATGAAGTTATGACCCTTTTCTACTTTGATGAGTTAGAAAGCTCCATGTTGAAGAGTGATGACCTCTCATGGCACATGCCCTACCATTTCTCACTTCTTGCCCATGGCAAATTTTTTATTTTTTAAATTTTGAAACATCATATATATGATCTAATATATAATATAATGTTATATATATATATAACATTATATATATTACATTATATATATTACATTATATTTACATTATATAATACATAATAAAATAAAATAATCACCAGTTTACACTCTACCCAGGTTAAGAACTAGAACATCTATGATACCCTAGAGGCATCTCCCTGATTGTTGCCATGTTTCACTGCTGTCAGAGAAAACCACTGTGCTTTTTAAAAACTTTTTAATCATTTTAATTTATACCAGGTAAATTAAATAATTCAAGTCATTTCTTCTTTCTTCCTGCCCATATTCAATTTTCCTCTTTACTTTTCCTCCCTGTGAATTACTTTCAATACATTCGTGGGTTTGTCAAATTCTAATTCTTGGAGCTATTGCTTACATGTATGTTCTTACAAACAGCTCTAAAACCACATCCCATTTCCAGAATTCTGTCATCTACAGGTCTCCAATGTTTTCAGGCAGACTATGCCCTTAATATCACTTCTTAGTTCTCTATTTCTTCAGATTGCTAAAGAACATGAGAAAATGCTCTACTCAGGATGTATTTCAACTAAATCTTCCCCTACAAAGTTATAATCATGAAAACAGTACTCCCAAGTATGATTTGTGCTGCCCACTTGTTTTCTGGTGGTAATTGTATGCTGACTGTTGTGACAATCATTTTCTTTCTCTCCTTGTAGTTTTATACCTACATGCACATCTCTAAAGAAACTAATTCTGTTTAGCCTGTTTTTGACCTTTACATAAATGATAATACACTGTATGTTTTCTTTTGAGACTTGTCTCACTTGCTCAGTATAATTGTGTAAAATTTTTTCAGTTAATGCAGGAAGTTTATTTATGGCCGTACTATTCCACCATATAAATTAACCATAATTTACATATCAATTTTGGTCTTGATGGACATTTAGGTTGTTTCATGCTTGGCTATTACAAACAATCTTGTTATAAATATCATTATATGAATCCTTTGGTGCCCATTTCAAGGGTTTTGCTAAGCTAGAGAGCTAAAGAATAGACTTGGCAGACCAGAAGATAGACATTTACTTTATTAGGTAATGTCAAATTGTTTTCAAAGTGTTTGTACCAATTATACTCCCACCAGTGGTGTAGGAGTGTTCTATTAGCTTCCATTCTTGCTAACATTCTCTCTAGACAACCCAGTCCTTCTTCACACAGAGTTCAAGGTCTTTATTACAAATTTCTTAAAGCTGTCATATAAGATAAGGCCTGTTTGTCATCTCCAATATAAAAGGTCCCTTCATTTCTTTTTTTAAACCTTAGAGTCTAGAGAAAGCCTGTAAGAAGCCAGTTCCCAACCGCTAGTCCTTGAAGCCCCACTTTGTCCTCTCTTAGCCTTCCAAAGTCAAAGGCAACCCCCATCTAAGAGACCTACCCAGTCTCCAAATATATACCCCTCGGGCTTAAGATAAAAAAGGTTATGTGAAAACATGTTTTAAAAAAGAGAGAAAAGATAATTTAATTATTTTTTTATCTTCCAATAAAAATATTTTCTTATCTTATTATTTCTAAGATGCCTCTTTATCTCTGCTCAACTCAAAATATTATCAATGAGATAACAATTGGGAAAATAAGGTGTGTAGACAAAGGGGGAAAAAAACTACATATAGAAATTTAAGAATTTTATTTTCATCACCAAAGCATCTGCAATGTTTTGGCCTTACATGTCTTCACAGAATGTATTGAGGACTTTCTTGCTTTGCAAGGAAAAGGGACTCTGAGGAGCAAATAAAATGTGGAGAAATCAGGCTGCATTGTTCAAATATATAGCAAAAAGTACAGTTTTCAAGTCTCTCAAATCCAGTTTCCTAATGACCAATGCCCAGGAAGCAGCTGCTCCTCCCTCTTTTCCAGGAGAGCAGAGAGGTTGTCCCCAGAATGAAGTCTCTGTGGTCCATCACGTAGACCTCTTGCATCCTTAACATTAATAAATGAATTGCCTAAACTGAACCCAAGCACTTAATGATTGCTTGGAAGGGATCAGTTACGTTCTCATCAAACTCAATGTGTGACTTCGGGAACTCACTTAACCACAGTTGCCTCACTAGTCGATGGGGGGGATGGGACCAGATGATTTCTGACTTCCACTGGACTTTTGCACTTGTTATTGTTACTTTTCATATCTCTGGTTTGAGTATGCCAGGTCAGATTGACTTCCAATCTAAAGTGTGCTTTTATGTAGGCCATCTATAATTATTTCTGAAAGCATTTGCTATAGTTCAGCTATGCAATTGCCAACTTAATCTACGAAGCTGATGATAACCAAGGAGAGAGCATAATAAAGCATGATTACTGCTGATTTCTTTACTTGGTTGTCAGTCCCTGCATAGCGGCTTTTAGATGGGCAAGGATTGTGGTAAGTTCTATTGATTGGCTCCCAGCAGCCGTTTCCTCTTTTTCCTTTTGATGGCCCCTCACTTGGGAACTTCTGTAATGTGCCCAGTTGGAATCACAGTAAGCTCATTTCTTTCTGTGGCTGCATTGAGGAGTGAGCATATGACTCCATCCTGGCCGATACAATGTAAGAAGAAGACTGCTGGGTACCTCTAGAAATGGTTTTTCTCTATAATGAAAGATAGAGGTAGAAAAGGAAATGATTCAACTCTGTCACCTCTCCCTTCCTGATTTTAGGTTTCATCCTGTGAGGACATGATGATTTGAGTGGCTCTAGCCATTTGGTGACACGAGGAAAGGTGTAATTGAAATGCTGAAGGTAAAAAAGCTGAAAGAGGGGAAGAGAATTCAGTGACATTATTGAGCAGTCAACCTATTCTGGAACCACCATCCTCCAAGGTGTTTTATTATGTAAGATTAATAAATCTCTAGTATTTGTTTAAGGCATTTTTATATAAGTATTCTTATATAAATGCTTATATAAATATTCTTATATACATAGAGCCTAAGACATGCTTCCTTATAGAAGGGCCTAAGATGTTTATATAACATTGTTCTGAGAACATGGATGCTTCTGGGCCTACCTTCATAACTGATGAGATGACTAATTCCCTGATATGTAGATGATTTGGTCATCTGCCTCCTCTTAGGTCTTGCACACTATATGCTGAAAATTCACATCTAAGTATTACCATTACAATAGCAACCTCAGACAGACTTTTTCAAGGAAAGAAGTACTTTTTTAAATTTTGCTTGCTTGAGCCCCTGTTCTGAGTATCTATATGTAAATCAGTGCTTACAAGAATGTTTTTGCTTGGAATCTTATAAAAGGGACAATAGGTTTTATTGAGAATAACTACACTTTGTAAAAAAAAAAAAAAGCTCTTTATAGTTTTAAAAGTTTATGTATATCTAAAAAACTGTAAAGAATATACAAGTGTATGTGATCTCTGTCTTCATTTTTTATCTCTGAGGAATTGGTGGTCACCCCTAGCCAGAGTACTTGAGCAAGTACTGTAGTCTCTTAGACCTTTCCTCTGCCTGTATAACCCTCTGCACTTTACCTCATAGTGTTCTCTGTGGGGCACACCAACCTTGCTTCAGGCTCCATACTACTTATACATGTACACTTGTTCAAATCAGTTTATTATGATATATGCACATAGAAGAAAACCTCACTTTAAATTGTCTCTAAAATAAGGATTTATTATCTACCAAGTACAGAGGAAGATAAGAATCCCAGGTATGTTTTGATTAATTAGCAGCTCAAAAATTTCCAAGAGCCCAGAGATTTTTTCCCTTTCTTTTCTCTGCTCTCCCACCTTCTCCATTGACTTTATCTATTGTTAGTTCTCTTTGTAGTCCCAAGACGCTCTAGTATTTCCAGAATCACATTTAGATATGATAATATCTAGCCCAAAAAGAAAGAGGATACTCACTTCCCCACACTTCATTTTAGAAAAGAAACTACTTCTGAAGCCCCATGGAACCTCTTTCCTTCAGTTCTCACTGGGCAGAATCATATCACACATCTACTCCCAAACTAGCAGTTGTAACAAGACCTTAGCACAGCGGTTCTTGATGTATGGTGGGAGGACATCTGAGGGATCACCGAGCCCTTGCAGGGGATCCATGAGGTCAAAATTTTTGTAATAATGTTAAGATTTTTTTACTCTTTCACTGTATTTTCATTCATACTGATGGCATGACACCAATAGTGGATAAAACAGCTACATCTTTGCACCAATCATAGCAGAAGCACTTTACTGTATTAGTAGTCATTATATTCTTTATTGCAGTGCACTTGCAGTAAAAAAAGATATCATTTCACTCAAGAATGTCCTTGATGAAGCAATAAAAATTATTTAAATCTTGACCTTTGAGTCCATATCTTTTTAATATTCTGTGTGATGAAACTGGAAGTATGTGAATAGAATATTCTGCAGTATACAAGAATGGTGGTTGCCTCAAGAAAAGAAATCATGTGTGCAATTGTTTGAAATGCAAGCTGAACTAGCCACTTTTAATGGAATACTAATTTTTTTGAACAACCACAAAATAAATGGTAGACGAACTATGGTTATTAGACTTGGGTATTTAGCAGAGATTTTACTTGGGAATGAATGAAGTGATTCTGCCACTATGAGAGAGAGAGAGAGAGAGAGAGAGAGAGAGAGAGAGAGAGAGAGAGAGAGAGAGAAGGTAAGGAAATAGAAAAAAAAAGAAGGAAAAAACAAAAGAAGGGAAAAATAAAGAATAACTGACCATAATTGTTGCCAATGAAAGAACTTAAGCTTTTAGGGGAAAATTAGAATGCTGGAAAATTTTTTCTGCCACCATGAGCTGACATCTTTCCAATACCTAATGACTCTTCTTATGAAATATTGGTGATATTAATGTGATTTTGTGACACTTTTTATTAATATTTGGGGAGAGCTGCATAACTCTGTGAACCAATGTCTTCTAATGACCAATATGTGAGGTTACAAAATTATGCATGTTTAAAAGTTATATTTAATGCTTACGATAGGTCAATGAATTTAAATGTGACAGATGAAAAGTCTACTAACATGATTTTAGTTTTATCAGGTAACCTTTGAAAAACTAACACTTGTTGAGCGTTAGTGTAATATCAAAGAGGAATAGCCACAATTATTTGAAAAGTTTATTTACTAAATATATTTCTCTCTTTTCCAACTACATATCTGTGAGAGAACAAATTCTCTTCATATACTTTAATGAGAATATTGCAGCAGATGGAATACAGAAGCTAATATGAGACTCTAGTGCACCAAATATTAAAGATATTTGTGAAAATGTAAAACCATTCCACTCTTACCATCATTTTATTTGTTTTGAAGAGTATAGTCATTTTCATTGAAAATGTTACTCTTGTAAGCATGTAGTGGATTTATTTTTAAAATACATTTATAAGTAAATATTTTTAAATATTTCTAGCTTTCATGTCTACGATGCTAAGTGTTGATAAATATAAACCACAAAAAGTGAAGCTTTTGGGGATCCTACATCTGTTAAGAGTGTGAACAGCTCCTGAGACCAAAGAGTTTGAGAATCACTGGCTAAAACCAATCAAGATGCAGCCACTGAAACTAGAGATGTCGCCGAATTTATAAAAGCACCCGGATCTCTGGCATAGAGGAGATATGTGCATAAATGGAGAGTTCTGTTAGCAAAGAAAAAGGGAGCATCAGATGCAATTATAGGAGACACTTTCATCTCCTTCCAGTATGTTCTGTAACATGTTGGCTGACATTTGAGTAATTAATAGGAAAGTCTTTGTGACATGGCAGCTCTCAGGCTCTCTGATTTCCATGCTCTGCATCCGTGTTCCCCCACCTCCACCCTGACTATGTTCTCTCTGCCATGCTTCATCCCTCTACCTTTCCCAACTCTGTAGTCTGATCTGTGGGAACAAATCGAGTAAGGGGTTGAATTTCTCTTACAGTACTAGCTGACCTCAGCAGGTCATGATAATAAGTGGTCCTTAGTCTCAGTGTAACCAGAAGTGAGAAGTGCGAGAATAAGAACTGAGAAATATTAAATACAGTTCCCTTCAAGCAGTGGTGCTTTAAATTTTCTCTAAAGCAGGAGCTTAGAAGCAATAACCTGGTGGGAAAGGAGAGTTTATGGAGCTTGTTTTGAAACTAGATTTGCTAAGCAATCATGCAGTTGTTTTTAATCCCTGCTTTATATTACAGATAAATAAAACAGCAAAGCTAGGTAAAGATGCTTTCATTCACACATTTAGATTTAGAAAATGACAACTGCCCATCTCAAATAACAAGCCTCTATGGAGTGACCTCAGGGTAGGGAGGTTAAAAGGGGGCTTACTCTATTCCTCACACACTCTTGGCACCACCTCTGTCTTGAAGAAGGTAAGGAGAAAAAGCAAGGGACCAGAAAAGAAGGCAGAAAGTTGATTGCTAAATCAGGAATGCTAAATAAACAATAAACTCAGAGTAATATCAGTGGGGTGAAAAATTCCTGCTCCTTTTGGTACTTGAGCAGTGATAAAGTGTGGCAGGTGCTAGGGGAAGAAGAATGACCTCTCCCTGGAGAACTAGCTAAAAGGAAACTTCTGCCTGTTACCAAGATGCAGCATATTTAACAGAGTCGTGCGAATGTTGAGAATGCAAATCACATAAGTGATAGCATCCATAAAACACTGCTGTGTTCGCTTGAGAAAAGGATTGAGCAACAGGGTTAGGTTAGAGAAAGAGGTTAGGATGCCCGAGTTTTCTCAGGAGTTATCATTATCAATATAGAAATCTCCCCCACCTAATATCTGTCACATTTATTACATAATTCAATTAATTAACTTGTCTAATATAACATTGCGCTGAGGTTTCAGATATTCCCTAGAGTTTCCTGGGAGTGGTATGTCATCCAGCAATATCCCTTAAAATTGATTATCTGGGGAAAGTTATTATAAATCTCATGGATGGATTAACTACAACTTATTAACATAACAACATTATATGTCATGTTTGCATAGCATTTAAATCTTAACAAAGCAACTTGTTCTCTGTCATCTTCCTAGCATCTAGCCTGAGCAGTACCTCACGTTATCCTAAAAAAACATGCAAGATAGGCTTTATCTCCTTTTGATGTATAGGGAAATTGAAGCTTATATAGTTTTTACAGTTTTTTCCCAAATCTGTGATCAAATAGGGCAGAAACATAATTTGAACCAAGGTATTCTAAATTCTAGTTTTATGTTCTCCCAAGATATCGTAGCTGCCTGCTGTTTGCAAACTTGCTATGCTACCTCCAGAAATATAAACGTATATTCCAAAGTCATCTGACTTGCTCACTTTGTGACACTAATATTTTGATATCTAGATGTCCCCTCTCCTCCACCTTCCTCTAGCACTTTATAGTGCCTGTCTGGCAGCACTCATCACTCACCACCTGGTAGAGTTGGTGTCGTGTAACATGCTTTATCTCTCCTGTAAACTCCTTGAGAGAGGGTGGTAACTAGACTCATTTAGCTTTGTTTTTTCCACGGAACTCAGCTCAGTACTTGGCCTGTGGTAGTAGTTTAGTAAATACTCGCCCCTGGTTGATAAAATGCACAAATTACTGCTCTGAGTTTTAAATGGTTCCGTAAAAATGTCCCCTCATGACAAATCAATTATCTTGTGGAATTGCCTCTTTTAACTAAAGCAGGCAGGATTTGATTCTGCAGAAGAAGCCCGAATTCAGCCAGGCCAGCGAGCATTCCTGGCCTACTGGGATCATGAGTGCCATTCCAGGAAGCAAATGAGATGCACTGCCCAGGTCCTCTCAATAAAAGACTTGATGCCTCAGCTGTTGGAAGTGTCATCAGACCGTCCTTAGCTTCAGCCCCCGCGGGATTGCCTCAGGTGCTTTCCTTCCAGGGCCACCATATCCATGACTGATCTATGTATGGATGGGTTATTAAATCCTGGCCATCTCAGCTTAATTTAGGACAACACCAAAGGGTCATTGTTCTAGCTCCAGAGTTCCCCATAGCATCAGCCAAGGCTATCACTGGACCAACACACGAGCTCAACCTCACCATCAGCCCAGTCTCACCTCCTTATCCCTTGCCCAGGTGTGGATCGCAAGCACTTTCCCTAGTAGGCATCCTGCATATAAACTCCACCGCAGTGTCTACTTTTTGAGTTGCCAACTTATAACACATTCTAAGTTTTTCCAGGATTTGAAATAAATTCCAAAATACTTCCGAAGGCTCTTTCTTATTTCTGGAATCACCTTGTGGGATTATAGCCAGCCTGGGCATCATTCCCTCTCCCTTTTTGTAAAGCAAAAACAGCTTTTCTCTGATTATGTAAATAATAAAGCTCAACATGAAGTACTCTAACAAAACATAAATAAACAGAAGAAAAAATATGCGAATGTTATCATAATTGCCTTTAATATACTTTGGTGGCTACCCTTTTATGCTTTTCATTATGTGTGTGTGTGTGTGTGCGTGTGTGTGTGTGTGTGTGTGTGTAGTTTTACAAAAGTTTGGAGTATAATGTAAGTACACACTTTGTAATCATAGACCCATGTATATTATTCAGAGACCAACAATGTATATTATACAGCCTTTTAGTTTTACTTAATTTTCCTTTTCCATTCCTCTCCCTTTTTCTCTGCAACCCCTAGATACACCACAGGTAAATAATGTTATTCAGTAGGTCTCCTTATATCGACTTCTCCATGCCATATACCTATTCACATACACATATGTGCATGAAAAGTAGAGGCTTTTTTGCCACTGTTTTTCAAAAATGGAATAATTTGTTCTGTATCTTGCTATTTTCACTAAATATTTTATGGAAATCTCTCCAAGTAAAGTGGTGTAAATTCATCTTGTTGCATTACATTCCAAATAAGTATATAAGTTAACCAAATATTTGAACCCTTTGTTTTTTTTTTTTTATGGATGTTTGCATTGTTTCTAGGTTTTTACCACTCCAGCATTGACATATCTTTTGCCATAGTATTCTCATGCTTCATTTCTGGAAATTTATCTCTTAGAAATGGAAGTACTAGTACCAGGATATTTATTATAACACTGGAGTGTAAAACCTAGAAATAATGCAAACACCCATATATATGAGATTTCTTTCCAAAAAGGATGTAAAAATTCACATTTCCTCAATTAACACTTTAGTGTGCTCCTTTTCTTGCAATCTCTTGAGTAAGTATTATCATTTTTTAAGGTTTTTGACAATCTGATTATTATAAAAGAATATTTTACATTAACTTGCATTACCCTGGTTACTAAAAAAACAGAGATTTTTTAAATGTATTTTTGGCTATTGGATTTGCAGGTTTTGATCTTTCCCACATTTTCTATTTTTGACCTAGATCTCTACTTAGAGATTGTTCATTACTAGCCTTCTTGGTATTTTACAATTTAAGCTGGAGGATATTTTTAAGTTGAACATGAATAGTATTAAGAATGGGGATGTAGGAGTTGGGGATATTCTTCTGGGGGGGGCAGTTTGGTGGGCTGATTGGGGCAAATAGCAGAGGAAGAAGATATTATCATTGAGCTACTGATTTAAGTGAGGTGCTTTGCCGATATTAACTTCTCATTTCATCTCCTCAATATCTCCAAGAAGTTGGTATTATCCCCCATGTTACAAAGGAGGAAACTGAAGCTCAGAGTTTTTCAGGAGCCTCTCAGTCACTTAGCTCCTGATTCATAGCTAGAACTTTGTGAGCCAGAGCCCATGTTCTCTAGGCTGCTTCCCAGGACACTGGCAATTTTACAAGCAAGTATTTGCACTCTCTCTACATAAGGCACCTGGTCCTGCATGAGCTCCTCATGCTTCCTTTACAGGGTTAGAAGAGAGTGGGTCCCAGGGATGTAAGGATGATAATTAAGGTGAAATAGATAGTGCAGTATTTCACAGGACTGGACAAGTACAGAAAAGGATTTATCCACTAAAAATATCTATTGTATGGGGCTGCTACAATTTTAGAAACACCATCATCGAATGAGACTTTCTCAGAAATTGTTGCTTTGCCAAAGCTCTTCTTTAAAGATGTCAGTGTTTTACATTTTGATTTTTCCTGATTTTGTTGTCTGTGTTCTTTTGTAGCTCACTAAGACAAGACAACTTAAGACAATTATTTTGAATTGTCAGGCAATCTTTAAATTTCCATTTCTTTAGAGTCATTTACTGGAGCTTTATTAATTTCCTTCAATTGTGTCATGTTTGCTTGATTCTTTGTGATTTGTGTAGACTTGTGTTGATGTCTGTGCATTTGAAAAAGCAAACACCTCTTCTTGTCTTTATGGATTTTTTTCTGCTGGTAAAAACCTTCTCCGTCCTGGTCCCCTGACTTACGGGACTGCTTCAGAGATCTCAGTCAAGTGGGCTGGATCCTGGCCATATGGCTGCTGCCTGTTCTCAGTTGGCTTCTGGGTTGGCAAGCTTATTATCAGTAGCATGGTTGCATGTGGCTCCAAAAGGGTATTGGGCAGGCAGGACTGAGAGCAAGGCTGGAGCTGGGTGACAGGGCTGCTTTGGGATTTGCAGTGGTCAGCAAGTCTGTTATGGGGTAGTGAACCGGTATGTCTCTTGCTGGGTTTCTGTGAGAGCAGGATCTACTCTGGACAGGAAGTAGAAAGGGGCTGGAGCCAGGTCACAGGGCCACTTCAGGTTCTACATTTGGATCTATCCTGAGGAGAAGGACTAGTCACAGGCAAAAAAAATAAAAAATAAATAAATAATAAAAATTGAACCCTTATACTTACATCTACAAAAGTCAACTCAAAATGAATTAAAGACTAAAACGTTAAGACCTAAAATCGTACAACTCTTAGAAGAATACATAGGTAAAAAAGCTCTTTGATATTGGTCTTGGCAATGACTCCTTGGATATGACACCAAAAGCACAGATGACAAAAGCAAAAATAAGTGGAATTACATCAAACTAAGGTCTCTCCATAGCAAAGGAAATAAACGACAAGAAAAAGCACCCTACTGAATGGGAGAAAATATTTGCAAATATATATCTGATAAGGGGTTTAATATCTAAAATATGTAAGGAACTTGTACAACTTAATAGGAAAAAAATAATTCAATTAAAAATGAATGACAGCCCTGAATAGGCATTTTTCCAGCAAAGACATACAAATGGCCAATGAGTATATGAAAAGATGCTCAACATCACTAACTATCAGGGAAATGTAAATTAAATTCATAAGGAGATATCACTTCACACTTATCAGAATGGGTATTATCAAAAAGTCAAAAAACAGCCTACAGCCATTCCGCTATAAACAAGCCCGATCCATCTGATCTCAGAAGCTAAAGCAGGTTTCAGCTCTGGTTGTACTTGGATTGGGAGCCCACCTAGGAAAACCAGGTGCTTATAGGTGTAAAAAAACAAAAATAACAAAATAACAAATAATAATAATAAAAGTTCAAAAAATATAGCAATATTTTGTAAATATATGGAGAAAAGGGAACCCTTGCATACCGTTGGTGGGAATGCAATTTGGTACAGCCACTATGGAAAACAGTATGTGGATCCTTCTCAAAAATTTAAATAGAATACCATATGATCCAGCAATCCTACTTTTGAATATATATCCAAAGGAAACAATATCGGTACCTCAAATAGATATTTATACTTCCTATGTTCAGTGCAGCAATATTTCACAATAGGCCAAGACATAGAAACAATCTACATGTCCAACGGACAGATAATAGTAAAAGAAAATTGACTATACACACACACGTGCATGCACATAATGCACGCGCAACACATACACACATAAACCAGTCACACAAACAGGAAGGACATCCTGCCATCGGCAACAAATAGAAGGAACTTAGAAGATGTTATGCTAAGTGAAGAAAGCCAAACAACAAAAACAAAAAAACAAATACTGGTGTTAGTACTCATTTCATTTGTGGTGAATTTTTAAAAACCTAACTCATAAAAACAGAGTAGAAAAATATACCTGGGAGCTGAGGGATGGTGGAATGGGGGATGGTCAAAAGTAAAAACTTTCAGTTATAAGATGAGTAAGTTCTGAAAGACCTGCTGCACAGTACGGTGACTATAGTTAATAGCGTATTGTATACATGAAATTTGCTAAAAGAGTAGTCTTAAGTATTCTAACCGCAAAAAAGAATAAATAAATGCTGTGTGAGGTGATGCATTTGTTGATTAGCTTATGTGGTTATCATAATATATACTTATATCAAAACATTACGTTGTATACTTTAAATATATACAATTTTCATTTGTCAGTCATATTTCAATGAAGCTAAAAAATGGAATTGCTTTTTATATGTTCAGTCTCTTTTTAATCTTGGATGTGTCATCCTTCTTTCTTGTACTCATTGTGCTTATTCAACAAACCTGACAATAGTCATAGGACTATAATAATACTTATTATTATAATTGTAATAGCAGTACTAACTCTCATTGTAGTCACATCAGATATTACTAGTAATAATTGTTATTATAGCAGTGCTTCCGTGGGCCAGGCATTTTCTCATGTGCTTTCGCAAGCGTTGCCTAACTTAAATGTAAGTGGAGATAAAGTCTCATGCATTGCTCGTACTAAACCGAAGGTAGAGGAGGACATATATTGCACATTTAAAATATCCTCTGTGCTGTCCTCAGAAGCATTAAACTGTCAATCTTTCTGTCACTCGCGGGTCATTGTTGGATAGCCTTACTAATGTCTGGCTCCAATTGCCAAGTAGAGAGAGATGGTGACACGACAAAATTCTGCTGTGAGTGAGTTGCTTGCACACGTTATCTTGGAAAACCTGATGTTCTCTTCATTAATCTCTAAATCATAGGGAGGAAAGAAATGAAACGTACTCAGCTCCAGCTCCTAGCACTTGCATTAGGATGCTACTGTCTGGTTAGGATTTCATCTGCTCCTGCTGAGAGTTGCCACGCTTGGAGGCCTTAGCCCTGTAAGTCACACCCAGCCATTGCCAAGGACCCAGATTCACTGTGAAAGAGGTGATGAGGTTTTCATATGGGAAACAAGCTTCAGGAATAGATGACTTTCTGGAGCTCGGATTTTTTCAGGCAGATGACCTGTGGCACATTGAAAAGTAAAGGTGCACAATTTACAACAAATGATTTTTTTTGTGGCTCTTATATTTCTACGATGCAGTGCAGTTGTAGGTCTTTATACTCTGTTCTCTGCATTAAAAAGGAAAATAGGGGTTTAGTGGAAATATTAGAGATATTAGTCTTTCATCTACATGTCTTTCTGAACTGGGAAAGACACAGGGCAACATTCTGGGGCTTCCCTGGTGGGCTGGACAGACTGAAACAGTCCAGTATCTAACTGCAGAGTGGCAGGCTTCCCAGGTAAGTTGTTGCTGGAAAGTGATGCTTAGGCTGGTCCTCTAATCTGGACATTGATGATCAGAGCACTAACATAACACCCATCTCATCTATCCATTTCCCTCTTCATGAAAGGAGATCTACTAGGCCCTGACCAGTTCTCAAAATCCCAATGACACTCTTGGGTGTCAGCTAACTTACAGTCTCAACATTTTTTCTACATTCTGTCTTCCTTCAGAGTTTCTACCCTAGACTGTTAAGGATGGGACACAGTTTAAAAGGGAAAATTTTGTTTGCTGTCCAAGACCTCGTAATTCCCAGATAACTTCAAAACACAAAGGAAGATGGTTATAAACCTTTCCTGATGCAAAGGTGGATAACTAGTTCTCTTAGCTGTCCAAACCACTACGCAGTATTTTCACTTCAGGCAAACCACTTGTACTTTTGAGTGTCGGGAGACAAGATCTGCTTCAGCGGGTTGTGGTAAGGATTGAAAGAGATGATACGAGGTAGAGATGGAGGATGACAAAAGTGAATTGTAAATGCTTTAGAGATTCTAAAATTGTAGCACCAATATTAAGCGTCATTGTCATTATTCTTAGTAATAATTACTTAGTTCATGCATAAATGCACATTTTGATGAATTTCATAATATAATTAATTTTGAGAGCTATTGTTGAGTGATTCTCAGCATTCCTGGGAATGCCTAAAACACATAAGACAAGAGTTTTCAGCTAAGTTATGTTAAGAAGTTGAATTAGTAGAAATGTGTGTGTGTGTGTGTGTGTGTGTGTGTGTATTTCAAACATTAACTGGGTACACAGCATATAGATATTAAATTCCTGGCCGGTGTCTGTCTGAAATACCATGAATGAATGAAAAACATGTCCCTCATACCAAATCTTTGTCAAAGTCATACATTCCTCAAGTGTTCATGCAAGTTCTTAGGGAGGCCTTTGCTTCCATTTTTAGCATATGAACATTTCTAGAAGTCTATCAAACAGGCCAAGTTGTGGAGGCAGGTAGAAATTAATTTCCTTTGATCTGCGTCTCCAGAAAAAGGCATTCATCCTCGCAAATCCACTTCTATCTCTCTCCTGCACCTGTGCCACCATTCGGTTGGCAGTCTTTTTACTCCTCTCTTCCACAGAAATGTTGTCAGCTGTTATTGTTCATCTAAATTACCTTTTCCCTAAAACACCTTCTCTAAATTTTTCAGGGAACAGGAAATTATTCCTTGTTTGAATTTTTGCAATTAATTTTCATTTTTCATATCATATATTCTGCTTTGATAGTCACTTTTCCCCAGTTGGTTTTCAGTGGTCCTCTCTGATCACTGAATACCTGTAGCTCTTTGTTGTAATCATGTTGTAGAATAAATAGAATTAGTGTACCAAGTTGAATCCATAGTTGTAAGAAGTTGTTCCAACTTTCTAAAATACAGGGATTACCCCCAAAATTATATATTTGAAGAATTTGACTCATGAACTATGTGATCTATGTAAACAGAAACATTTCCTAAGAGAAATTATCACACCACAGTTTTATTTTCCCTAAGACACAAAGCATGAGAAATAACATAATTTAATACAATAGAATACACAGAATAGACCATTACTCACAAGAAACAGCACATTGCTTAGCAGCTGACAAGGATTAGTAGGAAACTTTCTGTAGCAGCAATCTACATGAGCAATAACTAAAGAATATAGCTCTCTCTTTCTCTTACTCGATGGCCAATATATACTATTTCTGTTAGGTAGGAGAATTTAGAATCATCGAAGATCATTTAATACAACTTGTCACCAATGTTTCTCAGACTTTAGTCTCCATAAGCATCACTAAAGGATCTTGTTAAAAATTCGGATCCCCACACACCAGTCCCAGAGATGCGAGGCAGGTAGACATTTAGGTATAGACCATGAAAATCTATGTTCTAGCACAACCCAAGGAATTCCGATGCAATTGGGCCATAGGTCACACTTCAAGCAGTATTACTCTCCATTGCAGATGAAAAAGTGGAACTCAGAAATATAAATTAGTGTGCTCCATGGTCAAAGACCTACTTACAGCAGAGCCAGGACAAGAATTAACAACAACAATAAACCAACATTAATAATAATGTTTTAAATGTGTTATGGATAATTAGAGACAAATCTTCTGCCTTCCATGCAAAAGACAGTCTCACCATTTACCTCTTACTTGCTTACATAAATATTTAAAAACTATTTATTGAGCATCAACTATGGTTGACGCCAAGAGTAAAATGTTCAAAGAGAGAGACCTGTTCTCTTTCCTCATAAAACTTATAGTTTAGCAGGTAAGTGTTTACAGAAATAAGGGAAAACATAGAATAAAAACAATGAAACAAATGATTTCATTAAAGAAAGAAGTTCTTAGAGATCTATTCAATATTTAGGGAGTTCGTGTAACAAATTGAGGAGAGGCATTTCAAATAGTCACTTATCCATTTATTCCACAAATATTTATTGTTTATTATTAAACACCACTGAAACTCAAACTTCCCACAGTTTCTTATCATTTTCTGAATTTCTTTAAATATGTAAGTATGCAAGCTCCCATGATAGTTGGTTCTTCAGGAACCATGAATAACTCAATAAACAAGTATAATCTCACCGGGTTAAATAAACACAAGTACACATTTATTTTAATCTATAAAATATCCATGAAAATACCCTAAGTATCTTGTTAAAGTAATTTAAATTCTAGTATATTTAAATTCTAGTCTTTGAATTAGACATTAATTTTAAAAATTTTCAAAAAGCATACTTCAGCTATGTAACATTTCCTTAGCATTTTTTTATGTTTCATCTATGGAAGAATGCCTTCAGAAGTCCTCAAGCACGTCTCACAGAAAATTAATTTTCATTTCTATTCCTAAAGAATTACAGACAACTTCCTTTCAGACTTGGTTGTGCAGAGTATATTCTGACCCACAAAAAAGGAACATGCCTGAACTTTGAGTTGTCTATGAAATGGGTCTTACAAATCAGGAAGTTTCCTTCAACATAATTTTCTTTTTAAAAAATCTCTCACTCCTTTGGATTGCAGGCCATTGTTCATTAGACACCTGTTCAATTCTTACTCCCCACCCCAGGATAAAAGAACATGTTCTCATTTTGACAGTGCTCTAAGACGTGGGTTGATGAGTAGTGGGTTTATAGGTCTCTGAGGATACTTGGGTATCGATATCAGGAAAGCAGCAATTCCTCAGAGCCAGCCATCCTTCCAACACACTTTGTTTGCACTCACGAGTTCTAAGCCTCCCAGAAGTTGGGACAGACATCAGACAAATTGTACAAGACAGAATAATTGTCCTTCATCCTCTCTCCAATTTTTTCATTGTCTATATCTCTGTTTCGAAGCTTACTCCAGGAGACGCCAGCACCCTGGCCTGGTTTGGGCAGCCCAGAATCTTATCTCATATCCTGCCTGCCTCATGAAATCATATAATCTATATTCCTTAGGAAACAAACCCAAATAAGGACCCACATAGACTAATCTGACCAATTAATATGTCATGATATTAATGATTGGTAGTGGACTAATAGATCATGTTGACACCAGGGTATTTCCCAGAACCATTAAATGAGTACATTCTTTGGCTACCAGTTTTTGTTCATCATAATTGAGGCCAATTAGAGCATGAATGTAAATGAATAACACACATATCACCATCCCTTCCATCCTGTGTCACGGCAGATGGTTATAAATGATGGACTATATTTTCCTAAGAAGTAGACAAAAGCTCAAAATCTTTTGCAGTACCCTACTCCAGGTAGCCAATACTAATTTGTAATAAATATCTATTGCTGTGTTCAAATTACCCTAAAGTTTATGACCTAAATCAACAAATATTTATTATTTCCTAATTTCTATGGGTCAGAAATGCAGGGATGTCTTAGCTGGGTGCCTCTGGTTCCAGATCAAAGTTCATTTGGATTAAAATCTGCTGCTAAGTAATTTACAGAGCTATTAGCAGATAGTTTCTTATCTTTGTTGGTTCATGGTCAGAGACATGAGTCCTTTTATCACATGGCCCTCTCCATAAGAGAGCTCACAACATTGTTCTTGACTTCACTTAGAACTAGTAAATGAGAGGGAGAGGAAAAGGAAGAGTGAGAGAGAGGAAACCACAGCCTCATTATAATCTAATCTCAGAATTGATAGTCTATCACTATTGCTGTATTTTTTTGGTTTGAAGTGAATCACCAGGTCTAATCCTTATTTAGGGAGACAGGATTATAGGACATAAAAACCAAGGGTGGAAACCATTGGGGGCTGTCTTAGAGATGGCCTGCCACACTGTCTATTGATCTATCAGATTGCATCTGCAACATGGACCTCACTCTACAAGTTACTATTAAATAATTGCAACTGGAGGTATGAAAAACCTGAATTTAGTAAATGATCAAAAATCTAAAGTAATAGTCTTTCTTGAAGCTATTACTTTTAAATGGATACATTTCTTTTAACTTCTCTTAAAATTACCTACCTAATTTTGGAAAAATAGCAATTTCCTTCAGAGTTCAAAAGAAGCAATATCAAGTCTGTGATGAGATATCCTCTTCTAATAATATATATACTTTTTACTTTAAAAAGCAATACACAGCCATTTATAAAGTTTGTAAAACCTGGGAGACTATAAGAATACTAAATTTACCTATGATTCCACCATTCATAAATGCATACTTTTAACGGTTTAGCCTTTTTTTTTTCAAAATTAGTATATACACATATTTGTATTCTACATTTTTTAATTTCACATTTGGTTGTGTGTAATTTTGCCTTTAATCAAACGGAAATAAAACGTGACATGGCTTTGAGAAGTGCATGTCAAGAGGTTTACTCACTTGCAGGCATATAGACATAGACATGAAAGGAATGGTTGTAAAAACCCCTGGGTCATAGCATAGTGCAGGCCTGTAATGACTCTTTTATTCCTTGTAAAATCTCTGCAACTGTCACAATAATGGTTTAGCAATAAACGAAACCCCAAGAGAGGAAGGCATAGTATATTTCTCTGCTTAACCGGATTGAATGGTTATGACAGTTGTTATGAGCCTTTTTTAAGGAAGAAGATACAACAAATCAACAGTTTTTCTTTTAAGTTCAGCCTACTATTACCTTTGTTAATGTTATTACCAATATTGATTTTGACCTGAGAGAATCTTCTTGGCCCCTTCATAGTGTTTTAGATTTGGGTTTATGAGCAAAGTCTAAGAAGCCCATTTTGTCCCTGTAAGATACTTTCAAAGCATATTTTAATAATAATGTTAAAGTTAAAATGTTTATCTCATTCGGTCGTTGAAGGATGGTGAGATTATGTTAATAAAGGGCTGGCACATAGCAAGCACTCAGTAGTGGTAACAGTTTGGAAGGAGTAGCCTGGCCAATCAACTTCTCTGAGCTGAACTTTCCTTCACAGTTAATGAGTGTAATGATGGGAAAGAGATAACTCTGCAAAAGCTTTAACTCCTGGAACTATAGAGGGGGAAAGAGAAAAAAGTACGCTCTTTACACCAATGTGAATGAAAACAGGGAAAGAATCTTTTTCCAATTCTCATGACTGGTCCAAATTTACTCCTTTAAGTGTTCACAGAACATTTTTAAGATTTCAGAAACTGAATAAACCTTGTTGCAATCATCTGAACTCTGACCTAGGAAATTCCTTCCAACTCCCCTTTTTTTCTCCTTGTACATCTCCTCCATCTTGGTTCTATTTCTGACTTTACCTCACTCAAATCTGTTCTTATGGCAAAGATAGCTAACTGTCAATCAGAGGTGCATGCTCTTTCTTCTTAGCATGTAGGGTTGCTAAGAAAAGACTGCCCAGCCAGTGACTATATTTCTAGGCTTCTGAATGTAGGCAGATACCTACAGACATTGCGCTGTTATGTGAATTAGAGATAAACTTTATCTTGTGTTAAGCCAGTGTAATTTAGGGGCTTGTTTGTTATAGCAACTACATTACATCAAGTAATAATACCCAGCTCCAGATTGACTACCTTGGTACTGATCAGGAAATTCCATAGAACTCTGTTTCAACTAATTGCCATTCGACTGCACATACAATCTGTGGATGCTGTACTCAAGTACCTAAAGTCCCTACCTACCTAACAAACCCACCTACTCTAGACCCAACACATGCAGCCAGTGAGAGAAAATAACGTGTTTGCATACAGCCAGCTCTAGTCTCTGTGTCTCCTTGAAATTTCATTGTCTTGTCTCCAAGGCCAATCAAAGAAACACAGTCATAGAGCAACAACTCTCTGATGGATTTTGAAAAGTGAGGCACAGTTTAACTGATACAAGATACAGCAAAGGTAGGTCTCAAGTGTCTCCTATACAGTCAGTTCCCCTCTACCCATGCAATTTGATTGACTCTCTTATGCTGAGACATTGTCTATTTAAAGAACATATACACAGCTGTATTATTGTACATGATAGGGTAGTGGCCACCAAAGAGTGGTCCCAGCCATTCTTCTAGTCACATAAGACCTCTGAGGATTCAGATACAACTAAATAAGATTTTTCTACCAAAAACAACCTAAAAACAAGTGTGTATCAAAAATGAGGCAAAAGACCTTTAATCTAGGACATATAGGAGACATAAAAGTAAATTTCAAAGCAAATTAAGTAAATTATTTTAGGAAAGTTGTCATATCTATCTTTGATTTTATTATTTTATATATGGTCAGAGATTAAAGCCCATTATGTTTTTGGTTGCATGTCAGTTTGGAGAAATAATAAAGCATCTTTTGACAGTTATTTCTTTTAGCAAATGTAACTCAGAGAGCATAAAGCCATATTTATCTAACCTAAATGGGCACTAGCTCTTATTGTACCTCTTAAACAATTTTGCTACTTTTATTCCAAGACCCAGGGCACCAAAGTATAGCTAAATTGTTTAGTTGCTGGTGAATCACTGTGAAAGCACAAATCTTGCATTAGAACAGCATTGGGAAAGGTTGCTATCTAAATTGAACCAGTGCCAGTAGAAATTGTTTTGACTTCTCTCTTTCTCTCTCCTTTTCCCCCTGCCTCCCTCCCTTTCTCTCCTCCTATCTCTTTCTTTCCCTTTCTCTTCCTTCTCATGATTTATAATAAATGGAATTTTTATAGAGGATGAAAGTGGTAACTCTGATCCAGATAATAAAGTCATAAGCCCACGTGATTCCCAAGTAAGCCACAAATAGTAAGCTTGACTTATACCTAATTACAAATTATCCCATCAAATAGCCATGAAGAGTGTGTGTCTCTAATGAAAATAGAAAATTATATTTCATATATAGAATTATATTTCACTCTTACAATACCACCATGAGTAGGAACCCTAATTCTAGTTTTACAGGCGAAGGAACTAAGGTTTTAGAAAGCTACATAACATGCCCCAGTATATATAACTAATGAGTATTAGCGTTGGAATTCTAATTATGTCTATTTGATTCTAAAGCCCTTGTCCATATCACTACAACCTCCTGTCCCTTGCTTTCTCTGTGTCACTCACTCACTCTCCTTGTTGGTTAAGTTGGAGACAAGCTTTTAGCAGAGGGTCAAGAGAAATAAATTTGAGTATGTTCCTACAAAGCATGGTGAAATCTAGGCACCAAGCCTAGTACAAATCATTCTAATTCGCAACAGATTAACAAAAAAATCATACATGAACTTATCATCATGATGTCAAATTGAATATATCCCAGAAAATAGAGATGACGACAACAACATTGGAAATTAATTCTCTAAATATTGAATTGTTGATTGTAAATCAAAGAAGTAAGACATAACAACAAACAACAACAACAACAAAAAATAACTTTAAGATGTTTGGGTGCTTTCTGAAGCCTAAATGTTGCTTACATGTGGGGTGACTGCTTCCACTGGTGAAGAGTCTAATAGGAAGGAGATCACCTGACCAAAGACTTAGCAAAGCGAGAAAGAAAAATAACAGAGTCAAATTCATTCAAAACTGTAGTTTTCAATTCTAAGTAATCAGTAGGCTGGATAGCCTTTAAGATAATTTAAGCTAGGGGTTGGCCAACTTTTTCAGTAAAAGGCCAGAGAGTAAATATTTTCAGCTTTGTAAGCCATGTGGTCTCTATCACAACTACTCAGCCTTACCATTATACATGAAAGCAGACATAAGCAATACATAAACAAATGAGGGTAATAAAACTTTATTTACAAAAGGTGAGTGGTGAGCCAGATTTGGCTCACAGGTTATACTTTGACAACCTCTGGTTTAGGCTATACTTTTTGCCTTGAGTGAGACTAAAAGAGGTTTGTTTAAGTTAATGTCAGTCATAAGACAATGGGTTCTTAATGAAGAGAGAAGGAAACAGGAAATGAAGGCAGACCACCATATTATAATGATATGAAGCCAATAAGAAAGTCGATCTTTTCAGAGAAGCTGGAGGAAACCATATAAATCTTGTCTAGACTAGAGAGAAAGAAGGGGGTGACCCTATTAGTATCAGGAATTCTTTCTCCTTATTAGCAAATAAAAGGCTGAAGGAGAGCAAAAGGTTTCAGAATGCTTTCTTCAAATGAAGTCTTATGGAGTCCCAGGATGTAAAACAAATTAATCCACTGACACTTTGGTTAAAGCTGAAATAAGGGAGTCTCACTTTACAAGACTAATCCTGAGTTAATTAAAATGCCTACATCTATTCCCAAGAAATCAAAACTTTAAGTGTAGGTCAAAACCCTCTGTTGGTAGACAAATATAAAGGCTCTCTCTAATCTGACATTTATGATGGTGTGATTTATCTGTTTCCTTCTCTTAAGGTATATCTACATGATACTACCAATATTCCCATTTTAAGATGTCATTAACTATTGAGGGTATCTTCAAAGTAAATATATGTCAATCAATAGATTTCTGAAAGACTAGCACTGTGGTTTGATTTAACAGAGTGGTATTGTTGCTCTCTATACAACAAATTGGTTGTTCATATTTGTTCAATTGTTTAACAATTTACCTTAACATTTTAGATAACAATCCAATAGGCCAGGTCTTAGTGTCTATGTGAACTAAATTTCAGATTGGACTCAGTTTGGGGGTGGAGCAGGCATACAACCTTTCTAATGACTCTTCTTACAAGGGCACTACCTTCTCATGAGGATTCTCCTTCGTGATTTCATCTAAACCTGATCACCCCCAAAAGCCCTGTCTCCTAATACCATCACTTTGGGGTTTAAAGCTTTAAGGTATGAATTTAGGAGGTTATAAAGATTAGAATCACAGAAAAATCAAAACAGGTAATTTCTAACAATTGGTGTTGAAGAGGGTAATATTTGTTTTCTTTCCAAGATGTCTTTAAAAGCCAGCAAACAAAAATTATCTTTTGCTTATCTTTATCTAGTTTCCCTACTGTTAAAATAATAAAGATGGCAAAATCGATTTTTCTCTATCAAACTCCATCCTTATAGTCAGACTTTTTACATAAACTTTTTTTAGACAATATCATTCGAAGGGCTACAATAAAAATTAGATGGAAATATTGCTGTTGCGCTTGGAATAGATACATTAATAGGAAGAATTATCTTTAATTTTTGTTTGTTTGTTTAATTAAATGTAGGAAGAACTAGTGAAGCAATTTTCTTCCAAATACTACAGATTTTGAATTTTGACTCTAATGGTCTGCTTCAAGCAAAGTATCTTCATTATGAAGCTGTTCGCAGAAGTTGCCCTTCTACAGTCACTGGAAATTTAGTTACTTCTGTATAGTTGGCAAACAGACCAACTGAAGGTTTTTATAAGGGAAACACTGCCTGGGTAGTAACTGAGTTTAGGTTTTCATCAGAGGTGGAAATTGTCCTGCCGATAAATTTTCATCTTTGGCGAATGCCTTGCTAGCATTTCTAGCACAAAGCTGGGTACCAAAAAGGCATTTGGTGTGGGTGTTCCAATTGTTGTATTGCCAGGAAGCACCCTACAATGAGATTTAGGACCATTCAGGAAGATAATACATAAAAATATTGAAGAAGGTTGTTAGAGCAATTATCTTTTGGGAATAAAAAAAGTTTTCTCCTCCAAGGATAGTTCTAGCTGTTTTTCACAAATATCAGGCCACTTTTAACCACATTTTATCACAGAGAACTATGGTACTTTATGCAGCATTTCCTTTTACTTTTCACTCCTTTAACTCTAACAATAAAAAAAAAAGTTTGCCTTTTTTTCTCTTTTATAACCTCACCATACATAATGCATAGTCACTGCAATTATTCCGAGAGGCAGCATGGTCTTACATTTATCCTATTTTATCACCCACAGGAGGACATCATGTTTCCTATTAGTAGTGGTGAACTTGATGCCATTTTGTGTAATTTCTTCCAGATGAGCTGTAGCTCTTAACTTGCTACTTCAAAATACTGAGTTATGCTTAAAGCAAACCCAGCTTCTATAGAGTGATTTCCCAGAGGAGAGAATTCAAATCTAATTAAACACATCACTTTCCCATCAAGGTCTTCTTTGGGACCAAATTGTTTCTTTAAGAGGTAGGCAGGTACCAAGTCAGGCCTGGAAATAATTTTTAGGTTGTGGATGGACATTAATAAAGACAATAGCTTTCTGAAGCATAATAATAGTCATGACTGAACTAGAAATAACTTATAGAACAATAATATTTTTAAAGCTGCAATTCAAATCTTTTTGTCTTATTCTGCTTCAATTGCACTTTCAATTGCACTTTTTTGGGGTTTTTCCTCCTATGTTGAACATAGAAATATGAATTTAAAAGGGATGCTTTGGAATTCAGTGCCACAATGTACCAAGTGCCCACTGTGTGCCAATGTCTTAAACAAATTATATAGTGTATTTCTAATCCTCACAACACTGAGAAAAAATTATTATAGATATGCGATTCTTCATCCAAAATCCTCATAGCCATATGTGTTCCAGAATTCAAAACTGTTTGGATTTTAAGAGATAGTAAGGTGTGCATATTGCATGTTCTCTAACCAAGTTACAACTGGTACAGCATTTTAGAGGCAAATGAAATAATATTTGCAGTGAAACATGTAAATCATCATATTAAGTGGGATTTTAAAAATGACACATGCTAAAATTGGTTCATTGGAAATCATCAATAAACTTGCCATCCTCTTGCAAAATATATTTTTTCAGAGGTTTTTGGATTTTGTACTTGTGAACTAGTTATTATAGATGTGTAGGCAAGTTATTTAAAGACAGGTTAAATAATTTGCTCAATATACAGCTAGAATACAGCTAGGTTGGGATTTGATACCAGGACTGTGTCTTTAAACTCTATGTTCTAATAGGTGAAGAGAGTAAGACAAATAAAAATGATCTTGGGGTATTAGCTTCAGAAGGGAAATCAGAACAAAATAGAGGCCAGGCAGGAAGAGGAACATGACAAATTTTTTTTTAAAAAAAAGAATAGTAAGTCAAATAAAGAAAGAGAGTACTCAAAACTAAGAATTGATCTACTATATGATCAGCAATCCCTCTACTGGGTATTTACCTCAAAGACTTGAAAACCCATATCTGAAAAGATATTTGCACACTGATGTTCATAGCAGCATTATTCACAGTGGCCAGGACATGGAAGCAACCAAAGTGTCCTATGAGAGATGACTGGCTAAAAAGCTGTGATACATATATACAATGGAATATTACTCAGCCATAAGAAGAAATGAAATACTGCCATTTGTAACAACATGGATGGTCCTTGAGATTATCATGCTAAGTGAAATAAATCAGACTGAAAAAGAGAAAACCACATGACATCACTTATATGTGGGATATAAACCTAAAAGCAACAAACAAACAGGACAGAGACTCGTGGACATGGACAATAGACTAGTGGTTATCAGAGGGTAGATAGGAAGTGGGAAGAGGGAGGTAGATGAGGCAAAAGGGGTCAAATAGGTGATGACAAAAAGAAATCTAACTATGGGAGGGGACCACAGAATGAGGCCATGGGGATGACATAAACCTGCTCATTGTACCAAAATTATCTCCAATTGCCATAGCTCCTGGCTATTTATTAAAATATATTTAAACTATGCCTACTATGTGCCAAACACTAGCAATAAAGCTATTAAAAAGATGAGTATGTCTCTGCACTCCTGGTCCCAATATTTATTAGCTGTGTGACCTTAGCAAAATTACTTAACCATTCTAGGCTATAATCGGTTCATTTGTAAAGTAAAGATAATTTGTTAAATCAATTTATTTGTAAAATAAAGATATTTTACACTCTACCTCATTGATGGTAATGATGAGAATTAAATGATACAGTACATGTAAAGAACTTAGCACAGTGCCTAGCACAAAGCAAATCATATAATATTAGCCAGTATTATTATAGAAATTTTATCCTTTGAGGCAATTGATCTTTTCAACCAAAGGGAAAGTGCCCATATTCTGGGAGTATTTGCAAATAGCAAACCAGAGTACAAAGTACCAAATTCTGGTCAAATATAATTGCTGTGCAATCAGCAATCCTGGGGAGTTTGCTCTATTTTCAGCTCCAGCCCTACTTGTTGTGCTATCCTGAATGAGTCATTTAATAGCATCTGCTTCCCCCTCTGTGAACTGACTTCTGCTCTTTAACTCAAGGGTATTGGAGGAAGCTTTGGGGATAAATGAAGGGGAAATTATTGCTCTAACTAATATGCTGCTCCAAAACATTGCTTTTGAGAGAGCTCCTTGACCTTGTTGTTTGGAAGACTAGGAAAGATACACCTTGAAAAGAAAGAAATCTCTTGCATGCTTCTGCCTGAATGAGTGGAATCTGTATGAGTGACCATGGTGTAAGCAGAGGGAGTCTGAATTAACATTGCTTTTCTCATTCCTGCAGTAATATCACTATTCAGAAGGATGGTGCTCATTTGAATACAACTGTTATTTTCTACCAAGTAAAAAAACTGAGAATTTCTAAGAGAACCGATCTATTTCAGCTGCTTTTACAGTACAGATTGATAATCCAAAGGACAGTCTTTTGTTTCTGGCAACTGTCCACTGCTCAGGGACATCCATACGTTTTGTGGACAATTACTTTCATTTAAAACCACCTATGGTGCTCTGCCAACCTGTATGGTGGGGTACTGCAAGGGAAAAGAGTCAAAGCCTAAGGTATATCCAATGTCTTGGGTGCACAATTGGGAAAGCAGCTGCTAAGAGATAATTAACTGAAATACAGTGTTTTATTGTATTTGCTATAAATAAAATGTGGCGAATCCACATTTAAACCTCAAATAGAGAGCTACCATCTTGAATACAAGAAGTAAATATGGAAAAGCTTGGATCATATGACTATGCTCCCCTATTATCTATGGGAGGCAGTTCCTAAAATTTTAGGGCTGTAGCCAAGGGGCATAAACCATTCTCTTTTGTCTGGGATGGAAAACTAAAGCCATGAGACAGTAGCTTAGTGAATAGACCTCACACCTCCCCTCCAAATACAGGCACTTAGAGTCTCAATTTTCTCATCCTCCAATCATTCTTCAGTCATACTCAACCATACCTCCAATCGTGCTGTGAATTCTCTTTCGGTCTTTGTACAGTTATTCCCTTTGCCTGGAATTCTTTTCCATGTTCTCTTCTTTTAATTTGGTTAACTCATATTTCATTTTGTCACTCTGTCTGGGAAATCTTCTCTAATATCCTAAATCTTGGTTAAGTGTCCCTCCTTTGTGTTCACAATGCACTTGTCCCTCTGATTGGTCAGAGTTCCTCTCCTTATCTTTCTCTTCTACTCGACAACAGACAAATTGAAGGCAGAGGCTTTGTAATAATCACAATTGAATCCTCCTAGCACAGTGCTAGTCACATAGCAGACACTTAAAAATATATGTGGAATGGTGAGTGACTGAATGAATGAGGTTTGAAACTAATCAGAGGATCATTGATATTCTAGTTTATTGTACCATTACTTAAATCAACACCACAATAAAAACTTACTATATGCGGTTTAGAAATAAATACCTCAGAGGAATTTATAGCCATCTAGATTTATAGTTGTAAAGGCTAGAATCTCTAGATCATCATGAGGTTCTATTTCTAGTTTAGAATATAAGTAAAGTTATGGTTATAACCTCAGTGACAGAAAAAAAAAAACATGTCTTAGCAACCCATTAGTAGTTTTGTTGATGAAAATGAATAGAGTGAGAAATGGAAATCTCATTAAATTTCAAAGTATTTTTAGTTGGAGAACATTGGCATTAAACCGTCAGGAAACCAAATGGAAGGGAATTATGATGAACAGTAAATATGTTAGTGAAAGTGGTCAAGTGGGATCACGATTCAAAGAATTGCCTACTATTTCTACCAAATCACAGTCTTGTTGCCCAGCAATCACTCCATATGGGAGTTGCACGGATGATGACATATTAAAGCCCAGTCTCCGAAGTGGACTGACAAGCCCAAACCATTAAGTCCTGCAATCTGACTTGCATTAGTTCTATCACCTTATTGAATTGTGAGTGCTTCTCCTTTGCTTACACAAAAGGTGAGGACTGTCAAAAGAGCACACAAATACCTTGGGTTCCTGAGATACCATGGATGCTTTTGGGATAGTTGAATTCATTATACATACAGATTCAATTACCTATGCTGTCCCAGACTATTTCTATTGCACGAGTTAGTATATTGGTGATAAAAGGTGACATCTAGGCTGGCTTTGGCAGACAGAGAAAGAAGATATATGTTGTCTGTGCCACTCTGAGTCTCTTCTTCCTTCTGATCTCTCACTTTTATTACCATCCGCTCCCAAAGAGAAGGAAAACAGCAAACTGTAAAGCTAATGTTTTTATTAACTTTTTAAAAAATCAAGTTAACATCTGATAAGGATTCTATACTATTCTTATATGTTATATATGCCAAACATTCTTATATGTACTCGAGTTAATATATTGATTACTCATATAACTTAATTTATGAGGATTAATATCACCCTCATTTTTTAGATGAGAAAACTAAAGCACAGAAAATTTAAATAACTTGACACAGGTCAAATATCTAGTAAGTGTCAAAACCTGCATTCGAGCCAGGCTGACTGACTCCAAAGACTATATTATCAGCTACTAAACAATATTATCTTTCAAGAAGAAATGAAAGAGCAATAAGTATATAAAAAATGCTCGTATCTCTGGTAATTAAAGAATTACAAATCAAATCAAAAATAAACTGAAATGTGTTATTCACCAATTAAGCTCTAATGTAAAACAATAAAAAATTCAATGTAGACAATTTTTGTATAGCATTTAATGTGGGGGATTGCTACTTTATTCCCAGTTTTCTGTTTAGTTGTTATCACAGTGGATTGACAAAAAGTTGGGAGTATAATAGTAATTCCCCCTATTAATCACCTATATGCATACTTTCAGTAAATAATGGGCAGTTTTTGTAGTCATTTCCTTTTAGCCTATGTTGTTTATGTCTATTTAATCTACTGAAAAACTGAGCTTATAAAACAATACAGTGTATATGAGGATAAAGGGAAACCAAGACTTCCAGAAATTGCTGATGAGAAGGGAATATTAATTGGTAAGTTTTCTAGAGTGAAAACTAGGCATTGTACATTAAGAGCCTTTTAAAAAGCTTATATTTTTGACCTACTCCAAGAATCTATCCTTAAAAAGTAATTAGAAATTTAGGTGATCATAAACACTAAAAATATTTGCAAAGACATCCTTTAGAGTTATAAAAAAGTGGTAGTAACCTAATATCCCAAATTAGGGGATGCTTATGTAGCTATTAAAGAATATGTAAAGAACTAATCACAGCATAGAAAAAAATCAATGTAACATAAAGTGAAATGAGCAGAATATAAAGCTGTGTGTACTGAATGAATGACCCCAATATTACACACACACACACTACTCCAGAGAGAGAGAGAAGAAACAGGAGAAAAAGAAAGCGTCTTTGGATGACAAGTAATAGCTTATTTTTGTTTCTTTTTTATGTCTAAAATTTTCCATGAGCCTTTATTCTTCTTAATGCAAAATATTAAAATAACTAAAACCTGTTCTGTGCCCTAATATTTCTCTTTGAGCTTGAATTAAATGACCACAAAGCTAACCTAGTGATGATTTATGCTCCATTGTTAATGTTATCTCGTGGTTCAATGTTTACCACTCCCATTTACCATTTTAATTAAATTTCTTCAGTGCTTTAAAGTGAAGGGGATATGAAATTTTCAGTTTTAAAGGAGTCCTAAGAGCAAAACCGTGTTTTATAATTTACGAAGTCCTTTCCCAGAGAATAAAGTTTGATGCCGAAACAAACTTTGAGTGGGTAAATCCTAATATTAAAACTTAAGAAAAAGAGCAGACTTCACTATTAGGTGTATGAGGGCAGCATGATGTCTGACCTCACCTTCTCTACACCCAGCACTGAACAAAGCAGACGAGAAGTTTTACTTGGACAAGATAATGTGGTTGGTCAGTAGAGGGGTCAAGGCCCTGACCTAGAACCAAGCTCCTTCGACTCTAAATCTTGCACACTTTCCGTTAAACTATCATAATAATCATATGGTCATTCTGTGAGGAGCACAGCAGCAAAAGGAGAATTTCATTTTTTTCTGAGCTCCTGATCTAGGCAGACATAGAACAGCATCATGATACATATAGGCTTCTGAGTAGAATAAACCTGGAATTAAATCCATAGCCATGTGTTTGCAACATGACTTTTGCAAGTCACTTAACTTTCTAAGCCGTAGTCTTTTCATCGGTAAAACAAGATCAGTAATGCCCACATCTATAAGGTTTTTATAGAAATAAATAAAATGAGATATGGAATGATTCCATGTGCACTTGGGCACAGCAGCTACTGCTCTCTCCAGCCACCACTTCACCCCCCCCCACTGCTCAGCCCTCCATGGTTCCACAGACACAGCCTTGTCTTAAGCCTGCCATATTCCTTTTGTATTTAAGAAAACATTGAGTCAGGCATCATTTTACAAAGAAGTAATAAAGAACACAATGGGTTTAAATCTTTAAAATACCTGCATTCTTAGTTATTTTCTTATAACTCTGTACATTTGCTAAAAAGAGTGTTCAAGCTAATATACACCATCACATCTCTTTTGATGCTAAGAATAAGAAGCCACTTAGATAGCGTAGCATTAAGCCTTTTGTTCATTTTAGAGAATGTTAACTGAGTAAAATGCAATTTTGACCGTATGTGACCAGGGCTTTTTCAAATCGTTGATTTCTATTATTTTATTTTTAAATATGAAAAATCTGGATTGAAGATATGCAATGGGAAAATGCATATACATTTTATCTTGCCACTCAGAGTGCTTTATACTAAGCCTAAAAGCTTTTGGCTAACGTGCAAAAGCACTTGAAACCCATTTTGAATAGCAAGAGAAATTGAAAGGATCACAACTCATCGGCAGTTCCAGGGGCTGGCAGAAGGCACCTTTTTAAAATTGGTTTTTCAAATGCAGAGAAGTCATCAGGCTTGCAGATTTTAGTCTTTCCAATAAAGTATTCACATACGTTCTCAAAGAATGAAACTTATGAAAAATCTTAAGTTATTTAGACTCTCACTTTGGAAGAGTGGGGAGTCTGGAGACATTGATAGCAATCCTAATGGAGTGATGAAGGTTCCCAAATGAAGTTTAGATGTAAGACCAATTCTTAACTGCTTGTCTGAATATAGAGGAGAGGCTAAAGAGAGCCTTCATTTGAACAGCCCCCTCTCACAATATTCTTTCCAGCACGTTCTAAAATTGGGCCTTTATTGTTTCCTCTTCTTGGCCCACATCTGCTAACCTTGTAGTCAGAATGCTTAAGTAAAATGTCTAATAACCACAAGAAGAGGTCAGGGAGTGATCCCTATCTCAAAGGAACCAATTCTTTAATAACCAAACTGACACCAAATCAAGGCACCTGCAGGTAGCATGGCTGAACGAAGCCCTTGGTGCCCCACCACTAATCATTCAAAGCAAAAAGATTCTAAGTAATAAGATTCAATGTGATAAAATCAAGAAAACTTTCATTTTATCCTTGACGATTATTTTTTTCCTTTTGTTTGGGTTATCTAATATTAGATTATGAAGAGATATTTTTCCTCATTTATTTCGATGTTGTCTTTGCTTCGCTAGTTCCCTGAGCTAAAACTTTGTCTACAAGTTAGTTAATTAAGCACTGAATAAGACAATTATTTTTTCAAAAATCCAGTAGTAGTAAAGCATTTGTGGTTTAGAGAAATAATTTTTTTTTATAATTTGTAAGCAATTAGTTATTGTTTTTCTTTACTTGTCTGCAATTTTTTGTTCGCATCTCAATTGGAGCATTGAATAATATCACTGTGAAATTACATTAAACATTTTCTATAAAAGCATATAAAATATAAAATATTACATAAATAATGGGTTTTATAGTATATATATTAATTCCATATGTATATATCTATATTCCCAGGGACTAAGAAACTGTTTCTTTCTTTGTAGCTCATGTGCCTACAATAGTAGCATGTCTGACTATCAAGTACAATGTCTTCATCAAGTGGACACGGACAGCATTCACAGGGAATCTGCTCTGATTTACTGTTGTTACCGATTGTATCTCTCTCATAATGAGAAGGGTCATTTCAAGAAGTTCCATGATTATCCAAAGTCAATCAGTGGCAGAGACCAAAGCAGATCTTAAATGACCCTTCTGATATCCTGAGAGAGTGACCTGTCCACCACACCATCTTGTCTCCCAGCAACCTGCCTTAACTTCATGGTGGCAGAGTTAGTCAAATAACTGCAGTAGTTACAAACAAGATAACAAGTCCCTGAGAGGTGTGTGTATTGCAGGTAGCTATAGGAGAGCAGCTCCCTGTGAACTTAGTTACCCAAATTAGTTACGCTCACTCATAAATAAAGATACAAATATTTGATTGTCAAATCAAATATTGCTAACTCTCTCAGACAGAATTGCTTTTCGGTATAGGAGAAAATTCTCTTTCTTACTTCTCCCCAGCTCTTGGCCAGTTTCCTCAAATCTGTGCTCTTCAATGAGTCTAAAGATTTGATGTGAGGGGAGATGGAAGGGAAACCAGAATTTCTTGTAGGCTACTTCTGTTTTCTACACTTCATATCTCCCCTAAGCCAGTAAGCACAGAGTTGTTCACCTGTTTAACTAGGGGAAGACAAAATGGGCAGGTGACAAGAAAATGCAGGAAGAAGAATAAAATCTATATCTCAAAACACTATCTAACCATAAATATATCTCAAATATTTTCCCACTTAATTGAGCACTGGCCTTAAAAAGATTCTGAAATCCTAAATTTAAAAATAATAAAAGATTTGATTCCTTTAAAGATGATAAATCTGTCAAATAGTAAATATGATGTTAGATTCACTGTCCTCCCCCAGCTTCAGTGAGGTATAATCGACAAATAAAATTTATATATATTTAGGATATACATATGAGGACTTGATATACATATACATTTTGAAATGAGCAATACAATCAAGCTAATCAACACCTCCATCACCTCACACAGTTAGCATTTGTGTGAGTGTGTGTGTGTGGTGTGTGTGTGTGTGTGTGTGTGTGTGTGTGTGTGTGTGTAGTGGTAACGCTTAAGACCTGCTTAATAAATTTCAGGCATACAATAGTATTGTTAACTATAATCACCATGCTGGACATTAGATTCCCAGAATTTATTTATCTTATAACTGAAAGTTTATACCCTTGACTTTGAGAGATCATAGAGAATAGGGGCATTGCCAGATGGCAATAATACTTTAAAAGATTTAAAAGATTAGCAAATAATACTTTAATCTTAAAGAGGAAAAAATGGACAAAATTCTTCAAATTACAGATTTTATGAGCTTGTAATTAAACCACAGCAGAATTCCGAAATTGCTTATGTATTAGATGATTTATAAGCCTTTAGAACATAATCTTAGATCCTTGGCTTACAAAAAAGTAAGTCACATTGTGAATGTGGGAGAGCTTATAGACTTATTTTATATAAGTCTGTTAGAATAAAAATAATGCTTTCTATGTATTTAACAATTGTTGATTTTTAAGGCACGGTCACAATATTTCTTGAACCTCATAACAGCCCTATAGGCTAGAAATGAAGTTTTATTCCAATTTTATACAGTAGGAAACAGACAAAAAGTGACAAAGTGTTGCAAGGAAGCAAAGTTAGTGAATGTAAGAGCTAGAATATTAACCTGAACTTGTGATTGCTGATCCACTTACATAGAAATTCCTCTCCAGTGGCCAAATTTATGGGGTGTGAAATTATTAGGAGAAACACTTATTTTGTAATTTTTAAAACTGTTTAATAACAGGATAATTTGTTTTACAAACAAGTACAGTCTCTTTCAGTTTAAGAGTCAAACTAATAGCTAGGTGGCCAAGAAGTAGGACAGATATTTCTTATATTGGTTCAAGTCCCTCCATCTCAAATCCTAAATTAGAATTTTCCATAATGCTTCAATCAGTTAGAAAGACCACATCTTCCCTAGACATTTGCTATATACTACAAATTGCTTAATTTTTGAAGCATTGTCAAATGAATTGGCATTGGAATGACTTCAGCCTAAGTAATCATTGACAATTTCTATGTAAGTATTAAATCTTTGTTTTCTGGGTTAATTGCTTCTTTTCTGGTTTTTATTATGTTGGAGGTCATGATTTTGAACATAAACCATTATATTTAGGCATATTTTTATGCAGCTAATCATAATGCAAAGATAGGCTGTGATTCACTTATCATATCTTTGTCTATTGAACATTATGTAGCCTCATAATTAAACAAACCCTTGATTTAAAACGGTTATTAATTGATGTGACTCTCTTTTCTAAATGCAGATAAACAGCAAGCACTTAAAAATCTCTAATATTTTTAGAATCCTGCTAGAAAGACTGGTTGAAATAAAGTTTTTTCAGTGCTATCATTTCACTCAGTTTTGTATGTTCACTACTAACACTGCAATCCTCCGTGACATGCACATGTGTACATAAATGTGCCTGTATGTTGCACACACATGCACTCACACAGAGTTATATTTGAAGACATTTGAAGATTTCTCCAGGAACACATTCAAAGTCATACAGGATTTAGGTCTTGGCATTTAAATTAAGCTAAATCACAAACCAACAGTCAGTGAAAAATAAGTATTAGTCTTCTTAGCTGAAGTCCTGTGAATTTTCTTGGCCTTTCCCCTTTGTTTTTTTTTCTCCTCACCCGATTCCAGGGTACAACTGGCTGAGTGTTCTTGGCTTTTTCCCCATGTGAGAAGAAGTCTACTTATCTGTTTTTGAATCCCAGGACATTGTTGTTTATCCTCCAGTCTTTCTATATCTAACCACTCAAAACTGCTTTCCCAAACCCACCATGTCAGACTCTTGCTTGGCTTGTCCCTTTGGAAAAAGAAGAAAAGAGAATCAAAGACAGTAGATAACAGAGCTTCCAAGAAAAGCATGATAGTTTGTTAAATCCTTTATTTCCAAGGCAAGCCTCATTGCCCCAGAAGAAAAGATGAGGTAACTTCTCTGGAAGTCTTTAAACTATTCCACATTCATGGGTTCCTGGTTATCACTGTGGAAAATTCAAGTGGGACAGGGTTTGCCACAGGCATTATATTTTAATCATTTTGGGGGGCCAAATTTTCCCTGAGAAAGCAAGTAAGTGAGAAAAGTTGCTAATGTTCAGCTAATAGGTCTTTTTAACAGGCAGTGAAATGCAGTAATGTTATTTTCTATGAGTCAAAAATAGTCATTAAAATTGCTGACTTAATATCATTCTGCAGTAATATTAGTTTGAATATTTGGCCAATAAAAATGACAATGTTTGAAAAATGATATTATGTTGCTACCAGGAAAAAGGTTCCAGTTCAAAGACATATATGAAAAGTATAGTTTTAATTCTGAAACTAAGAATCTGACTTATATTACAAAACTACCTTACCTGCAAATATGGATAAATGAAAAATGACTTAGGTTACTAAAAGAAGATGTCTTTGACCATAAAACCTGTCTTGACAGACCTGCCATGGAGCCACTATTTCAAGACAAATATACAAGGCTTTAGAAATGCTTCACTGTTAAAATGAGTATAGACCTGGATGTATAGCATATTAAGTCAGATTTAGTTATTAACATCCTAGATTAAAGTAATTTACCAGATCTTTTCTTAAATATAGAAGAACTTTGTATGACTGAAGTCCATTGTAATTCTATTAAGACGAGTAAGAATAAAGAGAGGTGCATAACACTGCAAAGGACGGCAACACATGGCAGAGCTCTGTGGAAGGAAACAGGGGAAAACAAAACAGAATTAAACAATAAAGATGAAGATTTCTGCTTCCTAAAAGATAGAGTAGATATACTTTTTTTAGTCCTCCAACTAAGTACAAATAAAAACTGATGGCCTTATATATACGACAAATGTAAGAAGACTGAAAGGTGGAATAAAGAAGGCAAACCGGCTAGTTATCTAAAAACTGAGATGACATAGTTCTGAGTTCCCTGAGTTTTCTTTTTGACTTATATACCCCAGACTCTATATATATATTACTGGATATATATATATACACACATACACATACATACATACATATTATTATACCTATATATCTCTATATGGATATACACCATGATATCTATCTCTATCTCTATCTCTCTTTATTTCCATCACTATCTCTATCATCTCTATCTATCTATCTATCTATCTATCTATCTATCTATTTATCTATCTATCTATCTATCATCTATCAATTTATATTCAGATATAATAGATACCGAAGAAGCCAGCAACCAGGAAATGCCAGTGGAAACAGACCAAAGAAGCCCAAAGGAAGTAAGAACTCTGGTCTTCTCTATCCAAAAGACCAGAAAAGAAACAATTTATTAATACATAAAACCTTTAACCAGTAAGTGGTCTAGTCTAGCCAACCATTACAGAAAAAAGACTGTGGACCTAGCCCCAATCCCACAAGCAAAGACTGAGTGGAGAGCCTAGACTTCTATCCTCACCAGGATGTCAAAAAAGGCAGAGTGGGAAACCAAGGTTTTTGTCTCTGTGAACAGTAAGAAAGACCTCCCTCCACTACAGGAGTTTACATGGGAAACCTAGACTTCCATGCCCACCCAGTGGTATAAAGCACCCTTCCCCTACTTCTTGAAATAATATCAGAGGAGGATGAGTAGAGACACCAGTAAACTGTGGTAAGTTATGTATATATAACTTAATACCTACATATACTACTAAAAAGAGCTACACAAAGAGATATACTCAAAACGCTTTAAATATATTAAACATGAACCTAAAAATGTTCAAATAAACCACGGGAAATAGGGGAAAGAAAAGAGAGAAATACCGGAAGGAGAGAATGGACAAAAAACAAACAAACAAAAAATAGAATAAAATGGCAGCCCTAAAATATCAATAATTATATTAAAAGTAAGTGATCTAAACATACCAAAAAAAAAAAAAAGATTGGCAGTTCATTAAAAATGGCAATAGCAGAAGAATACATGACCTAACTATATTCTTTCTAAAGAAACTCACTTTAAAAACAATAATATTGATAGGCTAAAATTTTTTTAAAAATGGAACACTATACCTTGCAAAAATTAATCAAAAGAAAGCACAGAATGGCTATATTAATTTTAAATAAAAATAAATTTAAGAGCAAAGAAATTTACTAAGGACAGAGAGGAATATTACATAATAATAAAAGGATAAATGCTTCAAAGAGACATAAGAATTCTAAATTTGTATGAACCAAACAAGAGAGATTCAAATTATATGAAGCAAAATGATAGAATTGAAAGAAAAAAAGGGAAACACATAGTTATAATTGAAGACTTCAATCTCTCTCTCTCAACTATTGATAGAATGACTAGACAGAAAATCATCAAGGGCATAGAAAAACTCAATAACATCATCACCTATAGTATCTAATTAATATTTATGGAATACTCCACACAACAATAGCAGGTTATATATTGTTATCAAGTGCCCAGGAAACATATACCAAGATAGACTATATCCTGGACCATAAAACAAACTGCAACAATCTAAAAGAATTAAAATTATACAGAGTGTGTTCTAACCACAATGGAAACAAAATAAAATGCAGTAACTGAAAGATAACCACAATATCTCCAAACAGTAAAATATTTGGAAATGAAATAACATATAAACAAGATCATACAGTATTTGTCTGTCTGACATATTTCACTTAACATAATGCCCTTAAGGTCCATCTATGTTGTCACAAATGGCAGGATTTCCTTCTTTTTATGATTGACTAATTAATATTCCACACACACATCACATTTACTTTTTCATTTATCCATTGATGGACACTTAAGGTTGTTTTTGTGTCTTGGCTTTTGTAAATAATGCTGCAATAAACATGTGGATGCAGAGATCTCTTTCATAGTTATTTTACTTCCTTTGGATATATACCCAAAATTAGAATTGCTGGATGATGTGCTAGTTCTATTTTTCATTTTTGAGGACCTTCATACCGTTTTCCATTGTGCAGGTACCAATTTACAAAGGTTCCCTTTTCTCTACATCTACATAGCTAGCACCTGTTATCTCTTGTCTTTTTGATAATAGCCATTTTAACAGGTGTGAGGTGTTATCTTATTTTGGTTTTAATTTGCATTTTCCTGATGATCAGTGATCTTAAGCGCCTTTTCATGTATCTCTTGGGTTAACTGAATATCTTCTTTGGAAAAGTGTCTTTTCAGGTCATTTGTCTATTTTTAATTAGACTGTTATGAGTTTGTTTGTTTATTTTTGGTATTGACTTCTATGAATTCCTTATGTATTTTGAATATTAACTTGCATCTTGTTTGTGGTGGTAGTTGCATAAATCTACACTTGTGATAAAGTGACCTAGAACTGTACACACATACTGTGCCAATGTCAAATTCCTGGTTTTGATTGTGCACTATATTTTTATAAGATGTAACCATTGAGGGAACTGGGAGAAGAATAGATCCGCTCTGTACTACCTTTGAAACTCTCTGTGAATCTATTTTTATTTCAAAACTAAAAAGTTAAAAAAGAAAAAAGGATCCAGGCCAACTTTCTTGTTAATACTTTTGTGTAGGACACCTACTTGATCCTTGGGCTGATTCAACAGCTCCAAACAACAGAACAGAATTTCTTACAGAGGGCACCCTGAACAGTTTCATTAAATTGTCCCCTCTCCTACCCACAGAACTACATAACTCCAAGATGCTGCTCTTTTGGTATTTTGATCACCAGTTTCAACATGGTGGTAGCGGTGATGGTGGTGGTAGAATTTCCAAGCAATTCTCAGGAGACCAACTAGGTGTCCTATAATTCACCACAGTTCTGACATTATCTACCTCACCCCCTCCATAGGCTTGTGACTGACTAGCTATAGATCGAAAGTTTCAGCGACTCCATAGTTAGACTTCAGACACCCATCACAAGTCCAGACTGTTACCTGTACTTCTGATTTTCAGAGTTTCCCAAGACCTCCTCCTCAGGTTCAATTAAGTTGCTTGAATGGTTCACAAAATTCAGAGAAGAAATTTACTTACTAGATGACTGGTTACTATAAAAGGATACAATTCAGGAACAGCCATACAAAAGAGATACTTAGGGCAAGGTATGCGGAAAGGGTTCTGAGCTTTCATGCCTGCGAGCATGCCACTCTTTGCAAATCTCTTCATGTTCACTAACCTGGAAGCTCTCCAAGCCCTATCCTTTGGGTTTTTTAGAGGTTTTGCTACATAGCCATGATGGATTAAATCATTGGCATTGGCAACTAATTCAACCTTTGGAAGTCTGGGGTGGAACTGAAACTTTTAACCCTCTGAACACAGGGCTGACTCCCCTAAGAACTTTCCAAAAGTCACCTAATTAACATGACAAAAGGCCATCTTTGTTGTTTTAAACACTTAGGAAATTCCTAGGGTTTTAAAGCTCTGTGCCAGGAAGAGGGATGAAGACCACATACATATTTCTTAATAAAAAAAAAACACACACTATCACAGCTTACATAGCAAGAAGGGGAAGGCTTTCTGTTTGGGAGACTTAAGGAAGTTGGAAAATAAAAAGAGCCGTGGCCTAGAAATCTGGAAAACCTATTACCAAACCTCTATAAGACTTGCAGAAAATCATTAGTTGTCCTGAGTCTCAATTTCTTCATGCATAAAATAGAGATAGTAATAATGCCTGCCCTATCTATTTTGTAAGTTCCTTGACAAAATAAAATAACAAGTGGGAAATATTTAGGAATTATGAAGCAGAGTTTGGCAAACTTCATAAAAGTCCAAAGAGTAGGTATTCTAGGCTTTATGGGCCATGAGGTCTCTTTTGCAACTACTCAACTCTGTAGATGTAGTACAAAAGCAGCCCTAGACAATGTGTAAAAGAGTGGCTGTGTTGGATCAAACTTTGCTTACAAAAACAGAGGCAGACCAAATTTGCCCTACAGGCAGGCTATAGTTTTCTGACCCCTGCTATAAAGCCCTACACAAGCATTATTTTTACATTTAGATATTTTATCTCATCTAGCTAGAAGAGCCAAACAAACATTGAACTTAAGAGAGTTGGCTTCCATTTCTGTGACTGACACTAAATGGTTGTGTTATTTTTACCAATTTATTTACCTCACTGGCCTCTGTGAATTGTAATAAGGAAAAGGTAAGCATTAACATCTCTTTCAAGGTCTGAAATGCTTAAATGTATTATTGATGGCTTAGATCATTCTCATTAAACATCTTTTCTCAGGTTGTAAAAGCTGCAAATAATTTTATCATTGCAAACTATTAAATGTAATACTTAGCACTTGGATTTTATGCCAATGAATATGATTATGACTTCTTTATTAGAAAAAAAGGTATGCTAAAATGAAAAACTAGTTGAATAACTTTAATAGTATAGCAAATATATTTTTGGAATTTTATATTTAAGCTCCCATGTCAGGTTGTATATCTCAACTTAAAAATACCCAAACCCTTTAATATACAGTTCTTCTAAGATTTAGTTATCCTAATTAATATAAAATATTGTTTGGGAAAAGGAGTTAAAATACATTAGTGAGAATGAATATGTAAATTGTTAGAAAATCAAATGAACTGTCATCAATTATAAATTGCATTAGAGATGTTAGTGGTTGTTATAATGCTTGAAGATAGAAGAGCTAATAAACTACATTAATTATAAATTTATTTGAACTTTTAATACACATTTAATAAAATTTATAATAATTAAATTTTGAAATTTTTCTTAAAAACAAACAGAAGAAAAAATATAAAATAGTGGACTGCCTATCACTGGGAGTGTTCAAGAAATACCTGAAGAATGTTAAACATGTTATTAATAAAATGTGCACAAACTAGCCCAAAATTAGCAGAAGGAAATAAACATTTTAGTAGAAATAAACAAAATAGAGAATAAATATAGGAAAAAATCAACAAAACTAAGAACTGTTTTTTAAAGATAAACAAAACCTGAACTAACTGAAAAAAGATGAGAAAGGGCTCAAATAAATAAAATAAAAAATTAAAGAGGAGGCATTACAACTGATATCAAAGGAAAAAAAAGTCATGAGAGACTATTCTGAACAACTACATGACAACAAAGTGAATAAATTAGAAGAAATGGATAAATTCCCAGAAACATGCAACCTACCAAGACTGAAACATGAAGAAATAAAAAAAACTAAACAGACCAATAACAAACAAGATTGAATCAGTAATCAAAATTCATGCAACTATGAAGCCTAGGACCAGATGATTTCAATAGTGAATTCTACTAAACATTTAAAGAATTAATGTCAATCCTTCTTAAACGTTTTTTAAAAATTGAAAAAAAAGGAACACTTCCAAACTCATTTTATGAGGTCAGTATTACCTTGACTTCAAAACCAGACAGACACTACAAGAAAGACACTACAGTTCAATATCCTGATGAATATAGGAGCAAAAACCTTAACAAAATACTAGCAAAGTGAATTCAACAGCACATTAAAAAATCATTAGGAAATGTGTGCATTGCATGAGGGTTTAGAATCACCAACTCTAAAGACAATTTCCAGTTTTATAAGTTTATAAAGCTAAGCAAATGGTAAATTCTACTCCTTGAGTAAATTAACTGAAGCATTTATAAATTGTGTTTTGTAGGCAGAGTACAATAGAAAATACTCAACAGATGATGAGACAAATACAAAGATACAGATCTTTTAATAGAATGAGAAGACGTTTTTACAGATTTTCACAGATGAAGAAACTAGCAGACCTAGAGTCCTGACTCACCTACATCATACAGCTAGTTATTGGCCGAGCTGAAACTAGAGCCTGTTGTTCTTATTTCTTATTTAGGCTTCCTTCCATTCTACCACTTTGAGCCTACACAGAGAAAAGTAACATAAGAACAATAAAGAAGCAAAATATAGAGACAAACACAGAACTAGTCAAAGTATGCTGCCTGAAAGAGCTGAAAAAAGGAAGTGAGGAAAGATAGGAGATGCAAATTACCCTAGGCAAAGGGAATTAATTCTTCAAAACAACAACAACAATAAAATTACTGTGGAAGAGAAGACAGTTTCATGCAGCTTGTTAACTTGGGGAAAATGTAAGAAGAGGTCTAGTTCATTCATTTATTCATTCATTCAGCAAGCACTTCTTAGCATCTACTTTGTGACATTTGCAGTGCTGAGTCCTGGAAACATGATGATAAATAAGAAAGGCATGGCCCTAGCCCTCCAGTATATAATCCAATAAAGAAGACAGATCTTTAGCCTAGTAAGAGTGAAGTTAAAAGAGCTATTTTAGAGAAAGTAGAGTGTATGGGGAGATACTTATCTAGCCAAGGAGTGATAAAAGGAGTCAAGAAGGAAGTGGTGTTCATGTGAATTTTATGCAAAGGGATGAGTTTTATGCAAAGGAGAAAAAGAGAATTCCAGGTGAGGAAATCCTTTCTATTACTATATCTCTTGATTCTTCTGCAGACACAACAGAACTGGCACCCTCTTGCTTGAGTTTTATGACATCACTGGCCACTCTTTTCCAATCTTCTATATGGGCTTAGCCTCTATTCAAGATCTTAATTTTGCTCAGCTCCACAGTCCTCTCTTCTGTCTTTATTTTCATATTTGGTGATTTTATCCAGATTACTAGCCCGATCACCAGGCCTGATCTCACTATTGAGCTACAAACTATTGTGTTCAACTACATATTTCAAATGTCTGCCTATTGCTTATTAGACATTTCAAATATAATGTGGTTTGTCTGGGGAAGCCCTCCACCTTTCTTCCATCTTTTCTGTTGTGTATACAAGCTCTCTTGGAAAACACTAATATTAGCAATAAGAGTCAAGGTTGTGCTAGGAGAGAAAGGGAAAAGTACTTAAGCTAGACACTAAGGATGAGTAATATTTAGCTACACTTGGAGAAAAGCAACATTCTAAGTCAATGATGATCTTCTCTATTTTTACCTCATTTAGTCTCAATAATTATCCTTACAAGGCATAGGGATATGACTTATTCTTTTGTAAGTAGTCCAATATTTTACCAAAAAAGCCAAACATATCTATATTCAGAAATGAAGTAATCTTTAAAAAGAAACATATGTGCACTTGAATCATTGGGAGAATGTCAGTGATACTAGTGAAGGCTCTAGAATAGGCATTAGTTTTTAGAAACTGGACCTGGTTTCACAAGATTCCTCCATTCCATCTAGCGAGACGTGTACAGTCCATGAAATCTTGCTGCAATTTGACTGAGTCATTATGAAAGCAAAAGATAACAAAATGGTTTGCTAAATTTTTTTTAATTCCTAGGTATATAGCCTTGCCTCTGAGTCAAAAGAATCCATTTTTTTAACTTAACCACATCCTTCACTGACAACTTTTTTGTTGCAGATACAAAATACAAAAAAAAAAAAAAATGCAGAGTGAATAGTTGAAATCTGATTTACAATGACAGTTTCTGATATAAAGGAAATGAAGAATTGAGCAGATTCTGTGAAGTGAAAATTCCCAATTATAGTGTTCCCTTGTATTAATTAAACAGGTGCTAGGTAGTTTCCAGAGTAGCACCTCTGAGACCTCTGTTGTGCAGAATTACTTACAGCTATTAAATGTTATACTCTTCTCAATAAAAGCACTAATACAAATCCTGATTGAGCATCTATGAGGTACAAAGTACAACTCCGCTTGGACACCCTTGAGGAGTCACTGATTAATCCTGAGACACCTCTTCTATTTCACCAATTTTTTGTTCGTTAAGAAAATAGTCTGCCTTAGAAAACTTCTAATTCTTATCATATGGTTTCTGACAAAATTATTTAAAAATCTTAGCTCATTTCACCACACCACCTATTCCATCATTCCCAAAAGAAAAATCTTTTCACTGACCTCACATGCATAAAAGAAGTGATCCATATTTTTAGCCTGGTATTTAAGGTCTCCTAGAAACTGGACCATCTCATCCGTGTCCACGGCTTAAACTAATATAGTCTGTCGCTTTAAAACCTGCAGCTTTTGATAAAATTTCCCTTCTGAGGTCCAGAGTCTAGAAACTAATCAATTTCTTTTCTGTTATCTTACAGATAGATGCCTCAAAATCAGAACTTTTATTTTCAATAAAACTATTCTTCCACTTATATTCTCTGCTTCTTTGAATGGACATCCAGTATCTCAAACCAGAAGCCAAGAAGTTATTCTAGATTCTTTCCTTTTCTCTGTCCTCATATTCAGTCCATCACTGAGTTCTTTGAATTTTTCTACCTAAATATGTGTAGAATCTTTCCCGCATCTCCATTACTAATTCTACTACTCCAGTTTAGGCCCTCATCGTATCTCATCTGAATAATTTATAATAGCTTCACTAATACTGCTTTTTTCAAGCCATGTTCCCTCTTTCTTATCAGACAGTCATGGTGTCATGGGAGCCTGTATACCGTACTGTTATGGGACTTATCTTCCTAATTCATAAATCTGATGACATCACTGCCCTTTTCAAAGTTCTTTAATGGCTCCTTGTCACTATAGAATATTATCTAAATTTCTTTATATGGTTTATAAGACCCTTTTAATCTGGCTTCCTGCCTCTTCCCCTACCAGTCTTAACCTCTTTTCTACATGTACCTAAACACTTTTTTTCCAGTTCTCGGAAAACACTTTCACTCACTCATATTCTCAGGCCTGTTCACATAGGGGTTGTTCTTTGCTTAGAATCCTGGCCCCTTCTTGTCTATCAAACTCTCAAGTCTAATTCAAGTCTAAACTAAAATAATATCTACTACGTAAACTTTTCTTGACTCCAGAGTTTCTGAAATCTCCCCTTTTCCTATACATTGAATATATTTAAAATATAATAATTGTCCTTTCATAATAATATTTTTTCTTTATAGGTCAGTCTCCTGCTAGGTTATGCATCCATGGAAATCAAGTTCTTTGTTTATACAACTTTGCCTCTCTATCACTTTGGATAGTGCCTGACACATACCCAGATACAGTGTTCTTAAAAAATTGATTTAAATGAATAAATGTATGTATAAAAATGTAAATAAGGTTGACTTGAAAAAATAAAGAATTATTTTTACTTCAACACCTTTCCTACACTACCACCTGTTATTCCAATAGCCTGAGTTGCCTTGGAAATTTGGTTTTTGAATCCTGCTTCTCAGTTGAGGCCCTAAAAGGCAGTTTTATAAAATTTCTTGCAGAAAAGGTAGGGGTAAAATGGGGAGAACATATGGAAATGCAAAGATAGGTTTTTCTTGATCATCTCCAAAGTCTCTTTCAGTTCTGTTATATGTATGTTGCCAAGGGCCAAGAAAATGTGTTTTATTGATGAGTTATTTCAGGTCATTTATCAGGTACACCAGTTGACTGGATTTCATAAACACTAGAGGCAAGTAAGAAATGAGTGAGGAAAATGACATTAAGCAAATCTATATCCTCCTGTGATGGTAAGAACCAACCCAGGATTTGTAATGCATCACTTACAAAATGGAAATGCTCTTTTTTTCTGTCTTTACATTGGAGATTTGCCTACTGCAGGGCCTAGTGCAGCACTGAAGATAAGACAGAGCAGAAGGCCCAGGAATAGGGAACGTGCCTTCAGCATCTTGAGGATTCCAAACTCACATGAACAAGATCAAAAATGGAAATATGACGTGAAATAAAATCAAAGAGCAAGTGACCCATAGCCTTTTTTTTTATCAGGCCAGAGTGTCCAGATTACATAAGTTGTTTGTTAATTTATTAATTCAACTTCCTAAATTTTTCTAAGATGTCATGCATAGAACAGATACCATTAGAGTTAAAAGAGAATTTAGCTACCCCATGGTCAGGTGCTTCTCAGATCATGATCCCTGGTGTCCTTGGATTCTAACGTGACAACTCAGGGACCAAACTTGGGAGAGCTAGATCCAGCTCATTCCCTTGCTTCAGCTTCAGCAGCAATCCTCTTGTCTGTGTCATTTGGCAGTCTGCTCCCTACATACTTTAAATACCTGGCTGTGGGAAATGACCCAGTTTTTATTTCCCTTTGTTGACTATTTCAAGTTAAACTCTTCAAGCAGCCAATAACAACAAGAGTCATACCAACAGGTGTTTCATCCTACACTCCTATTTTACATCTCTTTTTTAGCCATTACACCTGGTTGACTTGGAGATCCTCCAGGGAGGATGTCTGTTATCATCATCTCCCCTGAAATCCAGGCCCATAGTTGTTGATCTGCAAATGTTAATGGAAAACTGAAACTGTACTTGTCTCTGTTTGCTTGTGTCAAATCAGATTACATTTAACAGTGTGCAGTTGAAAGAAATGAAGAAATAGTCAATACAAAGACACTTCCTTGACACCATCAAGGAAATAAAATATAAAACATCCCTACCTATATCCTTTATTTAGTCTGATGATTGTCATTGCTTACATGCAAAGTGGCTTTTTAAAACAATCACTAGAGGTTCCTCCTGAGCCCACACCTCAGTTGCTAAAATGTAGATTTGTCTTTATAGGAGGACTGAGTTTGAAGCATGCAAGGTAACAGAGTATACTTGAGGTACTGACACTGAAGAAAGAATGAACAAAAAATAAACAAGTAAGGAGAAGAGAGATAGAAATAGAAGATGAAGTTATCATCATACATATGTATGATGGAGCAGGTACACAGGAAAACAGCTAGGAAGTGTCAAAAGTTCTAGAAAAAAATGAAGAAAAGGGTTTTTCTTAGCTCATTTCTGACTTCTAACTAGGTAAAAGAGTACTAAAGGTAAAATAATAATAATAATAATAAAGTTTAAAGTCTGTGGAGCCATTACTTTATTGAATCTTAGTTTATGAGTCATGATTTATCTAATACATAGAAAGAAACAATTATTGTCATATGCTATAGTTTCAGAAAGGAAGCAAACTCCTAATCACTGACTCTCACCCCACTCAATCAGTTCTTTTGTCAGTAAAGTTACATCAATATGGCTTCTAAGTAAGAAGTAAAAAAGATGCTGGTATAAATGAGGGTTAGACAGTTGTTTTTTGACTCTTGGATAGTAATACCTTTCCTACTGCTGTTATAACAAATTACACAAACCTAGTGGCTTAAAACAACACAAATTTATTGTCATACAGTTCTGGAAATCAGAAGTGTGAAGTAAGTTTTATGAGGCTAAAATCAAAGTGTTGGTAGGGCTTCCTTCCATCCAGAGACTCCAGAGGAGAGTCTGGTTCCAGGTCTTTTCCATCTGCATCCCTTGACTTCTGGAACCTTCCTCTCTCTTCAGAGTGCATCACTTCAACCTCTGCTTCTGTAATCACATCTCTTTTTTCTATATTAGACCCTCTTGCTGCCCTCCATAAGGACCCTTGTGATTGCCTTAGGCCCACCTGGATAATCCAAGATAATCTCCCCACCGCATAGACTTTAATTTAACCACATCTGCAAAGTCCCTTTTTCAGGTAAGGCAATGTATTCACAGGTTTTGAGGATCAGGGTATGGATATCTTTGGGAGGAAGGGATATTAATTTGTCTTGCAAAGACAGATTTGTCAATGGAGACTTTATTCCAGAAGCTACAAACCCAAATGTCCACAGAAGACAGGCAAATATATAACTAAATGAAACAGACCAAGGAATTGTAGAAAGAGAGATAGATTGAAGAGTGAATAGCACTCTAAGGCATTCTAAAATTTAAAAACCATATGTAATTACTGTGTGGGCAAAACAAAAGATGTCTCTGATTCATACCTATTTGCAACCTTTATTTCAAACTAAATATTTGCTCTACTGTCACGGAGGCTTTTTGCATTAAAGGAGATCCTTTCTGTTAAAATTGTCACATACGCTCTGCAGCAAATTACATACTGACACAAATACATAAAAAGATAAAATACAAGAATATGTTAAAAAGAATGAGGTTGAGAGGCCTGCATAAACTGAGAGACCCACGAAGGACTAATGGGAAGAAATAGGCCAGGAAGGAAGCCAACGATGGCAGGAAATATGGGATAAATAAGAAAGATGGTGACCCTGTTCCCAGCAGGCTCAGAAAGTGTTCTCTGGCCTGAAAGCATGTGAGAGCCAGCTAAGTAGTCTGCAAGGATTGGTGGCCCATAAATTTGTGAAAATTGCAACAGTGACTTTCTAGCACAAGTTTCAAGTACACAGGCAAAGAATGTAGCAATGCCGTGTTTCTGCGGGACTTTATTTTAGAGAGTTTCTGCCAGCTCCAGAGATTTAGTGTGTGTTGTGAGTAAGGGAGAGCAGTGTGGAGGCATAACTTTATGAAGATATGTTGAATATTTGTCCATGGTAAGAACTGAATTCATTATCATCTATGGAATTTCAGGTTAGCAGACACTCTGAGGCTTGTGCCACAATCAAAATATACATCAAAGTTTTATAGAGGTTTAGATCAAGGATCATCAAGAAATGTTCCCAGGAGACCCAGCATCTATGCCCATACACAAGCGGTATTTAGTAGATGTGTAACAGGGAGGTAGAAAACAGTGTATAGTCAGTGAGGGAAGACAACTAAGGCAGCTCGTGCATGAGGGGAGCAGTGGAGTTCAATTAAAATTCATATGGGAAGGGGGACATACCTTTTTATGTAAAACAAAGTAAATAAACAAACAAGTACATAGACTTTTGGTTAGCAGAGGGAAGACTCTGTGCTTGTCTAGAAGGGAGATATTAAGGCAAAAAGGTAAGTTTATTTGCACACAAAACAAAATAGAAATATATATGTGTGTGTGAGAGAGAGAGAGAGAGAGAGACAATGAGAGGGGGCAGAGAGGGAAACACAAAGACAGAGGAACTGCTTGACTGAATGATTTGTACTCAGTAAGGGTGAAATTATAAATTAGCTTTCACTGTTGTTCTATGCCGCTGCTTTCCAACAACTTTTGTCAATCATTTTCTTGCCTCTGGATGAACTCTCAAAAATATAAAATAGCTTTCCTGTTATTCTCACGTATAAATGAATACTTTTTTTTTTTTTTTTTAGAATATAAAAGGCCCATTTTAGTTTAGTTTACTATCAAGCTTCATTCTCTGGTATAAGTCGAACCTTTTTCCCTATCATGCTGCATCTTGGGCTGACGCAGGCTTGGGGAACTGCAGCATAGGAGAGGAAGGAGGTCGATCTGTTTCTGAACTTTGCTCTTGTTTTTCTCTACTTCTCCTCAATAGGCTGCCTCTGGCTTTGCCAGGTCTCTAGAGGAGGGTAAGGAGATAAATGAGACAGAAAAGGTTTTACTTGACTGATATGGTTGCCCCTGACATTGGTGGCCACTGAGACCTCCCCCCTTTCTCCCTTCCCTCTCTCTCTTTCTCCCTTGCTCTGTCTCTCATAGACTCTCATGGGGTACTTATGTGGGGTCTTCAGAAACCGCAGATTCTGGCATTTCTCACCTGCTGTTCCCTTGTCAGAGGTGATACTACCTCTGCCACCTCTAGCTGGTTGCTCATGACTCTCCCCTCAGCGCTAGCATTCAGTGATCCACCCCACAGTATTGCTCTTATGGGATTACCACGCCCTCCAGAAGATCCTTTAGGAAAGGATCTTTCTAGATGGCCCAAGTCCAGATCCCACATCAATGTACATCTGCTCTACATCTAGAAGAGCAGATCATTTTGAATGCAGTTGTGTGTCTTTGCTCTCTTGCCACAAATGATTCCCCTTAAGCTCTTTTTTCTTTATAATTTTTAGATGTAAATCAAGTTCTAAGTCTCAGCAGGCACAAGTCAAGCTCTCCACGCAGTTTTCCTCAAGAGTGCATCCCTGAGGAGACATGAGGTCAGAATTAAATACCTATCTGCTCCTCTCTTCTATACCCTCCTTTAGTTACCCACAATCTTAGCATCTCCTGTGCATGTGGCCTGGCAATTACCATTCTCAGCCTTTGGAATTCCTTCTAAAACTTTAGATAGAAGAAAAAAACTACAGCTAATATCCTGTTACATAGATAGATGATACATAGATAGATAGATAATAGATAGATAGAGATAGACAGACAACATAGATACATACATACGTAAATATATAGATACATAGATAGAGATCTCTACCTCTCAATTTCTATATATATCCAGGCAGTGGCTAGCTGAGAAAGAAGGAATTGGAACCCTTATTATAAAGAATTCAAGGAAGAAAGGTGAAAGTAGGGCAGTAATTCTCTGCAATAGCACAATAGGCATATGCTAAGAAGGGAAGTAATTAATAATAGTGAGGAGACAAACTTTTACAACAATAATGACTGGTAGAATCTTTTTTCAGTAGTTTCTGAATCTAGGCAGAAATACTCTCACTATTCCCAATTCTTCAGGACGATTCTGTCACCATAATAGCATTGAAGTAGTAGTGTAGCACTTCTTTACATAACAAGGAAAGATGTTTTCATTTCCATTTAAAAGAGAAGGGAGTAGACAGAATTGGAGCAGGCAGCATCCATCAGTAATAAAGTGATGGTGAGAAGTTCTCTATGACCAGCTCAAAGCAGAAAGTCACAAGCAACTAATAAGAGTTAGCCCTTCTTGGGAACCTGCAGAAATATTGAGTCTTGCCCTTCTCCTGGTTATTTAAGTTAGAAGATTTAATTATTTTATGTGATTGTCAAACAAGACAGTGCTTTCAGAAGACTGGAAAGCTTGGAGGTATTCAGGATATATATGACTAATGTAGTACTTCCTGTTTCTTAAACCTTCTCATGTAAATTTGAGGTAAGCGTGTTTGATCAAACTGCAAAATCTTCTGTAATCATTCAATAATGGTAACACAGAAACATTCCAAGGGCTTGATTAAGCCAAATATGAACAGAGGATTAAAAGCATCTGCTAAGATAATTCTTGCATATGTCACTGACAGTGGGAGCGTTTTGAGAATTAGGGGCAAGTGTCCCTCCTAACTCTTTGGAGCCTCTATAATTTTAGTGTTTTATTTCTCAACCTTTCACTTCCACTGTCCTCAAGTTCCCTTTTCAGGTCCTGTGCGTCCAGTCTCACTTTGATGATGAAAAAGGAATAATGATCAGACACAAGCAAAGGACAGGAAAAACACTGGTTTTCCCAGGACTCCAGACGTCTCTCGCAGAAGCCTTGCTATGAGCGATAGGGCAGTGTGCTGAGCCTAGTTTGGTTCTTACAATGTCCAACGTTGCCACAGCAATGCCAGCTGTGCTATGCTGAGCTGCAGGGTTCTATCCCTGTAGGACAAAGTTTTATGCTGCCGACGTTCCAGGGCTCACACCACCCAGGCTCACCCAAGGTTGATTTGTAAACCAGAAAATTAATTTGCTAATTTACAGCGGTTCAGATTCAGCTATTATGTATTTCAATCATGCTATATGTCAAACACTGAGCTTGAGGCCTTCTCACCCATGATCTCATTTAATCCTTTGTCAATGGTCTGTGGGTGTTCCCAGGGGGAAGCCTATTTAGGAAAATGAATAAGGTTTAAAGAGTTTCTCGGAAATACTGAATCAAGACAGAATTAAATGATCTGTGGAAATAATCTTGAAATAGAAAGATGCTCTTAAATTTACTTACGTATATCTGCTTTGAAACCAATCTCAGCAAGGAAACCCAAGCTCTTCCCTACTGGCAGTGCTGGACCCTTACTGACCAAAATTCATTTTATGCTGACTCATCCTTCTACATCCGCAGAAGGAATTGAGGCACAGTATGCTTTCTTTAAAACAGACTGTCTCTCATCTCCTAAACAGAGGGAGATTTATCAAATCTGATTTATCTCTATTTCCACAATAGCAGACTCAGCAATTTGCCTCCAGAGTAACTCGCTGGAGTCTTTCTACACGATGCTGAGAGTAATCTGTGTCTTCCCGTGGCTCTCGGGATGGCATGAAGGTGTGGAAGGGAGAAGAGCATAGATGGAAGAAATGTAAACTTTTAAAGCTAAAACCACATACAAGAACTGTTTCATGTGTTTAAGTTTGACATTTTTAATTAACCTATTTAAGTATTTACGTTGTGTCATGCACTTGGTGTACAGAGATGAATAAGTCACTCTTCTCTCAAAGAACTCATTGTCCAAGTATATAAGAAAATAATTTTGATGTTGTGAACTAAAGGTTAATTGAAGCATAAGCACGGAACCACTAGAGAATTGAGTTTTGGGAAATTGTGTCTCTAAATCGTCAGGGAAGATCTCCCAGCTAAGACATCTGAGCACTTTTAAATTAAGAACAGAAATTCACTGGACAGAAATAAAAAAGAGGAGGAAGTGGAGGAGGGAGTGAAGATGGATGTTTTGAGGAGGGCATTCTAAGTAGAAGGAACAGAGGCAAAAGACAGCATAGGAGTTTTAAGAAAGTACTAGATTCCTGGTATGCCTACAGCAATTCAGAGAAGTAGAAATGAGGTGGCTGAGAGTCAGGAGAGTCAAAATTAACATTGACTCTTATTATTAAGATTAGAAGTGTGGATTGCATTCAGTAGCTCATAGACACAGAATTTAAGCAATGGAATATCATGGACATATTTGTGTTTTTGAAAGATAGGTTCGATAGTATTATGATTTGTGGAAGTTATTTTGTTTTGTAATTGTTAAGAAAATTAACATATAAATGATAAAATTAGGAAAATATTTTCTCTCAATATATTTAAATATTATTTTGAAAAATTTGTAAATAGTTATTTTACAATGTACTGTCTGTCTTCCCTTCCTTTAGTCTTTTCTGATATACCAACAACTTTTTGGTATACAGCTCTGGTGTAGTGGGAAGAGGGCTAAACCTAGAGTTAGAAAACTTGGCTTTGAGTCCCTTCTCATCTTTTTTTAGCTGTGTAACCTTGTATGAGTCACTTAACTTCTCTGAGATTCAATTTCCTCATTAATGAAATGGGAATATTGATATTCACCTTCTGTTTGTTGTAATAATTAAACTAAGGTACAAGTAAAATAGCCCTAAAAAGTCACCCAGGACTCACCCCCAGGGATTTCAATTCATGAAATCTAGGATGCAGTGAGGTGGTATTTAATAGACCCTGATGATCTTGAACTGGCCAACTGAGATCTCACTATCCTTTCTGGATAAGAACATTGAGGCTCTGAGAGTGGAGATTAGTGATGGAGCTAGAACTAAATTCTGGATGCCTAGATGTCTTCAAGATGGCTTCATAAACAGCAAGCCAAAACCACCTTCAAAACTGAAACATATCAAAGTGTGTTCATATGTGTGAAAAGAGATTTTGATTCCTTGATCTAAATGTGCTGGTTTGCTGTTTAAATAATATAAAATTTGATGCTTAGTAAAGGATAACATATTTCAACTTCTCTTCTTAATGAAAAAAATTAGAACTCTTCCTTACATATCACAAAGTACACCATAAACTGATAACCACTTCTGGTGCCACCTACTGATTAAAGATTGATTTGCTGGGAATGAAAGGAAAATCTTCATTGAATGATAATCCCACTAAAGGGAATATGTGCATTCCTGCCTTAACCATATGTACTTTGTGACTGAGCTCTCATTAGCAAGACTCTAGATAAATCTGTCAAATATAAGCTGAAACGAAAAGAGAAAAACTTTTCAAAAAAGTGACCAGAGCTTCGTTTATTAAAAATAGACTTTATGTTTTTAAATTAAGATTCCAAGACTAAATTGAATAGAAGAAATTAATTTACATAAACCATTCAGGTAGAAGAGGGGAAATTTCTTTGTTAGAACTATAATAAAAAATTAGAATAAAAAGTCCAATTTCAGAGAAAATGGTGAGCTACATTATCAAGCTGATCCTCTTGCTGAAGAAAAACTGAAATTACTGGGTAAAAGTACTTTTAAAAACTCCTCAAGAGTATAGAAGAGTTTAAAAGATTGTAAGATATTAACAGTTCACATTCTAAAGAAAGCATGAAATCCTAAGCATTAAATGGAGCATTCAAGCTACTTTTGTTCCTATGGCATTTTTCAAACCTGGCAAATTAAACTCCAGATTCGACAACGTCATACAGCAAAAAAAATCAAACCTGGAGCTTTCCCATGATAGAAAGATAAGAAGGGGACCCTCTTCACAGTAAGATAGAATGTTAGGGGACTAACCTCTCAGGCAAAGATGAACCAGAATTAAATATGTGCTCATCTATTTCTCCTCACCCAAATATGTGAGCCAACTACTACTCATACTCATCTCCAAATGGAATTGTAAGAGAAGTTGCACTGTGAAGAAGGGGAAGGAGGTAAAAAAACAAAGTTGGAGAAGAAAAAAACATAAATCAATTTTCAGGCAGATTTGCATCTACAAACCACACAACATGGTTATGAAAAAAAAGAAAAAACTCTCAAAAAGTGATCCCAGAGTAGAATTTTCCCAAGGATCTGCCAGAAGTAAAAACAAATTATCTCTGAAAAAATAAGTCTTCATACTAAGCCATCAAGTATATATTAAAAATAAATATTTTTAAGGACAAAGGGTAAATGGAAGAATGGATTATAATGAGCATGAAGAAACTTAAGCAATGTCTATTATCTTGATTGTAATGACGGCTTTATGAGTGTGTACATGGGTCAAAATTCATCGATCGTGTATTTTAACCTATGAATTATAACTCAATATAAACTATAACTCAATAACGATGTTAAAAAACAGCAATAAACAAAAACAGACATGGAAGATAAAGGGGTTGGGGAAGAAAAGTGATGGAATTATCTGGTACACTAAGTTACCATATTTCTGAAAAGTTGTGATTTTTGTTTTTGTTTTTGTTTTTGTTTTTGAAGTATAAATGAAAATCTTCCAGGCATTTCACAGACGGTTATTTTCTGAAGATTGAATTGAATGACATTTCAGTTCCTGTCACTTCTGTGATTTGGAATCTATGGGCTTTACCATCACAGAGGTTGACACAGTCCAGATTCTGTATATTGAATAAGAGATTTCCCACAAATAATCATTTTTTAAAATATCAGCTACTGTAAAATTCCACTATATCTCCTGTTTTCATAATTTTGCATGACTTTCCAGTTCTATTTTGAAGCAAAGACAATGACTTAGTTGTTCTAAACTTCACAGTCAATTACTTTAGTGACTTTAGCTTTTTTTTTTTTTAATACTGCTTTTATAAAACAAGGAAAAAACAAACGTGATGTTCGTTAATTCAGTGGATCAATAAACCGGAAAGGCCACTTGTATATTCAAGTACAATTAACCTATTTGTTTTCTCTTTTCAATTACAAGAATGTTTTAATGCAGAAAAAGCATCATGTGAAATAGCTCTAGTGCTTCTTCTAAGTTTGTACATTCTAGTAAAACAATACTTATAATTCGATATCTTAAACATTAAATTTAGTAGCTATAATTTATTAAATGATGTTCTTTTGTTCATATAATCAACATTTAAAATATAGTCAGCATCTGTTAACATTTGTAGTATTGTAATATAGAAGTAATGTGTTACATTATAAATTTTTTAAAAGATCATATCACATTGTTCTTTAAAACAACTATGTATGCACAGATTATATAGTTCATGTCTCTTCACAAGGCAAAATAATGTAAAAAAATATACTGTAAATTTAAATGCAAAAATATAATTTCAATGCTGTATTCTTTCTTTCATCACCTTTTGGAAGTCCAAATAAATATGTTAGAACTTCTTACTCTGTCTTCCATGCCTCTTAAACTCTCTTCCATATTCTCTATCTTTCTGTTTCTATGTGTTACATTTCCAGTAATTTTTCCTCACCTATCTTCCAGTTTACAAATTCTGTTTCAGATTTTATCTAATCTATTATTATATTTATTCTTCGAGTTTTCATTTTGGTTAATTTTTTAATTTACAGAATTTTTCATTGGTTGTTTGAAATCAGTTAGATCACTTTTTCTTTCTGTTTCACTGTAGGTATTTTCAAACCTTCCTTTTATTTATGTAGGCATAGGAAAATTGGTGTTTTTGTAATAAATGTCTACTAATTTTACATTTAAATGTTTGTAGATGCATATATTTTTGTTATTTCTGTTGGTGCTCACTCAGAGTTCCTCATTTTCTTTATGCTTGGCTATCTTTGTCTAGAACTGCTCAATGTCCTTGAAAACATATGCATAAGAATAATTTGAAGCCCAGAATAAAGGTGTATTGACACATAAAAGTTTTGTAGTTGTGTCTGCATCTAGAAACACTACCTGTTTAAGCTGCTTGGAAAATGTAATATGCAGCTTGAAGATTTCTGAACTAATCAGGCAATGCGAATCTGGCCAGAAAAGGCAGCTCTGTGGCCACAACTTTTTAGAAATACCCTCGTTCCCTGCCCCGGTTCCGTTAAATTAAAAGGCAACCTTAGACTTTGGAGTTTGAGAGAAGCTAGTTTATTATCAGGTCACTCTTATTCTGTGTGAATAGCTGATGTGGGCCAGTGTGATGTAGGGGGAGTTTTCTAGTAGATTCCATATCTAGGTTCCGGAATTAGATTTTTTTTCTCTTCACTCTTTGGTACTTCTATCTCAAAATTCAATTTGGTAAATCCCCCCAGGCAAGAGTGTCTTTGAGTCAGTTTATTTTCCTGGGTTTTCACTATTTCTTCCATTTTAACCAGGTAATTCTTTATTATTTTCACAGCATTTTTATGATTTTAATTATATATTTTTAAAAATTTTCTCCAGCAATATTTCTTTCTGGTGTTTAAGTATGTGACATACGTATATGGTGGTAGAATGGAGGGCACTAGGCTGAAAACCTGGCCTATCACTATAGGAAATTGAAGCTGAAAATTGTTTAAACAATGTTTAAAATGTTAAAACACACACAAAATTTATATTGGTTGGATTATTTTCAGTATAGATCAAATCACCTTTGTGGTTTATCTGATTCATCATAAAGAGTCTTTAGTGAACACTAAAATAACCATTTGTAATGTTTTTGTTTTGTTTTGTTTTGTTTTTTCTGGTCAAATGTACAACATTCGACCATTTACAAACTGATAGTAAAACTGCAGAAAAGAAACAGCCAAGCAAATTAATTCTCTTTGTAAGGTCATCTACAACTACCGTCCCCATAGCAACAAAGGTACTTCTCTGGATTTTTTCCTTTACACTTTATATTTTGTCTAGTCATGAATTTTCAAAGCAATACCCTCAGCATTTATTTCGCTTAAATTAATTGTTTCATTGTTAAACCAACTTTCACTTTCTGTCCTTTTGGAGAAATTTTAAACACAACGATGAATAGAAAAATGAAACATTGTTGTAGATTAGTTATTTACAAGAAAAGAAAATAGACTGCTTCTGAAATGTCAACAATACAGTGTACAAATAAGTATGTTTCTAAATTTAACTGTTAGCTCTTATAAAATTATGGTAAATCACAAATAGTAACAACAATGTGATTTTTTCTTTATCCTTCTTGAATCAAACCAAAGACTTAAACTTGAAACTAAATCAGTCTCATCTGGCTAATAGTCACTTTATAACAAATATTGACAAAGAGTAGAATTGAGTATTTTGAAATGCTCACATATACATACAAATACAGAGATGGTTGGTTATAACTAGATCAATGAGTCATATCACCTCAAATCACAATAAATTTCTTGTTTTCCCTTCTTACTGGTCTCTACTATTCTCTTTTTTAAACCTATGACTATGAAAAATAATAAAGGGATAACTTAAATCTTCAAATAATTCTCTTTCTTGTTCCCTTGTGACTATATATTTTAATTTACCCCCGATTTCTCCAAATGAACATAAGAAGGCTCATACCAATATGAAGTATTCTATATCTATCTATCTATATCTATATCTATATCTATATCTATATCTATATCTATATCTATATCTATATCTGTCTATGTCTATATCTATATCTAATCATCCCCCTATAAAACTCCAAACATATTATTCATTATTGAAGGATGTAGAATATCCCATTAGAGATTGAGAAAAACACCTAGAACTCACTAATGTACACATTGTCAAAAGCTGGATGGATTGGCTTTAAATCCTAATTAATTGTGGGTCTTTGAGCAAGTAATTAAAACTCTATGCTTCAGACAAAGTTTTGTCAGGAAAGCAGAAACTGACTGAGGTATTAGAAATAGAAAGAGATGTAATACAGAGAATGGATAGTTATAAAACCATTGGAGTGACTGGAGAAGCAAGGGTCAGGGAAATCATTGCCAGTGTTCAAAAAAATCAAGAAGAATAGGAATCACAGGAACCTGCTTCAGCTGATTCACAGGCTGTCACAAGGAGTTCGCACCTCACATCTATCACCTCTAAAGTCCATGTGTCTGTGACACTGTGTTAATGGCTTCTTCTCTTTTTGCAAGTGCCCTTGATGGCAGTACAACACAGTGCCTTGCTGGTAAAAATTCTGGGAAATATAGTCCCCTGGCTTTCAACCCCTGCAATACAAGGAGAAGAAGGGGGGGAAACATTGCTAAATAGCCAACAGAAAACCTAGCACATTCTACACATTCAGGGTCTTCAAATGTAAAAGTACTGCCAAGAGCAAATCAAGACTATGGATAGAGCACTTGCTCCAATATTCTCTTCTCCAGCAAATTTTATAAAGTGAGAGAAAAGATACATATTTGTAAATAATGTACACATATTTATTTAGCTATGTCTATAGATGCGTAAATATGTTTATATATGAATAATATTAATAGGTACAGATATATTATAGATAAAGCATAACAGGACAGGAACATAGAAATTGTGAAGAATCTTTGAAAGGTAGAAAGCATATGGGATCAAAGCGGTAACAGCTGTGACAAATACAACTCAAACAAATTCAGGACAATATCATTGTAAAGAATCTAAGTTGGAGAAAATAGCAGGAAAATGTTCCAAAAAAATTGTTAGGGTAAATTAGTTACAGAACTGAATTTGGAAAATAAAACCAGGCCCCTTCACCCTTTCAATGTGCAGCAGACTCAAATTTTTGACATGTTTTATTCATTTTTAATTATGGCATGGGGTTATTTCATTATTGCTTTTAAAATAATTTTTTGTGTAAGTTAATTAATTTTGAAACTAAATATTTTTTGCATTGCTGTCAAAGGTCTTTTTTTAAATTTTATTTTAGTATTAATTTCAAGTACACAGTACATTGGTTAGCCATTTACATAATTTATAAATGATCCCCCTAATTGTTTTTTCTCTCCTCTAGCTCTCTACCTAACCAATGTATTATTAAGGCTAACTGCATTCCCTGTGCCGAAAACCCCATCCCTATAACCATCTACCAATTACTAATTTGTACTTCTTTAACCCTTCACCCCTTTCTCTAAGCATGCCAAATCTCTCCTCTCTGGCCATCACCAGATTGTCTTCTATATTTGCATGTCTGTTTTTGATTAGTTTGTTCTGTTTTTCCTTAGGTTCCACACATAAGTAAAATCATATGGTATTTATTTTTCTCTACCTGACTTATTTCACTCAGCATCATAACTTCTAGGTCCATCCATGTCATTGAGTTGTAGAATTTCATTTTTTTAATGACTGAGTAGTATTCCATTGTATATATGAACCATAACTTCTTTTCCAATTATCTGTTGATGGGTATTTAGGTTGCTTCCATATCTTGGCTATTGTGAACAGAGCTACAATGAATATGGGATAGCGTAAATCTTTATGAATTATTGTTTTGGTTCTCTTTGGATAAATTAGAATTTTTCTGATTTTTAAAAATACATCACGTTGCTTTTGATAGTGAATATGCAAATGAAGGATGTTTGGGGGTATTATTGGTTGAATTAAACAAAAACATGTTTTACCTGTTATAAATACTTATTTGGAGGAAAGGTTAACAATTTTACTGAAAGGGGATATATATGTATATTTATGTGTGTGTGTGTGTATGTGTGTGTGCATGTGTGTGTGTGTGTATAACATGTATATGATACATTTATGTGATTTTAAAAGTAAGCATTCTAATGATAGTTTATAAGAATAAAGTCAGAATAAACTCTTAAAAGTTAAGATTATATAAGAAAAATACATATACATTTTGAATTTGATTGGCTAAACATTATTTTATTTAAAGATTATCTACTGTAATGGTTGCTTATTATGTGCTTAAATTGAGCTATAAAGGGGAGAAAGAAAAAGGGACAAGGCCTTAAACCAAAGGCATAGTCAAAAGAGCAAAAGCTCTGTTTCCTGGAATTATGTGTGTTAAGCCAGGTTCTTCTAGAAGCAGTTGCCAAGACAGAATTAAACATGAAATCCTTTTTATTAGGAGAAATTCCTGTTAAAGAAAAATAGAATGGAGCCAAAGAGGTTAGGAGAGGCATCAAACCACAGTGCAAGTCTGGCCCCAAGTAAAAGAGAGAGAGAGGAAAATTACCCTACGTCTAAGAAATCTGTGAAGCCACTGGGGAGAACCAAGTTAAAATCCAGCCAATGGGGAGGCCTTTACCTCCTAGGAATATGCTTGTTTTCATATCACTACCTAGATCAGTGGTTGGCTGGGAGTTGCCCATGAAAAGCAAGGCTAAGTGCTATGATGGACTCAGAAGCAGTATCTGGTCACTAGTCAGTTAGGCTCCCAGTAGTTGGAGGTCAACCACATGAATCCCCAATGTCTGCCACATAGAGAAAAAAAATAGTCTAAAACCTTCAGAATTCTCTCCTAGATAACCTTCCCTCTGAGGGACTCCCTGGACTCTTTCTTCACATAGTGGAATACCCTGAAGGCCAGAGATGATGCTGAGACAGACTTCAACTTAATACTGGAGAATGTACCCCCCTTAAGTAATCTTTAGAGCTTAGCTCTTGGTTTATATAAATATTTCTACCATGTCTCAAAGAAGTTGTATAAGACAAATTAGACGCTGACCCCAAGAACCCTTTTCCTCTTTCCCAAAAAAGTGCATGTTTGTGGGTGCTATGGATTGAATTATGTCCCTCAAAAAAAGATATATTGGAGTTCTAAGGCCCTGTAACTCAGAATGTGACATTATTTGTAAATAGGGTCTTTACAGAGGAAATCAAGTTACGATGAGGACCTAACACAATATGACTATAGTCTTTATAAAAAGGAGAAATTTAGACACAGGTGCAGATATGCACAGGGGAAAAATGATGTGAAGATACATAAGGAGAATGCTATGTGAATGTAGAGGATCAGAGTGATGCATCTACAAGCCGAGTAATCGTAAGGATAGCTAGCAAACCATCAGCATCCAGGGAAGAGGCATGGATTAGATTCTTCCTCATAGCCCTCAGAAGGAATGAACCAATAACTTGCGATTGGACTTCTAGCCTCCAGAACTATAAGATAATTTCTGTTATTTTAAGCTTGTGGTACTTTGTTATGGCAGCCCCAGGGAACTAATACAGGGAGCTACTCTGGTTAGAGATAGAATGGAAGTAATAAAATGCCTTAAGTAAATTCACAGAGTGTTAGTGCAGAAAGCAGCCTCAGAACAATGTTGCCCAAAGCTTAGTTCATATGCCATTAAGGTGCTAAAAGATTCTCTCTGCATCAGCAGCAAACTGACTAAAAATGCTAGTCCTTACTCTAGTACTAGCATATCCATATATCTACTAATAACAAATTACCTTTAGTAAATCTCAGTTTGTAAATTTATAAACTAAATTTAGAGCATCATCAGCATTTACTGAGCCCTCTCCTGAACAATCAATCTGCTACCTGCTTGGTAAGTTTGTCCATGCAGATTTTGAAATTCCCAAAATTTTAGAGAGAGCTCATTATAAATCATACTGTACTCATGAGTAGTTGGAGATTAATTGTTGCTCTTTTTAAATTAGTGAATAGATTTGGAGAATAACTGTTACACGTTTTTTTAAAATTATTGATTACTTGTTCTTTAATGGTTAGATTTGCTCTCTAATTCTTCTTATATTTACTAAGTTCTTTTTTCCTCCGCAGATTGGTTGCAAGGAGGATAACTGGTTCATGGGACCTTGTTTCTTATCAAAACGGTCCATTACTTCAAAAATTTGGTAACTGATACCATAACCCCACTCCCATCCCTCCTCTAACTCTTTCCTTTTTATTAATGAGGAAAGTGAAGACCAGTGCTTATTTTTGACATGTGAATAGGTAGTGGACTCATTTTACTAACAAACTATTTTTCTTGTTTTAAATAAACATTTATCGAGTGCTTCCAAAATCCCAGGCTGTGTTGAGATATTTTTAATACACAGTTTTATTTAATCTACCAAAAATGAAATAGATATTATTATTATCTCATTTTCACAGATAAAAAACCTGAGATTCAGAAACATTAAGCATTACCTGATGTCACATTGTTAAAAATGACAGAGTCGAGATTTGACCGTTAACGGTTTTCAAAGCTCATGTTCTTATTCATCATGCCGATGATTCTTAAACTGGATGTCTGTGACAAGTTGAATGTTTGGTCCTTCCAAATTCATATATTGAAATATTAGCCCCAAAGGTGATAAAATAAATAAAGTGATATCTTGGGAAGGTGCTTAAGTCATGAGGGTAGAACCCTGATAAATGGGATAACATCCTTATAAAAGAGACTCCAGAGAGATCCCTACCCCATCTGCCATGTGAGGATACAATAAGAAGACTACAGTCTGGAAGACAGCACTCACCGAGCATGCCAGTACCCTGATCTCAGACTCCCAGCCTCCAGAACTATGAGGAATAAATTACTGTTGTGTATAAACCACTCATCTGTGGTATTCTGTTATAGTCACCTGAAAGGACTAAGACAGCAGCTATGGATCTCCAGGGTGATCTCCAGGATCTGCAAGTTAGACATATTCTTTCTTTTATTCTGATAAAGGCAAATCCTGAAAATTAGCTGACGAGCATTTTCCAGCTGACTGACACATGATCCCAGGGCCCATATTTGCATTAGTATTTACAAGTAAGCACATGAAGGCCAGATGAGGTTGGAACTTGTTGGTGGATGAAGAGTTCCCAACAGTTTGCAGAGAAAACTGGACGACCTGAGTCATCCATGACAAGTGCTGGTGGAGGCATGCCAATTGTGAAGAAACTGTACAGTAGCTGTGCATCATGAAAGTTACCTTCAAACTCTAAAAATCTAATTCTGATAGATTGCCATGCCACTCTGGGTCCAGACAGGAAACAGATGGCACAATCAAGGGGCTAATGGAGGAGAATTTAATGAAGAGACTATTTACAAAGGTGTGGGCAAGGTTAAGGGAAATTCAGGAGAAATGGAATAGTGTAGTGTCCTGGGATGAGTAATGATGAGAAACTGAGGGTTTGGGAGAGTAGCTATTACTGCAACTGGAGAGAAATCAGGCATCATGACCTTTAGAAGAGGGATACAAACAAGATTTCAGGACACAATAGAGACGGTGCCAGAAGAATTAATACTTTGTCGTCACTCTTATTCTTGTGTATCACCAATCTCCTACTGGTATTCCCCACTCCCTGAACCCATCCAGAAGCCAAAACAGAAGCCACCCTTGATGTGTTTCATACAGGTCAGCCTCCCTGGGCACAAATCAGGGTAGGAAATGCTGACAAATGGAGCTGGTTGGGCAAATAAAGATGTTAAGATATTCAGCCTTGTTATATTATCCAGTGATGTACTGCCTTGTCCTGATAATAACATTTAAATTGATGTTTTATTTTCTGGAAAGTATAAATATTTATTAATCTTCATTTTTTAGCAAGAACAAGATTCTAGGCACATCTTTCTTTCCCCAATCATAAGGAGGTATGAAATGACCACAGTTTCTTATTTAAACAAATAGTTTAATATTTTATGTCTCATTTAAATTAACAAACAACATTCTCATTCACTTGCATTTCAATTTTTTGAGTGAAAAATTAAGACATTAAGTTAAAGTTAGGAAGTAGGCACTAGCAAATAAAAACATATATTTCTGGTTAATTGTTTTAAAATAAAAGGCTAAAAATTTCTGTTGGATGACAAATAATTTGGGGAAAACCTCAGTTTTTTAATAAAAATTAAGTTTTTCAAACACAAAGAAAGTCATACCTAAAAATAATTCTTGAGTATAAGACCTACTGGTTTTGATCAACACAAGATTTGTCATGAGCTAAATCTTGTGATCAACACAAGATTTGTCATGAGCTAAAACAAGACATAATTGATAGAAAATTTAATACAATCTTATGCCAAAGGAAGATTAAGGAACTTCAGATCAAGGGAACTAATAATTCTGTGAGGCTTTGCACAGATTAAACAACACCTGCAATGTTGAAGCCATTTAAAGAAATACTGGCAAAATGATAACTAGCTGATAAAGGGCCTCAAAACTAGGTTATAAAAACAATTTAGAGTGATAGAGATATAAATTACAACATAGGGAATATAGTCTAAAATATTAAAATAACTACATACAGCATCCATCAGATCGGTCCTAGACTTATCAGGATGATCACTTCGTATATAAATGTCTAATCACTATATTGTATACCTGAAACTAATATAATATTGTATGATGACTGTAATGGACAAACAAATTAAAAAATGAAAATAAATAAAAATAATTGAGAGACATTATGGATAGAAAGCCTAGAAAGATTTAATATGGCAAACATCTGAAAATTTATGGAAGAGGGATTAGGTTGATTCCATGTGGCTCCAAATGGCAAAACTAGGAGCAAAAGAGGTAAAGGACTGGGAAAAAGATCTGGACTCAAGATAAAGAAGAATGCTCATGAGAAACTGGAGGTATCCATGGGTAGAAAGCCTCCTCTCTTGAAGCAGAAGGCTGAAGAAGAGATTAGATTGCAATGAAGATATGGTTGGATTGAAACACATCTCTGAATTTCTGTGATCTGTGATTGGATGATAAAAATGCATTTGCAAACTGATACCAGATTGAAATGGCTATCATGGGGTTAAGAAGAAAGTAAAGCGTTTTAGATTTAAAGGAAGAAGAAGAAAGGAAGAGAGAACACTAGCCGCGAGTGTATCTGGTGGTCCACGAAAAAGAGAAAAAACTGGGGAAAGGACGGCTAAGGCCGTAGAGCGAATGGAACCAGATGTTCTAAAGAACAGGAAGCATTGAGAGGAAGATGTATATTGTGCTTTTCGGAGGTTATTTTTTTAAAGATGGACTCAAAACAATGATTGATAGCGTTCACTGACTTTCTTACCTTTTATATTTTCTGATATCAGATAAGCTTCATAGAGAATGTGATGTTTTTCCTACATTTTTGATGCCAGCATACTTGAAATAGCACTCAGAAGTAGAGAGAAAGCAGGAATAAATGCTTTTGTCACTGTCTCGGAAACATTGCTTGAGAGTACATGAAAATTGTCAAAGGCCTAACTGTAGAAGTTAGAAAGTATGATTTTAAGTGAAACATTTTAGTTGTTCAATATTTATATCTCCCCAGATGTATAAAAGCTGTTATAGTGTAAAACTTAATGAATAAATAGAACATTGCTTTTCCTCAGCATTTTATTGTTGTGTGTGCCACTTAAATTACGATGAGTTCAGAAGTCATTGATCAACAGTGAATTATTTTGTTATTCATATGGCGGCCAATATTGATTTAGAATCAAACACCAATTATAACTTTCAAGAAAAATAAACAGCATTGAACTTGATTAAAATTAGGCCTGAGAGTAGGAATTTTTTAGCGTATTTTCAAATAATGGGTTTAAAGTTCGTTCTTCATTGTGCTTTGATCTTCAAAAACATGACTTTGAACATGTTGGCATCTCTTCCCTGACCCTCTAAATGAAAATATCCTCAACCAGAAAATTAAAGGATAAACGAGCAGACAGGTCTCTGGGGTTCTGTAATAAGATTCTTTATACATCCTAGGAATCCTATAAAGAAATGAATAGGATAAAGAAGGCACAAAACCCCAAAAGTCAACTGAAAATTGCTATTTGTTCTCATATCGTAAGAATTCAGTTAGCCCAACCCAAGAAGGAAAAAAAAACCCTCCAAGAGTTAAAGAACAACTGAGGCCAGTGAGGTCAAGTAACTTGAAAGAAATGCATCAGTAAATTGAAACCATCATTGTAACCATGTGCAAAGGTGAATTAGATGTGATCCCCCCCTTGAAGGGCCTCGAGGGCAGAAGAATAACATGAATTCTCATACAAGGATTACAGGAGAGGTAGGCACAATGTGCATGAAAATCAGCAAAATGAGAGACGTTCATTAAAAGAGAATCAAGAAATCTGAGCCTTGAATAACGGGCAGAATTACATGTGATGGAAATAGTGCAGAGAGGCAGAAGAGATTGCAAAAGTAAAGATATAGCAACTTGAAATGCGTGGTAGGCCAGCCACTTGCTCAGCATCCCTTGAATTCTCCTGGTCCCTCCGCCATACATACCTCATCATCTAATATTCCTGCGTGAATATTCTAATAACATTGACTGAATTTGAATACATTTGTTTCCAAAGAGCACACCGGAAAGTTCCTGAGCCCAGCTGGTTTAATAGAAACCTGCTTCTTCCACTGAATGTTTAAGGTCATGAGGAGGTAGAAGGGGACTAAGGTCTGAGTTGCCACAGAGGCTATTTATGTATGTCGAAGGAATCAAAGCACAGAAGGAAGAGCCACACCCCTGATGGGAATGTAGCCTGAGCAAATAATTAAACAAGCCAAAATGACTCTAAATAGGAGAATTCAGAGTGGCAGAATAAGAGCTTCACGAAAACAATAAAAAAATATACAAATACTTCATCTGCATCTTTCCATCTTTCCAAACTCCTCAAGCTCTAGCCAATTACACCTGAATTCACTCAAGCAGGATATGCAAAGCCTTGGCAATCAATCAAAGGGGTTTGCTGTGAAGTCTCTGGCCTGCAGGGCCAGCCTACCTCAAATCAGAATCTTTTGTTCTTTCAAACTCAGTAAACTCCCAAGACCAGCTGCAGTTTGGAAATACAACTTTTTATAGCTTAAACCTTAACTCTAACCCAAAGGCTAATATGCATGTGGTTGTAATTTATTCTTTATTAGAATCTTCAAATACATTCTCATTTTGGAAGACTACTGACCTACCTACTGATCCAGCTCCAGAAAGACATGGACTTGAAAATGTTTTTCCCACGGAGATGGTAATTATTAGTCAGAGTAAGTCACATATATCACTAGGATCCCAATAGATTTCACCAAGCTGTTGGGACATAGCTGCCCATTGGTATGTGAGTGACCAGCAACCACGATTAAATTTTGAGTGCATACAATGTTCCAGGTAATGTACTAAATGATTTACATGTATTGTGTTATTTAATCCTCCCAACACCCTTATGAGATCTTGATGATATTCTACAGATGAAAAACTGACACTTGGAAAGATTAAGCAACCTGTAATGTCACATAGTTGCTTTAAACTGGAAAATATATTCTAATAGGGGAAGATAGACAACTAATGTACAAGTAAACATGAAATATTTCACATAGTAATTGATGCTAAGGATAAAAATAAAGTGGAAAAAGAGGGATAGGGATAGAGAAATGTCTATTTTTTATAGAGTCATCAGTGTTAAGATAAGATATAAGTAAAAGGGCAAGACTTGCAGACATCTAGGGAAATGTCACTAGAAAAAGGAAAGGCAAATGCAAAGACCCTAAGGGGACAAAAATGACTGATGTGTTGTGACTGAGCAAAGAAGCCCACGTAGCTAGAGCAGAGTGAGCAAGAGACAAAGGCTAGGAGAAGAGCTTCGAGTTGAAACAGGGCCCAGATAATGCAGGAGTTTGTAAATCACAGAAATGACTTTGTTTACTCTGAATAATTAAGAAGACCTTTGGAGGTTTTTGAGCAGAGGAATAATATGATGTGGCTATGGTTATTATGTTAGGGATAGATTTCAGTGAAGAAACCGTAAGGGCAGTGAGGAAGCTACCGTCATCTAGGCCACAGACCAAGGTGGCAGCAGCAGAAGTGGTGGCAGTGGATATACTATGAAGACATTGATGAAAAGACAATTGAAGTCAAAATTGATGAGAGACAAGAGTCAAGGTTGAGTGAACAATTAGAAGGACGAATTTTCCATTTACTGTTATGGGGAACTTAAATGCAAGGAGTAGGTAGGAGGCAGCTGGAATATAGGAGTTTGATTTTGGCCATAAGGCTAAGTGGAAAAGGTCAGTTGGGTTAGATGAATATAGGATTATAGAATTTAGGTAAAAAGATTGGAGTTATAAGTTTGGGGATTATCTGTGTACAGATAATATATAATCATATGATCGAATAAGATCACTTTTGGAGTGACTATAGATTAAGAAAACAGATCTAAGAACTGAGTCAATTGGTCTAAGATTGCCTTAAGATGTGTATCACTAGGCCTATCTCTTTAGATATATGACTACTCGTGCTCCCCAAAATGTAGTCATAACTTCTCTACCTCACTGATAAAACTATGTAGAATAGTTAGTTCCCAAGTATAGTTTGCCTATGAGAGCCTTCATCTGACATTTTAAAACGTTGAGGCATTCTCAAGGCACAGACAAACTTTATATATTTCCGCTAAGAATTGTTTGGCATGATTTCCCTTATTTTCCCTTGACCCTTTGGGCAAGGTCAGGAAAATAAAAAATCAGTGGAGGAGACTGAAAAGGAATAGTGAATTCAGAAAACAAAGAGAGTGTGTGCCAGAAGCCAGGAAGTAAAGGTGTTTTAAAAGTAAGAAATGAACAGCTATATCAAATGTTGCTGATGCACTAAGAAGAGGATTTAAGGAAATCAGATTGGAATGCATCCAATAGAGAATGGAAGACAGTAGCAAAGGAGTCAAATGATTGCACCGAATTATATCCCTACCAGCACTCTTTAAATTACTTCTTATCACTCACGACAAAAGGAAAAAACCTTCACTGTAAGGCATCTCTGGATATGGCTCCACTGAAAAATGTCTATGTGTTGCTGAATTCTTACTTATCTGTACCTTTTCCAATGAAAGCACAAGCTTCAACTTTAAATTATGTCCTCTTTTCCTCTTACTCTTCAACTATTAATTACTTGGACCTAGTTATTCCCTAGAAGTAATCAAATTTATTTTACAAGAGTCATTTATTTTACAAGAGTTGGCCCTTTTGTGTATGCTGATTAATTTGATGTTTAACAATAAGAAACTGCTTCACTCTGAGATTATCTAGATTAAAATGTTACCTACTGCATCTCTCAGTCTTGTCTGGTTAGACACAGTTATATCAACCAAATCATATTCATTTGTTGAAAATGAGAGTATGCTTTTTTTTAGATTTTCATGGCAAGATGAATATATTCCTGGCAAGACACAATTCTAAAGCCTGTTTGAATGTCTAATGGCATTTTAGTCTGTTAATTGATTCTTTAGTAGCAGTGAAATCCTTCCATAATGTCAAGGAGAATACACTGATTTTTTAAAAAATAGTTTTATCTCTCTCACCTCCCTCAAAATTTTGTGTCCGTTGGGCATAACAGAAAACTAATAGCTAGAACTACATCTCGATTATTTTCCCTAACTTTATTTTGCAAAAGAGAAACCGAATCCTAAATTGTGCAGAGAGACATATACAATGATAGGTAAGAATGTAGCTCTGGAGTCAAACTGCCCTAGTTAGAATTTTGCCTCCACAATTCCCAGCCATGTGACTTTGATCAATTTACCTCTTGTCCATTAAATGGGTATATAGAGTTAGCTAATAGAGTTGTTGTAAAATTAAATAAATGACAAATGAAAAGTTCTACATGTGGTACTTAGGACATAGTAAGGACTCGATAAATGCCATCTATTCTTAAGTAGCCTACCTAAAAGCAGAATCTGTTTGCCTTTGCTGCTCCTTTCTCTGGGCCAGGATGTCTTTTAAACCTGAAACAATATCAAGATTTGTGCCATACCAGCCAAATCACTACAGAGGGTGAAAATGGAAATGAGAGTGCGGTGAAGTTTGTGCTCGATCCAGTGATGATCTCATTTAAACCAGAAAATGTTTCTTCCATCACCAGGTAATTTACTCATTCATTGGCCCTGGTAGGGCCAAGGCAAATGTCCCAGAGAGTTGCATGTCTCTGAGAGGAAAGTGGCTGAGCCTTTCACCCGATTACAGTGTTCTTCCTGGGTGTAAGAGACACTGTGGGTACATCAGCAGTAAGATCAGGTGAAGGGCAGATTGAAAGATGAGAGCATAAAGACTCATAACTTTTCTAACTGGGCCAGCAACCTCACCCCTTGGCCACTTTGCAGTAAACCTTCCCTTTGGGAATTCTTCCCTACAGAGATCCTCAGACTCACTTTAGCAGAGCTTTGTACTGTCCTTAACTATTTTTAATGTACACAAAGCACCTCCTTTGGGTGGTATGCCAGCCAGACTTTACTGTAAATGCTTGTTTTAGCCTACTTTTATTTAATTTATTTTTAGCTACTTCATCTCTCACTTTTTATATGGAAAAGAGGAAGTACCAGAACAAGAGTAATGGTTTTGAGGAGAGTTCATGATATAAATATAGAGGATAAAATGCCTTTTATGTCTCTAGTTTTCACTGCATGGGTCATCCCTATATGGGAACATAGATGTTCCAAACTTAACTCTGATTAATCCTAAACTGAGCTGGAAAAGGCAGAGAGTGATATTTCCAAAACTTTTTTTCTTGAAATTATGGAACACTACCTTAGTACAGAGAGAAAACCTGTGGAATAAAACCTATTTTAAATTTTTTTCCATTTTAATAGACTTTATTTTTTAGACAGTTTTGGATTTACAGAAAAATTGAAAAGATAGTACAGAGAGTTCTCATATACCCCATACTCAGATTTCCCAATTATTGGGATCTTTCATTATTATGGTACATTGATCAAGTTAATGAACCAATGATGATGCCTTATTATTAAGAAAATTTCATACTTTATTCAGATTGACAAAGACTTGCTAGTTTATTATCATTACTTTGGAATTGTACAGAACCTATAAGTTAATCTTGGAAAAAATGACATATTAATGATACTAAATCTTATTACCCATGCACATGGAATAAATTTCCATACATATAGGCCTTTTAAAATGATGTTCAGTAAAGTTTCACAAACTCTCAGAATTGTTCTCAACTTCATTTTTGAAGACTCATTCATAGGTATTTACATTTGTGACAATAGTAAATATATTTTGTATTTGAATTTTTGCCACTGGTATATAAGAAACCAAATTATTTTCATTTATGAATAATTTGGTTCAGTAATCTTGCTGAGCTCTCTTAGTAATTCTAAAAATTTGTAGATTCTCTTGGGTTTTCTATGGAGACAATCATATCCAATTACAAATAATGACAGTGTGTTTTTTTTCTTATTATACTGGTAGGATCTCCATTGTAATGTTGAATAGAAGTGGGATAATGAGACATTTCATTTTTACCTGATTCTAAAGGAAATACTTCTAAATTTTTGTCACTAAATGTGGGGTTGCCTATAAGTTTTTAGTATATGCCACTGGTTAGTATAAGGAAATTCTATTTCTAATTTGCAAAAAGTTTTAATTTCTTTTTTTTTAATGAGAGAGTGACAAATTTTATTAAATACTTCATACATTAATTTAGATGAGGTAAATTACTTTAATAAATTTTCTAAAGCTAAACCAAACTGACAATTTTGTTTTTTTAAAAAAAAAGTTTTAATATTATTGCACGTATTATCCATTAGTATTATCTCACGACAATGCCATATGAACAAACCATACTAAAACTAAGTGACTTAGAGCAGGAATCATTTATACTCATGGATTGTTAGTCATCTGAAAAGGTGAAGGAGGTTCTGATCCACCTATGGTATCTGGAACAGCTTTGCTAACCTAGCTTGTGAGGTTGTGCATGTACCTGTAGATCAGCTGATCTTAGCTGGGCTGGGTTAGGCAGCACTATCAAGTTGCCAGTCTGTAAGTTGGTCTATTAGCTCTGTAAGTTGGTCTGTTGGCTCTGTTCAACAGACTCATCCTTAGACCAGCAGGTGAGCCCTTGCATGCTCTTCCCATGGTGATGACAGAGGACAAGAAGCTTTTCTTAAATTAAATTTATTTGGGTGACACTGGTTAGTAACATTATATAGGCTTCGAGTTCACCATATATTTGACCCCTTTTATCCTTATCTACACAACCCCTTTCCCTCTGGTAACCACTAAATTGTTGTCTGTTTCTATGACAAACAGCTATTTTATAACAGCTCATTCCAAGCCCTTGTATACCATCTCTACCAAATGTCCATTGATCCAAAAAAAAAAAAAAATTCATATGCTAGAACTCCAAGTCAAATGATAACGAATTATATACTACTTTTTGAAAGAAATTACAAAGTTACGTGGAAAAAGATATGGATATCAGGAAAAGTGAAGAATTTGGGCCAATAATGCCCCTCACCACAATGTATTATTCTTCTAATATATTGTTTGGTTTTGCAAGATGCAAAAATCTTATATATTAAGTACATAATTTTAGAATTGTCCTCTCATGGCTTTGTGATGGGAAAAAGTTCAAATAGCACCACCGTTCTCTTTTTTTTTTTCTTATGAAATATATGAACAAATTGACTAGTGTAAGTATATATCTAGGACATGAATTGCCCCAGAGATTTCCCAAGGCCATCAAACTTACTTTACTTCTCTCTTAACTCTACTCATTCCTGTATCTTTATAAAGAAATGGTCTATGCTTCAGGAACCAATTTAGGTTAAAAGGTTTTAAGAGTTTCTGCACATATTCAAATAAAAGATGTTAATATGGGTATATCAGTATGAATCGGTCTAAGTTTAGTCAGAGAAACAGTCCCTGTTGCAGAAATACAGGGTTTAATATAGTAATTGGGATGAATGCAAGTGTTGCTAAGGGACAACTTTTCTTGCCAGGACATTTCTCACCTATATGACCTTTTGACTTACTGGATTCATTTCACAAAAGAGACTGGCTCTCAAATGATAACAATAGCAACAAAGAATGTAAAGTGTATAAAAACAAACTTGATAATGAATGCATAAAGCCTTCCAGAGAAAACATTGTCCACAATATTCAAGGATACAAAATAAAATTAGAATAAATTGATTGATTCAAAAAACGAGATAATTAACATGAAATAGAAGTGAATTATCTCTCAAATTAATTTGTAAATTTAATACAGTAGCAATAGAAAGTATAGCTGGAGGCATTAAACAAACTCATTCTAAAATTTATGTGGCAGAAAAGCCAAAGTCAACTTTGAAAAGGAAGGGAGACTAATTCTACAAGGCATTAACATATATTACTAAGCCATAGAGATTTAAAAAGATATGACACTCATACAGAAAGATAAAAATGAATTGTTTAGATGAACAGACTATTGAAATTCAATGAAAGAAAAATTGATGTATGATAAAGGTGGTACCATAAACATGAAGAAGAGATGAAATGTTAATGACATTACAAAAAAAATTTAACTCACCATATGGAGAAAAATAGAGCTGGACCTTTACTTTTTAATCACATGCCAAATGAGTCCTAAATGACTTAAAAACTGCATGTAAAGATAAAACCATAAATCACCCAGAAGAAAATGTGAGAGAATATATTTTTGACTAAGGTCATAGGGAAATGAGAAACATTCAACAGACTGTAGGGCTGAGGAGAGAGAGAGAGAGAGAGAGAGAGAGAGAGAGAGAGAGAAGAGAGAGAGAGAGAGGAAGGAAGGAAGGAAGGAAAGGAAGGAAGGAAGGAAGGAAGGAAGGAAGGAAGGAAGGAAGGAAGGAAGGAAGAAAGAAGGAAGAAGAAGAAGAAGAAAGAAGAAGAAAGAAGAAAGAAAGAAAGAAAGAAAGAAAGAAAGAGGAGGGAGGGAGGGAGGGAGAGGGGACAGAGAAAGAGAGAGAAGAGGAAGAAAACAGCTAGATTTGACTAATTGAAACAAAGGGTTTCCAAAGTTTATTATAAAATATTCATAAAGGATTATAAAATGGACAGATAGAAGTCTGGGAGAAGATATTTGCCACTTTTAAAACTGATAAGAAAATAATATTTAGATTATTAAAAAGATCTCTTGACAATAAAGAAAATGATAGAAAAAGACCATTTTCACACAGGAGAAAATTACAGGACCTCCACATGACTAACAAGCCCAGGAAAAACACTCTACGTGACAATTACTAATAGAAAAATACTAATTAAAGCAACACTGAAAAACCAATGTACACCCATCAGAATTTAAAAATAAGAAAGATGAGTAATCTCTAATGTTGAAGAGTTGTAGATCTAAAAACTCATGCACTGTAAATGAGAACAATAATGAACTTATCCAGCTGTGCCAGGAAGCAGTATGGCAGTGTCCAAGAAAATTAGTTTTTGTGCACTTTATGACTCCATGCTGCCACTTCTAGAGATCTAGATCTCAGGAAAGCTCTCAGAAATTCTCGAGAGTATGTGTACAAGCATGTTCACGGTGACATTGCTTAGAATGAAAGGAATAGGAGGCATGCTTGATCTCTAGGATGAAATTTGTATACCATAGGATATTATGAAGCTCTAAGAAACCAAAAACTAGGTATATATCATCTGATATGTACTCAGGACTATGATGAGCTCCGTTCTCTGCCTCATTTCCAATAGGTCAAGAAAAAGAGAAAAATAAAGAAAATGTGCCTACATATCCTTAACCCTGAGGTTTCTTTGGAACATATCACACACAATGATGAAACTTTTCTGGGGCAGAAGGTTAGAGACTAGAATGTAAGAGGCTGAGTCTAATCTAATAACCTTCCCTGGTTTTTGCATTATTTACAACACACCAAAATTTTAGAAAATTAATTCCCCCCCACATTTAAGGTTTTAGCCTGTTTTAATTTAGTCATGGTTCTTTGCAGCATGGCAGAGGCAGATAGGTTTGCTAATCCAACCTCATCGAACAGTATCGCTCAGCAGCATTCAGTGAAGATTGCCCATGTGAGGTGTGCACACTTGACATCCCTATAGGAATAAGCCTATCTAATAAGATGCAACTGATAGGTGCCTTTTTTATTCTAACGTTTGGTTACATCCTGATAATAATTTTAATCTTACAGCTATGGTACCCATTAGCTTATACAATGAAGATATGAATGCTGGGATTTGTCAAGGTGCCATTTTAAAGAAATTCATTACTAACATCTCCCTATCAGTCCCTCTTACTCACTTCTGATAGGAAAAACACAAGCAGGAAAATGACAGAGACTGGCTGTGAGTCTGCTTTACAAAGCTGGGTTTGCTTTACTGTTTTTATTTTGAATAAGAGGGCCCCTTCAACAAATAATCACCACTCAAATTAAAGGAAAGATATTGGTCCACTAAGAGAGAGAGAATTATGAAAGTCCCATTCTATTATTTACTAGTTAGAAGACACTTGGCAGAGCTATGTTTACTTCTAGAAGTCAATTTTTAAGGACTTACACAAACTGATTCCTATGCAAAGAAAAATAAACATGATGGTGTTAAGTCTGGAAACCACATCAGCTCAGGAGTTTAGGGTGTTGATATCGCACCCTTAGAAAAGAATTCTGAGAAAAAGATTTCCAATATTTGAAAGAGAACACTTTTAAAATGCAGGTATTTGAGTTCTTCCCCATCAGGGTCTCCAAGGCTTGCTGTGTTTACAAATCTCATACATTCTCAAACAGCAAAGACTTTGTTTTAGTATGTATGATAGATTGATTACTAGGAAGATTTAAGATTCAGATCAGATGTTGCACTGACACTTTATGAACTCCTCCAGCCCTGATTTATAATGCATCTGTGAAAATGCTTTTAATGTATAAAGGGAAATAAAGATGCTTTCTTTACAGATGGCATATGCTCTGGATTTTCAAATCACCCCTCTTTCCTGGTTTTAGCTGGAATGAAATGAACATTTTACCCATCATCCTGAATCATTTTATCGCCAGCTTGACTCTGCTGGACAGATACGAGTGAGACTAATATCTGCAAAAACCCAAGAACACAATTTTGGAATGAGTCACCATTCTTTATGGCAGAGGCTGCCGACAAAGTTCCAATCAGAAGTGGTGTTTTCAAAGCAGGGGCTGTACAGTATATTTCTGAAATATCTACTTTCCCCTTTTTTCAAAATCATCTGAGAGACTATCTATAGCATATTGAGACTGGAGCTTAAGTTTATTTGTATCAAAAGCATGAAGGCATCTGTAAGCCTGATGGAAAAGCCATGTAATTTTTTAACTGGTTTATTCAGTAGCATCATCAAGATGAAAATTATGAGATTTATGTTACTGACAAAACACAGTGAACCAAAAGGAACAGTTTCTGGATCCTTATCAAGAAGAGGTCACTCTGAAAAGCAGAGCCTCTGTCCACAGTCATTACCAAAGACAGAAGCTCTCGGGGACTTTTCCAAAGCAGAAGGGAGAGCAGGGCCCAGGCACTGTTGACTTGAAGCCCAGGAGGCTCACAGGTCTACACTGCAATGTCTTTTCCTCTATGTGAAGCTGTTTGTGGGGACCAGCTTTTAATCAGGCACCTCTCTAAATGTATTTCTTTCACTGTCAAGGTTAAAAACATTCAATTTGTCAGCTTTTACAGGCAACCAACCAAGAAAGCAGCTGCTAGCTTCCTTATATGTGCCAGGCAATAATTCGGCAGAGATGATCTCCATCATTTTCTTAGAAGAGTATCCTTATTTAAAAAAAATACATATTTTAAAACATAGAAACTGGTAGATCTTTATTTATGCATTCATCTATGGGAAGAAGTAAGGCAATGGCAACACAGAAACCCGTTCAGGTACTGCCTGAGCCAGGAACTCTGTTTTTTTCTTGGTTGCATGAATGCAACAGTGGTTTCCTTCAGGGATGGTACCACCGCACAGGTGATGTTCTAGGAAGTTATAGTGGCAGTTTTTTTGTTGTCATAATGATTAAGGAACCATAACAGTGTTCATTAATTGAGGTCTGCAGTGAGTTTACACGTCAAAGAATTGTAGCTTGTGCAACTTTTAATGCACCATAGGATTTTCTTGTAGGTGCAAATCTGGAAATAATCCAGGCTGAGAACCTAACCGCATTTTACACATAAACACAAAGTATATTTGCATAATTTTAATATATATTGAAATCTCCATGAATTCAACTGCCATGCAAACAAAAATAAGAGAGTACTTGGCTTTATTTGATTTGCAACAGTTGTTCTTCATTTCAGAAAATCATGTCATAGACAGCAACCTTCTTCCTGGTGTCATTCTGAATTCTCACCTGTCACGTACAGAATGATTCTACATCTAATTGTATGCATCTGACTACTTCACTTATGCATTCTAATACATGTTTTATTTAAAAATATTTTATTTCTTCTCAGGTTACAGTTAAGGCATTATATAGATTGTTTTTGATACAAATCTTTTCTCAGGTAAATATACTGCAAATATTTCCTCCCAGTTCATGGCTTATCTTTTTATTTCTTTAACAGCTCCTTTTAAAGGGCAGCTGATCTTAATCTTGCTAAATCTAGTTTGTATTTTTAATATTGTTTTTGGTATTCTGTCAAAAAGACTGCCTACCCAAAGTTCACAAGAGTAGTCTCCTTTTATCTAGAAGTTGTATAGTTTCAGCTCTTATGTTTGTCTATAATCTATTTCAATTAAGTTTTATATATGGCATGAGGTAGAGGTTAATTTTCATTTTGCATATAAATATTTACTTGTTCTGGCATCATTTATTAAAAATATAAAGATTTTTTTTTACCATTGAATTACCGTGAAGTTTGTTAAAAATGAATAGATCTTACATGTACAGCTCTATTTCTGATCTCTACTTATGTTCTTCTGTGTTTCTCCTTACATAAACACCATGTTGTCTACTGTGGCTTTATATTGTCTTGACATGAGGTGGCATAATTCATCTAACTTTCTTCTTTTTAAAATTGCTTTAGTTATTTTAGGATCTATGCATTTCTATAAATTTAAACATTATAAGTTTCTACGAAAAGTATGTTAGGCTTTTGATTAGGATGACCTTGAATACATAGGTCAAGTGGGGGGCGGGGAATGGGCTTCTTAACAATATCGAGCCTTCCAAACTATGAACATTTATTAAGGTCTTTTAATTTTTCTCAGCAATATTTTGTAGTTTTCAGTGTAGAGATCTTTCACATCTTTTACATGGATACCAAGTATTTCATCATGGTCTTATTTTTAAATTTTGTTTTCTAGTTTTTGTTATATATGTATGTAGAAATATAATGAAATTTTGAATATGGACCTTATAACCCAGTAACCTTTTTAAAATCATTTACTAATTCTACTATTATTATTATTTTTTGATGATTTTAGGGTTTTCTAAGTAAACAATTATGTCATCTGCAAAGAAATTTTTTTTTCTTTCAATTGTTGTGCTTCTCATTTCTTGTGCTTGTAGTGTTGTTCTGGCTAAGAACTCCAGATCAATGTGGAAAAAATAAGAAGAGTGGGAATGAACCCCCTTGCTTTGTTACTCATCTTTGGAGTAGAGCAATGTTTTTCAATTAAATATATGGTTAGCCTTAGGTTTTTCATCTATACACTTTTTCAGATTAAAGATATTCTTTTCTCTTCATATTTTGTTGAGAGTTTTGGCATGAGTAGATGCTGATTTTGTTGACATCTTTTCTTCATCAATATATTTTTTGATATGACCACATACTTTTTCTCTTTGACTCTATCAATGTGGTGGATTTTCATTAATAGCTTTTTAAATATTGGACCAACTACACATTCCTGGGATAAATCCCAAGTGGTCATAATGTTTTATTCTTTTTACATATTGTTGTATTATCTTTTTTCCGAGGACTTTTACATTATTAATGGGTGATGTTGGTCTGTAGTTTTATTTGTAATGTTCTCATCTAGCTTTCATTATAGGGTTATGTTACTCTGATAAAATAAATTTAATAGTTCTATTACCTCTTCTATTTTCTGAAAGAGTTTGTGTAGGATAATCTTTTTTTTTTTTCCTGAATGTTTGATAGCACTCACCAATGACCACATCTGAGCCTGGAGTTTTCTTCATAGGAAAATTTCAAATAACAATTCCAATGTACTCAATCGATACAAGGCTATTAAGGTTTTCCATTTCTTCATGAGTTCATTTTGGATTTCATGTCTTAAGAAACCACAGGTTCACCAAAAGTTTGATTAGTTTCTCTGAACCCAAGCCAAGATTCTTCTCCTCTGGCAGATTTTCTCCTCTACTTTGCCCTACTCCTAATCTCAGCAACTGGCCTTAGATATAAAAATGTCCTCAGTCCCTTCTCACTTTGGAATGACCTTTCTAAAATTTAATTTTTTGAGATTTCTACATATTTTTCATTGGTTTTTAAAATGTGTGATTTTATTGTTGTTTATCTCATGATTTTTGTTGCTTTAGCAGTGATGGTTTTCCACATCATTCACCATCTTAACTACAAGCAGATTTCATATATAGAATTTTAAAATTATATATATTTTAAATTATATATGTATTATATAATGTATGAACTTCAAGAAAGTAAAGGGGAATTGCAAAATATTTGTTATAAAAGGGCAATTGGGACAGGGAAGTTTAAGAATCACTGTGTTTGAAAGATATATAATATTCTGAATATCATTTTGTATTGATTTCTTCATCTATGACAAAAATAGTAGGACTGCTTTGCTATTTCATGAGGTCTGGCCATATTTTTCAATTACCTGTAACAGGACCTACTATCTTTAATATTCAAATTTGTTTGGTCTATGGTGGGACCCAGACATCCAAATGTCTTTAAATCTCCTGGGCTGATCCTAATGTACATTTAGGGCTGAGAATCAAAATAGTGTATGTGAAAGTGTTTCATAAACTATACATGTTCATATAAATGTTAAGTATTGTCAACACCACTCTTTTAAACCACTATTGTTGCATCAAACTACATCTATTCATTAGTCTCAAGTTTGTGATAATATTTCCCATCTGCTGATTAGTGAATGAAGTTTGGCTGACAATACTCTGTAGTAAAGAAATCAGGGGGAAAATTAGAAAATTAGAAAAAAAAATGGGTAGATGAGTTTGATATCAGAATCAAAGAACTAATATTTTTGCTTTTGAATGGTATCTTATTTTCACAGATGCAAGCAAATAACATGTGGGATTCAACCTTATGAATCATTCAACCTAAGAGTATGAGCATAATCATGAGGGCAAAATGCCCATCAATGTAATAATTATGTGTTCATCTGCAGGGAAAAGAATTATACTGAAATGTCACTAAGGGCAAAAGCCAGGGATGAATTCCATCATCTGAGAGGGAGAACATGTTAGCCACAGTCACATAAGTCATAAATCTTTCAGGAATCTCTGCATGCAATTTAGCATGTGAAGAATTGTTCATTTTTCCTTCATTCTCTTCATCCAACCTTTGCATATAACCTCTCTTATGTTTAGAATCTTCTTCTTTTTTAACTCTCATTATAGCTGAATTCTCTACCTTTCATAACTCTCATTATAGTTGATTTTACATTTGAGCATGCAGTTATTTGATTTATGTTGCTCTCTTCACTAGAGTGTAAGTTTATTGAGGGAAGGAACATCAATCTTAACTGCATTGCAATATCTGGTACATATTAGAGGCTTAATAAATGTCCACTGAATGACTGACAGAATGAATGAATGAAGCCTTACTCAGAACACTTGGAGTGTACAATATATTGAATAAGCATTTCTTCCACAGGTTTATTAAATGTTAAACTATAAATACTATTAAGACTTAGATAAAATATTACGTGAGTATTATGTGAGTATTTGAATAATGATGATGATAATTCTTGAGAAACCTCTGTCTGTGAACCCATTTACTTTTTCTTTAATCACAGTGACCATATATTTTTTTCTTGTACTAGCATAAAGAGTTGGGAAAGGCAGTGAACCTACATAGTGAGAAACATGGTTCTAGAGTCAGGCTGCTTGTATTCAAATAGCAACTCTACTACTTAATACCTATGTGCTCTTGGATATGTGATCAGGATAATAGTTACATGCCCTGCACATAACCAGGATAATAATAAAACCTACCTCATAAGGTTGTTGGGAGAATTAAATGATATGTATATACAAATGTCCACTGGAAATCTTCAACCAATGCATTATAACCATCTCAAATTTGATATATCCAAAACCAAAATCCTGATTTTCTGCTCCCCCAAAATTTACTCAGTCCACGGACTTCTTCATCTCTTCTTTTTAAAATAAGTTTATTGGGGTAACATTGGTTAATATAATTATATAATTTTCATTATATAATATACATTATGATTTGACATCTGTATGTTCTATTGTATGTTTACCACCCAAAGTCCAGTATCCTTCAGCTACCATGTATTTGATCCCCTTTACCTCCCTCCTTCCCCTTCCTCTCCCACCCCTTACCCTATGGTACCACTAGTCTATAGTACATGTCCATGAATCTCTGTTTGTCCTGTTCATTTGTTGTTTTTAGGTTTATAAGTGATATATAAGTGATATCATGTGATTTTCAATTTCTTCTGTCTGGCTTATTTCGTTTGGCATGAATATCTTGAGGTCCATTCATGTTGTTGCAAATGGCACTATTTCATTTTTTCTTATGGCTGAGTAATGTTCCGTTGTATATATGTACCACAGTCTCTTTAGCCAATCATCTATTGTAGGACACTTCAGTTGCTTCCATGTCCTGGCCACTGTGAATAATGCTGCTATGAATATCGATGTGCAAATATCTTTCTGAATATGGGTTTTCAAGTCTTTGGGGTAAATACCCAGGATTGCTGGATCACATGGTAGATCAATTCTTAGTTTTTGAGGAACCTCCATACTATTTTCCATAGTGGCTGTAACAATTTGCAGTCACACCAGCAGTATATGAGGGTTCCTATTTCTCTGCATCTTCTCCAACATCTGTTATTACTTGTCCTGTTGATTATAGCTATTTTAACAGGTATGAGATAGTATCTCATTGTGGTTTTGATTGGCAATTCCCTCACAGCTAGTGATATTGAGCATCTTTTCAAATATTTTTTGATCATTTGTATGTCCTCTAGGGAGAAGTGTCTGTTCAAGTCCTCTGTCCATTTTTTAATTAGAGCATTTGATTTTTTGTTGTTATTGAGTTGTATGAGTTCTTTGTATATTTTGGATATTAGGCCCTTATCAGAGGTGTTGCTTGCAAATAAATTTTCCCATTCGGATTGTTTTTTCTTTACCCTGCTGATGATTTCTTTTGCTGAGCAGAAGCTTTTTAGTTTGATGTAGTCCCATTCATTTATTTTTGCTTTTACTTGCTTTTGAGGTCAAATTCATAAAACCTTCTCTAAATGACAACTTCATTCTACCTGTCCTCAAGGCAAAAGACTTACAGTTTCTCATATTAAACACCTTGTAATCATCCTTAATTCTTTGTTCTTTCTCATATCAAATATACAAAATGCCAGAAAATTTTGTAGTTTCTACCTTCAAAGATATCCAGAATCAAGTAACTTTTTACCACCCCACTGTAACCACACAGACACTTGAATCTGGATTATTGCAATAATAGCCTAAGTGATCCAGGCTCACTCTTTTAATACCCAAAAGCCTATTCTCAGCACAGCATCCATTGTATTCCTGTGAACATGTAAGTCAGATCAGGGCACTCCTCTGCTCAAAACCCTCTCTCTCCTTTGAAGTCCATTCATGACCTTCTCAGCCCTCTATTATTTGGCCCTGACTGCTCTATGACCTTGTTTCCTACTGCACTTCCCCAGCACTCTTGCTGCTCCAGACACACTGACCTCCCTACTACTTCTTAATCATAGCAGGCACAGTTCTATCTTAGGATCTTTGCGGTTGTTTTTATATTTGTCTGGAAACGTCTTCTCTCAGATACTTGCATGGCTTACTTCCCTTATCGCCTTAATATTTTGATTCCAGTGTCAACTTCTCAAACAGGCCTTCCCTGGCTCCCTATTTTAAAGTGTGTGTATCGACACTGCAATATATCTTAACCTTCCTGCTTTAAGTTTCTTCAAGCACTTATCATTATTTAATATATGATATAATTTACAAATACATTTTTATTACATGTTTCTCCTCTCCCTTACCATTAGAATATAAAGTCCATGAAGAAACAATTTCTATATTTTGTTTATTCATTTATTTCAAGTGCCAAAACCATGCCTGCCACATACATGTTCAATAAATGTTGACTTCCTGAATGAATGAATTAAACGAGATAACACATGAAAGGGATTTAGCGCAGTTCCAACCCTCAGAAATTTCTCAAATATTGATGATTATAATTTTAACATTTACATCTGTGTTCAGCTTCCCAGTTTTCCAAAGGCATGAAAGCATGTTCTAAATCTTGGACGAAACAGGAAAACTATTTTATCTCTTTATCATTGACATTAGTACTGTTTGTGCTTACCTGGGCTGAAATGCCATAATGTTCTAGAATTCCAAGACTACAAATTAGTTGGACCTGCCCAAACTATTGCTCACCCAAGGATATACCTGGAGATAAGAAATTTGATATCCTTCTACTATTATTCCTGCCTTGGATAAAAAAAAAAAAATCACTTCCCAATCCCAGTCCCAATCACTCCAAAATACTTTCTGATCACTTTTCTCCCCAACTCCTCTTTGCTCTGTGACCTTCACATACCCATGGTATAGTCTGGGGCTTTATATGAATTAATTTGGTCAGGTAAATCTGTTTCTTCAAGTGAGGGCATAGAGAACCCAGGGTACACCTCCAAAAGAGGCACTTTCTGAAGAAGTAGTTGAGCAAGAGCCTTTAAAAGGCCTTTGAGTGGCAGAAAGACAACTGAGTAGGTAGATAAGTTCTTAATTGAGCCAAAAATTATTTTCTAACTCAATATATTCATGTAGCTTTTTACTATCAATTTCTCTTTATTACTTACTTCTGTGAAAATTATAAACAAGAGCAAACTTGTACCTCTTCCTTAATATAAATCTTTCTAAATCTAAATTTAAGTACATAAATTATTTTCAGACAATTGTGTTTCTTCCAGAACTCAGAACTATAACTCAAATTTATTATTAATGAAATCAGAGTGTAAAAGCCTCACAGACCATGACATGCCTTGCATGACTGTGTTTCTACACTGCAGTCTTAGAACCATAATAAAATGTTAGATTCAGATATCACCCACTGTGAATTTTGCATAGGAGGAAGCCCAGGCCTTTCCTGATGTCACAGAGCTAGCTAATACCAAATTGGAGACTAGAAATTGGGACTTGGGCTTCAAATCTGCAATGCTCACTCATCATCTAGCATCCACTCAAGCCTCAGGTACTGGTCTCATTATGAATCCTAAATACTGAGTACTATAATTGCACAAGGATGTCTGAATTAATATAGGTTAAAAATATCTAAGCAATTTAATTCAACTTGTTTAAAGAGGTGCAGTGAATTTCTACTCTATGTCAGGCCAGAGAGAGAGAACCATGAACCAAAGAGCATGCTCTGAATTTAGCTTCAAGTTCCTCAGAAATCTGAAGATGTGCAACATCACTTAGAACATTTCTAGCTATAGCAAGGGAATTGTCCTCTTGATTACGTAGGACAGCAGGACCTGTGGTGATAAAGCACCTCTTCAGATAAAGGAAGAATGGTACTTTATCCTGGATTAATTTTATCAGGGTAGAGTAAAAATAAATCCATAGAGCCTGACATACAACTCTCATTATAGTAATCCAATGGCTCCTGATTCAGAAATACTTTGCTGTAAAATTATACTATACTACTCCTTCAAAATAGAAAGCTTTCTGATATCTAGTAGCAATTTGAGTGGGCCTTGAGGTTTTAAGGCAGCAAGGTCATCATACAGAATCTACATACAAACAATAATAATTTCACCTGCTCTCCCACAAGAGCTCTTAAAGATATCCTCTCTTCTACCTGGGTTTTAAGAAGCAGGACAAGAATGGCTTTCCCAACTCAGGGAAAACTGAATACCAAGCAGTATTTTAGGGCCTCAACCCAGCTGAGTTTTAGAGGCACATATAATTACTACCCAGTTTCAGTGGAAATGAGTTTTTTTCTTTTTTTTCCGTAAGTTCAGGCTTCTGGCAGTATTAAGTACCCATAAAAAGTATGATTACTTAAGAAGCTGAAAGGAATTAGGAGGATTATTCATATATGTGATTAAGTGAGGCAACCAAGTTTATGTATTAAGGGAAGATCTAGAATGAATGTAGTAAACACCTTTTCCAGATATGGTTGTTATGTTTGGGGATCCAAAAATAGATAAAACACAGTTCTTACTCCTGAGGAATTCAAATTTAGTTGTAGGTCATAGGTGTGTAAATAGCAGCTGTTAACATCTAGTGGGAAAAGCTCAGTGTCTTTGGTCATTGGTCATACAGATCTGGGATTGAATCCAGCCCTGCCACTTATTGAGACCTTAAGCAAATAATACATGAAAAGGGTTGAGTACATCTCCAGGTATTAATATATAAGGTTATCATCATTATTATTATATAAGATGCAAATAAACAAATGTTAATAGAAATACAAGCAAAGTGCCCTGAAAGCAATTTATTCTGCCTGATCATTAGACCTCTGTTCCGAGTTATATATACATTTTACAAAAACAGGTTTCTAATTTGCTTGCCCAGACGTGGGGCAGAAGGGGAAGGTGTCAGGAAACATCAACATTTGAAGTCAGATTCTTGATTATATATGGCACATTTGTAATAATTAATAAACCAATATTAATATATTTTTATTAACTAAAATCAATATTTTATTCAAATTTCTTTACTTTGTGCCTAATGTCCCATATATGTTCCAGGCTCCTGTTGAGCACATCACATTCTGTTTTGTTGTCATGTCTCTTTAGCCTCCTCTTGGTTGTAACAGTTTCTCATACTTTGTTTTTGGCGACCTTGACGATTTTGAGGAATACAAATCAAATATTCTGCAGAATATCTCTTGATTAGAATTTTTCTGATATTTTCCTTATGATTAGACTGGTATTATAGATTTGGAGAAAAAAAGATTACAGAACGAAAGTGTCATTTTTTTTAATCACATCATATTGATATCTGTATAATTTATCACAATTGATGTTAACCTTGATCACCTGGCTGAGGTAGTGGCTGCCAAGTTTCTCCATTATAAAGTTACTATTTTGTTCTCTCTTTCCATACTGTATTCTTGGGAAGAAAGTCACTATGTGCAGCCCACTCAGGTATGGCAGAGTTATGACCACCTCCTTCAGGGCAAAGAATCTACACAAGTTATTTGGAATTCTTCTGTACAGGACAATTATCTATTCTCCTCCATTTAATTATTTAATTATTTACTCATATCAGTATGGACTCATAGATACTTATTCTATGCTTTGGATTATATAATATTACTTTTTTTCTCTCTCAAATAGTTTCAGCTTGTGTCTCCTTGCATACCTGCATTTATGCTGGCATTTTATTTTGAGCATTTTCTTAACTTTCTGGCACTACAAAATATTCCAGGCACATCTTATATATTTCTTGCACCAGTCTTAGAATCAGTCATTTCTCCCAAAGTTTCCTTGTTCTTTTTTTATTGGAGAACGGAATTAGAAACCAAGATCTGGTCACTATGTGTGTTCATTGTTCATGAGGTGTTGTTTGATTCTAGGCCTCCCAGCTGACATAACAAAAACAAACATAGTACAATGCGTTAACACTATATGATCTACATATACTTATCAAAGACTTTTTTGACATATACATATCAAAAACAATACAGAAAACCAGGAACAACTTGGAAATGTCCATGGCTCTCGTGCATTGTTTTATTTTTTTTAAATTTCTGTACTATTAACAATTTGGGCTGCATAAGTCTTATTATGGAGGCTGGAATGCACATTGTAGGATGTTTAGCAGCATCGTTGGCCTTTACCCATCAGATGCCAATAGCTCACTCTCTCCCCAGTTGTGACAACTAAAAATATCTCAACATTGTCAAATGCTGTAAACCACTATTTTAGTCCAAAGTCTGAAGAAAGCCTTTTGATTTCTGTATGTTTAATGGAAAGTCAGACATCCTAACCTTTTGAAATTTATTTTTCAAATAAGATCTAAATTAAAATTTAAGACCATTGATCATTAAATCAAATTACATCAAGAGAGTCTCTCCCCTCTTTTTCTTACATGTCTATTTTTTAATTTATCCTCAATTTGCAAATGTTCTTTTCTCTCTAGCATTTGTTTAATTTAATAAAAACATGTGATTTCATTTGTCTGTTTTTAAATAGTTTGCTAACTTTGCTCATAATTTGCTGGCAACCATATTCTGATGCTTGAACCACCACTAACATATTAGATGGGGACTGGCTGTTTACAGAAGACTTTATCCTGAGGTTTCAGGAGAAACCAAACCTGCCAACACCTCGATCTCAGACCTACCAGCTCAAAAACTGCGAGAAAAATTTCTGTTGTTTAAGCTGTCCAGTCTGTGGTATCTTGGTATGGTGGCCCTAGACAACTAACACCCTCCTTAATGCTTTTTGAGGTTCTGTGATAGCATCCACACTGTAGATTCTAGAATACGTGTAACATGTTGATAAGCTATTTGAAAACAAAGATTCATAAACTAAATGTGTTTGTTGGTTGTTTGGTTTTCTTTATTGAATTAAGAACTAGAAAACAGCATCATAGATCTTGTCTATTATCCACAAATCCTAAAATGACACATAGTCCATTAGAAAGAATTGTTAGTGAAAACTAATTTTTTTTCTTTTAATGAAGTTCCTAAGATTCTCAGTATAAAAACCATAGCTTTTTTTCTAAGTTCAAAATACAACAGTAACAATAAGTAGCATTTAGCCTTTCTATGTGTTGGATACTGATGTCTATCATTGGCCACTGGTGGTGCCAACTGAAGCAATAAGCTTCCTTTTCAGAGCAACACCTTTATTCTGGTCACTGGGCTGGCTCCCATTATCTGACCGAACATACTTAATGGAAGTTTTAAGAAGGCTGAGATTACAGTTTTATGTCTTAGAGTCTGAGATACAGAAGCAATGGAACCTTCCAACCTGTGACGCCTCAAAATACTGGACTATCAGTCAGTATTAATTGTAGACCACAGGCAGGAAAATTCACCCTTGGTAGAGCTCTGTTCTTTTCATCTCTGCTTGCAAGTGAGATAATTCTTACTTCACTTTACCTCTAAAGCTTAGTTTAAAGTAGCAAGTAGCATTTATCATCTATCAACATTCTGACTTTTTCTAACTTATTCTCTTAGATCTTCAGATTCAGTTGTCCCATACCTGCTTCCAAGGTATTACAGCATTTGTTTTACCAAATATTTGTCGTGGCATGACAAGGATAACCAGCTCTCCAGCCTATATATCTGCTTTACCATTAAGCCTAAGCAGTTCCACTTCTAGGCAACAAATTCTGTAACGGTCAGGTTCAGCAAGGGGGCGGGGAGGGATCTGAGTAAAGGCTGGAAGAAAAGCCATTCTAGGGATTTTAAATGGAAAGGGATTTTATACAAAGTATTTTAAACAAAACTATTGTATTGCCAGAGTAGCAGTTTCAGGATCTCAGTAGATCTTGAAAGAAAACTGAGCTGCCCAGTGTCTGAGAAGTCCATTAAAACAAGCCAAAATGAAAGTTAACAATCAAGGCTTTAACCTAAGGGTCTTCAACCTCCAGGCCGTGGACCAGTACCAGTTCGTGGCCTGTTAGGAACTGGGCCACACATCAGGAGGTGAACGGCAGGCAGGTGAGTGAACAGAGTTTCATCTATATTTGCAGCCACTCCCCAGCGCTTAGCATCACCACCTCAGTTCCACCTCGAATCATCAGGCATTAGATTCTCTTAGAAGCACCAGTCCCTGGTGCCAAAAAGGTTGGGGACCACTGCTAATCACTTACTGTGAGAAAATAAGGAGGAGGCTAAAACCAGAGAAAGTGTGAAGTCTTCCATGCCATTCTATTTTCTTTTTCCCATGGAAAGGTACACTGGTGGAGGGTCGACCAGTAAACCAGTATAGTACATGGGGCAGACCCAATACAGATTTGGGCACCTTCTCACTGTTGATCAAACTCAGAATAAAACGCCTTTGCAATTATATAAACCCCAGGGCAGGGAGTAGAGTGTGAGGAGAGGGCAGCAAGTAGAAAAGTACTTAGTACTGAGTCAGATTAGGGGAATGCATTTCAAGATTTCTACCACCTCTCCCCCATCAGAAGGCCTCAGCAGAGGCAGGTGAAGAGGACCTCAGCAAGAAATCCTTAGGTAAAGAAACTTTTAAATGAAGGTGCCTGAGCCAGGAATGCAAATATGTTTAAGACTGTGATGAGCCAGGGGGCCTGAGCCCTTGACTCCAACTCCTCTTAAAGAATATGATGGCTGTGTGCCAAATCTTACATGCTGGGGTGGGGGGTGGGAGACAGTTTTCCCTGTGAGTTCTGCCAGGTAAAACCTGTATAGTTGCCCATGGTTGGGCCTAAAAAATCATACACAGGTTTTTTTGGTGCAGAACAAGACTTTTCAGCAGGATCTCTAGGCAGGGCCTTCAGGAATGAGTCCTAGAACAATACAGAACTGACCCACCAGGAAAGCCACTACTGCCGAGGCTCCCACTTGGCATTCTGAATGAAGGAACCAAGCAACATATCCGACATCCATATCTGACACCCAGTGGAGCAGGGATGCTACTATCACCACTTCGAGTATTGTCGCCACCACAATTGCCTCCAGACACTCAGGAGTCTGGAAAACGGTCCCTGGAGAATGTTGCAAGAAAGCCTCATTTCTCTACAACCTAGCTTTCCACAAATAACCAATTAAAGAAAGATGAGGCTGGTGTGAGTATAAACAAAATGGCAAGTAAGGCTTTTTCTACTTCTTAAATGTTACAATTTCCAGTGTTTAATGAGTACCTGTGCTAATCTCAGAAGAACAGAAAAATGCACGAGAGAGCTCCTGCCCATGCAGAAACTGAAAACATTGATTTCCTCAAGAAATGATCACTCAAATATCTATGATCTTAGTAGGCTGTCTTTATAGTAATTTTACAGAATATGTGATCTGCCACCTACTTATGACTCCTTCTCTCTTCTCCTCTCACCAACGATTGCTGATAGATTTTCAAATTCTTCTCCCACCATTATAGCATAATTTCTACAATTGATACCCCAGTGAATCACAGTGTGCAAGAAGAAAAAATACCTTTTACACACCAGAAGTAACATTCCTTTAATACAATCAGGGCACAAATGGCATTTTCATTTATAAGGTAGCCTTACCACTATATACATAATTTTAAGAATAAGTAAATGGGAACCAGTTTCTAAATTATGGGAACTGAAGACCTCTGACTGCATGAACCCCACTGAAATCTTTAATCAAGTTTGAGGAGTGCTATTTGCCATGCAAAGAAACACCGAGTTAAGGCAAATATCAGCTTAAGATAAAAAGAACAGTAACAATCCTCACCCTCATTATCCCAGTCTCTCCTTCACTAATCACCTTTATGCCTATGCTTAAACCTCATTAGCAAAAAATAAAATTAAAAAAAAAACCTGCCTACTAAGCATAATAGTAAGGCTTTAATGGACTTTAGAGATCATTTATACCTATAACTGAGAATACTGACATGCAAATTCTTTTTATTTGAATATTTGAGAGCAGTAATTGAGCATTTTTAGTGGGTTCCAATTGTAAGGATAAAATAAGCTATGTTCTCCAGAGTGGGTAATCTGAATTAAAAATATATTTATTAAAATCAAGAAAGTCAAATGGGGAAAAAGTATTTTGGTAACATGAATTTTGGTTAGCCAGGTTAGTTTTATGACAAAATTTTTAATGTCTGTTTGTCTAGATTTAAAACTAACTTTGAAAATCTCTTCACCCAGAGTCACTCCAGAGGTAGGGAATGATAAGCAAGATGGTTCACATCTCGAATGGACCAAGTGTTGGATATACAGAGTCAGATCCCATGGACATTATCTTCCATAACAGATTTCTTCTGGGAGATAGTTTAGTTCATGGTTTTGTTTTTCAAACTCTGCTTCAGCAAGATGTGAAAAAAAAAAAAAAAAGAAGAGTCTACAGAAACTCATCTGGTTCCAGATATGATGATGGAAGAGGGTCCCCAGGAAACCCCCATGCCCCAGAATAATGGGTCAAATTAATTATCTCTGTGGTCCTAGTCCTCCTCCAATGCTGGCAGATGAGGAAGGTAAATGTCTGCTGTAAGAAGCCATCAAGTGGACATGCACATCCATAACAGAAGGAAAACATCAAGCAGAGAAGGGCCAACCATGCTGGACAAGTAGAGGAAAATGCACATCTAAACAAGGATTGCTCTGTGTCCTCACAGACCAATGAGGTTGTGCTGGAAACTCCCTCTCATGAATCTGGCATGACTGATATGCAGTTCTATAAATGCACATTTTTGTCTTATCTTTTTGCATAGTTTATGAAAGTATTAATAGAGTTTTAATAAGTAAATATTTAGGTTATAAAACTGACTTCTCATTTTTATATAATTAAAACAAAAAAACCTCTGAATTTTAAGAAAAATAAAGGGCTGTGTGTTTAGTATTATTAGTGCCACCTTTTTCAGCTTCTGAAAGTGTTCATTGTTCATTTGTTTTCATTCATAAATAAATCACATTGTATTAAAAAGAAGGAGGGAGGAGGAGGAGAAGGAGGAAGAAGAGGAAGAGGAAAAGAAGGAAGGAAGAAAGGAAGGAAGGAAGGAAGGAAGGAAGGAAGGAAGGAAGGAAGGAAGGAAAGAAGGATCTTTTCACCCAGGAAATTTACTTCCTGAAACTATGTTTCACTTCCTTTAGAAACATTACTTTTCTGCTTTTTTTTTTTTTTTTTTTTTTTTGGTTTTGTCTGGCTTGAATTTTGTTTGTCTAAGAAAGACTAGAAGGGAGTCTTAGAAGGTAAATATCTTTCAGTGGTGTTAAAAAATAAACCAAGACATATTAAACATTTTAATAATTTATTTGACCAAAAAACAATTCAAATTGGGCAGTGCTAAACTGGAAGGTGTTAGGTGCAGTCCCCAATAGGAGCTCATGGAGAGACTTTTATAGAGTAAAAAGGGGAGAAAAATGCAAAGAAATTGTTGATTAGCTGTAGCTTTAAGCCTAGTTGGCTGTTTGTGATTGGTCGTCCTTAGGTTTCAATTTTGTAACCTGAAGGCATTTACAGGCCTAGATAATGGTTTCCTTAACTAGGACACCACAGCATTAAAGCCACCTCAATCTAATGGCTTCCTTGTTTAATTAATTTAACAGTGGGCCCATTTCAGTCTAGAATAAAATTGGATTTCACTTGGTGAAAAGAGAGAATAGAATGGGCACCAGCTACTCAGTAGTATCTGCCATAAAATATTTAGACAGAGGAGCACAAGGCTTACAAAGTGAAAAATGCACATGTCCCCCTGACTAGGATTATTTCTCCCACCTCTTCACCTCACTAATGTCTATTTATCCTTAATTCATTATCCAGGTTTCACTTCCTCTGGAAAGCTTCCTGGATGCTGCAAGACAAAGTCAAAGGCTTCATATAAGTGCTTCCTTAGCACTTTGTACTTTCATTATCAACCTTTTATTCTTATTTTTCATTTAGCTACTATCTTCTCCTCTAGAATGAATGCTGTGTGTGTGGAAACTGTATCTTGCTAAACATTATTGCTAAATAGCATTAGGGTACTGCTTAGCACAGAATAAAACAATCAATGAATATTGAATGAATTAATGAATGAATAAATGAATAAACCAAGAGTTAACCATTTGATCACTTGGTGACTGGGTTGGCTTCATGTGGAAAGATTATAAACTAGAATTAATTTGGCTCATATCAGCAGGAAAAGAACCATAAGATACACAGAGGACAGTTTCCTGAGGTTCTTGTATGTGTTTTAAGGAATCTGGACTTCATTCTATTAAGTTGGATATGGATACGAGGACTAGGCATAAGATCACTCTTTAGTAGAAGGGAGCACATTTTAGTTGGCATTCATTGGTTTCTCCCTTAGTGTATATTACCCATTACCTTTTTCCCAGAAGTATCCCAAATTGCTAAGCCATTCAGCATAGGATATGTATACTACACTCAGCTCCAAGTCCATCTACCCCTTCCCAACTACCAGCTTACCCTGACTATGTTGACTGATTTAAGAATGGGCACCTAATCCAAGTCAGACCGATAAAGTACCTGGAGATTCAATGCCTAGAAATTTTTCACCTTGGAAAAAATGAATATTCTTTCTATTTGGATTTGAATAAGAAAGTGTGCAGCCACAGGAGCTGCTAGAACTCATCTTGGGTTTAGAAGGTTTGCTTTAGAATGGAACCAGTAAAGAAACAGGGTCTAAAACAGGGAGGAACACAGTTTTTGTAATGTTGTTTTGAATCTTGAGAACAGATTCACCAGAAGCTAGAATCTTCCCCTGCATCCCTTTATAAGACCTTCTGACTCATGAGTCTCAATGTGTTACCTCTTAAAAGTAATCACATGACACTCTGTACAAATCTCTATTATCATAGGCAACATATGACATTTAAGTAATATGTGCATTCTCCTCTCCTGTAATCCTTCTGGGCATCAATTGTGCCTTATTGAAAAGGAATTTTCATTCAAAAGGCTAATCAGCTCTCTATTCTGCTTCTATAAATATGCTTGCTGCATGGGCTGTACTTAAAATTGACTGAAGACTCACCATCCCTTTTGTTTGATCTGTCTAAGCAACAAATATAATTGTTTGTACTAGCAACTCACAAGCTTTGTAACACTTTGTAACTGCTGGTAACCCATAGCAGTTCCCCCCCCCCCCCTCCCTTCCCCCTATCCCCTGGTTTTGTAACAATCTGAGGACAAATTAACCAATCAGCCCGTGCCAGAAAGGGTCTATATAAGGAATGTTGAAACTGTGCTCTGGGTCCAAATCTTCAGAGTGCCAGCTCCTCTGGGACTACCAGCATAATAAATCTGAGTTCTCCAACTCTTCAAGTGTTGCTTGGTTTTTCGCTGGTTTAGTTTTGGATCTTTTCTGCAACATTATCATATAGGAGAGTGTCTTGCCCATATTTACTGCTCTATAAATCTTTGAAGCATTAACAAATAAGTGAATAAATGTCCAATAGAGTCAACTATATTTCCAAATGTTTTTATTTATTTCAGATAAATTTTAATAGTCATGTTCCTTTTGGTCCTCTCTAGTTATACTTTAAAAGACAATTAGATGTCAATACTTTTTACTTTAATTTTTCTAAAGGTTTTACAAGGAAACTATGTGTAGGATCTAAACTTATTCAAGAGTGACTTCCACTTTGGACATCCTCGATTATTTCTAGAGATATAGGGAAGTGAACATGCAGACTAAAATTCCTAAAACCAAGCAAGTTATTTCAAATATTTCAAGATTCCTTGACTTACCTTAGAAAAAGTTTCCTTGGTTTACCTTGGAAAAAAAAATCAAGATTCCTTGATTTACCTTAGATCTTTTCTCTAGGGGCAATGTCTATTAAGAGCAGTCCCTATGGGTATGCATAGTTGGGAAAATTAAAAAGCATATTTAAATGCAACATTACGCTACAAAAATGTTGGCAATGATCCAGGGTTGACTGTGTATTGCACTGGATATTACTGAGGATTCACTTTGTGTATGGTAAAGGATTTTCAATAATTTCTTTCTAGGGTAAAATTAGGACATCAGCAGAGAAGTAAACTCCATAACACAAGAGGCAAGTTCCCATTTTTCACAATAATGTGTTCCCAGAAACAATGCCAGGAAGTAAAAAGATTACAAATAAATCTTTTTTTACTTTCATACCATTTTTTTTTTTAAGTTTAAAACTGCAGTTACCTATTCACATAAGCAAGTAATACTTATGTACTAGTTAGGCAGAATATTGACTTGGGCTCACTTCTGGAGCCAAGAGAAAATAAAACAATTGGATCATGTAACATAAGCTATGTCTCAGTAAATAATTCAGTAGAAAGTCTAGTTCAGAGTAAGAAATCTATGGCATATATAGCATCATTTTTCATTTCAGAGCCTGTGGAAGATAAGACTATTTGCTCACATTGTTCTTTCCTGCTTTACCTAGATTCAACCTTAGAATCTTCCTTAATACTGAACTGCAGGTGGTCACTAGCACTCCTTTGAAACTGTTATCATTATTGACATATATTTAGTTTTGGCCTAAAATCTAGACTTAGGTTGTTAGCTTACATGGATAGTTACAACCAGGGAACAAGATTTTACCTGGTACCAACACCTTGAATTGCAGCCATACCCCAGGAAAAAGAATCTAACATTTTAAGCTTAACTCAAATTCAGGTTTATAAATAGTGGCAAACATAAACATAGCTATTGTATTAAAAATAGTTCCATGTACTAAATTTCTTGAATTCTAGAATCCCCTAACTCGTGCCATGGGGTATTTTAATAATAATTTTATCATGTGCAAAATCACTTAATTTAGCCAGATCCATTTATTTTAGCAGGTATTTACTGATATCTCATTGTATACATTGCACATTAGTGGATTCTTTTAGGAATTTGAAAGAAATATATGCTTTAATATTTGTGCTCAAAAGTTTACACTGTTTTAATATCAAAAAGGCATGTAGAGTTCTGCTTCCAGTAATGAAGTAGCTTATATTGTACTAACTTTACCATAGATTATTATTAAAATTCAAGACAAAATTATTAAAATAAAACACAATTATTTAAAAAATACAAGACAGTATTCCAATTCAGTGGGAAAAAATGGAGAGAAGCCAACATTCAAAATAAGAAATTATAGTGGGCAAGACTTGTCTTTATGTGAATTTTTATCTATGGAATTTTTACATTCTCAGTAAAGGAACTAATAGAATATCCAGTACCTAAGCAGAAAGCTACAGTCTTTCTACCTTTCAAAGTCAGGGGATAAATTTCAAGTCTGCAAAAGTTTCTAAAAGGTGAGAAATGAGTTCATTAGGAAGGAAGTCACACCAGGAATTCCAAAATAAAATAGATAGATAGATAGATAGATAGATAGATAGATAGATAGATAGATACACACACCACCACCACCACCATCAAATTCTTGGCTGGCGCCTAAAAAGCACAGGTGTGGGAGATTCCAAGGAGCTCATAGAAAGCAACAGCTAAAAGGTTAAAAAAAAACTATGCAAAGATCTTAGATCCTAGTCACAACAGAGGATTTGGAGTTTGGAGTTTGAGTCTAAACTCCAAACTCCAAATTAACAGCATAATGGAACTAAAATCAACACTCTTCAGAGGACGACAATAAAATTTAGTCTCAACAATATATCACTCACAATCACATTTTACAATCACTCAAATTTTACAATCAAATATACTAGACACGTGAACAGGGAAATCTGACCAGTAGTCAAGAGGAAAAACAGATGAGAGAAACCAACTCTGAAATGACTCAGATGTTGAAGTTAGCAGAGGAGGACTTTAAAACACCTATTATTATAAATATATTTAATAGTTTACAAGAAATTATAGTCATGAGGAATCCAGATACGTGGAAAATCAGCAGAAAAGTCAAAACTAACAAATGATCAAATCAAATTTTTAAAAATCATAATATCTGAAATAAAAACCCACTTGTTGAGCTTAATTGTAGATTGGAGAAAAAAATATTTAGATAAATAATAGCCTAGAATTTTTCAAACTTGGTGAAAATATGAACTTTTAGATACTTGAAGTTTAGTGAACAAAACTAGAAATAAATTTCAAAAAAAAAAAAAAAAACCTCAGAGTCAAATTGGTAGAAGCCAAAGATAAAATTTTTAAAGAAGCTAGAGAATACATTATAAGAAGAAAAATGAATATATAAATGATGGTTCATGTTCTATAAATAATTAAACTAATGGAAGTCAAAAAATGAAAAGAATAAAATATAGTCAACATGCACATCTGTGCAGAGAAAATACTATTTTTAAATGAAAAAATAAAGACAAAAAAGTGAGAGGACTCTGACAGCTGATTATACTAAATTAAATGCTATAGGAAGTTACTCAGGCCGAAATAAATCAAAACATATGGAACTTCAGATTTACACAAAGGAGTGACTAGTATCAGAAATGCAAGTAAACAGGTAATATAAAATATATTTTTCTTCACTGAATTTTTTAAAGCCTTTCAATGTTTAAAGGAAATATTGTAACACTCTATTATAACATTTACAATATATGTATATATAATATACATGATATCAATAGCCCAAAAGATAGCATAGAAGGTTAAATGGCATTATACTCCTGAAAGGTGGTATTAATTTTACATAGATTATGATGAGTTAAGGATGTAATTATAACTCCTAAAGCAACCAAGAGAAGTAAATCTAAAGAGATATAACTTAAAAGGCAATAGAGATATTATGGGTTGAATTTTATCCCTCTAATATTTATATATTAAAGTTCTAATCCCTGGTACCTCATAATGTGACTTTATTTGGCGGTAGGGTCATTACAGAGGTAATCAACTTAAAATGAAATCATTAGGATGGGCCTAAATCCAATAAGATTGATACTGTTATAAAAGAGTAAATTTGGAGACAAACATGCATATAGAAAGAAAGCCATGTCAGCATGAAGATAGCCATCTGTAAGCATTTACAAAATTAATCAAAGACAAGCATTTGTGTAGAAATCGACAAGTCGATTTTACAACTTACATGAAAAGCCAAAGAACATAGAATGGCCTAAACAGTCTTGAAGAAAGAACAAACTGAAGGACTTTTGTCACATGACTTTAAATCTTAGCATAAGGCTACAGTAATAAAGATAGTGGCCTAATAACAGACAAATAGACCAAAGGAACCTAATGAAGTCAAGAAATAGATTGTCTTATATGGTCAATTACTTTCCCACAAAGGCACCAAATTTAATAACCTTAGGAAAAGAAAGGCTTTCTAAAAAAAATGGTGCTGTAACAACTCAATTTGCACATGGAAAGAAATATGTTATGAACACTGAGTCATAAATAAAACTTATTTTGAGGTGGACCACAAACCTAAAGCAATAAAGCTTCTAGGATAAAATACAGAACATTACATTTATGGCTTGGAGTTAGGCAAACATTTCTTAATCAAGACATAGAAAGAAATAGTGAAAAAAATTGATTCATTAGACTCATCAAAGTTTAAAAAGTTTATTCATCAAAAGACACCATTAAGAAAATGACTAGGCAAGGCTCAGACTAGAAGAAAATATTTGTTAAACAATTTATGACAAAAGATTTACTTTCAAAAAATAAAAATAACGACTACAATTTAATAACCAAAGGAAAAATAATCCTATAAAAATGAGCAAAATTTGCAAAGATACTTCACAGAAAAAAGATAGACAATAAGCCCATAAGTAAACACTCAACATCATTAACTCTCAAAAACAGCAAATTAATATCGTAAGGAGATACCAATACACACTCACTAAGATGGTGAAAAGCCTGACTAAACCAAATGTTGGGAAGACGTGGACAGCCTTGCGAAAATGTAACATAGTATAATCACTCTGAAAACATTTTAACTGTTTCTATAAAGTTAAATATATACCTTATTTTCCAAAAATGAAAATACATGTCCATGAAAGATTTGTTTAGGAATGTTCATAGCATATCTATTCATAATAGCAAAACAAAAACAAAAACAAAAACAAACAAAAAAAAACACTTGTAAACAACTGTTGATTTATAAACTGACCTCTTTCCACAGAAGCAAGGAGAGACCAAAGAAAGGGGCAGACGCCTCCAGACTGGTAGGTGGCAATTTTGATAAGCAAGGGAACTTACTTACCGTGCTTGTCCTGGGTAGCCAAAAGATGAGTAGATAGATCTTCATATCCACCTGCAGAATTAAAAGTGTACATAGAGGCCTCACCTACGTTCAGTCACTATTCAGTAAAAATAGGCCCAACTTACATTGCTCCCTCAAGGCTGCATCCCTGAAAATATCTCCCACTCCAGGGATGGGGCAGCACTTACAGTCCAAAGACAAGGGAAGGGTGAAGAACTTCTGATTGCTCAGGTTCTCCTTGTCTGTCAGATGATAGTCATGTCCTCTCGATGACCTCCTCCAACAACACAGACACCTATCACTAGGAGAATAGATAACCAAATTGTGGTATTTTCATAAAAAGAACCCTATTCAGCAATAAAAAGAAATGTATTACTCATACACGTAACAGCATGAATGAATTACACAGGAGCTATGCAGAGCAAAAAAAGCCAGGCACTTAAAAAGCACACATATGTGTGATACTTTTTATATGAAATTCTAGAATAAGTGAGACTAATCTAGAGTGAGAAAAATCAGGAAAAGTTTGCCTTTGTGTGCAGAGATCATTGAGAAGGAATTTTTTGGAATAACAAAAATGTTCTGTCTCTTGATAGGGCTGGTGGTTACACTGGTATATGTATTTTTAAAAAATCCACTGAGTCGTACACAAGATTTGTGCAATTCATTGTATGTAGCTTTCAAATTTAAAAAACTGAAATCAAAATATAGTCAATAATATTGTCAAAAATCTGCACTGACAGATGATTCCTAGAATCAGTGGGAGTGATCACATTGTAAGGTATAAAAATGTGAAATCACTATATTGTACACCTGAGACTAATATAACCAATATAATATCGTATATACCAACTACTTAAATTAAAAAAATTTAAAGCAATACTGAAAATAAAAGACAATTCGATAGGAATAAAAAGATATACACACATGCCACAGACATAAAAACAAAAACTATCAAAGCCAGAAAGAATTTTAAAAATTCTACTTATAAATGCATATAATTGCTGTCTCAGATAATTGCCACAATATGCCAATGAATTTCTAATTTGGAGTCTAGGGTATTCTGAGAAACACTAGGGTAGTGTATTAAGAAAATACAACTTGGTAGCTTTATCTCAAGTCAAGGAAATGAAAATACATTGATAGAATTTTGTCACATTTATTTTTCCCCAATACATTATTAAAAACATACATACTTGCTTTCAATAGCTTTCTTGAATGTGCTAACAAATACCAAAATAAAACAAAACTCAAACAACTATTAAGGAGATTATTTGGAAGTATGACTTCTTTAATCTATGTCATTGTCTTGCTGGGGATTTTTGTGTAATATGGAGACCTATACTGATGTTATAATCAATTGAATCATATTTTATGCGTATGAAGATGCTTCTAATTGTTATGATGGAATTAAATATAGTAATATTCCTTGGCGTGGGAAAAGCGTAAGAACCTCCAAGGTGTTGCACCATGAGGACAAGTTCGAGATCCACTGTTACTGTCACTCAGGAAGGTGAAAGCACGATGTTAATTGATTTTATAAAGAAAGCATCTTGAAGAAATTAGGGGTTCAGTTGAGTCTTGAAGGATTCAAAAAGGTAAGGAAAGACTAGGGAAATTCTAGCTGAGACGATGTAGCATTGAAGTTAAGAGCCCAGGTTTGGGTGTGAAGTTGACATTAGCTCAGATCCTGGCACTGGTACTTATTAACTATATGATCTTAAGCATTCTTTTAAACCATCTGTATTATTGTCTCCATTCATAAAATCAGAAATAACACCCACTTTTTCAGGGTTGTTGTGATAATATGTACATGATGTTTGGCACAAAAGAAATCAAAATCAGTAATTATTATTAAAATGCGTGAACCAAGTTACATATTATAAATAAGCCAATCATCGAGGGATTCTTTGAGGTGACCAATTTGCTTTTTTCAAAGAGTTTTTTTTCTGGAAATGAGTGGGAGATAATGCTATTTAGCTTCATATATGATTGGAGGAGTAAGTTATAAAAAACATTTTAAGTTAGGGTAGGGAATCAGATTTAGACACATAAGTGCCTAAAGATGCATTTGAATATCATTTATAACAAAGGACTCCATGCTATTTAAATTAGAGAAGTATGAATCTTTTCATACGAGTATAAATACATGTATATAAATATACATATTTATATGAGATAAATTCTAGATATTTACAGATATGTCATCACAATGCTAAGATATTCAAGGAAACAATTTATTCCAATTATATCTTACTTATTTGCCAAGAAAAATGACTAATTTTCCAACCTGGTGTTTCCCAAGGGAGGTTTAACTTGGCTGCAATTTTTAAAATTTATTTTATTATGCCTCCTGGACTTCATTGTTAAAGGTGTTTGCTCACAAACATATTGCAACAGAAGAAAAATCCAGAGACAGTAGCCAAATATATTTCCACACAGTTACCTATTATCTCAAGAAATAGCATCTGCTTCAATTATGCTAATGAAATCATTCTGTAACTCATAATGGAGCCTGGTATACTATTTCCTGCATATAGAAAATAAAAACAGCAAATTATGCTAATTTCAAACAAATGTACACTTAATGTCTCTTACTTATGAAAAAGAACAGCTAGCTGACTTCTTCAATGATAGAAGCAATATCTTTCTCACTTGGCATCATCTTTTTTCTAACAATTTTAGCCTTAAAAAATGATTAGGATACTACCCAGAAAATAGTCATTAAGATATTGTTATACATAATGCATACTGAAATGGTAAAATGACATGAAATTATTTAATTTTTTTAATAAAGATGACCTACTTCTACTGACAAAACTGCTGCTTGACCTTGTTTTCCAAATTTTGGATGATCTGCTAATTTGCTATCTCCTTCATTTTTTCCCCCTAGATGTCTGGTCAATGTAAAGGCTTGCGGCCATTCTCCTTTGCTTTAGGAAATAGGTCAGAATTGTTTCAATGTGCCAGCCCTCTCTCAAAGCTACAGTTAATATATGTGGGTCCCTTCTTTGAGTCACACCAATCATATATCCCAAACCACAGATATTATCATAGACCACATTCCTTGAGCCATTGGGAAGAGCATGAAAATGAATATGCCTAAGTGAGTTTTTGCTCTACAAAAGATACCTTCTGCATTTCATGTAACAGGGCCTCCAGACCACTCAGAATTTCATTCAGTCCAATTACTGAGTCCCTAGCTCCGAGGAGATCTCTGGCTCTGATAACTGGTTTTCTCTCATTGCCTTGCACCCCAAGCCTCAACATTCTCTTTGCTCACAATTACATGAAAATTGTGTTGTATAAAATCGCCAATATAGCCTTGGGCAAAACGAATAGAGAATCACTCCTGGGATGAAGAAGAATGTCAGCCTTAGAGAGAAGAAAACTGATAGGTTCCTTACCGCCTCAGGTTAAAATTAAATTCCGTTATAGCACAGAAGGTTCTTCCCCTTTTGATATGTGCCTACCTCTGCAGGGTCATCTCTTATGATTCCTTTTTTCCCCCACACAAAATTCCAGCCAAGGTGAACATCTTTGGCTTCTTCTGAAGCATAGAGTACTCTCTGTGACTTTGTCCACACTATTGCCTCTTGAACTCTCTCTCTCTCACACCTCACACGCGTACCTTCTTCTATTTTGCTGAACCAATTTCTACCTATCCCTCAAACCTCAGTTTAGTTGCATTTTTTTATCCTTCCTTGATGCTCCCAGATTCTCCCTAAATGACATTCCTAGGGGCTGCTATAGCACCTTCTAATCCTTTAAAATTTAATAAATAAATAAGTTCCTAGGAAGGTAAAATGAAAATACAGAAAATACTGCAAGTCTACAGTAAAAATAAATAGAACTATTATAAACCAAGGTTTCCACCCTCACAGGCTGAATCAATTTTGGAGAAGTTAGGTCTAGTCTACAGAGTTTAAAATTGGGTGATATTAAATAAAATAAAGATGTCTGTCTCCTCTTTTGGAAAAAAATCAGAATATCTGGCACTATGACTCCTATATTTTAACATGCCAAAAATTAACCAAGGTTGGGAAGCAGTTAACCCCTTTTGAGAGGGTCTATGGGCCCCTATTCACTATAATCCCCATTCACTAGCCACTACTTGGCTCATTCACTACCTTATTTTTGTTGTTTACTGGACCATTCGAAGCGTGTGGACTTGCAACCTCAAACAGACAGAGGGTTGAGATTACAAGGATAATCTCCATGTTTATGTTAATAATGTGAAAGCAAAGGTGAGAAAAAGGAGAAAAAGGACTTGTTTAGGAGATTTAAATACTAGAAGAAAGGAAGAATACAGGGAGGGATACATATCCAGCTCTTCTGCTTCAGTAACTTTAGTTCTAACTAGCTTGTATATGGCTTTTTTACCATCAGCCAGAAAACTAATGTCAAATGGTCAGTACTATGGAGTCAAAACTCTCCACTGATCTAGGTAGCCTAGTACCTGGGTGCAGGTGGTAACTGGACCATCATGTCACAGAACTAAGTTTCTAGTGCAAAGCCATCATTCAAGGATGTGCTTCAGATGCTACAGTTTGATACCTTACATGGCCCTGGTGAATGAAATGGGTGGCTCATTGATTCTCAGTCAAAGAGGAAGGCATAAGCCCAGTGAGAAAATCCACAAGAAAAGTTTCATGAGAAAGCAATTTCTGAACTTCATCATAGAATTTTATTCCTTTCAAAAGCTAGGGTATCCTTTAGGGTATGATCTTATCTCTGGGGACTAATGAAAATACATTATTTCTAAGAGATGCAAATTTCTACTTTAGTGTTATGAGAAGATGGGGACACTTTAGACCATAAAATGTGCATTTCATGCTTCGGGGAGAAAGACTTTCAAACGTGCCCTGTCATCCGAAAAATAAATAGCTTCATAAAACTGTCCTAGAGACGATGAAAAGGTTGTAATTGTATGAAAAAAAAATCTTCTGAGACACAAAATGCCCAGAAAATGTAATTACTGACCATAACATTATGTTCCTCATGATACTCAGAGATCCTCTAGAATATCCCATTCTATACAGGTGAAAAAGGGTGCTACCACATTGAATTAGTTTCCTATCGCTATAAGAAATTTCATTGCTTAAAACAACACAAATTTATTATCTTGCCATCTCTGGAAGTCACAAGTTCTAAAATCAAGGTATTTGCAGTGCTGCTTTCTTTCTGGAAAGAGAACTTTATTTTCTTCCTTTTTCCAGCTGCTAGAGACCACTTTCATGCCTTAGCTAATGGACTCCTTTTCTGTCTTCAAAACCAGCAGTGTAGCATCATCAAATCTCTCTAGACTCTGACCTTCCTGCCTCCTTCTTATGGATCCTTGTGATTATATTGACCTACCCACATTATCCAAAATAATCTCCCTGTATCAAGGTTTTAAATCTCAACTGCAAAATTCCCTTTTCCACAAAAGTTAACATATTCATAGGTTCTTGAGATTAGGACATAGACATCTTTTGGGAGGGGGATGGGGTTCATTAGTCTGCCAACAAGACACATTGATTGGAGTTGTCAGGTACAAATCTGACAGTGGGAGGGTAATGGGAATAAACGAAGTGCATTTAGGGAGCTCTCAAGGTGGTTTCAGGCAACACTCAATCACAGAAGAACCATTCTATTTTACTATAGTTTCATACCTTTGATTTACTAATATGTTTTTTACACAATTGTTCTTAGAAACATTTTATTGGAACTTTGTTTATGTAAATAAGATCAAACATAAGGAATGGATATTTATGACTGAACTTTGTCCTAAACTCTTTGACCAGCATAATCTCATTATATATTTAAGTATTTTGAATAATATAAAAATATGGAGCGTTGTCTAAGAAAAGATAGGGATTGAGTTTAATATGCTGTGATAATGAGACCCTGTAGTCCCTAATGGGAGAACAGGACCTTCAGATACAGTCATGAATCAGGTGTGTGTAAGTGTGTGTGTGTGTGTGTGTGTGTGTGTGTGTGAAATAACAGTAATAGCTAACATTTATTAAGTACTTACTCTGTTACATATGGAGCAATTTCTACAATTACCCTTATTTTACAGATAAGGAAACTGAGGCACACAAAAATGACCTACCCAAATTTCAAACCTTTGTAAGTGATGTCTGAGATTTGAACCCAGGTGTTCTATCTACATTCAGAGTCAGAATTTATAAGGGTCTAGAAGTTTGTTGGGGTTTTTTTACCTGTTTTAAGGAAATAAATTTCAGGGAGGAGCTAGAAAATGGTAGAATACATAGTAGAGATTCTTTTATATATACCAAGATATAAAATATAAACTAATTTTCTTCACATGGACCCAGAAACCCTAAAACAAACATCATTATTTGGATTTGGAACTCTTCTCATTATAATTGACAGAGTTAACCATATACATATTTAAAAATATATTCATTTGTTGACAAAACAGAGGAAGCAGAAATGAGGACAGTACTTTTTACACACATTCACATAGCCATGTTAAAAAGTAAAAAAAACAAAACAAAACAATGTTTTGATGAGAAAAAAATCACATAAGGAATGCTTTCCACTAAAACATTTGTTTCAAATTCTCCCACTTGCCTCAAGGATCCAATGAACAAGACACCTCACATCTTCCCAAAGCTGATGGTAAAGCTCTTCAAAGCTAAAGCAATAGTGTTGATGAACATGTGTCAGAGCTGGAAACTAAACTCCTTGGGCTCCATACGCTTGCTGTATTGTCCACCTCTTACCGTCCACACACTCTTTGCTACCTGATACTTTGCATCCTAAGCCTCTGGCTTTTCAATGTCCTGAAATAATATAAAATTGTTTTTAATGTGGTGGCTTCTTCGTGCAACATTTTATGATTAAAAGTGCTATTTCGTGATTGGTTGTCATAACTCCACCCCTTTCTCTCTGAATCAAAAGAGGAACACAAGCACATGCACTGTAAAGAAGAAAAAAAACAGAGGGGAATGGGCACCTCCAACGGCCCAAATTATGATAACTTATCTAACAAAATCAACTAAATAAAAACCATAAAATTTCTTATATTACAAAGGAAGACAACATTTGGAGCTGGAAGATGTTTTTATTTTACCAACTCTCACATTTTCTTAGAGGAACTGGAAGTTCAAGAGGGAAAATTTTGCAAAAGAATCGTTAGAACTGTCTGTTCGAAGTTGTTAGACGTCAAATTGCTGACATGGCCCACTCTTGTCTCTTAATAATGACAACTTACAATAATCATAGTAACACAAAATATTTTTGAGCATTTTCATTATGCTAAGCTCTTCACTAGCAAAAACTCATTTAGATTTCCCAAAAGCCCTAGAGGTCAGGTTTTACTAGCAACCCCTACTCTACAGGTGAAGGATCTACAACTCAGAAAGTTAAAATAACTTCACTAAGGCTGCATATCTAGGGGGTGGCAAGCTAAGTTTAGAAGCGGAACTGACTCTACAAGCTGAGCTCTTAACTACTATGCTGTGTTTAAAAGGCTGTGTACAAACAAAGAGATACTCATGCCTACACACACACACACACACACACACACACACACACACACCATTGATAATAGGTCACTCTTGGTTCCTTTTTTCTAATTTGTATATTCAAATGTATCAAATGTAGCTTCCTTAGGACATTCAATTTCTCATCTTTTAATTCTTATCTCCTTGTAATTTTATTTAGGCTTGAAAAACAAGAACCTTTCACTGTGTAGCCACTACCTTCTTAACGAGCCTCAGGAACAAACCAGGTTCTAATGCTAGTTAGCAACTGCTACCTGATCTTTGCATCAGCACTTTTTCATGGCGGTTTAGCTCCTTCCAAATCTCAAAATTGCTAATATTTTTTAGCTTAGCAATTATGACAGTTAACCAATCCATCAAGAGAATAAATCTTTGAAAGTTTTACAAATGACATATTACTATAAGAAGGAAAATCAAATGCCTTGGGGTAGACCTGAACAACAAGAACATTTTTTAGAAAAAACGTTTCCCATCCTAAAGAAAATATATACCTTAATGTCCTTCTTCATTTATGTCTTCCGGGTCATGTTTGTCAGAGTAGTAAGCAAACTACTATGAGACAGGACTTTGTACAATCATGTATTTTTATTTTTCCAACAGTATTACCAAGTAACTATTATTATCCACATTTCCCGGTTGATTTGGGGGACGTGGGGGCTCGGAGAGATTAAGTAATTTACTGAGCTTGTAAATGGCAACTCTAGATTTGTACCTAGGTTTTCTCTGACCAAAAGAGTCATTCCACTCTAACATGCACGCCCAGAAGGGAACACTTTCTGCCTGGGTGTCCCAGTTCTTGTCAATTCAAAGCGGAGTGACACTGGTGGGTGTACCTTTCATTGTGTCTGTATAAATCCTATTACTCCCACATCGATTTTCAAAGAAACAGGTTAACTCAAAAAGCTTAAGGTGGTAAAGGTGGGAAAAGGTGGAGGTCATGATTGGAATGCCAAAAAACATTAACTCCAAGGCAATTTCACACATAAACCTCAGACGTCTAAGGTTGTCTTTATTCTTAAGGCACATACAAAAGGTCATTTTCCAGACATTCATATCAGTTTGTCAGTTCCCTGTTTGTCAGGTCCTCATAGATAAAAATCCATCACTAGTGACCATGACAATTAACTTTTCCTGCACTGAGGTCTCCTCTTCTTCTCTCTCTCTGTTCAGTGGGCACCCAGGATAGTTGAAGAAAACATAGACCCACTATTTTTCTGAAAGGCACTCTTTCAGAATAGCTTTGGTTCACATTTATGAAGATACTATTAATTGCTTTCTAAATAAGTCCTTCTTGAGGCTTAAAGACTTTCAATTGACTCACACCTTCATGGTAAAGAAATTCCAGACTAACACATCATTTTCCTTTAAAAGACACCATAAAGCTAAGAACATATGAAATTATATTTAAGAAAAACAATTTAATTTGAGTAAGATGTTTTAACATGGAGATTTTGTCCTTCCGGTATGTGGATCTATAGTTATATAATCAGCTACAAAGATTATTATTTCCATATCCTAAAACCCTAACAAATGCCCTCAGGAAGGCAGATATGCCTCCAGATAGTGAGAAGATAAAGGACCTGACTAGAAGAACTGCTAGTCCCTCCCTAATTCCAGTTATTTGTGAGAGGAGCCTCCTTAGCTATATACATTCATGTCCTCAGCCTTCAGCTGCCCTCTCAAATGGAGGTGAGAACTGAAGGTTCGTCTTCACTTTGAATGGAGCCTGTACGACCATATATGGTTCCAGCCCCACATATCCACGTTCTGCTGAAGCTACACCTGAGCACCATCCTTAAACTTTGGGCTCTCACTTTCAGCAGAGCCATTTTAAAAGCACATATCAACTGTTAAAATATATACTTGTCTCAGTAATTCTATTCTAGAAATTTCCACCAAGAAAATATTTGGATATATTCAAAGATTTAGTTATAAAGTTGCTCCTCGAGTTTTTTTAATGCTCACCAATCAGGAATGGTTTAATTTAGTCATCAAAAATAATATAGATTTCCATGGTATAATGTCAGTGGAAAAACACAGGTTACACACACTACATTTCAATCCTATTTTTACATATGTGCACACAGACACACATGCACACAGATATACACCGAGGTACATACATGGTGGGAATACAGGTATTTTCAATTTTCTTTTTCTTTATATATATTTTCTATTGTTTTCTAGAATAAGGTTTTGTAATAAATGATTCGTTTTTGTTTTAATTTTAGTTTATGTATAAAGATGAAAGAAAGAACATAGAAACAGTGATGAAAAAGAGAATGTAAAGGAAATACCTTACCTCTTTCAGGCCATTCTCAAAAGTCATCTAATCAATGCCGGCTTCTTTAGCCCTGTGCTAAAATTGCAGCCTCCACCCTCGATAATCACTGTTCCACTCCTCACTTCCTTTTTATCTCCATAACACTTTTTGCTATGTCATCTATCTAACATGTTATATATTTTTATTTTTCACTTTGACTTCTCTCCCCATACAATGTCAACTCCTCAAGGGCAGGGATTTGATTTCGTTCACTACTGCATCCCTGGTTGTCTCTAGAATAGTGACTGGTCCTGCTCTGTTAATGCTCAAAAAAAAAAAAAAAAAATCTGTGGAATGCCTAACTACAGAGGAATGGCTCAGATCAGTACTAAAAATCAACAAGGTTAGATTCTCTAATGAGCCAGGCTTATAAAAATGCTAAAAGTATCAAAAAAAAAAAAAAAGAGGAAGTGGTGAGATTTTAACTATATTCAGAGCAAGAAGATAAAAATTTGATAGGCTGCTGATTAAGATAGTACAGGGTTAGATGATGAGAGAAAAGATAAAACTTCTCTTTGTTACTTTCCTTCACTCTTCTTTAAAGGATGATAGTGAGAAAAGGTAAAATAGTATTAAAGTTAAGGACACTGAAGACTAAAGTACAAGAGAAGGATATAAAAGACCTCCAGTTGCTCTGCATGAGGTCTGGCCTAGATGACTCTATCACTCTTTCTGGGAGGACTTCCATATGTTTTAGGCATCTACAGCACCCTATGCTACCTTGTTGTAACATCATGATTTATTATAATTAATTACTGCTCCATTTAGAAGGTCAAATCTTTGAATATGAGCACTGTGTTTTATTCACTGTTGAAGCTTCAGTGTGTACCCTAGCACAGCCTTCAATAAATGCGTATTTTATTAATTACTTACTACAAATCAAGATACTAAGAAAAGTTTCAAATTAGTGTATTGATCCACACAAAGGGAAATTTAAAAACCACAGAGGATTAGAAAAGCAACAAAGATAGAGGAGACAATTGTCTGATTTTACAAAAGTAGAACAAATATTTGGCAAATTGTTCACTGACATGTTTTCTTGTTGATCTCAGGCCAAATCCTATACTGAATAATTGAACAAGATTATGCAATTACTTTAGAAAAAATAAGCTGTAATCAATAGGGGTTGCCATGAGTTTGCTGAAAAATATTCTTGTCCAGCCAGCCAGATTTTCATCTTGGCTAGGGTTAATAAACAATTTAGAGAACTGGGAGAAACTTCTGATTTTTGCACGGCACTGAACAAGGGTTCATATAATATCTTTGTTGACAGTGTATTACGTATATCAGATACCTGATAAAAGTAGATTGGACAAGTGATTGCAAAAGGTATTAACTGAACCATTTCCTTCAAACGTTTTTTAGTGATTTTTCTTTCTTTCTTTTACTAATCCATGCTCTTTAACCTTAGGGCATACATTTATTCTTATCTGCCAGGTCTGCTAACCCTTTGTTGAAAGAATTGTTCCAATTATATATATTATACTAGGTATTACTCTATTTAAATAGGGAATTTGAGAATTTATTTACATCAAATATTGGGCAACAGGGAAGCTTGATTCCATTTATCAATTTTGCCTTGGAGAACACTCTGAGGCAGGTCAAGTCAGGTAGCTTTGTCTTTCCTTGATTTTTCTCTTGCATCCCTTCAGAATCAAATCCCAATTGCATTCTCCTCACCCATTTGTTACCCGGTATCTGCATAGAAAGGACATCAACCTGAAATATTTTATACTAAGTGTTGAGGGTTGAATGCTCTATCACTACTGGACTTTTATATTAAAGGAAAATGACAGAGGGTAATTCTTTATTTACATGTGGTAACTGACCTATAAAGGCATAAACAACAGTGTGCATTCACACAAACTCAAACTCACTTCCTCTCATTCTCTGATACGTACAGATGCTCTGGGAACAGGTCTACACAAACACATTCATACACATACTCACAGACATCACTCACACTGATGTGACACAGGAAGCTCTTCACGAACTCTTTCTCCTTTCACTATGTATGATAGAATAAAAAAGCATCCAAATGGGAGTTAGGAGGCTTAGAGTTTTGTCTTGGATCTTCTATTAGCAAGTTGTGTAATTCTGAACAAGTCAGTTCTCTCTTGGACTCTAGTTTCCTCACGCAATGCAGGGGAGTTAGCACAGGGTGTTAAGTCTTTTCAAAGCTGTTGGAAGGGCTGAAAGAGAGGGCTCAGTCTTTTGGAATGTCTTCAGAATAACACAGAACTGGCCCCCTACAGAAATTGCTACCCCTGAGGCCACCACTGAAGTTATGCCAGCCTGTGCCTGGAGCTCTCCACTCACTGTGCAGGAGCCTATAAGCTGGAGAATCGACATCCAGGCCAGGAATTCAGAAATTAAAAGTTGGGTCAAGAAATTGCCCTATACTCACTGATCATTGACAGTCAAAAGGCTAGAAAATGAAAACTGGAACCTGCTATTGACACATCCTTGCTGTCTAGCACAACAACCAGGAGCCACAGGTGAAAGCCTCTTCCTCATTTCTCCCTTCATTTAAGCATATAGAAGAGATTAGGGCGGAATGCTGAATGTGAAGAAATAATATCCAGCACTGCTATGTTCTGAAAATGTAAGAAGCTGCTTCAGGGGCTAGTGAGTTTTTAATCACTAAAGATATATAAACAGAAATCAGATAACCTATTGTCAGAAATGTCATCGATGAGACTAATTTGACCAGTAATTTGCAGACCTTGCTGCATATTTTAATCCACTGGCCCCATGTCCAAAGATTCTAATTTAGTGGGTCTGTGGTTTTAAAATTCCCCCCACATGATTGTGAAGTACAACTGGACTTAAGAGCCACTTGTCTACAATGTCCAAGACCATTTCCAGCCCTGTATATTAATGAGTCCTTAATTGTGACCTTTAGGACTCCACAATTGTACGTGCCACACATTTCTAGTACAAGAAGTCAACTGTTATCTTCGGTGAACGCGGATCCTTGAGAAATGGCAGGCTGTAAACTGGACATTATTCTGTTACCTTATTTGAAGGGAATCTGGTTATCAATTCTTTTGCGGTAATAGAAATTAGTTCTGAGGCTATTTTAACTGAAGGCCTTCTTTCACGTGAAGAATTCATGACTATAGCATCCTGAGGTAATTTTTTTTTTTCCTATAGAAGATTTAAATAATGCTGAGGCATTGCTATGTAAAAGGCTTTTTAAGATTTTTATTTTTTACTTATTTTTTTTTTTTTTGAGCATGTGAATTAACTCATCCTGATGTTGTCTGGGGACTTATTGCTCTGCACAAATATCAAATTCAGTGTTCTCACATGCTTGCCCTTGAAGGGCTGGTAAATGTTTGGCTGAGCAGAACAGTAAATATAAACAGATTTTATTGCTGGTATTATAATCAGCGATTCAAAATGATTCTTCCATGCAATTTACAGCTAAAATCCAGATTTGCTCCATTATGATAGTGGCAAGATTTTTGCTGGGATTTCAGGTGCTGGTGTAGAAGATAGATGTGCCATAAAGGCCCAGGTTATGTTCTATATAGCAGAGACACTTCTGTGAAATTTCAATTTTAGGAATAAAACTGCAGTTGGCCCAATATTGGGGACTGAAGACATAGACTAGGGTCTTGGAGGTATCTAGAAAGAAAAAAATTGGCTTTCACCTCAAGAGAGTATTTATACTTAGCTTGGATGAAAAAGTGAAAGAGATAGGACTGGAGTTGCATTTTTGCAACTCTACTTACTTTAATTTTCTTAATCATAGATCCACCCAAAACCAAATTTTATATTCTGAAGGTAAAATAGGTTTCAACAAAATAAAAGCCTTGGCTCATTAATGTTTGATGCTGGGTAATGTAAAGTTAAAGATCCTGAAATTTATAACCACATCTGAGTCTACCCATCAGGCTAATGACTTTTCTCTTTTCCTTTCTAGTTTCTTTATACTAAGATCATAAACTAATGATAACTGCATATTACCCCACCTGTTCTTTCAGAATTTTTCAAAATATCTAAACCAAATATTATACTTTCTCACATCAATTTTCAGGTCACAGTTATAAAGATATGAAGAAAAAAAAGATGGGAGGAAGAGTTTGTCCAATGGAGTGAACAGACTTATAGCCTCCAAATGTGCCCATACCCTAATTCCTGGAACCTGTGGTATGGGCCTGGGATGGGAAGATTACCCTGGATTGTCTGGTAGGCTCGAAGTCTTAACATGAGTCCTTAACATCTATAACTTTTCCAAGCTAAATTGATGAGAAAAATGTTACATAAGAAGGGCTCAATCTACCTTTGCTAGATTTGAAAGTGGAGGAAGTGGAGGAAGGGAACCACAAATCGAGAATATAGTCCCTTCCTTAGGAATTAGAAAAGACAAGGAAATGGATTCTCCCTTTGAGCTTCCAGAGAGGAAGACAGCTTGACCAAACATCTTGAATTTAGTTAAGTTAGATCTGTGTTGGACTATTGCCCTAAAGGACTGTAAGATAAAAGATTTGCATTATTAAGCCACTAAGATTGTGGCAATTTGTTACAGCATCCCTCGTAAGCTAATACATCTAATACCTTTCCTGTCAATGATTGATCCCATGTCATCATAGAATAGCAGAGGCTGATAAATTCCCAATAACGGAGAACAGATTAACATTTTAAAGGAAGTTTAGATGAAGCACAAAGGACATGTAGTTTATAGTTAAAGGCATGACTCAACAAATAAGTAGCAACGTGGCCTTGATAAAAATCTCAGTTTTTCTGAGGTATAATATTATTTTTTTACATACTAAGAATAATAAGCCTTGCTTATTTTGCAGAAGAGTTGAAAATACATTTTATAAGGGATAGAAACATGATTTGTATATTATACACTATTAAGACCCATATTGTCCATTACTTTTTTCTCTAAGAAAATGTGTTATTTCTAATATTTGTCAAACATAAGGCAAAAATGATTGTTTACCAATATCCACCCTTCCTTTCTGCTCATATAGAAGAATCTCCCAAGTTTTATAGGAATTGTAAATATAGGAATTCAGTCACATACTCCAGCTTCCCTTGCAGCCAGAGATGGCCATGTGACTAAGTTCTAACCAGTGGGACAGTGACAGTTGAAGTGGGCAAGTTCAAGTTGATGCCCTTAAAAGGAGGATGTTGCTCTGTGTTTCTTTCTTTTCTGTTCCCACAGACTGGAATGGCTGTGGCTGCACAGAGTCACCATACATCATATAAGTGAGGGCATTATGCTGGGACAGGATGGCCAACAACACAGTCATACCTATGCATTCATATATCATGGCAACAGCAAAGTTGAGTAATCACAGCAAAAACCATGACTTGCAAAGAGTAAGATAGTTATCATAAGCCCCTTATAGATAAAGTTTACTGGCCCCCGCACTAAGTGATAGGAGGTCGACAAAATAGATGAAATCTGGACAACCTCTTAGAGCAGAAATGTTCTTCCCTTGTGACTAACTACCAGCTTGGATTTTTATGAAAACCAGAACTAAACCTTCCATATTGTTTAATCCACTATTATTTTTATCAATTGCAATGGGCATCATAAACTAGAAATAGTAATAGGAACAATGGTAATGATGATGACAATGATGATGATGGCGATGATAACAGCTAACACTACATTTTAGGATTCATAGATCAGTTTGTGTATTATATGTACACACACATTTAATATTTATGATAATTCTATGAAGAACCATCTTAATAAATGAAAAAACTGAGACCCAGCAGTTAAGTAACTTATCCAAGGTCATAGCAAAAAAGTGACAGAACCAGAATTTGGACCCTAGGCATTCAGTGCCAGTATCTCTGCTCTTCACCAACTATTAGATTGCCTCTTGGTAGATCATACACATTTCATTTTGACTGAAAACAAATCTTACAGTCAATGTCAACCTTCCTCAAATTCATTTTAATAGGAGGCCTATCAGAAACAATAGCTTAACCCCAAAGTATTGACAAATAGTAGGTTAAGCTTGAGAATATCAATAGCAATTTATTTCCTTTTAAATAAAGTATTCTTTTTATTGGATACCTGCTCTTTAGACTTAGAAATAGCCTAAATTAAAGATTTTAATTAAGTATAGCAATCTTTTTGGTTAAATAAGGGTAATCAACTTGAAAACACAGACAAATGCAAAGTGAAGTAAAAGTTCAAAGGGATAAAATAAAGCCCAAGAATTTCTCATTAAAAGGAGGGTGGGAGAGGAGGCATAAGGAACAGAGAATCAGAAATCACTGTGTCTTTACCAGGCACTAGAAACAGGGCAGAATACTTGACTTCATAATACCTACAAGACTTTTTAAAGTTGGATTAAACTAAGATTCAGGAAAATTGAACTAGTTGTTCAAGATCACAGAAATAGTCAACCTTTGTTACCTCAACCCAAACTTCTTCTTACTAGAATATCTTAACAAAACCCCAGTAATTCTAGGCAAGATAGTTTAAGAACACATGGGTGTTTACTTAGAGCTTCTTTAAATGATCAGGCAGGCACCTCAGAAGGCCATCATGTACAGGGCTGACTCAAGGCTGATCAGTGTCCACAGGAAATAGGAAAGAAAATTCCCAAATGCTGATGATGCAAGGAAGAAAGCAGTCAGTCAAAGGTCAGAGCCCCATTAAGGGTATCACATCATGGAAAAAGAGAAGTTACATCTGTGAGGAAACTGTTGGGCATTAACAAAATCAGTTCTCTCATTGGGCATATCTATTTCAGTCCCAAGGAGGAGATTAGTTGCTGATAAGCTCATTGTTATTGATTTCTCCAAGCCTTGAAGTTCTCCTAAAGATGGAGACTGTACTAGGATGAGCATTATATCACAACTGTGAGGTTAAATTGAAGGCTTTGTGGTTGCCTCAGTGCACTCATTAAAAAGAAATGACGTACAGAATTAACTCTGTATAATATTATTCCCTAGTTCCATACTTCCTAGAATTTATCAGTAAGGAGAAATAAAACATTACTACCCCTCAAAATGAATTTGAATCATGGCCTCAAAGTTGGAAACATCTTCTTGGATATCGTTTATTCATTCGCTAGATGAGAAACCAGATTCTCCAGAGAAGACATGGGTGTCATTGTGCTTTCTCAGTCTTAGAGCATAAAACAAGTCTCTGTCATTAAGTACATTTCAAAGTTCATGACACAGTCTTATGCTGTCTGGAGTTGATTTTATTTAAGCCATGTATCATCACCTGAGATGTTCAGGAGCAAAGATTTGTGTATATAATGCACACAAAAATGATCTTCTCACAAATGAGCACAGTGGTATCTGCTTGGTATGGTCAAAGAAGAAGAATTGGTGTAGAGGGCTATAAAGCTAGAAGTGGCAAAACAATCTATTACCTGGTCACCAGGTACTTTGTAGGACATAAATGGAGGTTGGATTTTTTTTTCTTCGAAGTGCAGTTCAGGTCATCGGAGTATTTTTGGCAGAAGTTTTCGAAATAATTTCACATATGGATTCTCATTTGATCCTCATAGTAAAACTGGGATATACAGGTCTATTCTCGCCATTTCTGAAACTAATATTCAGGGAAGTTGAATGACTGAGTGAGATCACACCTGAAGGATGGCAGAGAGTCTAATTTCAAGCCTAGACTTTGATATACAGTAGTAGCTGCTTCCAGTTGTGTATTGAGAATAATTGTACAGCATTAAGTAACTCAATAAAAAAGACATTTGTAATTCATTAGGACATCAATAACAGAATAATGGCACATTCCTACTCTTGGAGGAGAGACTCTAAGGGGAAAATGCAAGAAAGATAAAAAAAGAGAGACCTTCTAGCTAGAACGCCTCCACAGAGTACACAGAGCTCCACAAACCACTTTGCAACTTTACCTATTATCATCTTTTGGAAAATAGACACTGGACATAAAGACTTGGCAATCTAATGGAATGACATATTATGGTAGCACTTCAATTGAGCTCTGAATAAAGTAATGTCTTCTATTCCCACTATTCTTTCCGACCTTCTTCAGCATTTACATTTTGAGTTCAAAGTTCCCCTGAAGAAGATTCATAAGCAACTAACTAAATTGGTGATGATAAAAACGTTTCCCTCATAAAGTTTTTGTAAGGATTAAACAAGAAAATGCTCACAGCACAAATACTTTCTGAACCTATAAAATGTGAATTTTATCATAAAAATTGAATAGATGAACTGAATAAATAGGTTCATAGTATTTTCAGATACTAATGACAAAATCAGTATATACCAAAATCGTGTGTATGTGTGTATGTGCATGTTAAGAGAGAAAGAGAAAAAATGTGAAAGAAAAGGTTCTCATCAAATACTTAGGCATAGTTTTCTCAAGATAACTTGAAAAGGAGATTTATGCTTTATTTAAATTTTTGTGTACCATATGAATTATGTCAAAAAACATAATCAGAAAATCTATACAATCAAAATTCTATTTTTAATAAACAAAAAGTTCAATAGTATTAGAATTACAAGCTCTACGTGCCTGCAGGATAGAAGGCCTGAAAAGATAAGCAGATAATTTGGCTTCACTGTAAAATTAATATTTTTATCAAAAGAATTATATCTTATATCATACACCGAAGAGCAGCTGAACATAGAGGCTGAGAGAGCAGTGGCATTGATCGGATTCCCACCTCATTCCCACCTCATTCTCACTGCCACAGTGGGAGCACTGGTCTCAACCCTAAATTGCAGCATACTGCGCATGATCATGTTCCCACCAATTCACACACATACTGTGCACATAGTTTTCAGACATATTGAAAGAGAAACCACTGTGTTTCAGTTTCTAACTTTGTTGGGTATTAAAAATCAGACTCGTTGCATTAATGATTAGAGGAATCAATTTTAAGAAAGGCTATCGAAATTTACAACATGTGAATGTGTATCACTGATTGAATTTTGGACTAGCAATAAATATGACCAGTGATTTTTGATGCCCTCATTATGCACTGCTAAACTGTAGTGGCACTTAACAAGGGACTTCGTAAGCAACAAAAATCAATTGAAAAACTGAATTGCCAATAATTACTGTGAATAATACTAATCAAAAATGTCTCTAAATGGAGGCATGCCGAGGGCAAAAAAATTTGAATCAGATTATGCAAAAAGCCAAACTTGGGCAACCTGGGAAAATTGCAACTTGCTCCCAGCAAAGAGCCTACTTATCCTCCAGCTGCATCTATCTTAGATCGAATGCTGGAGAATAGTTAACTAAAGAAGCACCCAGCAAATGCACTATCCACAAATACAGAGGGAGGGAGATGTCATGCACAATAATTACCAGCAGATATTTCTGCAGAGTACATTAGATAGAGGGTAAATGCTCTTCTTAACTTCTATCCAGTCAGAGAGTCAGAGATATATTTATAGCACTTACATTATTGAAAATAATGAGGAGACTATTGATGAAGACAGTATTTAAAATCTGAACTTCAAACAAATACAGCAGACCAAGATGCAGAAACTGCCCATTTGATAAGGGTCCTGATATAAAAGCTATTCTAGCAATGAAGAGTATGGGAATTAGAGAATTATGTAGGTTATTTGTGCTATTACAGTTGACCTTTGAATAATGCAAGGGTGACAGATGCCAACCCCCCCGTGCAGTTAAAAATCTGCATATAACTTTCAACTCCCCCAGATTTAATTACATTCATCTCTCTGTGTCCACGGAGAATTACTCCCAGGATGTCCACATACACCAAAATCTGAGGATACTCAAGTCCCTTATATGAAGTGGCATAGAACAATGCATAAAGTCAGTCTTCTGCATTCATACATTCCCAACTGCAGATTGAAAATACTGTTTTAATCCACATTCGGTTGAATCACAGATGCTAAACCTAGGGTTACAGAGGGCTGGCTATGTATTTAATGAAGAAAATCCATGTATATATGGACCCATATAGTTCAAATCCCTGTTGTTCAAAGTCAACTGTCTTTGTCTTTGATCTCACATAACTTTCTACCTTCTTCTTCTAAGATCTCCACTTGGCTTTGAGGAATACCTTCTTCGTAGTTTGGGTGGGCTGATTTTGCCTCCCACCTTCCCACAGTAATGGTTATCAGTCCTGGGCCTAGCCAAAAAGAGCACTTCACACAGCTGACCACAGTGTTTAGATCACCATGGCCTCTTCAGAATATCTAAGCCCTGTCACGTGGGTAACTAAAGAAAGAACACCAGTCTTGTTCTGGAGTCAAGAGCTATAAGTACTATATAAATCTTGAGTTTCTGGTCACTATCATTCCTGCCACAAGGGAAAAAGAAGCTCATGAAAATGAAGTCCACACTGAGGAAAAGAGAATAAATCAATAAAAGAGGGAGGAAAAGAGATAAAGAAGAGAGATAAGAGAGGGAAGAAGATAAATGGAAGAGAAGGGAAGAGGGGAGAGTTGCCGGGCAACCTCATCTGAGCACCCAGATCCAGCCATGCCTGAGTCTTGTTTGTTCATGGAATTTCTAGCTGCATGAGCTAAAAAAAGTTCTTTTTTAAAATTAAGTAAGGTTAAGGTTTACTTATAATATTTGAAATGGAGAAGATACAGCATGAGATATATTTTATTTATAGTCATTAGATCTTATTTATATAATTATAGGTAATGTAACTATAAAGAATGCTAAATAAAGCTCTGTAGCTCTTCTCATAGATTGAAGATTACTGTAAGATTAAATTTCCAATTTGTTTAATCAATAGTACAAAAACATATCAAATGTAGAGTGGCAGTACAGGACAGGCGCAGATGGAGCATTTCTAATCTTGGGTAGCCTCAATTCTCACAAGACATCCAGTTGCTAGTCACATTGTCCTCATAAGCTAGAATATCCCCACATGTAACAAATTCAATTCTTGCTATCCTACTACCATCTTGTACTCTGGGCTTCTTTTTTCAGAATGGACTAATATCAAATATCTGTTCATTTTTGTTTTGGAGAATTACAGCAGGTTCCCTTGTTCTTAAAATTCAACATCATCAAGCGATGCCCTCCTCTGAATATTAAAATTAGAGTCATTTTCCAAATACCCTGATAAATGTCTCTGCCTTCACATTTCCAGTGTTCTGGAAAGCCCATTTATCCCCATTCATTTCTTGACTCTGATTTAATACTCCTTTAATACAGAGTTTGGTCTGAAGGTGAAGATCACAAATCAATTTCCACAAAACTTTAATTCAAAATGCTGGTTCTATTATTCTAAATCAATCTTTTATTCTTGTGTTTAAAGTCTCAATTTAAAAAGAAATTGTTTTAGATTATTTTAAAGGTGAAAATCTGAAATGGACACACCACAAATTATAGTTTCAATTAAGTTTTTGTTCCCAAAGAAACCAGGCTAATTTAAAAACATTCCACACAAAATATGGTCTTTAATGCAATTCCTGTCAGAGTGTGTCATACATTACCACAAAATAGAGTTATATATTTATAAATTTGGTGTGAGAACAGAGGAAAGAAAGAATGATTTATTTGGCTTGCTTGGAAAAACCATCAGTTATAATAATTACAGAATCATCATCTTATCATTGAAACATTTATTGAAAGTTTACAACCCTATTATGTAGGTCCTATTCGATGTTTATTTTAGATTAAAAAAAAAAACAAGATTCTAAGCAATTTATTTTAGAATTTAGAGAGGCATCTCTCCTGCTACCAACGCCTAGAAATTCTGGGTGAAACAACTAAAAACATGAGAGAGAAGAGAGCATGGAAGCCAGGCCGCCTGGAGGCACCTGCTGATTTAAAAACACCACCAACTACAAGAACAACAACGGCAACAACAACAACAACAACAAAAACAAACACCTAAATATTTGATTTTAACAGCAGCAGGGGAATGGGAGACAAAATCTTGGACCCTCACAAGTTGAAGTGTTAGAATGAAACTTCTTCAGCCATCCAGGGCCATGAGAGGAAACGTGGCAAAAATACGGGGACATCTCAGGCCTCTGCTTCAGTTGGGAAAAAAGAAAAAAGGAGTCTCTGGGATAATTTGTGATCACAAGCTAACTGCATGAGGTTTTGTTTGTTTGTTTGTTCGTTTTTTCCCTGCTGCCAAAGCAAATTGTCATGAACTTAGGGGCTTAAAACAAAAGAAATTTATTCTCGTAGAGTTACGAAGGTCAGAAATCCAAAATGAATCTTATAAGGCTAAAACCAAACTAAGACCAGTATGTGTTATCTCTGGAGGTTCAGGGGAGAGTTTATTCCTAGACTCTTCTAGCTTCCAGACACCAATCACGACTGCTTTTTCTATCCTAAAAGTCATCGGTGAAACATCTCTTCACTCTGGCTTCCTGACTCCCTCTTAGTAAGTCCTAGTGATCATATAAGGGCCACTTGAATAATCTAGGATTCTCTCCTCATCGTAAGATCCTTAACTTAATCACATCTGCAAGGTCACTTTTGCTATATAAGGTAGCGTATTCATAGGTCCTACAATTAGGATGTGGACCTCTTTGGGGACCACTATTCAGCCAGTACAATGGCCTTTAATTGAATCTGAGGTTAAATTTAGACTGGCCCAGGGAACACAGAGTCGGGAACTTAAAGCATCAGGAACAAATGTAAATCCTCTCTGGAAAAAGTACATCTCTAACTAAGCTCCTTGATGCACAGATAAATTAATGTTTAACATCATCTGGTAAACATGGGCTCAGAATCAAAATTTACCCACTGCAAGAGAAAAAAAGCCACCATCACAGTAACAGCCAGCTGGAGTAACAAATAACAATTATACTTCCAAGAACTTCAGATTATGAAATTACGGGGTACAGAATAGGAAAAAAAAATAATATGCCTCCAAGTAACATTAGTTTGAACAACTATCCACATTAAAAAATACCTCCACAAGAACTAAGGATTCCAGATGAGGGATGACAGCACCTGAGTGGAGCACAGAAATAAGAAAAGACACATTGAAGCCAGAAGGAAAGACAGTTTCACATTACTCTGTCATACCTCACCCAAACCAAGGCAGCCCAGAGTGGAAAGAGACATCCTCCTCATGGGGGAAAAAGAGTGAAGCGAGAGCTGGCTTTATCCCACTACCAGGCCCACATCAGCACCATGTGACTTCTACAGCCCCATGCTCCTAGCCCACTCCAGCATCAACCTGCTCCTGTGGCCCTAGGGTCCTGGCTAGCCCAGCAAATCCAGGCTCCAGGTAGACTCCCACAAACCCAAGCTCCTGCTAGCCCCAGCACCAGGCCTGGTACCACAACTCCAAGCCCTTCCCACCCCAGGCAGGCTGGCTCCTGCAGCCCTAGGCCCATACCTGGCCCAATGCCAGGCCAGCTCCCATGGCCCCAAGGATTCTGGCCTGACCCAGTGCCAGGCTGGCCCCTATGGAGCCAGCCCATAGGCTTCGCTCTGCAGACACCGGCTCCCAGCTTGCCACAGCACCAGGCCAGTCTCCGAATCAGCTCCTGTGGATCCAGGCTCCAAGCCTGTGCCAGAACTAGGCTGATCCCTATGAACTCAGACACCAGACTCACCCCAGTAGTACCTGGAGCCTGACGGCCCCACAGACCCAGGTTCTAGGCCTATCCAGCAAACCATGCACCAGGCAGGCCTCCATGGACCCAGGAACCAGAACTGCCTACTCAAGAACTCCAGCAGCAAGCCTATCTACAGACACTCTGGATGGGCTGACTAGTGAAGAGCTTTTCCTATCAAAGCCAGTATGCACAGACACCAATAAAAGGCACAATCAGATACACAAAAGATAAAGAGAAGGGAATAAAAGCTTACTACTTTGGTGAATCAGCAATTCACAAAGGAAACAACTGGAAGGGAATTAAACAACAAAGAATTACAAAACAGCCAGGAACCATTTGATAAAATGGCATTAATAAATTTTTAATGATCAATAATTACTTTGATATATGAATTAAATTCTTCAACCAAATGATACAGATTGGCCCTTTATACAGCACTCTAAACTGAACAATTTGGCTATATTAAAATTGAAAAAATTATTCATCAAAAATACCATAAAGAATGGAAAGATAATTACAATATGACACTTGTAATCATACAATCAACAAAACATTGTATGCAGTGCATGCAAAGAACTTCGCCAATCAATAAAAAGGCAAGCAAACAGCAGAGACAAATGATATGACAGTCAATTCAGGTGACTAATACTGCTTGAATGGCAAATACCATGTGTAATGCTGCCTAATTTAGCCAGATAAAAGGAAAATATAAATGAAAATAAAAATGGAAGCATTTCATTTCATCATATCACAAAAATTTAAAGTCCAACAATGACAAACATTGGCAGAATATGGAGACTGAGGAATTTCCCTACACTGCTATTAGGTGGGTAAATCGATGTGATCAGTAGAGAATTAAAGTTGCAAACACATACTCTATGACTCATAAATTCCACTCCTACGTATAAATCCTAGAGAATTTCAGCCACCTGTACAGCAGGAAATGTGTATGAAAATATTCATAGCAATATTGTTTTTAACAACAACAAAAAAACCAACATACATAGTGTCCAACACAGGAAAATCAGTAATAAATTATGACATACTCATAAAAAGGATGATATCTAACAAGAAAATGGGTGAACAAGAGTTAAATGCTTTAACATGTTTAAATCTCACAAATACGCTGAAAAAAGATGAAAGTTAAAAAATACATGAAGCTCTTCAAATGAAATGTGACCCACTCAAAGCAGCACAGTACATTGCTTTTTAATATGTAAATATGTACAAAAGTAGAAGTAAATGTATGAGAAGAAAATACCAAATCAGAATAATGGTTACCTCTGGGTAGGAGACAGGTGGGGTTGATCAGAGAGGGCTGTAGGAGGGAAATCCGGTTTGTCAATATTTTAAGTATTAGCAGGTAGTTTAACATTTCTTATATTTGTCTTTAGACTTTAGTGTCTTAAATGTCATATAATAAATTTGATATTTTCAAAGACGTAAGCAAGACATGACATAGAGGGGAAAAGATTAGCAGTGAAAGTGACACTGAGGGACAGAAGTGTGGCTACCTGGAGACTTAGTCATCCACAGAGATCCAGACTGAGAGACCCATCAAGAATACACAGATAAGAGGAGCGTGGGAGTCAAAGGACAAAATGGAGTAAATGACTGCCTGGACTCACTATAGATCCCCTTCAGGCTGATCCTCTGACAACTCTTGCCCCAAAGTTGTTCTTAGTCTCTATTTTGATGGTAAAACTTGACCAATGTCTGCCCCTAATTACTGCCTCCAATCAACTCTAAGTTAAAGTCTCACCCGGAAAATTCCTGAAAGGTAATCTTGTTTCTGTGATTCCTATGCAGAGGACCCAAAAAGACCACAAACCACAGATCCTTTTTAAAAAAATTTTTGTAAAAACTTATTTGAGCCAAACCTAGCCTGGAAGCAAGATCTCAACAGACTAAGATAAATGTTGTCCAGAAGTAAATGTTATATGATCTTCACTTTTCTATCTCATGGGAAAGAAAAAAGGCAAGTCCTGACATCTGGGAACTGACCTGACAGTTGCAACTAGGTTTCTGTGTTGTTTGAAGCTGGCCTGGCATGCGAACAAGGTCAAGCTAATCCCCTGTTAGACATAAACGTCTATAGGACTTTGATATCAGATATGCTAATTCTGAGTCCATGGCAAATGGCGGTAAAACCAGACCACTTCATAACTTTGTATACGTACAGAAAAACACGAAATCACTGTGCAACCCACAAAAGACCAAACATGCCCCTCTCCTGGCTAATACAAGTGATTGCTTGTCTTTACCAACTACAGCATCATCCTTGCTCTATTCTGCCCTTCCTATAGATGAAATTAAGATACCCAATTATAGAATTGCTCTGCTTTTTGACAGCACCCAACATAAAGCACACTTCCACTTCCTTGGACCCCCCCCCTAAAATCACCCAACCAAAGCCCAAATCTTATAATAGGATCTTTCTAACACCCTCTTACTGAGTTATAAACCCAACTTCACTACAGGCATGTTCCTGGTAGTACAGTATTTGGCTGGAGGGACTTGACACTTGACACTTGCCAGGCCAGCTTCAAACAACACAGAAACCTAGTTGCAACTGTCAGGTCAGTTCCCAGATGTCAGGACTTGCTTTTTTTCTTTCCCATGAGATGGAAAAGTGAGCGATCATATGACATTTACTTCTGGACAACATTTATCTTAGTCTGTTGAGATCTTGCTTCCAGGCTAGATTTGGCTCAAATAAGTTTTTACAAAAATTTTTTTAAAAAGGATCTGGTTTGTGGTCTTTTTAGGTCCTCTGCGTAAGAATCACATAGAAACAAATTACCTTTCGGGAACTTTCTGGGTGAGACTTTAACTTAGAGTGATAATCTATCTACAAAAAAAGCTAATTACAACTGAACTGTTGCATCGAAATAATTTCTCACGCTCTTTAAATACTTATGATGTTGCCACTTTGTAGTATGAAAAAGTTGGTAGGAACCCCAAAATATGGAATACTACCCCCACATACTAACTATAATCTCCAATTGCATGCAATTTTCTCCATTTTGATTATGACTATAAACATATAATCGCTTTTATGTTTCACTTAAACAGAACACAAGAACTCGTTTTTGTGTGTGGCAGGGTGGGGGAGAATAATGCAATGTGTGCAATGTCGCACAGCTTGTAAATAGCACAAAATGGGCATTCAAAACCAATGCTGTCTAAAGCCAGAGCCCACATTTCATGACTGCGCCATTTTAAAGATGATTAGTAGTTGAGATGCAGAAAAAGGACAAAGAACAGTCCAACTAGAAAACTGTATGCACAAAAACACAGAAGAGAGATACTGTTACAGCATAGCAAGTGTTTAAGTGGGGCCCAAGAGAAGCTTGGTGGCAAAAGATGCTGAGAATAATGTAAAAGGAATGGTTTGGGAAGGTTAGGTGGTGTCACATGTGTTCGGTAATAACAATTTTGGACTATATTTTGTAGCCAACAGAAGTTTTAAGCCATAGATAGAGGCAAAGATGTGAGATAATCTGGGCTATGTGTTAAAATGGTAACTGTGAATAGAGTGAAAGATGGATTAAAGGAAAGGGATAGATAGCCTACAGAAAGCCCATTTTATGAAACATGTCTTGACATTACCACCAAATTTAGGAGATTATTTTATATTTAAATCTCTCCACATCCAGGTGAGACAACTTCGCTATTATTTAAGCACCCGTGGGTTTTAAACAACCACAGTAAGCCCTTCATAGCTCAGGGAGTATTAATGCAGCTCAGTTAAATTATGAGTTCTAATTAGAGTTTAATTAGAAATAGAAATCAGCTTAGTTAGAACATGACTTCCTATAGCTAGTTACAAAGCTTCATCCGCATCTTTGTTACAGCTTTTTAAAGCCCTTTATGTGCTAAATTAAGGGAGATGGTGATTCTGAATACTGCAAAACCTGGGGGTTCCATGGATTACCCTAGGAAATATTGGAAAGAAATATCATAGATGAGCCCTTGAATTTGTATTCATGCTTCCCTTCTGAAACCCTGTTTAAAACCTGCACCAAAGACTAAGGTGATGAATGACAGATTTAATCTTGATTAAACTTAATGCTTATCAAATGGCGGGGACTGAAAATAATGGGATTTTGAGAAGATGCATTTTTTCAACAGGGAAGAATATTGGAAAAGGTTTTGATAGGTGAGCAATAGAGGGGAGAGTAGAGGCATTTGCATTACAGGTAGGACTAAATGCCTTGAAACTGTCCCTCCAAGCAAAAGAGAGTAAGTAATTGGACAGAGGTTGCAACCTAGCCTCATGAATGCCGGATTCATTTATGCTGTACAATGTATCTTAAAATAATTATTTTCTGTACTTTCTGTATATGATGATCCCTCTCCTAGTGGATCACAAGCCCCACTTGTCTCTAGGGAATAAAATTTCTTGTAGCAAGAAAAACAGTAAATATTGAGGGTTTTTTTTTAACTTCTAAAATAGGTATTTAAAGCTATTAGCTGAAGCAATAGTTCTGAAAGCCAAAACTTTTGAATTTCAAGAGATGAGCTTTGCTGAAAGAATAAAAAGTTCTTGATAATCAAATAGAGTTCTGAAAGAGGCAGGCATAACAATGGATCGGAAAGACAGTGGAAGCAGACTGTCCAGACTCTGAGGGCAACCTAGGCTAAGAGAGTTGGGGTGAGCTTGGAAGAGATTGGTTGGGTCACAAAGACAGTGGCCTTGTGGAGAGAAGCAGATTTGGCAACCTGTTGACTTGGGAAGAAATGTATTAGTTTAAGTAATATATGCATAAAATATAGTCAAGAAGTTTATGTGCTGAATTGTTATTTTATATTCTTGAAAATGTGTTGCATACTATGTCAGTTGAACTAGAATGCAAAGTGCATGTCTTAGTAGAATATGCCAGAGTCACAACCTGGCATGATCACGTGCCAGGACAAATAAATGTGTATTTATAAATTCATGTTCATTCTCTGTCTGCTTGTCAGCCTTACTGCTTGGAAAGAAATTTGGAGCTGAGGTAATACATTATAATTATCAACTATTATCATTATGAATTTTTTTAAAAGGACATTTTTAACACACACCAAAAAAATTTTTTAAAAAGGTAGTCTTTTAAATAAAATTTAGCTTTATGAAAAACTTACTATATTTATTATCCTTACTTTTCACTTTTTCTCAGTAGTGAGAATGTTGTCTTAAATTTTTTGCAGAAGTATTCTGGCAAACGCCCTCAAGACATAGAGCTGTAGAAAAGTGAAGGCAAGACTGGGGAGAAGGTGAAGTTGACCTACAAGGCAAGTGAAGCCGAAACTCATTCAATCTTACAGGGCTCTCTGGACCTGGAATGACCTTTCAGAGTTATCTCAAATTAAGCCTTAGGTCTGAGCCTTTGCATCTTGCCCCAGTCAATTATTGACCATAGACCATCCTCCAGTGGATGTAACCTTGGCTGGGGCAGTTCACAGTAGCTAAAGACAATTTCAGTGAAGGGTATAGCTATGATCCCTTGGAAACCAGTATTTCCAGCACTGAAGGATAAGTGTGTCATCCTTGATGAGAAGAACCAGCAAAGAACCTCAGTATGCATTATAAGCTTCCATTTGAAGCATGAACAGTCTAAATATTAACATCAGAGGTGGCTTACATTTACTTGCACATAAAATCCTTGAGGAAACTATTGTCTACGCAATTCTTCAATTCTCTTGCAAAGACTCAATAAATTCAGGCTAGATCTCCCATTATTGCTCCACTAGCCTACCAGTTTTCATTTACAAACTGTAGTCCTTGACTATGAACTAGCAGAGAAATCTGGGTCAGCCTAGAAAGTGATGGATGACCACACTGAGAAAAAAATCTACATCTATGTGGATAGCTAGGAAATCTTGAGTCCATGAAAAATGGTTAGAGGAATGGGATATTTCTTACTCAATTTTCTTTCCTCAAGGATTTTATGTGCAAATTAATGTAAGGCACCTCTGATGTCTTACAAGGTCAGCTTTGACAACTGTCACATACGGTATGGACACTCTGAGTTGCTGACTTGTGTCCCTATGAATCAAAAACAGGAACAGTGGAATCCAGCAGTGGCGGTGCGTGCTCATGGGCACATCTTTCCTGTCTTGCACCCTTTTCATTGTCAATATGAATCAATATGTTGGCCTCCAGTGGTTGATACTGCAGTGACTTTCTTCAATTCAATTCCAAACTCTAAAACTCTTAATGGGATAGACAGACACAAAGGATAGAAAGGCTCACTTAAGAGAAAAATTATAATTTGGGAGAAAAGTTAAAAACATATTTTTAAATATAAAATTTAAAATATAAATAAAATAGTCAAACAATATGTATATGTTTAGTCATGTATACATATATGCATATATGTGTGACTTTAATCTTGTAAAGTTTTTTTTAAATCGCTTTTAGTGTTGTCTTTTAGGACCAATTATATCTTTTGTTGATAAATTATTAATTTGAAGTTTAGGAATTATTCCCATTTCACTTTTTTTCCTGTGATTTTAAGTCAAAGTAAATTTAATATTTTTTATTTTAAAAAATAGTATATATAAACTGATGACATTTAAAAAATTACTTTGCTATTGATCTAGTCATCTGAAAATGAAAACACATTCATTGATATTTAAAATTCAGTGGATTGAAAGAAACAACAAATTCAATATAGTCAATGGGAGAACCAATCAACAAAATAGAACTGAAGAAATAACCCGAGATGTATCATTGAGTGATAAAGTGATGGAACAGTAAGAAATGTTGAAAGACATGGAGAACGGAGAGGGTCCAACATGCTTCTATAGGGAATATTAGGAAATTAGAATAAAAGAGAGCAATATTTAAAGAGATAATGGCAGTGAAATTTCCCAAATTAATAAAATACATGAAATCTCAGATTGAATAAGCATCAGATGTACTGAGCAAATTATGATTATTTTTTTTATTTATTTTTATTTTTATTTTTTTTTCAGCAAAGAAAGTAAGGTTTATTAGAGAGTTGCAAGTCCTAGAGACAAAGGCAAGCTCAAGCTCAAAGGCCTGGCTCCCCAATGGCCTCTAGGGATAGGTTATATAAGAGAAAACTCATTAGTAGCTAAAGGAGTTGGGGTTATACATAGCTGAGCAAAAAATGTTTTTAAATCTACATTTATACTCATCATAGAGAAATTGTGCAATATCAAAGACACCAAAAATAAAAACTTAAAAGGTGCCAGAGAAAAAAGAGAGATTACCCAGCAAAGGAATAAACTGATAGAGTCCTCAATAGCAAAATAGAGAAGAGATGAAGAAACTCAGAGGCATAAGGAGTTCAAGTATGCTCTGTAAAGACTGGTAACTAGTAAGTGGCAGAGTCAGAACTTAGGTGGTCTGACTGGAAACCACACATTTTTCAACATAATAATGCCTCTTTCTGGATAATGTCCTGGACAGGTGTCTTTCTCTCATCTTTACAAAGGTAAAAAGAAATTTTTATTTTTCTCAATAATTCAAGAATTGAAATTGAGAGAAACCCATGTTCGCCTTTTAACAAACACAGAGTTAATCTAACTAATATTAATGGTGTTTATAAAAATTCAAAAGCAGGATTTGGAGCACTGCTCATAAGTGGTGGTACAGATTGGGGGTTTTCATACTGAGTCCAATTAAATTATACTTAAACATGTCTGAAGGTGAAACACTCTTGACAATGTCATCCAAAATGGAAGAAGGTGGGTGAATTTTAATGAATAAAATGATTTTCGTTTTTAATTAGACATGCCATATGTAGTAAATGGAGAAATCTTAATCAACGGATCTCAATTTCCCATATCATCTCTAAAGCATATGATCTTGAATATAAATAAGCTGGGCAATGGATCTTTAATTTAGTGACTGTTACACATGTACTTGAAATCTCAATAATAGAATAAATTTTTTAAAATGAGACAGATTTTCTTTCATAACTTGTTAACTAGGACTGAAAATGATTACCTAAGTGAGGGACCAATGAGGCTATAAGTTGAAATAAATATTTGACCTCCCACAGTGAACACTTTGAAGGATAAATACATGTTTGCTTACATATAAACTATATCACAGCTTAGAAGGGTAAAGGCATCACATTTTTAAAATATTTGTACATGTGCCTGTATTGGCTAGAGAATGTTTCAGTATTGCATAGTTCAAAAGGAAAAAAATATTCTTGGTTTACTAGAAGAGTCCCAGAAAATCACTCTTTGAAATTATTAATACTTTTTTTCTTTATTTACAAAAGCTATTAAATTACTGACCAGAAAATGGCCAAAGGAATGGACAGGCTTAATAGTTTAATAATAAACTGAAATTACTTTGACATACTACTGCAAGCTCACTTTCTAATAAATGTCGGTTTTACTGGGAGGTGAGTGGTATAGCTGGAGGCTACTGGAGATCAGAGGTCTGTTGTAGGAAGTGAGATCCTAAGAATGGCATGAAGGGACAAGGCAAGTGCTAGCTGCCCTCATCTCAGGCCTGGTCGTTTCCTAACAAGTAAAGGCTGGGGGTTTACTTTAAATCCTTCCTATTCTACGACCTTGGGAAACTTACTATATTCTGTTCTTTCATATGGATGAAGGAGATATTTAATTTTAGGTTTTTGGTGAGGATTAGACAAAATAAGGTATATAGTAGGAACTCTGCAACTGTGTGTTACCTTGATCTCCAATTAAATTGTGCCAAAGGTATGACTGATATGAGGAGCTGTCTGGGAACTCTTGGGTTCTGACCTTATCATAAAAGGCAGACATTCACTTAACCTGAGATACGTGTGGTACATGGGTGCCCTAGAGAGGCAAACACAGAAGTTGGTTTATTTTGATCTAGAATTGCCCACTCTCGCCCTGCAGTCACTGGAGGTTTACCCTAAAGACAATCCAAATCTTCATACCGGATGAGGTGTGTCTACCTGTCATGGTTGTTCAGGGCAGTTCGTAACATGTCATCAGGCAGATATTACTCAGCAACCAAAAGTCACATAAAAGAAAAGGTATCATTGAGATAGAAATGGATTGGGACAGGGTGTCAATCTATTCTATGTCATTCCATGACTTGGGCTGATGGGACAGGGCCTCCCAGACAAGAAGCCCAAATATTAGTCCAATTCCAGCCTTTGACATTCCTCATGCCTGTAGAGAGGAATTTCTCAACATTTGGCAAAATTTCTCAAAGGTTAGTGACCTGGTCTATTAGGGCACTCCCAAAACAAACCCGACACTTTTCACCAAACACGGCCCCAGCCTTTACTTATTAGGAAAGGACCAGGCCCGAGATGAGGGCAGCTAGCACTTGCCTTGTCCCTTCATGCAGGTCATAGGACCTCACTTCCTACAACAGACCTCTCATCTCCAGCAGCCTCCATTCACCCAACATAAAGTTATCGGGCACTTACCATACTATAACAATAAGTTCTGTTATTCAGTGCTCACTGTGAATTCAGGCACAGTGCTAAAAGTGCCTTTATAAATGTATTATTTTGTTTAAGATTCCCCTAAACTCTGTAACCTGTATATGTTTTCCATTTCATAGCTGAAGGAACTGAGACACAGAGAATTTAAACAACTTGACCAAGCATGGTCTATCCACTATTCTAAGTCTGGAAGAAAATAATGTGTAAAACATGCTCCTTGTCCCCTGGAGTCCAACAAGGGAGACATACGTGTATACAACTCACAGCAAAATTAATTGGCAAGTACTCCAAGGAAAGTCCATGCTTATTTCGAAAAATTTTTGAGTCTCTCATATCTACATCAGCTAATGACACTTGTTAATATAACGGCACATTCATACTCTGCATGAAGCATAGACATGGTCAACATGTCTACAATAATTTTGCACGAGAATCTATCTGAGCCTTGACAGCATCTGGAATCGTAGGCCTTTTGTCGTAACAATATTTGTACCTGTATTACAAAAGAATGCCCGGTCAAGCTTAAGAAAACAATGAACCAAGTAAAGAGAGCACTGTAGGACATAAGCAAACACAGAACTTGCCTCAGTCTGAGATGAGTATTGACTGAAAACACTTTTCCCTAGGTAGTCAGAAATCTATAAGGCAGCCCACAGAGTAAAGTTAACAAAGTCTTGCATAGGCCCCAAGGGCAAAGCTTCCTGGGTTAGGGGATTTCTTAAGGTTCCTGTTATAAAGTCCTAACAGGCTCCCGCACTGTGCTGGTTTTGTTGGGTCACCAGGCAATGAAGGCCCACTCTGAGACCTTATGATTATGACCACAGGACAAAAGGATAACCTTGGGTCTCTATTCTAATTTGGCATGCAGTCTTAGTCCCTGAGATTAATGCACATTTCCTCCACCCCAACTCTCAATTGAGAAAGAAGGATTACTCATTTACGGAAAAATAAATAAAAGGAGTCCATTGCTAGGGAGAGAAAAAGGGCAAAGGATTGGGAAACTGACTATAAACAGACATGAACATGAACCTGGAGGGTCTCATTGAAAGATCACATCCCTTGCCACTTCCCCTGTTAAGCCCCGATTTTTAGTCTTCTGACCAAAGTTAGAATCCATCACTCACATGTTTCCTCAGAGCACTCTTTATTACAACGTTTCTTTCACTGTATCTTGTAATACGGCCTCTCTAATTGGATTAAGAGTTCCATGAGGGCAGTAAACAGGTGATGTATACCATAACAATCTCAGCTTCCATACATAAAGGAGACAGAAACGCGTTAACAAGAGTCACACTTACCTGGAGGGGATGCCCTCAACAATAAAAGGACCCAATAGCCCAGGATAAAGAAGGTATGAGTCTGAGAATGAGTGAACAACATTGTGCTTACCTCTTGAGTCGCTTCCTAGAGTCATAGCCACCAATCCTAAGTTCACAGGGTCTGGGGCCAGAGTGAGTAAAGGAACATTGATAACCCCCAACATCTAATTCAAACACAAATCATATCTAGTCTTCCTTTGAAATAAATTTTTAATTCAATTACTTCTCATCTCCCAAGGTCACCAATGTGCCTAACCTGGTCTTCTTTGGCAGCCTCCTAATTGGTCTGTGTATCTCCACTGTGTATCTTCATACCCAACAGTCTGTTATCAGTATAGCTGACAGAACTCTTTAAAGACAGAGTATATCGTGTCCCAGCTCAAAACCCTCCAAAGGGTTCTCATCACACTTAAAATCCAAAGCCCCTACCATAGTCTAAAGTCTTATTTGGTTGTGCCCACTTCTCCCAGACACCAGTCCTATCTGGTTTCCTTCTACCCTTCCCCTCACCCATCTCAGCTTCTTGCTATTCTATGAGCATATCTTGTATGTTTCTACCACAGGGCCTTTGCACTGGCTGTTTCTGCTGATGCTTTCCTTACAGCTATCTATAAGACTCACTACTCATTTTATTCAAATTAGGCTCAAATATCACCTCTTCTAAGAGATCTTTCCTATTCTCTCCATCTAACATTGTATCCCCATCATTCATCATCCTCCTATCTTGTTTGTCCTCAGAGGGATTCACTATCCAACATGATGTTATTTAGGTCCTGTCTCCTATAGTAGAAAATGCTTCATGAGGGCATGGATTTTGTCCTTTGTTCACTGCTTAATCCTCAGTGCTCAGTACAGTGCTTGAAAAGGTATGCAATAGATTGTTGTTAACTAGTTTATCACAAGACTAGCATGTTAAATAGGCCAGGAGACTGTAGTTTTCAGGAGCTGACAACTTCAAGGGCATCCTGTAGTCAAAAGTTAGTGAACAAGTCCTGAGAAAGAAACTCAGGTAAAAACACAACAGTACCCCATCCTCTGACCCACAAAGTTAAATTGCACAGAACTGCTTAACAAGTTCGGTATAGTGACCCACTAGGCAATTGTGATTTAAGAAGAAAGCCTAGCAATTAATCTGAGAATACTTGGCATAGCACCCATCAACCAGTCGCTAGTTATATGATTTAGGCAACTTAGCTAACTCCTCTAAGTCTCAGTTATCTCAGGAAAAAAAAGGAAAATGGTAATAGGAATCCTTCAGAACAACATGAAACATTTTTAATGAACTAATATAAACGAAAGGGACAAGAACACTAGTAAAGGCTTGGCAAACATTAGAGTAAAATGAATCTGGTCTCTTAGGCAGGAAAATCCATACCACAAAATCTTCACCTTAAATCTAGAGTGACAGAAAATCATAGTACTTGATTATGAATGGAAATATCCAGAAAAAAGCAGTTGCCAGTGAAGCTAACCATCTTCCTGACCTATGTACTGGGGTAAGTTGAAAATAAATCAGGTTAGAGCAGTGGAGAATGTACCAACAGGCACTTCTTGGTCCTAAAGACCTTCTCCAGGGCCAAGCCTGTTCCCAGGCAGGGATGTTACTAAGTGACCTAAGAAGCCAAATGTTCTTTAAGGTCCCCTGACAGTTCAAAAGTTATCTCCAAAAGTCTTCAGCACTTCTGAGTTTCCAAGACAGAGACCCCTGTAAGGCAGGTATGAAGAATAAGTCCTGTTCTACAAATTGTTGCATCTAAAATAAGGTGATGAATATACTTTGTGAATTAATGGATGATAAGGTTTGCCTCTAATTATGCAAAAGTCAGCTTTCAACCACGATGCTTTGTGTTGAGAGGCCCCAAGCTGAGATCTCTAAGTCCTCCTAATTTAGGACATCTTTCCCATTGTCCGAGCTCAGCTCTGGGGAAGGATGGCAAATGCGTGCTAAGTGAGGCCTCTTACCTTCCCAAGACTGCAGATTCATCATGGTTTGTTTCCCAGGGAGCCCTGACAAGGACTGGACAAACTGTTCCTGGCAGGCATTGTCAATAAATTTGAGTTGAAACATAAGAAAAAATCAATTTCCTCTCCCTGAGGATTGTTGAGAAGGGAGAATAACAAGCTTTACGTGAGCCCCTCACTCTCCCCATGCCAGAGTGCTCAACTCAAAGCCTTTACTTTTTCCTTCTTCCCCGCCACTCCCGTCCCCCACCTGCCCTAAGTTTCATCAGACACTGGCCATTTGGAAACTTACACAGTGTATTCAATGGCACCAGCTGGCTAATTAGATAGAAGACTCTGTTTCTTTACCATTCCCCTGGCAGTATTAGTGGAAATGTTCTATTTTGAGTTCCTTTCTTTTCCTAAAAGAAGTACAACACAATAACTTCCTTATGATGGAAAGATGCTTCACAATTCAAGATGTCTATTCACAAGGCAAAGCCATTATCTCATTTTATAGATGACAAGACGAGTTCAGAGATGTTGAGTGACTTGCTACATGTCACACAGAGAAACAACAGAACAGGCCCTAAAAGCCAAGTCTCCTGAATTTCAGTTCAGAACATTTTCCACTCCACGATGAGTTTACCTGAACAACTAGGGTGGATTCAACCCAGACCAAGTAATAGCATTGTTGACAGTTTATCTCACTAAAGATTAGAATAGAGACAGACTGAGCCTCTCTGTTTGTTTGTTTGTTTGTTCATTTGTTTTGTTGTTGTTGTTTGCAAAAGCCCATCATGTTCTCAACACAAAAAAATCCATGGACATAGATTTCAGAGGAGGTCTCCAGCAAAGTCTGAGTATTTTTGTTTCTTTTTTGTTGTTGCTACAACAACCAATTTACTGTGTTCCAGGAAGAGTAGAGTCCCAGGAAAAACAGGAATGGGTGTGGCATCAAGGGAAAAGAGAAGCACAAAGGAAGACAAATGAACGGCCAAAAAAAAAAAAATGCTGCTCTTTTTTTTATTGAACATATTTCTTTTCACATGGTAGACATGGTGTCCAGGAACCCACATGAGGCAGAAAAGCAAGTCGTTAAGCGTAGAGCGCCGGTGCCAAAATGCCTAGGTTTATCTCTGCATCTATCACGTTAGGCCATTGAACCTCTCTAAGGCTCAGCTTCCCAATCTGTAAAAATATATAGTTATCGTTCTACCTCATAGGGTTTTATGGTACATATAAGAGGGTTTATATAAAGCCCTGAGCACCCCATCTAAAATATTTCAAACACTCAGGAAGTTAGCTATTCTTTTTTCTAATATTATTATCATTTGTGCTAGATGGAATTCACATATAATGAGGGCTCTTTTCCCTCTCATGCCTCATCTCTCTGTCTGACTTCGTCGAATCAACTTCACCAAGCTCTAGGTTCCTCTTCTGTAGACAAAGACAATAGCAGCCCTACCCACTTCACAAAGTCTTTAAGGGAATCAAATGGGATAAAACAGAGAGTGTCTTATAAGCAATTTTTGATCACAGTCTTTTTCTAGCCAGGTATCATATTAAATATAAGTTGAGCAACTGAATATTTCAAGGAGTAAAAGGCTGAAGCATCCTTAGCCCAGCTGCATGAAATGCAAATGTGTTTATGTTAGAATGGGAGGGTGGGTATTGTAATGTTCATCATTTTTTTATTCCTTTATTTTTTCACTTACAAATATTGAGTCCTGATATGTGTTAGTCACTTAAGTTACAAGAGGAATGTAGCATGAACAAAATAGCCTGAGACCCTGTCCTCAATTTCATGCTTATATAAGCAGTTGGAGGGTGCATGCAGGAAGCCAGTGTGCACTGCTGGAGGATTCAAGCTCATTTGGGAGGGACAGGGAAGGAAACCCATAAAAATGATATTTGAGTGGATATCTGAAGGATGAGGAAGCATTAAATGAAGCAAAGGGGAGGGAGTCCCAGCAGAGGGAAGCCTGGTACAAAGGCCCCGAAGGAGGCGCAGATATAAAACATAGAAGAGAATCAAAGGGCATCCTTGCCCCTGGGATGAATGTGAACGGAACTGAGAAAGGAACTGAGGAGAGAGCTGGGATTTCAGGCTGGAGAAGTGGGCAGTCACCATGCTGACCAGCCAAATCAGAGGTTTTGAACTTTATTCTAAAAACAATTTAAACATGGGTTTAAAATAAAAATTAACATTTGAAAGGCCTCACCTATCTAACATAATGAAAAGGATGAATAAGAGGATACATGTGGATACAAAAAAAAGCAGTGCAATGAAGGGCCACTGTCTGGGTCAAGTGGATTATAATGTCCATTCGAACAAGCATAACGACAAGGATGGAGAGTGGCCAGATCCAAGAAATGTCTATGAAAAAACAGCCCCAGAACTTGGTGTTCGATTAGCTATGGGGTGAGAGAGGGAAATGCCAAAGGGGCCTCTATCTGGAGGAACTGGGGAGACAATGGAAATAGCTTCTGACATTGAGAATGTGCCGGCAAGTGAATGTGTTTAGTTGACTCTGAGGCTCCAATTGGTGGAATCGAGCAAGCAGGGGAATACAGCGTGCAGAATGCAGAGAACTGTGAACCACATTTGAGCTATATTTGTTTTAGGCTAAACTGTATAGAACTCAGGGGAAATGTTCCCTTCTAATGAGGGAGGGAGGGGAAATGAGTAATAGGAAATAAGCTTCTTTCTCTCTCTCTCAGAAGTCAGCCACTGAAGACAAGATCACTACCTTTAGTTCACTCCCCTTTTCCATTCACAAACCCATGCTCTGACAATACAGCCCTTCTCCGGATGGCGGATGGCGTTTATAGTTAATCCTGGTTGAGAGTGTATTTCCTTATCTGGACAACAAGGATTAATATTTGACAAAGAGCAGGAAAAACAACAAAAATTAAAGCAGTGAGGCTTTCTTATTTGCTCTAAAACTGTTGGCTTTTTCTTACAAGGAAGGCTGGCCAACATTATAATTCCTCAGAATTTGCACCACTGGGACACCCCTGCCCATAGAACCATCTCCCCAGAACCTTTTCCTGCCGGGCCAGGCCATGTCAACAGCTGTGTTTCTCTCTGCTTCTCAGCCAGGTCCTCTCACCTATCCTCTTTGAGCTAAGAGCTAATGACTCTTAGGGGTCAGCTGGTATGACAACAGGAAGCATGGAAAAGCTTAGGAAAAGGAATTTGTGGTTAAGTTTTCCTCGTCCCTAGGATTTTAACTAAACACTCATGTCTGATGCCAGACTTTGCTATTTAATATATCTATATTCTTGGACAAGTTATTTCATCTCATTTTCCTGAGTTTCCTTTACAGTAAAATGTCACAACATGCTTTCCTCATAGGATCATTGTGAAGCTGAAACAAAATAACATGTTTGTCATGAACAATAGATTCTTAGAAAGGAGACATTCTCTTCCCTTTCTATTCTAGAGTATTTTTCAAGGTAAAATCCATGAACCATCTGAATTAATATCACATGAGAGCTTACATAGAATCAGATTTTTAAGGCCCCTCTCCATTGAGATACATAGCCCAGATTTATATAGTATAAGACAGAATCTTATTATGTCCTTCAGTTTGAAGAGTCATTTCTGCCTGGGTCTTGAAAACACTGAAAAATCTGAAGACTCTTTTGGCCCTACATCAGTGTTTCTCAGCTTCATCGTGGATGCTCCTGCTGTTTCATTACACTGATTTTCAGGTCTCTACCCACACTAATTAAATCAGAACCTCCTGAGCATAGTGTCCTGGCATCAGTATTTCAAGAAGCACCAGGGGCTTGTGTAGTTCAGCCAGAAACAGGAACCACTGGTTTCTACTCTACTTACTATGCTATCAGAGAATTCTGTCATTCCTTTGAAATTAGCAGTCAGCCTCCTTCTATCTTGGATCCCTGTCTCCTCCTTGCATTAGTACCTACACAACATAGAACCATGTAATTATTACAAAAGAGAGAACCATCCAATATTTACCTGTAAACAGCACTGTCCTGTTGACATCCCCCTACTTAGGCCACTGGGAGGCAGGGTTGAAGTTGGGAGATGCCATTGACCCCACAACCCTGGAGGTGCTGAGTCTTTCCCACAAGGATAAGCAGGTAGATATAGTGGCACTGAAAGAGAGATCCGCGTATAAAGGGGAGCTCATTACCTTTGGGACAGCAGCTGTGCGGAGGAAGTGCTTCCTTGGAAAAGCAGGTTTTTTTGTGACCTCTCAAATGCCAACTTTATATGGGCTGTTTTAATTAAACTATTCAGTTGCAATTTAATGAGATTTTTAAAAAAGGAAAACCAAAAAAAAGTACGTTAATTGCAAGGGAAAAAATTAGCTAAAACTTTAGACAGCAGATGTTATTGGCACATGGAAATTTAAAAAGATAGGTAGCCAAAAAAAAAAAAACTTGAAAAATGGAAACTTTAATGTTCTATGGTTCTCTGCCTTAAATCTTTCTATTAAATGGCAAATGCCCTGGGAGAAGGGAAATAATACCTTTGGCTTCAGTACGATTAAGTTTATAATCTACTGTTTTGGGAGTAGGTTTTGCTTGATAGGGATGGGTGAAAGCCCAGATCTCTTGGACTTAGGGAAGGAGGTATAAAAGTAGAGGGATACGGAGGGTATCCAAGAAAGCATGAAGTGATATTTTGGGAATGTGAGCTTTTAAATTTTGTATCCTCGCCTTAGCATAATCATATTAGAACTTTCTTTGCCCCAGATAAAATCAGGAAAACTGGCTAAACATCAATGATAGAAAGCAATTGGGAATCTGAGAGGAGGGACATTCCATGTGTCTGGGGACACTTCCTTAGGCATACCTGATCTGTAACCTTGCCTCCTGGTGCCTCATAGCTTTCTGTTCCTTCCCTTGTGAATTGTCTTGGCCAACTGGAGATGACTGCTTTTGACACTCACATGCCTCCATTACACCTTCCCTGCTTATGATACCAAAATACATTGCGACTATAATTTATTTTCCATTTATGACAAATTTGGCCAAGTTTTCTAGCCAATAATGGGCCTAAATAGCTACACACCTCAAAGAAACTATAAGATAGTGCCCCACAAATTATTCAGGCAAGTTTGATTATTGGGGAGCAGATACATTCACTTTGCCCAGCAGGGACTCAAATTCTGATCCTACCTGTGACTCCAAACCAAGGACAGGTGTCAGACCACAGTAGCAGAAAATAACCTCCAAGGAAGGACAAGATGAGCACCAGATGAGTTAAAGTATCACATTGATTGCAATTTACATAGTCCTATTTCTTTTTTATTATATCTTTTTCAGTTATAATAATAAATCTGTTTTTATTAAAGAAGCATGAAAGGCTACTACTGATGGTTTAAGAGGAAAAAATTAAATGGACATCACATCTGGGTCATCACTCCTAGAGAAGAAACCTACCAGGGAACTCTCTACCCCTTTAAAAGGCCAACAAGCCAGAACAACTACCTACATCCTCATCTTCCTTAGGTCCTAAGGGAAAACCCCAATGGAAACCAATACCAAACAAGGGAAAGGAGAAAATTGTGTTGTTGAAATTTGAGTATGAGGAGAGGAATTGAGACCGTCCTGAGGAAGGCATAGATAGTGCCTCTCAGAATGTAACGTGTGATGTCCATAGGGACCTAAATTAAACACAGAGACTCTGAAAGAAATAGTTTGAAAGGTGCTTCAGAAACTTGGGTGGAAGTGATGAGAAAGACGAACATTATTTTGATTAAGATTCACCAGCCTAGATGTAGACCAAAAAAAAAAAAAAATCACTGTTCTTAATACCTGCCACAGCCTTTGAAGTTGTCTCTTTTTATTCGCATGACAATGAGTCAGTGAGGGCAATATGCTGGTATTTTTCAAAAATCTTTTGACATAGTTTCACTTCTGGAGATAATAGCCAAAGCAAATGTCACAGAATAAAGGGTATAAAATAAAGTTTTAGGTAGAAAAGTCCTAAGGCCAGGAGATTAAAGAAAGTCCTAGGCATCTCCAGGATTCGCCCAGCACCGTTGTCTGAGGCAGTTGTTAATGAGGCCAGGAAAGAGATCATATTTAAACCCTTCCAGAAACAATCACTGTGTCTGGGAAGACACCCCTAATCCCACCCAAACCATCTTCAAATGTGCTTCTTTGGTCATATAAGACAGGAAAAGATGAAAGGGGGCACACAGAGCAGTTTAAATCCGTGTCCTTGCCTGAAGAAGCAAATCAATCCATGTCAGAAAAAGCTGTCAGATGATTACAAAATTATGTTGTATTCTTATAAATCTGCTAAGAGGGTAGGTCTTATATTAGGCATTCTTATCACAAAATAATGGTAATAAATAACAGGGCAGGAAAACTTTTGGAGGTGATGGATAGGCTTATGGCATAGATGTGGTGATAATTTCATGCATATATACTTCCTTCTAAATGCATCAATTGTATACATTAAATATGTACAGCTTCTTGTGTGTCAATCATACCTCAAAGTATTTTCTTTAAAAAAAAAAAAGAGAGAGAGAGAGAGAAAAGAAACTGCTGTCCAGTCTCAACTGCAATTTTCCACCCTAGCCAGCCATTTCTAGTTGCTTCTTCCTATAAATCTCTAGAAAAGTCTCACACAACGGCAGACTCTTATATAAACACTGATGATAAATAAAGGCTGCTAGGATTGGGGGAACATATCAGCTCATCTATCAAGTTCCCTCTAGTTTCCCTCTTACATTCTTCCCTCCTCTATAGGAGTCTCTCTGCTGCCTGAAAAACCACCTCCAGAGGTAGATACCCAGATCCTGATGAAACCCAATCCTCTCTCCCTCCAATTGCCCATCTATAGGAATGGACCTCTAGGAGATGTTTATTATATAAGCCACATCTCCAACCCTTTGTGATCAGACTGGAGTTGGACCCCTGCCCCAAGTGAAAGTCACATACCCTTCCAAAGGAATTTGCAAGTGCAAGTTAAAGAGAACCAGGCAGTGGCTTGGAGTGTCAAGTTGAAAACTAAGTCATGACGAGCCAATTCTACTCCTCCATGTAGACTAGGAAGTCTAAAGAAAGCTGAAGAGCAGAGAGAGAAAAGTGAAAAAAGGACGTGCAGAGAAAGAAAAAAGGATGTGCAGAGAAAGCTGGAGGAAGTCCTGATTTAATTACTAATTTTCAGCCCATTACTGTCCATGAAATACCTTGTCTGTCTCATTCTAAGTATACTTTTTTTCATGTTGGCTAGAATTGTCTTCTTATAAAGCATTCCCCTTTTCCCTCCTCTCTACTCTCTGTTATCACCATGAACACATCTCCCACATCTTTCTAGTTCCCTGGTTCCCCATCCCTTTTCCCCCAAAGTGCTAACTTGGCAGGATCCTATCATTGTCTCTGGGAATGTTGTCATTAAGAGGCAGAGCTGAGAGTGGAAGCAATCTATTTGTCTCCAAGTCTCTGATGAGCCTTGAGGTCTCTTCATTATTGGTGAGATAAGCAGTGGTATAAGAACAGTATCTGAGATGTCCGTAGGCAAAATATGCTCCATCTACAAACCCTGCTGTACCCAAGGGGATTTAGATACCATGTGAATTGTAAGGTCCAAACAGGTAACCTGCAGAAAGTAAATGATGTCTTCTGTACATTCTTTTCACTGTATGTGTTCTGAGAAGTGTAAATACTTTTTAACCAAACATTCCAGGGCTCTACCTCTCTGGGAGCCTAATGCATTATGACATGGTTTCCAGGACGCCTCTAGTTCTCCAGGAAAAAGAGATGGTCACTAATGAGTTCCTAAAAAAAAAACACTATGAAATTTCATGGATGTTCGGGCTATGTGCCATAAGCAAATCCCCCTACAGAGATGTAAATCATTGTCTCTATTAGTGAATATCTTAGGAGAAGCTGTTAGAATCTGAGTAATCCAAAATTCAGCCTTCTTCATTAGTTGTTGTACATATTAGAAAAATATTTGAGCATCTACTACATCCCCGTTACTATGTTACATTGATACAATGAGTAGAATTATCCAAAAGTGACCTGGGAAGTTCACTTGAGGTTGTCTGCATAATGAGCCAATTGAGACAAGGGATTCTGCTTCCCCAGCAGAAAGGCTTATACCTGAACTTAGTTCCTTATGGAACCAGGGGCTTCCTTTTCCAGCAGAGGATGCTGTAACCTCCTATAAGCTTCAAGGTCCTCAGGAGGAACTGGTCACTTGGCTTTCCCAAACAACTCCTTTAAATAGCCAACTCTCAAATGTAGACTGCCTGGTGGCAAAAGCATCTGATTATTCTCCTATTGATGAGGCTGCTCTCATTTTTACCCTCTAAAAAGGAAGTGTTATGAATTGAATGTGTGAATCCCCGCAGAATTCATGCCCAAGCCCTACTCACCAATGTGATGGTATTAGGTGAGACCTTTGGAAGGTAATTAGGGTTAGATGAGGTCATAAGGGTAGAGCGCTCATGAAAGGGATTAATGCTTTTATAAGAGTCATGAGAGAGCCTGCTTTTGCTTTTTGTTCTCTACCGTGTGAGGATACAAGGAAAAGTCTGCAGTCTGTAGCCCGGAAGAGGGCTCTCGCCTCAACTATACTTGCTCCCTGATCTAGGACTTCCGATCTCCAAAACTGTAAGAAATAAATTTCTGTTGTTTATAAGCCACTCAGTGTATGGTACTGCAGGGGAGAAAAATGTTTTCTTCAAGTCTCTTAAGGTCCCTGGATGGGTCTGAAATTAAACTGACAAAAATAGGTTAACAGGAGAAAAGCATACAAATTTATTTAATACAGGTCTTATGTGACACAGGAGCCTTCATAAGGAAATAAAGATCTGAAGAAATGGCTAAACTGGGTATTTTTATGTGAGGTTTGAAGCAGAATGCACAGTCGTGGAGAAATATCATAAGGCAGAGTATGTAGTTAGTGTAGCAAACTGGAAGGAACTTAGCAAGGACCGTTTGTTCAGATTCCTCTGAGCATCCCTTTGTCTTTATGAAAAGGAAGCTCCTTTCCTTCTGTTATAGGGAAGGTAATCTTCACATGAGAGTTTTATGGCCTAATTCAGGGAGAAGGTAGGGAGAAGTGACCTTCCCGCTTCTGCCATTTTTTCAAACTCCTTCAGTTTAAAATAGTCATTATTCCAAGCTGCCATATTTTGGGGTAACATGTCCTGAACCCCAGTAGTACTTTGTTATAGCAGCCCGAACTGACTAATTCAGAAGCCAGTAATGAGAAAGGCCTGCAGGCTCAGCACAGTCCCCCGGCCCCACCACACTTTGTGAAAGGATGGGAGGACTTGTGTTCTCTCTGTTCTTGTTGCATCCTGGCTCTTCCCCTCATAAAGCCCACTCCTTAATCCATGCCGAGTGACATATCTGAATTCTTCCCAAACACCAGTGCCCTCTCATGAAGACTCAGAAGAGGCCTACTCAGCATCAGTTGCTGAGTGGCCAGCCCTATACTGGGGGAGAAAGTAAACGCTACAAGTATATATTTGCAAATTAAGACAAGCGTCATGAAAGTGGCAGAGAGTCCTGTTATAGAGAATAAAGGTGGAGACCAACTTAAGTGAGGTGTTCGAGGAAAGGCCGAGCTGAGGAGGGAAAGATAAACTGACACATGATGGAGGAAAGGGCCAGCCAGCCATGTGAAGAGCTGGGGCAGGACAGTCTAGACTGAGGGCACAGCACAAGGGATGTCTCCGGGGAGAAAATGATTTGGATTAAATCGTTTGAATGCCACAGCTCAAGAGGCCAGTGTGGCTAAAACAGGGCAAAGAGGTGGAAATGTGGTTTGAGATAAAGCTATAGAAGTACTAATCACAACCCAACCACTATCCAAAGTCCATGAACCACTCTAGCTTAGCCCCTGGAATGGAAGATAACCTACCCTTCCTAATAATGCCAAGGCTATCGTCAAGGACTATCAGAATTCTTCAGTTTGCCAGTCCAAGAGGTACTTTCACTGAGCAGTCCCTCAAGGTGGAAGCACCCCTCCCCCATATATTTGCTACCATTTAGAAAGGATAGGTTCAAGAAATACTTTTCTCACTTCCATGGTTTGCATGCTAGACTCACATCCAGAATGGTGAGGTTACTGATACTGTTGCTGGTTATAACCAATAATAGCTAACATTTATTGATCTACTATGTTCCAGGATCTAGGCAAAATACTGTATATAATGTGATTTCATCCTCACAAGCATATATACTTGTCACAGAGCCAGCATCAGGGTTGTTAAGAGAATATCTATGAGAGAAAGAGGTTATGCAAGGTCATGTTTTCTTTTCAGTACATTTGTCATAGTGGCATGATAAATTAGGTGCCAAAGCATGTTTATGTTATGGAATTATTATGTTAGAAACAAAATAGAGGAAAGTTTAGGTATGTCCTTGAACTGCACTTGGGAACACATGGTTCACAAAGCAAATAGGCTACTTTAAGCATTCTCCAAACAGGAATCCTAAACTCAGGCAGCTGATAGAAACTTTATGATGAAATAGGTAGGGCTTTCTTAAAGGGAAGTTCTTGTCGTCCTTAAGTTTGGAAGGCAGAGAAAAGTTTTCTTTTCTATAAGGAATATGTATGAGGAAGGGCCCCTGTTTTAGCTACCTCTAGTCTTTTTCTAGTCCAAACTATTTTCTACACTTCAGGAAGGGCATTTTTACAATTCTTTTTAAAATTATCTTGCTAAATTTCTCTGTAAAATTAAATTACCTTTCCCAGCCCTCGATGTCTTCTTCATTCCCAGGCATCAATCTGGATACTGAAGCTTTGAACCACTAGAAAATGCTCTTCTCAAAGCACACACAGGCATTCGCTGGGGCCACATGGCCCCTGAAAATTAAGCAGGTGCCTTGGCTGTTCTAGTGGATGTTCCCAACTCTCATTTCCATCCTCTCTGCAACCTTGGATTTGCTTCCTGCCTTCTGTTTTTCCTCCACAGCGCTGTACTTGCCTCATGTTGATTTAGTTTCGTCCTAGAGTTTCCACATGGGTAGCGACCCCATCCTGCCCCCCAGCAAACCCTGAAGTGCAAGTGAGACATGATCCTGCAGAATTTATTTTGATTTTGTTCAGGCCTGAGCTTTTAGGACATTGCCTTCAACAGTGATGCAAAAGCCATGATTAGTGTAGAGACTTTTGGTATGACCTACAGAGAAGCTACAAAGCCAATAATGCCCAACAACAATGCCACTTTAAGCATCAGGTTTCAGCACCTTCTCTCGTCTGGCTCTAAGACAGCCTTAACTTCTCTGCATCCTACCTTTGTTGTCTGCCGAATCCATGAGCCGTAAGAAGAAACTGCCTTCCATTCTACAGAAATCATTTTCTAAATGTGTTTAGTAAATTTGACGAAGAGACAGAAGGAATGCCATTATCTTCCAAAAGATCATTTTCCTGTTATTTCATTATGGTTTTTTAAAATTCAGGAATGACTAATGTCCAAAACTTTAGAAAATACAAGAAACAGGAAAGGAAGCTAGGATTTATTGTGTAACTTTTTTGGACATATGCACACTGCAATTAGGTATGTTATACAGTTTAAGTAAGCCCTACGTCCAAACAGCATGAATGTCAGCTATTTCACAGAAAAGCGTAAAGTTCACTGGGCTCCACTAGAGAGATTCTCTTTAACTAAGTCTTCTGTAGGACGTTCGTTCAGGGTCTATCTGTCTAGTTTGCCATTATATTCCTATGTTAGGCACATAGGTAGTCACTGAATATTCTCTTGAGTGTTTTTTTTTATTTCATTGCAAAAACAACATATAATGTAGAAAATTTAAATAACACAGAATTATATGGCTTGAAGTGATGGTTTCCTCAGAATTACCCCTCACCACCACAAAATAAACTCTGTTAACAATTGAATGAATTAATGCTTAACTTGCATACTGGCCCCTTCTACTTCTTGCTCTAACAGAGATCTTGTTTTCTCTTCTCCTTTCCTGGCTCACGCTTTGTCATTACACTTCTCTCTACAGTGGGTATCTGCCATTCATATCCATGTAGCACCATCGTTTTCTTGTTAATGATCCTCTCTCACGTGAATCATGCATCCTTGAACTCCATTCCCCTACTCCACAGTGACTGGTCTAGACTAGTTGTTTTGCTCTCTCTGAACACATCACCATGGCCTTAAGGATGGAGGCTTAGATTGGCCCAGCCTGTATCATGGTATAGAAAATCTGCAAGAAAGTACCACAAAATAGAAAGTGGCCTGTTCATCAGACCATCCTGACCTCAGTAAAGGTCAAACTTAAACAGCCTCAAACCCACTGAAATTATGACTTTAAGTCTTCAGAGAATCTGGTTATGTCTTTAAAGAACCCAGGTTTGTGCACTGAGTGCTCTTCCTTTCCTGGGAAGCAAGCCAACTGAAAGGTATGGCCCATATACGGTGCGATAAGTTTCTGCAGTTCATTTCTTTCTTACCTCCAAGACTATGCTGCCAAATTTCATACCTATGAAGATTCTCAGGGCTTATTTGACAGAGGCAGAGAGAAGGAAAAAGATTTCATAGAATAATGGTGAGTGCGGAGCCCTTGACTTCAACTCATCAAGACTGGTTTAATCAAAACAGAAAAAAAAAATTGAAAGAGACAGCAAACACGTTCAGAATATGAGCACTATTTCCATTTTTCTTATTAAACAGGTACTGGTCTGTACCTTGTCAAAATGAAAAAGTTAAACTCTATCCACAGGTAACATGATTTCCCACAGAGGCGGGAGCCATCATGGTTACGAGCCTGGCTCCAGCTGTGGGACTTTCAGCAAGTGTCTTAACCTCTCTGTTCCTAAGCGTCCTCATTTCTATAGTGGAGGTAATTAATACGCAACCTCAGTGCACAAACTGGCTTAAGGAAAAAAAACACATAATAGAAAATGTAATATTTGGTGCCTTTTCCCCAAGTAGTACCACTCACCATGCACAGCATCAGTGAGTTGACTCCTGAAGTCATTTAGTGTTTGTTACACAAATACCCTTTGGGAATTTAAAAGAAACTGCCTGTCAAGATCAAGTCGTTTTGCAATGAGGTTGTTTTTTGCTAAAATTCTGTGTTTTCATGTTGAGTACATCATAGGAAACCTCATGTCAGATCAACCTTCAAATCCACTTTCTCAAAACTTGCCCTCCTTTCTCTTGGCTTCCTCTCTTCGCAATTCTCACCCTCCTGCTGATTCTCTCAAGGCTCTTGTCTCAAAAGAAACGGCTGCAGAATAGAAAATCATCCCTAAAAACCTTTAAAATCCTGTAAGATTTTTTTTTTTACTGTAGACTTCCTTTTATTTAATTGTATTACATTCATTGAACATGATTTGGTAAAAGTGTTCAAATAAAAAGTAATAAAATAAGGGTAAATACTATGAGCATTAAATGAGTTAATCCATGAAAAGGATCAGTGCTTGGCAAACAGAAAGCACGATATAAGTGTCTGAAATTATTATTATATGCATCATTTAAATAAGAAATTCTCAGTCATGTTCCTAGCAATAAGTTTAGATTTAGCTAAAGTGAAAGAGATCATTCCTGTGAAATATTTAATGAACATACAATTTTCACCTCTAAGGAAGTATTAACTGTTTTGAGCATAATTCTGGAAAACAAAACTGGCAAAACATTAAACTGTCAACTCATTCACCCAAGGCAATCTTGTCCAGTTACCCAGCCACTCCACAATACTTTGATGCTCTTATGTTCCAGGGGAGGGCTAGCCTTTCACAGTAGAAGAAATATGGACCTTCAAGTCAGGTTGATCTAGGTTCAAAAATGGATTCTATGTCTAATTAGCTATAAAAACTTAGCCTCATTCTTTAATCTCTTTAAACACACAAGGTCGGAGGTCAGGCTGCCTGAATTCAGATCTCAGCTTCTCCTACTAGCTCTTCATCAACTGCTTGAATTCTTAGATCTTGACTTTTTCATCTGTGAAATGGGGATAATAGTAGCTACTTCACAGGGCTGCCTGAGGATCAGGTCAATGCTTCAGTGTCTTCCTATGTGTCTGGTACACAGGAAATGCTCAGTAAACAGTACTTGTTATGAGGATTCGATGACACAATACATATACGTGCCTGGACAGATATGCCTGGCAGAAACAGAGGGGCTTAACACATGATAGGTCCTCATTCCCCCACTGCCACTATTCCATTTTTGCTCCTGCCACTTCTTCCACCTGGAAATTTGACTTCCCTATGATTTCTGTTAATCGAACTCCTATTGTTCTTCAAAGATCAACTTAGATAAAACCATTCAAGAGCATTCTCTCAAGCTACATATATATTTCCTTTCTCTATGCTGCTCTAGCACTTTGGAACATCTTTTATAAAACTTTGTTTTCCCAACTGGATTATAAGCTTGCTGTGCACTAGTCAGACCACATATGTAATGTGTCAGTCAGTCCTGGGAATAGAAAAGTACAGTTTACTTCTTCCTGTTCGATATTGTGCCTGAAATTGTATTCATGCTAATTGATGGGGCAGCATCAGGTCTTACAAAAATAGCCTGGATTGGCAAATTGGTGTTTGACTTATTTCAGAGAAATCATTAAAGGAAGGGGAGGTAACATTTATTGAATGGGTTCTCAGACCAGTCTCTAAAGTAGGTCTTTTGTATGTGTTGTCTTCTATCAAAAAAAAATACATTAGGTGATCATCACTCGCATGTAGAAACATGTGAGGACAGATATGGAGGTTCATGGAGTTAACTTTCTCAGAGAGCTAACAGTACGTACTGCAGACAGAATTCAGAATCAGTTGTGTCTAATTCTAGTCAAATGTTCTTTTGTCATATCATACTGCTTCCTAAAGGGTTAGGGCACAACTCAAGGAAAAGGGAAGGGCAGCTTCGTTTCCCCACCCTGCTCTCTTACTTGCGTGTGGAAACAGAACCTCACTCACCTCTGCTCTCTTCCAGTTCCCCTCTTTGGTTTCTCTCTAAGGTTTACGCAGAGAAAGTTACCCTACTGAGCCTGCAATTAGAAGCCAAGTACTGCTCAGCCTCACCTCCTGTCCTGTTGCTTCTCTCACTGACAGTTTAATGGTATGTCACCAGAAAGCCACAAGGCAGACAGATGGCTGTGATCAACAATGGACTGCCTATTTTTATCAGAAGAACAAGCTAAGACTTTCTTTTTAGCCATTGAGCATACTTCTTGTGTATGTCAAAGCATTCCATATAGTTATGGAATATAGTTATATTGAGAAATGTAAGCCATGTCATTTTAATTTCTGATTTACACAAAATAGTTTGTCCACCTCTCTACAATGATGTAGAAAATATGACTCTGGTCATAAATGAGTGAAAGATTTAAATACATTCCTCTGTTCTGGTAGAACAAGTTGTATAATAGGTCTATAAAAGTTAATTAATTTTTGGACAACATGTAGGATAATAATATTCCAAACTAGGGAGACAATAATTACACTATACTCTGCATTCATTAGACCACACATGTAATGTGTCAGTCAGTCCTGGGAACCATGTTTTAAAGGGGACAGTAAAATTGAACAATTCCAGAGTCCAGAACTGAAGATGCTGAGTGGTTTTTAAACTATACTACTATAACAAATAATGAAGGAACAGAGAAGAAAGAGAGAAGCCTCAGAAGGAGCATGTCTCCTGTCCCCAAATATCTAATGGATTAGATTGTGATAGAGAGGAGAGACCAGGCACACTGTGTGTTACTCCAAAAGGAAGAGCTAAAATCAGCGAGTACAAGTGTCAAGAGAGGCTGATTGTATCGAATTATTGTCACAGAGTAAGAATTCCTTCTGCAGTTCTTGGAAAAATACTAACCATCACACCCAACCAAAATGTAAGAGACAAGCTGCCAAACACTGAGCTGCCCAGCACTGCTCCCACCTCTCTAGAATCTTGAGCCAACTGTCTGTCCTCGAAGGTCCCTTCCAATTCACATATTCTACAATGCCTGGCTCAACAGTGGCTCCAATTTACCACACTCTGTCCTGCTCCGCCTCTAAGATGGCCACAGAAGGAGAGACAGAGGCTGACAAAGTGCTGAGAGAGGCCTAGCTGAGGCATAGCCTCTCCACATAGCTTAATGGGTCTTCACAAGAGTTCTCAGCCTTTGTCCTTTCCAAATGCTGTTACCAAGGCAACTGCTGGCTTATAACTGAAGAGACAGCCCCTACATGAAATTATGGCTACTTTGTTCTAAGAACAAAATGACATGAATGATCGGAGCTTATTTTATACAAAGTGAGACACCAACTAAGTGGTTCCTCTCAAGGGGAAAAAAAAAGTACACATATGTGTGTGTGGAGTCTCCAGCTTCAAGTTCCACCATCGAAAATGTATTTCATCAGGCTATGCTAATGTTCTCATCACAATGAATAAACCACTGGCAAGGATAAGAAATTAAGTCACAAACACCAATTTATCACACTCTTTCTAATGGGAATAAAGTCAAAATAGAATAGTGGTTAGGTGTATGGACTTGCAAGTGAGTCTCCCTGATTTCAAGTTTGGGCTCTGCCACTTAATAGCTGTGTATTTTCACCTTTGGCAAGTTTCTAAACTTCTCTGCCATCACATTCATCATCTGTGAACTACAGGTAAAAATAATACCTACCTCTTTGAATTGCTGGATAAGTAAATGAGTTAATAAAGAGCTTAGAATGTACCTGGTATATAGTTATCTATTTAAGTGTTAGCTACTGTTGTAATGGTGAAGATGAGGCTGATGACAGTGATGATGACATTGACATGACTAGGTAGTGGTAGAAAGAAGATACTAGTGTCCTGAGGGTTTTTGCCTGGGTGCATAGGCAGGTAAGTCAAATAAAAAGAAATGCACTGAGTACCTATGTGCTCAGTAACAAGCCATTAGAGGTTTTAGAGCCTTGATTACCAAGAGGGGACAGAAACTGGGATGACAGAATCTTGGGACATTTTCTGAACCTTATGACTCCTAACAAGAAACAATGGAAGAGTGATCATGACTATCTCCAGCCTAGTTCCAAAACGTCTGTTTTCAGGTTTAGAGAAAGGAAACAAACACTCCTTTCCCTGGAATGGCTTTTACTATTCCCTCTCAATTTTGCCCCTTTCCAACTTATTAACCTTTTGTCACATGGTGGCAGGTGGGTGGTGGTGCTAGGAGAGGTGGGGGAAGTCAGCCTCTTGTTAAAATATTCCCTTCAGCCATATTTTCCTTGGATGCACTTGCTGTCTGGTAATTCAAAAGGATCTGGGCTTTCTGAGCATCTTGGAGCTTGTAGCAAAACAGATCAGACAAATATAAGCAATTATATTGTTCCTACCTACATATCAACATTTATCAACCAATGGAGTGTCACTTATCATCTGCTGATTCTCTTTGATGGAGAAGAAAATGCAGGATAGAGGCTGTTACAGCACTTAGACCTGGAGCAGCTTGGATTTTCAAACTCAGTTGCTGAACAAAGTGGCCCTCAAATTCTCTGATTTCCCATTCTTATATTAGAAGCTCTTCTTTTCTCCCCTCTACCATCAAGTGCCCTCCAGATCGAAGGCTACCAAAGAGCCCCATGTCTGTCATCTTACCAGCCCTTTCCACACTGGCAGACAAGTACGGTTTCAGCAGTGACTGAGGAAACAGTGATGTGAGGCCTGATGGGTTTTCCCCATCTCGAGAAGGACAGAGCTCTAGAACCGTAGTCCCAAATGCTCTGCTCAGTGGTATGGCGCTTCTGAGGTGGCTGCTCCTTTGAGTCAGACAGGAGAGTATGAGACAAATAAAGGCATTGACACTGAAGTTTTACCCTGCACAATGAAGGCTCCCTCAGCTCTCAAGGAAAAATAACTACCCCCTTCCTTTCACCCTTATTGAAACCTTTCTACATGTCTATTACAATGCCCATAAACTTTTGTACTTTTTATAAATATTATTTGTCTTCTTTAAAAAGACAACAAAACCTCAAGGAGGGAGCATAGATAATTTGTCTTATTCACCTATCTATCCAAAGTCTTTACCTCAATGTTTGACACATAGTAGGCCCCAATAAATTTGTTGAATATTTTTACATCAGAGGTTCATTCTATAAAAATGTTGATAAAAAAATGTAATAGCCACTAGTTTTTATAGAAGGTAACACTAACACAGAAAGAATAAAACAACTTTTATTTTTTCATAGACAAAAGGAAGAATTAAGAGTATTAGGCATCTCCAGAAAAAGAACCAGTAGTGTATGTGTATATGTATATGAAATTTATTATAAGGGATAGGCTTAAGCAATTATTAAGGCTGACAAGTCCCAAGATTTGCAATTGGCAAACTGGAGCCCAGGAGAGCTGATTGTGTAATTGCTGTCTGAATGCCAGCAGGCTAGAGATCCAGAAATTGCATGAAAAAGTGTATATTTCAATCAGAAGGCAGTCTGGCAAGAATTCTCTCTTGTCCAAGGGCAGGGATCAGGCTTTCTGTTCTATTCAGGCCTTGAAATGACTGCTCTCCCTAAGAGGGTGGTCCTCATCCAGTCAGCTTTACTCAGTCTACTGATTTAAATGTTAAACTCATCCAAGAACACCCTCACAGAAATACCCAAGATAATATTTGACTAAATATCTGGGCACCTGTGCCTCATCAAGTTGACACATAAAATTAACCATCACATTAAGCAAATAAAGGCCAAATAGAGTCTCCCTCCCTCCCCCCGCGCACACACACACACACACACACACACACACACACACACACACACATTCATTCAAAAACATGTAATAAGCACCGACCATTTGATCTCTCTTCCCTCCATCTTGCTCCCTTGTTGGTGACACCTGTGTGGCAGTGGGACACATGAGTTGGTGCTGCACAAGCATAACATAAGAACAACCTGAAGGAAACTGCCCTGGCCCAGCGCCCCGCAGGACTCTCCACTCGGGTTTCCATTTCTGAGCGACACTGCGCGGGAGAAACTCTTTCCACCCAGAGGAATCAAAGCAAGGCTCAGGTGCAATGATTCATACAAAGGTTCTCAAACTTGGCTGCACTTTTTAAATCACCTTGGGAGCTTTAAAAAACTACTAACGCCTGGGCTCCAATTAAATTAGACGATGTGGGGAGCAGCCAAGGCATTCATCATTTCTAAAAGGTCCCCAAAAGATTCTGATGTGTAGCCAGTGTTGAGAATCACTGATTTACACAACCCTGCTCTTTGGGACAAGGTTTAGGCTCAGGATTATAATTCTCCAACTGCTTGCCTGTCTGTACTAATATATATATAACTAGCTATTCTGTATATAACTAGCTATTCTGGCCGGGGCAGAAATATGGCAAGGATGAGAAGCAGTTCTATTAATGAACACCTGGTTCTATTTAAATGTCCACCTGGTCAGCGAAAAGCCAGCCTGGTGCCACTGTGGACAACTCGCTGTGGTTTGAGATGCAGCGGCGCGTGCATTTGTGTCGGTGCCTTGCTGGAACTACCTTGTCTTGGTCGGTTCGTCCATCTGGGTGCTGCCGCTGCTTCTCAGGGACAAAGCTAAAGCTGATACAATCGTTTGGTCCTCTTTCACCTGAGTTCATCACCAATTTTTCAAGTAATGGGTGGCATGCAGCTTGCTTGTACTGGGATAACACGCAGACTTCTCGTGGTAAGAAGCAACGGAGTATCTGCTTATGGTCAAGACAGCCCACATGCAAAAGGAGAAGCAGCCTGATTTATGCCAAATAGGCTCCCAAGAAGATGCAGGAAAGTGTGCAAAAAAACTTTGCTGTAACCTATGGAGATGAACACTGCTGGGGTTAGGAGGGGGCATTTTACAGTGGGAAGCAGCCAAGCCCAAAGCCGACCTGTTCCCAAGTTCCTACCTCCCACTCCTACTGTAATAAGGTCAATTCTGAGAGTCTCAGGACTTGCAGAGGTAACACGGCTGAGTGGTTTAAGAACATAGGCCACTGAGTGGAAACAACCTGGGTCTGAATTCTGACATTACCACTTATTTTGGTGTGACTTTGGGCAAATTATTAAAGTTCTCTGATTTTTTCCCTCACAGTTAAGAGAGAGTGATAGTGTTTACTTGCTAATGTCTTTATATGACATAAAGCATGTGAAGAAATTAGCACAATGTTCAGTACTTAGTAATGCTCGAGTAAATGTAAGTTATTCCTAATGTAAATGGACCTCCCAGTATATGCATTTTAGATTATACCAGTGACTGAAGGGTCTCACAACTCATCAGAGTCTCTGCTACCTGTCACGAGTATCTTGTATTAGTTCAGTCACACCACACCGAGGGCCAGGGAGAAGTTGACCTAGTGGCCCATTAGGTGCCATCTCATGCCCACATCACCCCACACCACTAGCAGCAGGCAGACCCAGGCGTTCCCGATCCCAGTTACTCTAGCTCATCTCAAAGACTGAAAATGGGCCCATATCCCAGCCAGGTCCTTGAAGGGCTTGTACCTTCTAATTCATGTAAACTACTTTTCCCTGGAGACCAAGTCTATGCCCAATAGAATGCATCTTCCAGTCTCCAAGCCATGACTCACAGCATTCCCTTAGATCAGACCTCTTCCCAAATAGCCACTCTCTCCAGCCTCCACAGGACTTCTCACCTCTCGTACTTGCTACTGAGTCGCCAGGCCACCCATTGTTCTGGTGTCCTAATACATATCCCCATATCCCTCACGAGAAGGAGCTAGTTAAACATGGTCCAGCAGTCATTCCTCTCCAGTATGAGGTTCGAGAGTGTCATATAGTCAAGCTTACACCATGGATCTCAAAGGGGACTTTGCTTCCAAAACACTCTATTCCTCACCTGCCTGCTGATCAAAACTTTGCTTGGTCTTAGCACATTCTGAGTCTCTCCTCTTGCTCCCAACTCTCCTCCATATTCCCTTTGATGTTTCAGTCTAATTTAAGTCATTTGGTATACAAATGTCGAATATGGCAGAGTCAATACACAGTTCCATGGCAAGTAGAGATGTCAGTAAATACAGCATTTAGTAAGTTATTTTGAGTTTAATCCATTTTCTATGGTTTATAATATTTCGTAACCTTCTTTTGGTCTTTACATAAGAACTAAAAGCTTCTGCATGTTTAAGTAATATAATAGAAGGGTCTGCAAAATCTTTTTCATCATTTAGTCAGTGTCTCTATGTGTTTCTTTTCTTTGTTCAAACAATGGGCTCCTGGCTTTTGAATCCCAGGGAGGGTGCCAGTCACAGCCCCCGCTCAGAGCAATGCTTCCTGACTTCATTGCAATAAGAGGAACTTGGTCCTCATTTGCATTTCCCGGCAGAGAAACTCACCATGCCCATCACGAACTTCCTTAAAAATTACTTCCTTTCCATCTGAGCATGTGTGTTTTTTGTGTGTGACTTGACCATATTTATTGGTCAAAATGTTTTCCAGGAGGACACCAAGTTATAGAATGTTTGTCTTTATAAAGGACTGTTGAAATAACTTAATTGAATAAGTACCAAAGTATGAGATGTATTTCACTAGGGGGTGACAAAGTGATTGTAGGTCATACATAGACCAAGCATTAAATAACAGTGAGTCACGCAGTGGGATAGTATTCTCTTTTCAATTCTCTTCTGGCCCTCAGATTGCTCTAGAAGAAAGTCTCGGTTTGGTGCTGCTGTGTCTCCAGCATCTCTCCAGCACTTCCTAATCTGCCTTTTACATAGAGAAGCCTCTGTCTCAGAATCTTCGGACTACTTCCTCTATCTTGATTGGAATAACAAGTCTTATTTTCATTTGTTGATTTTTACGGTTACCTGCCATTTATGATGCGATATCAATTTCTTATCTGTAGCCGTGATAGAACGTTTCCTTTTAAAATACATTTTTTAAAAGTGAGTCAAGTTAAAAGGAAGTATTAAATAATTTAAAGCACCAATACATTGATGTTGCAAAATTTGGGAAGGTGATACACAAATTATTGAAGTTCAGTCCCTGATTTTACATGAAGAAATTGATTCCTGGAAACCGATGAGAAAACTGATGCCCACAGCCACGTTTGGTTGACAGTGAAGCTGGCACAAGACCCGGGCCTGTTATTCCTGGTTCACTGCTATGGCACAATTCCACCCGCATTATGGGAACATAAACAAGGAACATAATGGGTCTTAATGCACTCAAACATCCTCATCAGCTACCACACCTACTTCACATCTTAAGTGATTCCTGTAGTGCAGCATTTTTAAAGTGCCTCCTTTCTTCTCTGTAAATCTTCTAGGTTATATGTGAACATTTATGCCTGCATTTCAGAAATGAGATCACGAAATGAAGTTATTGTGGCCTAGTGAATGTTTTGCCTCAATATTTCACCTATGAAAAAATATTTTAAAACTCTTTTGAAAGTTAACAGTGATCCCCAGTTAGCAAATAGTATAATTACATTGAACATTGTAATAATACTTGATTATGATTATAATTTTATTATTTGGGGGCATTGACAACTTCTTAGTCATTCGAATCTCTATTAAAAACTAAGGCAGAATGCTATCTTCTGCGAGGAGATTAACACAATTATAAGAAAGAATTAACTCCCACACACTAAGCACACCTCATGCCGTGGTTTTTGTCACAAGGACAACAGAGCTGGATACACATCTCACTCCTGAGAGAATACTGTGTTTTTAAATGAGAATAAGTGCTCTTAAGATACCATTTCCTTTCACAGTTAAGATTATTCTATCCAGCTGGTTGATTGTTTGATTACTAGAGATTTCTTGTCACTATCTAAATTCTCCAGTTTTATCCATGACAGTCAGATGGAGCTGTCAATGAACAAATATCGCGTACCCTGTTTAAGTCTGTTGCAGCTTAAACCAATCACGGATGCTATTTATTGAGTAGGTAGTAGTTACTGTATCATGAAAACTGTGCTAAGCACTTTGCATGCATTTTTTCACATAATCTTCTTAACACCCCTGTGATTCCTATTTTACATATAAGGGAAGCTTAGAAAAGTTAAGTTCATACCTAAAGGTACAAATTAAGATGTGGCAGAAACAGGATTTGAATATACATCTGACTCCCAAAAGCAAACAGTTAACCACAAACTCTGCTGAGAAACTACCATGCCAATGCAATCCTGCTTGCCAGATGAGGGTGAGACAGTCAGCTCAGACCAAATCATCATTTACTCATAGCCCTTACACGCTGGTTATTTCCTCTTAAACATTCACCAAGTTGATAATGGCACCAGTCAAGGTAATAAAGGAAAGGAAAGAATAGGGAAAGAGAAGGAGAAAGGAAAGGAAAGAATAGGGGAAAGAGAAGGAAAAGGGAAAGGAAAGGAAAGGAAAGGAAAGGAAAGGAAAGGAAAGGAAAGGAAAGGAAAGGAAAGGAAGAAAGAAAGTTAAGATTTTTAGGGTAGGAAAGCTGATGATTTGACAGTGACAGCCACAATACAGCCATTTTTTAATAAAAAATGCAGTTACATAAATTTAGAGAATAAATAACTAGTATGATACCTATATAACTGCAATAGTTTTCTTGTTACTGCTACAAAAAAAATAGAAATGACCACAAACTTAGTGACTTAAAGTAAACTTGTTCTCTTAAAGCTCTGGAGGTGAGACGCTGCTGGCAGAGCTGGTTCCTTCTGGAAGCTCTCGGAAAGAATTTATTTCCTTGACTTTTCAGCTTCTAAGGCCTCCTGCATCCCTGCAGGACTCATGCATGACTCCTTCCTTGCATCAGCCCAACCTCTTTCCACCTTCACATTTACTACTGACTTTGGCCTCCTGACCCACTTTAATAAGGATCCTTGTGATTACATTGCCCCCACCTGGATAACCCAAGATACTCTTCCCACTTCAACACTCTAATCACATCAGTAAAGTTCTTTTTGCCATGTAAGGAGTTAGGGCACGGACATCTTTGGGGGCCGTCATTCTGTCTCCCACAATTACCAACATTTATATATATTTTTTAGTTAAGACAAAATTTTAAGATTAACTTTAAAGGAATCAACCTTTACTATAATCACCTGCATCTAATTTCCAATTAATTTGTGGTTTTTCAGAGCTTACATTCATGGCTAGGTAATGAGGGGTTTTTTTGGTTGGAAACTCTCAGGGCATGTGGGGTCAGTGACTGTGGCAATGTTCTAGGTCAGGGGTCTCCAACTCCGGGTCATGGACTGGTACTGGTCTGTGACCTGTTAGAAAGCGGGCCACACAGCAGGAGGTGAGTGGCAGCCAGTGAAGAAGCTTCGTCTGTATTTGTAGCTGCTCCCCAGCGCTAGCCTCAACTCCACCTCAGATCATCAAAGCATTAGATGCTCATAGGAGCACAGGCCCCCAGTGCCAAAAAGGTTGGGGTCTGCTGCTCTAGGTTACTGAGCAGCTTGGATGAGCTGCTGAGCAAAACCCATTATGGTTGCTTATATTTAAAAATTGTTTCACCCAAATGTTCAGAACAAGGTCAGGACTCCAGTAAGAAGTGCCCTTAAATCTGCTGCAGAACAAAAGGTAGAGATTATGAAGTGCAGAGGGTGGTTCGGTCAATTCATTTACTATTAGCAGTTCACTAATATTGAGTGAAGAAGCAAGAGAATCAGAGCAGAGAAAGGACCTGCAGCTTCTTGACCGGTCATGGAATCATTTAATCATGTTCTGATTAGAAGGGTGTACAACAAGAAAACATATGCTCCAAATTCCTTGAAGTTTCCTTTTCTAACCAAGGAAAACAAGAAAACCAACGTGAAGATGTTAGCAGTGCAGGGCCCTCCCCTCTCAGAATAGGTATCAAGAGAGTGGGCAGAACAGTTTTGCAGAGAGAAAGTTTTATTAAAGCGGAAGCTCAATGCGCCAAGGCAGCTTCAGAGGAGAAGTGGCTCCCAGAGGTTGACAGGTACATCCTTTTTATGGTTCTTGGGGTTAGAGGCCACCCCTTTCTCTCCCCACGCACCCCCTTCCCAAGAATGTTGAGGCAGGTCCTTCCCTACGTAGGCCTGCGCAGTACCTACATGCTAGCTACTTCATGGGTCACACGTCTCAGTGACATCTTAAATTGGGTGTGTTTTTTTCCTATGATAACGAGGAAAAGTTAACTATGGGACAGTTCTTTAACTAAGGTCAGTCGCGACTTCAGGACTTTTCCTGGGCCTGTTTATCTCTTTCCTGCGATTATGGTTCTTTTGACTCATTGTTTCTTATTGGCCGAGAGATGTTACTCAAGGTTATTCTCCCCCAACTGCTGGTCCTGGCTATGTGACTCCAAATTATACTAAGATGGCATTTGAATGGGGCTGAACACCAAAAACAAACAAACAAACAAACAAATAAAAGTGGGATGAGGGGCATCTTAGCACTTTGGTTTTCTTCTCTCTCATGGTCAGAGGAGAAAACCTTAGCAAAATCTTAAATAGGACGAGCTCTTGCAGAAATAAATTTGCTTTTGTTTTGTTTCTCCCTCAACTTGGTATTTGGAGAACGTGCACATTAATGCACAGGCTTCTGCTATCTCAACCCTACAACTGCCGCTACGGAGACAGAGCTATGCCATTTCTTGTTTGTTTGTTTGTTTGTTTATTTACATATCCTTCATTCATTTTTTTAATTTTCCAATTACAGTTACATTGTATTAGTTTCAGGTGACAGCATACTGCTTAGACATTTATATAACCTGTGAAGTGATCCCCTGATAACTCTAGCAGCCAACTGGCACCTAGAGCTATGTGTTTTGAAGGTTCAAGTTGCTGCTTCTAAGATAATCAGGTGAAATTGAAAGTAGATTTGTAAAGAGATTCACACAATTCTAATACTAGGAAACTCATGTTTAGCTAAATGTTTCTCTTTCTTCAGGCTTGCTTCTAATAACATTTCAATGTGTATATTCATCTCTTAGGAGGGCATTAACTAATACATAATGTTACATTATTAAAAAAAGCTATAATATAGCTTATTTTTAATATTAATCAAGTGTAAAATATGTATAAGATGCTTTGAAACAATTAGCCATACCTAATAAAATATTCTTATTACCCTCATTAGAATTCTTTTATATCAGTAGAGAGAGAGAGAGAGAGAGAGAGAGAAGAAAGAAAAACCCTTTAGGCTAGAAGTCCCTAAAACTTGCTATAATGTTCCTCAAACTTTAATGCACAAAGCACCAAAGGATCCTATTAAAATGCAGATTCTGATTCAGTGGGTCTGGGGAGGGAGGGTCATAGATTCTGTATTTCTTACAAGCCCCTAAATGATTTCAGTATTGCTATTCTTTTTTTTTTTGAGTAGTGATGTCATAGAACTTTATAAAATTACAGATTCCCAAGTACCACCTAAGATCCTCCCAAAGATCTGTAATTTTTAAAAACCTCAGCCTTACCTTGATTCGATGAGCTGAGCTGGCACAATGGTTACAATTCAAATGTCTGCCGGAGGCATGTGGTTACATAAACGCTTGCACACAATGGCAAAAAAAAAAAAAAAAAAAAAAAAATTGTCCTCTTGAAGTACACAGGCCACCAGTTTATATAACCTCTGAGCCTAGAATTTGCAGTCTTAACATTTTGGAGGTCATGACCCTGTGAGAAGCTGATGTAAATTATGGACATCTACCCCATAAAAATCTACAAACACATATGCACACATTTCATAAACAATTTTCAGGAAACTGTATATTTCCTAGTCCATCCATGGATTCCTGAAGAGTTCATGAACCTCCGGCTAAGAATTCATGATCCTGTTACTGTGCCTTGCAAATACTATCTGTTTCAGTGATGGAAAACACGCTAATTTTAAATCCCATGTTGGTATCGTTTTGACTTCTGTAGGCCAGTCCCAGAATTTTTCCTTGAAATGTCCACTAAGCTGGCTTAAGGGTTTCTCGCTCCTCCTCAGGTTCTCTCTGTGGTACTGGCCTCCGCACCTGACTTCAGCCTGCCCCTCTTTCTCATCCTGTCTTGGCTTACTCCCTTACTGAACTTCTCAAAGGTCTTTCTTTAATTGTAATTATCCCTTCTGAGGCTAAGCCACTGCTTTTCAAGCCCTTTCTGCCCATCTCCTAACTTTGAGACTGCTACCTCAGAAATTATTATGTAAAATACTAAGTGATCAACTGGGAAGTATTTAAAGTAAATTAAATAAAATATTTCTTGTTCTAAAAAATACTCTTTAACATGCCCAAAAAAAAAAAAAGCCTTCTGCCTCTAACCCTTGCACTTGTATCAGGCTGAGAAGCCCTGCTGCTTCAAGAAGAGCAGATGTTTGTTGCAAGCTTCAGTCTGAAATCTGCAAATGGGCAGCAGGTTGGAAATTTGGATTCTATGTTGCAATCTTTTCTTTTTTAGAGGTCAGTTTCTTTTTTAAAATTAGTTTCAAGTATACATACATTGGTTAGACATCTGTATAATTCATAAAATGCCCCCCCACAATTGCTCCCTCCCTCCCTGATCACCTAGCCAATGTATTCATTCTAATTGCATTCCCTATACTGTGCTCCCCATCCCTGTGTCCCATCCATCAACTACTAATTTTTACTTCTTTAATCCTTCACCCATTCATCTTCCTCCCCCAAACTCCCCTCCCCTCTATCCATCACCAAATTGTCCCCTATATTTGTGAGTCCATTTTTGATTAGTTTGTTCTTTTTATTCCTTAGATTCACATATAAGTGAAATTATATAGTGTTTATCTTTTTCTGACTTAAAATTCTTCATCATCAAAGCAATATGTTTTTCCATCCCTTTACTTTTAGTCTATGTCTTTTACTCTGAAGTGAGTCTCTTATAGGCAACATGTAGGGGTCTTGTTTTCCTTTCCGTTCATCCACTCTGTTAGATGGAACACTTAATTCTTTTCTATTTGAGGTACTTCTTGATATAGTTACCATTCTTTATTCCTGTTTTTGATACATGTTTTTTTCTTCTTGAAGAAGTCTCCAACATTTCCTGTAATACAGGCTTGGTGGTGATAAATTCCTTCAGCTTAGTTTTGTCTGGAAAGCTCTTTGTCCTTCTACTCTAAATGATGGCTTTGGATAAATTATTCTTGGTTGTAGATCCTGGGTCTTTATCCTGTTGACTATTTTTTGCCAAGCCCTTCTGTCCTGCATAGTTTCTTTTGAGAAATCAGCTTCCAGCCTTAAGGGTTTTCCCTTATAAGTGACTATCTTTCTCTTGCTACTTATGTTGCAATCTTGAGGTAGAATTGCTTCTTTCAGAAACCTGGGTTTTTGCTCTTAAGGCTTTCACTGAAACCCCCCCACATTTGGAAGGTAACCTGCTTTACTTAAAGTCAGCTGATTGTAAATTTTAATTACACCCTCAAACACCTTCACAGCAACATCTAGTGTAGTGTTTGACCAAAAAACTGGGTACCTTAGCCAAGCCAAGTTGACACTAAAGTTAAGCATCACATGCAACTTCAAAATGTGAAAGATGAAACAGAAGTGCTGCTCAAAGGGAATTTATAGCTTTAAATGACTAAGTTTAAAAAGAAGATCTAAAACCAATAACATAATGTTCTACTTTAAAATTCAGCCAGAAAAAGAGCAAAGTAACTGCAGAGTAAGTAGAAGGAAGGACAAAAAGCAGAACTTAATTTTTTAAAAAGCTGCTTTGCTTTTTTGAGAATATCCATAATATTGAGAAACCACTGGTTAAACTAGTCAGAAATTTTTTTTTAATGAGAAAAAATCACCCATAGTAAGAACAAAAAGGAGAATATCATCACAAATATTAAAAAGATAATAAGAGAAAATTACATGCACTTTATGACAACAAATTCAACAACTTAGATGAAATGGACAACTTCTTAAAAAGCACAATTTATCAAAATTGATACAGGAAGAAACAAAAAATGGGAACAATTGAATATATTGAAGAATTTAAATTTGATATCGAAAATGTATCCATTTCCTCAAAAATCTCCAAGTCCAGAAATTCTTAACATTGATTAATATAAAATATTCCAGGAAAAATAGCACCGATATTACCCAAACTTTTTCAAAAATTAGAAGGAGGAACTCTGCTCAACTTATTTTATGAAATGAGCATAACCCTAATGACAGTCCAACAATGACCTTACCAATAAAGAAAATTACAAATGAATATTCTTCATGTATATAGATGTAAAATCTTTACTAAAATATAAGGAAATAAATCCAAAAATATGTAAAAAGGATGAGATCCTGACCATGTAGAATTTGTACCAAGAATGCAAGGTTAACTTAACATTCAAAAGTTAATGTAATTCACTATATTAAAAAAAGCAGAACCATTTGATCATTTCGATACATGCAAAATAAAGCAGTTGAAAAAATTAACACTATTCATTTTAAAAAACAGCTCTGAACAGACTAAGAATAATTATAACACCCTGAAAGTGGTAAGTGGCATCTAAAAAATCCTACAACTCACATTATGCTTAATGGTGAAAGTGTGAATTATTTTACCCAGAGATCAGGAACAAAGGAAAGATGCCTGTGTTCGCTATTTCTACCCTACATTGTTATGGCAATCCTAGTCATTTAAATAAAGGAGAAAGAATACATAAAACATGAAAAGGAAAATGAAAATTGTCATTGTTTGCAAATATGATTTTTTACTAGAAAATCCCAAAGAATCTACAAAACAACTAGAACCAAAAAACCATTTATTGGGGATGCAGAATGGAGCTTAATATTTGTAAAATCTTTTATATTCTTACATCGTAGCAGCAAATAATTGCAAAATGAAAAATTTTAAATTTCATTTACAGTGGTATCAAAAAGATAAAATACCTAAGAATAAATCTAAAGACACCCAGTATCAACACTTACATCTGCAAAACATTGTGAGAAAAATTAAGGTCCTAAATAAATAGAAAGATATTCCATGTTCATGGATTGGAAGACATGTTATAAAGTTGACAATTCTCACCAAATTGATCTATGGATTTAATACAATACTAATTAAAATGCCAGCAGAATTTTTATACAAATCGATAGGCTGATTCTTCAATTTATTTGGAGATGCAAAGTTTCCAGAGTATCAAAAGGAATTTTAAAAGGGAAGAGCAAAGCTGGAGAGGTTATTCTGATTTAAGAGCTTACTTTAAAGCCACAATAATCAAAATAGTTTGGTTCTGGTGAAAAGGTAGACATACAGATCAATGGAATAAAATAGAGAGTCTAGAAGCACATCCACATGTATTTGATCAATTTTTGACAAATTTCTAAGGTAATTTAAAGGATAAAGTAAAAATCCTTTTGACAAAAGTTCTACTCAACTGGATAGCTGTGTGAGAAAAAAATGAAAGTTCATCATTATCTCACATCATAAGTAAAAGTTTAGGAAATGGATATAGACTTAAAAATGTAAAAGCTTAAATCATAGTACTTATACAGGAAAAAAGTATCTTTGTGACTTTAAAGTAGGCAAGGGCTTCTCATATAGAAAACACAAAGCATGAAACAAAGATTTAAAATTTATGAATTAGACTTAATGAAAATAAAAAACCTTTTCCCTTTAAAATTCACCAGTAAGAAAATTTGAAAAATCAGCTACAACAACAAAAAGCCAATGATTTGGAAAAAAACTCTCAATACACAAATATCAAAGGACTTGTATCCAGAAAATATGAAGAACTATTACAGCTCAATTATAAAAGGCAACCCAATAAGAAAACAAGCAATAGATTTAAACAGACACTTCACCAAAGAGACACAAATGGTAAATAAACATATAAAAAATGCTCAACATCATTAGCCATCAGGAAAATACAATTTAAATCATAATGTAATAGATACCCATGAGGATAACTACGATTAGAATAACTGACCATACTATATACTGGCAAGGATGTGGAGCAACTAGAAATCTCATACTCTTTTGTTGGGAATGTAAAATAACACAATCACTTAGGAAACTACTTTGGCCATTTTACAAAATATTACATGTACACCTACCATAAAACCCAGCCATACTACTTCTAGGGATTGACATAAGAAAAGCATATGTATATATGTTCTTATGCAAACTTGTACACAAAATGTTTATAGTAGATGACTTATACAAAATCTGGAAACAATCCAAAAGTTCATTAATAGATAAAGGAAAAACAAATCATGAATTATCCATGTATAATGAAATATTAGTCAGCAATGAAAAGGAAAAAAAACTTGATAGATGCAACAATTTGGATGAACCTCAAGATCATTATGTTGAGTGAAAGACATTAGGCAAAAAATAGTGAATTCTGTATGACTCCACCTATTTAAATAGAAAAACTGGCAAAAATAATTATGCTGTTAGAAAACAGTATAGTGGTTACTTTTACAGAGGGTCGGAGAGGACCCGACAGGATGGCATATAGGGTAGAGGCTTTGTACAAACCTCTTGCAACCACACCAAAATTGTGATGAAACCACAGAGCAAAAGGCAAGCAGAGTCACCTGGGGGTCTGGAACAGAAGCCCTAGTACTAGGAAGAAATAAGAAATCACTTTGGAAGGTTAGGAGGGGGAAGAGACATAAGGCTGCCTGGTCCCAAGTGGGCTGAGTGTGACAGAGGCTATGGCAGCTGCAGCCAGCTGGTGCAGATGTTCCTCTTAAAGGGACTGTGACCAGACTTTTGGTGATGGACTCACTCACTCTGAGCTCCAGCGCTGAGGGGCTGCTTGGGGGAAGGGAAGACAGGGAAATACAGGGGCACGCTGAGTTGTCCGACTTTGGGGCAAGGACTAGAGGGCTTTCTCCTTGGCAGCAGTAATGGCGGTATCCACCGTTCCTTTATTGAGCCTGCCCCCCTCCCCGTGTGCCCACACAGGTACAGCAGGAGCTGAGACATGATCACACTAGGTAGCAGAGGTCGCTCCACCCAGAGGATTCCCTGAAACTCTGCCCTCCCAGCTTGCAGCCCTACCCAAGCCACATCCAGTGATGTCCTCCACATGCCCTGTGTTCCTTGCTGAGCAGCTCTAAGCCCCACAGTAGCGGCAGCTACTGATTTCTGGTGTGGCCTCTCAACTATAAGCACAGCACTGGTGGCAGCCACCTGTGGATTGCTTGCTGACTCTGACCAGGCAGACCTGGAGGGGCACAGGCTGGGCTAAACTTGACCTGCAGCTAGACCCCTCTCAGGACTGTGCCACTGGGCCCCATAAGACACCTACTACACAAAGCCACACTACTAAGCCTGGGAGACTTAGGAGCACTACCTAGTGCATAGAAAGAGACACAAAAAGGCAGCCAAAATGGGTAGACAAAGAAGCACGTCCTACATAAAAGATCAAAACAGAGCTCCAGAAAAAGATTTAAACAGAGTGGAGTCAAGCAATCTGACACATGAAGAGCTCAAAACACTGGTTATAAGGATGCTCAATGAACTTAGGAGAAGAGATAACTCAACTTCAACAAAGGGTTAGAAAACATAAAAATGGAGATGGCAATTGTAAAAGACAACTAGTCGGAAATGAAGACTATAATATCTGAGATGAAGAGCACATTAGAGCATCGTTCCTCAACCTTTTGTCACCAGGGACTGGTGCTCCTATGAGAATCTAATGCCTGATGACCTGAGGTGGAGCTGAGATGGTGATGCTAACACTGGGGAGTGGCTGCAAATACAGATGCAGCTTCACTAGCTCTCCTGCTGCTCACCTCCTGATGTGCGGCCAGGTTCCTAACAGGCCACAAACCAGCACCAGTCCATGGCCTGGATCTGAAGACCCCTGTATTAGAGGGAATCACAGAGTGGATGAAGAGAGGATCAAATTGCCAGTAGAGAGGATGGGGTAGCAGAGAACCCAATCAGAACAGCAAATAAAAAAAGGAATCCAAAAAAATTAAGATAATTTAAGAAACCTAAGGGACAACATCAAGTGTAACAACATTTGCATCATAGGGTACCAGAAGGAAGAAACAGAGAGCAAGAAGTTGAAAACCTACCTGAAGCAACTATGATAGTAAACTTCCCTAACCTAGTGAAGGAAACAGACAGACACCCCAGGAGGCTCAGAAAGTCCCAAACAAGATAAACTCAAAGCCCACACCAAGACACATTCATAATTAAAGTCCCAAATACAAAGAGAGAATCTTAAAAGCAGCAAGAGAAAAGCATTTAGTTACCTACAAGTGAGCTTCTATGAGACTAGAAGGTGATTTCTCAAAAGAAATTTTGCAGGATAGAAGGGCTTGGCACAAAATATTCAAAGTGATGAAACCCAGGATCTACAACCAAGATTACTTTATCCAGCAAAGCTACCATTTAGAGTTGATGGACAGATAAAGAGCTTCCAGATAATTAAAAACTAATGGAGTTCATCACCACCCAGCCAGTATTACAGGAAATGTTGGAGGACTTCCATAAGAAGAAAAAAATATATATCAAAAATATGAATAAAAATTAGCAATAACTACACATCTATTAACAAGTACTTAAAATGAAAAAGAATTAAGTGCTCCAATCAAAAGATAAGGTAGCCAAATGCATAAGAAAACCAGACCCTTACAAATTGCCTACAAGAGACTCACTTCAGATTAAAAGTACACATAGACTAAAAGTAAACAGATGGGAAAAGATATCACAGATGGACCTAGAGGGTATTATGCTGAATGGAGTAAGTCAGATAGAGAAAGACAAATGCCATGTGACATTGAATACATGTGGAATCTAAAGAACAAAACAAACAACAACAACAACAAAACATGGAAACAAATTCATAGATATAGAGAATATTTTAGGTGTTACCTAATGGGAGGGGTTGGGAGTTCAGTGAAAAAGGGCAAAGATTAAGAAGTACAAATGGGTAGTTTATAAAGTAGTCGTGGAGATATAAAGTATAGCATAAGGAATATAGTCAATAATATTGTAAGAAATATGTATGGGGATGGAGGGGTACTAGATTTATTGGGGTGATCACTTTATAAGTTATATAGATCTCTAATCACTATGTTGAACACACGAAACTGATATAATATGGTATGTCAACTATAATTAAAAATAAAAATTATTAAAATCCTGAAAAAAATAAAATAAAATAAAGAGTGTTAGGAAAGGAATGAGAGAGGCTTGTGTGGTCCTTATAATTTTTATTTCTTGATGTAGGTGCTGGTTGCATAGTTGTGTTCATAAAGAAAATATATCAAACTGAATAATAATGATATATGCACACTTCTGTGTATATATATTTCAATGTATATTTTAAAATATAAAAGCAAAACAAAAAAAAACATGGCTACAGACTTTGCATTTTCTATTCTTTTGAGCTATTAATAGAATTATTTGTATTTTTATTTGCTGTGCCTTCAGCAACCCTGTAACATGACATCAGAGAGTCACACACACTTTGTTCTTGAACTCTAGATCTAGTAGACCTCTCCTCTTCATCAGTGACTGATACCAGCATCTGTACCAACACCAATGATAGTGACAAGAACACTATAGACTTCTTGACTGGCACCTAATGATAATGAGCTACTGTTTTATTCAGAAAACATTTTCTGGGTTTATTTATTCACATATACTACCACCACCACCTCTACCATTGCTAAGGAAAAGAACAAAAATTATAGTGTAGCTATCAAAAGTATTGTCAGCACCAAGCTAATCAAGAAGGAAGGTTCGGTGGTGAGACACCCAGTTGGAAGAACGCACAAGGGGCCGACATGAGAATGAAACAGCAGGCACCAACTTTATTGTGGGAGCCCGCTTCTATTGCGGGGAGCCTGCTTCTGCTTCTGCCCTTCTGCTCCTCAGGGGACCACATATATCAGAGTACAATAATGGCATTCAGCCACACATGCAAAATACAGTAAGCTGAATTATGGTTAGTTATTTTAGGTGCAAGTGCTCTATTACTCTAATGTAACATTCTAAATCTAGGGTCCTATTCCTAGCCATGAGCCTGAATCACAGCCAGACCTGGGACCCGCCAGGCCTCGGACCCAAGTATTCTTTCTCATGTGTTTGCCTATGTTCCCTTCTTCTGACTACCGTGAAGGACAATAATTATTCTGTCATTATTTTGGGTAACGATTGTCTTTTTGAACAATCCTGACAAATGCCCATGTCCAGATGGTCATGATTCTATGAATAAATAGGTGGAGCATTTTATACAAATCTGAAACAAATGTTTGCCTCTCTAGGTCAAGTTCTGACAGGGCTAGAACCTCTCTTAAAAACCTCATCTCAATCCCAGGAATACTGTTGGGGAAATAGATTAAGGGAAAACCTGGTGGGCTACATGTGGCAATCACCAGTAATCTGCTGGGGAACCTGAATTCTCCATCAGGGAAAACAAAAATTTGTCTGGAGAATACATTAGACCCTAGTAACAGATATCAAGTCATCTCAAGTTATGAAAAAATTAATTTAAAAAATAGTTCCAATTATACCTTTTATTATATCCACACTCCTTGAAAATATAACTTTATAGCTTATCCCATCAAAATAATGAGTTTTTTTTCACCTCTCGAATCTAGGCCAGTCTTGTGACTTGCTTTGGCTAACAGGATGTGGAGAAAGTGATGTTGTGCCAGTTCTGAGCCTAAGTCTCGGGCATTGTGTGGTTCCCTTCTCTTTCTCAGAACACTGTTGCCACCATATGAACAAACCCAAGCTAGCTTGTTGGATGAAAGTTAGTTGTAAGCCAAGACTGTCCTGGACCAGCCTACAGCCAGCCGATCCACACGCATGTAAGAGAGCCCAGTCAAGATCAGCAGAGTTGCTTATCCAACCCACAGACCTACAACTAAAAATATGTGTATTTTTAAGCTACTAAGATTCGAGATGGTTTGTTATACAAATAGTTAGGCAATAGATAACTGAAACTGAAACAGCTGAAGGTATCAATTTGTCATCATCAGAAATGTAGATCTTTGGGAAGAAACTTTGGTCTAATCTCCACATTTTATGAATATAAGTAATGATAAACATAAAAGACATAAACTAAGAGTCAGAAGTACCATGTTTTTTCTTTGCTATATTTAGCTAACATTACATAAAAATTTCTTTAAAACAATTTCATTATATTAATGATAGTAAAAACAAGCATTTATGCACCTAATATAGGCAGATAATTATGCTAAACATTTTGCATGATTTTTTCCTTATCATCTGAAGAAAGGAAGGGTTGTTCAGAACCACACATAGAACTAGCACATGAATGTTAATCCTCTGACACAAGAGCCCATACTCTACAGTTTCATTATATTCTACTACCTCCCACTGTGGTAAAGCCTGGAGCTGCAACTTATGTGGGGCTGAGATTCTACAGTCAGTGTACTAAGCAAATAACAACTGGTCCAAATTATCCTTGAAAATGTTTTTGTCCATAAATTATGAGCTATCACGAAGTCCACCAGTCAGAATTTCCCTACAGTATTGAATATACAACTAGAGTTTGGGAAGGAGAAAGGTCAGTGTAAATAAGTAGACAGAGTCTCAGAGTTTATGTTAAATAAAAAAAAAATACTACGTGGTCATGTATTTTATATATGGTTGGATGCTCACATTATGAGAGGTATATGAGACCTGAAACCCACTGAGTGATCTTCATACCTCTTCATCTGATTTTCCCTTTGGCACATAAGCTGGACTGACAGATGGAATCACTTGCAACATTAAAATTCTCTTTTCTCTGTTCCTGTCTTCTTTTATTGCCAAGTGTTTAAACACTTAAATTCACAAAAATTAAATGTATACCAGATGCAACTCCACTATACTGTTTTGGGAAAGCACAACATGCCATCACTTCAAGAGTAACGAAAAGTAAGAGTTACGTGCGGTACTGGAAAGGATGCTAGATAGGAGTCAGGAACACCTGGTCTTGATCCCTGATCTGGCACTAACCTTGCTATGTGTCAAATCCATTTGACATATCCAGAGCTAAGTTCTTTCACTTGTAAAATGATTTTTGATTCTGAGATATGTGTCTTAACCTTTTTATACCAAGAGATAAAACCTACCAAGTAAAATTTAACTGTTTCCAGGAAATCAAAAAAGGGTGGAGGAGAAGCAGGATTGATGGTAGCCTCTGTTCCTTAGCAGGAAACTGCCTCCTAGAGCTCTCCTGGATGCTTGCTGAGACCCAGTCCTCCACACCTGCCCTCAGCTGCAGCCTGCACTCGAGGGCTCTCTGATGTCAGGGATCCAGGATACGACTCCTTCCCTCATTACCAGCATAAGTTTTGGCAACTTATTGAAACTTTCTCTAATTTCGATTTCCTCATGCTTGTAACAGAACTAATAATACACACCTATATACATAATAACAGATAGTGTTTTGCTAAACATATAAGACAACATGTATTAGATCCAGATAAGTTATGCACCTTAGTATCACCTAAACAGTCCAAAAGAACAGAAACAGAAACCACTAACTTAAAGCAAAAATAAACAAATCGAAATTACACTGTAAATGAGCTCCAAAAAAAACCGAAGAGAGAGCAACCAGGCCTCAAGAGGACTGAGCTCGGGGCAGATTTGGGCATCTCCACAGTAGGGTGGACATTCCTACCTGAATCTCTGCCCCATCTACCTTCTGTGTCGAGATGTAAATTGCTGAGAGATAACGCAGTTGGCCTAGCTTGGATCATGACTACATCTATGATTAGAGGAAAGAGCCCTGTGATGAAAACCCCATTCAAGCTACATGGAGTGAAGCAGGGTGAGCACCCTAAAGGAGGCACTGTTATTAGAATGAGAGAAGGGTTGCTGGGCAAAAACTAGATTTCATGCCCAGTCCTGGGAGTTACTGTCAATGTCACATAAAGGTTAGATTCCTCTCAAAAGCCTTTTTTTTTTTTTAATGGCCCATTCAATGCTATCACACCCTTAGTCAGGTCCTTGTCATGACCTTTCCCACTACCCTAACTGCCAGCCTGTTGGGCCCTTACTGGTTCCAGTCAGTTTGCCCATTGAAAGTCTTGCTGAGTCTAATAACCTTTGGGCAAAGCTCTTGGTGAAGGTGAACTGGGCCTTAAAAATACCATCAACCCAGTAGGTTGGCCTAAGTGCCTGAAACACAGAACTCTGGGTTTTCTCACTTACAGAACCACACAGATTCCACATAACCGACAAATCGATAAATTTAAAAAAAAAAAACTGATCTTCACCCAGAAACAACACAAAGAAACTCAAAAATCAAAGCAGGGACCTAGCCTCTCCCTTCATGAACTCCCTCCCTTCGTGAACTCACACTATTTGAACAGCTGTCACAGGCTTGGTCTGGTCTTCTGAGCCCTCCATGACATCAGGTCAGACTGTACATCAACACTATATTTAGCCATGAGGGAATTAGCAGATGAGGAAAATCGGGCAAAACAGACCAAGATGAATAGTGAAGTCTGTTCTTTATTTGTAATTTTTCTTAGCAAAACAAGGAGAGGCTTGGACTATATATTTAGGCTCAAGAGCTGCAGATCTTAACATGAACTTGTGGGTGGCGTCCTGCGTTTCATTTAATCTCTCTATGACCTTTTCTTATCCAGCACAGAACACCTGGATGCAAATTTACACCTGCAATCCACAAGTGGGGAAATGTAATTCAGTTCAGCCAGTTTTTAGTATAACAGAATCACTATAAATCAGGATAGCTAGGTTCTATTCTAACTTCCAGCTGCTACCTACCTTGATGGGAGCTGCTTCCTCTCTCTGGGTCTCAGTTGTCTTATCTTTGGAGTGAAGATGCTGAATCACACATGTCTAAGGTCCTTCTTTCCAGTTTTGATGTTCAGTGAAGCTAGGTCACAGGGATCCCTAGGAATAAATGCTTCCAGTATCAGGGAACCCAAGCTTCTGCTGGACAGAAATATTAATTAAATTAAAGGACACCATTAGGTCACCTTATTTAGCTGAAGTGGAGAGCTGGAAAGGGTACCTGCTGATGTTATTCTTAATGGGCATTGTTCTATAATATTTGGGGTGACTATATTGGGCATTTGTTCTATAATATTTGGGGTGGCTATAAAAGTAAGAGGTCAGCAAACTTTTTCTGTAAAGGTCAGGTAACAATATTTTAGGCTATGAAGGCTTACAGCTCTATCACAAGCACTCAACTCTGACTTTGTAGTGTGAAGCAGACACAGACAATACCTAAATGAATAAACATGATTGTGTTCATTACAAAGATGGGTGGTGGAGACTTGACCCATGAGCTGCAGTTTGCTGACCCTGATACAAGTGATGGTCTTTGCAATAAGAAATATGCAACCTTATCCCACACACACTTCACAGAGAGATGCTTGGCTTGATAGAGTTTATCAGGTGAGTCTGGAGAACATTTCAAAGCCATAAAATAACTTGAAATAATAGTAGTAATATAAAGATTACTGAATATAAAGATTATAGCCACAAGCTATAGGTTGAAGCTAAATTCACCATTTAAAAATGGGAAATTGCTTAACCTCCATGAATCTGAGTATCTTCATTTTTGAATTATAAAAAAATAGGAAATGGTATATGGTGGACCTAAAAAAATTAGAATAGTAACAGTTAACAGTTTAATATTATCACATTTATTATCATATTTAACTCTAACAAAAAATCTTAGTATCTACCTAAGTGGTAGATTTATCTAACTCACATATTTCTAGGATATTACATAACATCATTCCCATTTTTATGGATAAGATACTGAAGGTCACATGAAAAGTAAAAAGTGAGATGAAAGCACTCTGAAAACTTACAGTGCTACAGTAGCATAAGATATTATAATTATTCAAGATAAGGAAAACAATGTTACCCAAGTCTTCCCACAGGTTGAATAGTGAGTTTTCATCATAATATCTAAAATACAATTCAAGATGCATTTTTAACACTCACTGTGTTGTGTGCCATCAGCCTGCTCACAAGGAGCTTCTGATCCCTATATAGGACCCTAATTTACTCCTAAGGAGAGACTGGAGAATCTCTCCTTCTGTTTCCTTCTCCTCCCTAATAGCATATCTGGAGAAATAGAGTTGCTGCTATTTTCATGATCATAGTAGTTATATGGTGACAGAGAACCAGGCATGTTTCCTATCTGTGCCAATATGTACAGAAATGCAGGGTACGGGAAGGCGGGGGAGGTTCTCAGGAAAATCTGGCATCTTCCAACTTCCAATAGCCTTGCAGGTAAGTAGGCTGTGAGGACTGTCCCTTGCCTGAGGCTGTGTAAAGATAAGGAAGACAGGTACACAAGTGAATAACTTCTCATGCTTTAAACCGGATAATCAGACTAAAAGATACACATGCACAACATCATTTCTAAATGTTTAAAGTCATTTCAGGTATTACCTTTAAACATTTTACATTTTTAAAGAGCAAATATTACAATCGTTGAATCTGATTTGCAGAACACCTGACATAGTATAATTTGACACTTACATGACTTTTTTTTGACATATTTTGTTACTATCAAAAGGAACATTTTCTTAATATAGACTAGGAACATAAGGAAAAAGAATCTGTAATTCTGTAAGCCAAAATAACTGTTAACGCGGCAACTTGTTTTCAAAGATGGCCACAACCATTACTCCCCTCCTGCATGTCCTTTGCAATGTGACCCTGCCACTACCCTCACCTAGAAATGGATTTTGATTATTCCTCCTCCTGAATCAGGGCTGACACTGCAGCTTGCTTTGCCAATAGAATGTGGCAGAAGTGTTGTACAAATAATGATGCAGGTCTGTAAGAGCTCTTATATCTAGCTTTTGTTTTTGCATGCTTAGAGTCCTGAGTCTCCATATTTTTTAATATCTTCTCATATAAACTATTTTTAAAAGATCCAGAGTCTTATAACATCACACAAGTACAAGTTTCAATTGGAAATCACTCATACCAAGAACAGAGAAGATCTCAACCAAATGAGAAAGGAAAATCAACAGATGCCAACACTGTGCTGACACAAATGTTGGAATCATCTGACCAGAATTTTAAAGCAGCCATCATAAAAATGCTTCAATGAGCCTATGAACATGCTTGAACCTAATAAAAACATAGGTAGTCACAGAAAAGAAATAAGATACAAAGAAGAATCAAATGGAAATTTTAGAATTAAAACACACCATAAATGAAATAAAAAACTCAGTGGATAGGCTCAGCAGCAGAATGAAGAAGACAAAGAAGAATCATTAAAGTTGAAAATTGAACAATACAAATTACCCAATCTGAACAATTGAAAACAGACAGGAAAAAAAGTGAATGGAGTCAGGAGTGTGGGACTATAACAAAAGACTAACATTAATGTCACACTGAAGTACAGAAAAATTGGAGAACGTAGCCTGACAAAGTAGCCAAAAAGGCATAGCTAAAAATTTTCCCGCATTGGCAAGACATAAACCTAGAAACACAAGAAGCTAAAAGAAACTCAAGCAGGATAAACCCAAAGAGATCCATGTCCAGACATATCATGGTTAAACTTCTGAGAACTAAAAAAAAACAAAACCTTGAAAGCAGCCTGAGAAAATGATGTATTACCTATAAGGGCAAAAAAAATTTTTTTGAGTGAATCAGATTTCTCATCAGAATCCATGAAAGCCAAAAGGAAGTGGCACATTTTTAAAGTGCTAAAAGACATGAACTATCAATCCAAAGTTCTATAATTAGCAAAAATAGTCTTCACAAATGAAAGACATCAAAATATTTTCATATGAAGGGTAACTAAAATTTGTCACCAACAGACATACTATAAAAGAATAGCTAAAAGAAATGCTCTAAACAGAAAAGAAATGCTTAAAGAGAAATCTTTAAGAAAATCAGAATGGAAGAAAGAACACCAAAAAAATCAAAAGGATGGGTAAAAACAGTAATATTTTCTTCTACTCTTAAATTTTCTAAAGTAGGTTTGATGGTTGAAACAAAAATTATAACAATGTCTACTGTGGTTCTTAATATATAGAGAGGAAATATTTAAAACAATTACAGTGGGGTTGAGTAAAGAGATATAAACTAGACAAAAGTATAAAAATTATATAAACTGAACACTCAAAAACACTATAGATAAATCAAAATCGAATTAAAGTAATCCACAAGAAGACAAGATAAAAGCAGAACAGAAAAATGAAAAAGAGAATAAACAGAAAACAATTTCTCAAAAAAAATGCAATTACAGTGGCTCCCATGCACTCAGGTGCAAAGTGGTTAAACCTCATGCTCTGGAGCCAGGCTGCCCAGGTTAATTCCTGGCTTCACCTTATTGAGCAAATTCCCTAATCCCTATAAACTGGAGATAATAATATCCATGTCACAGGATTTTGTTGAGCTTTAAATAAGTTAATATTTATTTACAGCAGTGCCTGACAAATGGTAAGTATTATTTATCACACACACACACACACACACACACACACACACACTTTCCAATTAAATAATTAAATCAATTTCTCCCCCAGACAGAGAAACAGTCAATTATTCCTCTTTTGTGCCCTAATAAATTATACTATGACAAACATCCTTGTGCTGTAGGTTTATTTCATATTTCTGACTATTTTTAGGATGCAGAAGTCCTCTGAAATATGTTTTGATGTTCATATGCATCGACACTCCTTTTTCCTGACAGGATAAACTTCACAGACTTCTATAAGAAGTAGCATTAACACCAAACTTGAATAACTAAAGTGTCTGAGTTTTCACCAAATTTGTTTTGCCAGCACACAAAATAGAGAGTGGAGGTCTTTATGGCAGATAATGTAAAGAAATCCTAACTGCTTATGACTTTATACCAAAAAATTCACTAAGGCAGCATAGTATCTTGGTTAAGAGCATAGACTCTGAAGTTAATAACCTGGGTTCAAATTCCAGCTCTTTCATTTATTAGCTGTGCAACCTTGGACACATTGCTTAACCTCTCTGTGCTTCAGTTACTTCATCGCTAAAAGGAGGGAAATAATAGTGTCACAGGGATGTTTCGAAGAGGAAATGAGTTCATGCACCTGCTGTATTCAGAGTACTTAAGAAAAGCTAAGTGAAGCCCCATTCATGACGGCCTAAATTCACCCTAAAAACAGATAAGAAAATGATCATGAACCTCAATGTGAAATGGTGAGGAAAAGAGGGAAAAACCTCCCTCCCTCATTATTTAGCAATGTCAGCTGCCCAGAGTGTTGTAATGGAGCTGTTGGTTATGTGCCACCACTATGTAGCCTAAGGAACATTGCCTTCCCAATAAATCTTTGCTAAAGGATGAGTAAAACAAGTAATTTTGAATAAACATTTTTTTTTTCATCTGAGCTGATTCTAACTGCCTGCACATGTGGGAGCTCAGCACTTTTATTTGATGACAAAGACTGGTCTCTCCCATAGGGGCATCTAAAAGGTTCAATAAGTAGTATGAAATCTTTGCAATTCAGAGGAGGCCGGAAAGGAACTACATGACTAAAGAGATTTATTCTTGCATTCCTTATGGCTGTAACTCAAAATATAAGACTGTGCTTTGGGAGATATTTTTTTGTTGTGTTTTTAAATGGAGTTAAAAATAAACTTAAGATCGCTCTTAAACTCTGGGCTTAGAGTAGATTCTATTTTGGGATATTATTACTCAGTATATAAACAAATTGTACCAAGATAAGTTGTACAAGATTCCATAAATCCTTGTTACTAAATAGCAGCTGCTTGCTACAAAAATGTCAGCTTTTCCCCTGTCTTTGGTTTCTCCTTTCCTCATCTGTAATGGCTGATTTCACTCTGGAATCCAGACCTGGGGCATACGATAAAAGCATTAATCCATCCATTTTCTTCAACATCACAGCAGGATATTCAAAACCAAAAAGAATTACTCTATAATGTTTAGAGTTCATGCATCATAGAAAATAGGGAAGATGTTTGGAGCTGATAATATATGTCCTCAACTTATACCTAATTAGAATGTTTATCATGTATCCTGATTTTCCTCATAGAGAGAAATTTAAATTTTCTGGCCTATTCTTCATGTGAACTATCAAATTACCCTGGAAATTCCAATAACTGAACATTCTTATTACATTGTCCTTATAAGCCATGAAGAGTCATGAGTCCTATTTTAAGGTGTGAAAAAAATATTAGGACCATGAGCATAGGTAGTGCCTCTTGCTCATAACCACTGAGTACGCGTGCCCATTTCCAGGGCACAACTTTGGGGTCTGGACTCCATAACTTTGGGAATTTGATCAGTGTCCCGATCAAGGAAAGCCTCAGAAGAAAGGCCTCATAAAATTTCTTAAGAATTTCTGCTCTGGTATGCTTTGGAGGCCTCACTGATATAAAGAAGAATTTGGTGTAAACAAGAAGACTCTGCTAGCGGGCTTTCAGGTAGAGACTATTTGCATATTGAACTCTCTTCTCCCGGAGGATAAGCTCAAGGCAGCAAGGCCAAGATAGCGGGAACAGAGACCAAAGAGGCGCTCAAGCTTTAAGAATATAGACTTAGGATTAACCATGGATTTGAAGCTTGTCTCTACCACTTACTAGCTACGTGACCTTAGATAAATTTTAAAATCCTCCTTAGTGATAAAAGTGTCATCTGGATAGAATTGTGAGAATTAAATGAGCTAAAACATCTAGAATAGTGCTTCTAAAAAGCATTTCTTTATTTTAGTATTCTTATTACTGAGGTTGCATTAGCATTGTTATGTCCATATTGAGAGAGATTTATAATGGACGCTTAGAAAACAAGAACCAATAAAATGTAATAAGTGCCTACTATTCATGCAATCCTGTGCTAAACACTCAGTATTCAACAATGTAAAAACATATGGGTATATGGGGGAAGAAGAGGCAAATCTGTCATGCAGAAGAATTCTAAATAAATTAGTAGATACTCAAGTATGATTCCCCACTCCTTGAATGTGGGCCACACAGTGACTCTTTTCCAAAGAGCACAGTATAGAAAGAGGTAGGGACTAGCAACTTTACAGGGGAGAAACCTGACAAACACTAACTTAGCCAGATGACCGCTCACCATGACAGTGTTAAGTCATATTAATTTTATGTACCCTAACTCCAGTCAGCTCATGAGAAAAATATCAGACACATCACAATCGAAGGACATTCAACTAAGTACCTGACTAGTACTCCCTCAAAACTGTCAAGGTCATCACAAGCAAGGAATGTCTGAGAAACTGTCACAGCCAAGAGTCATCTAAGGCAACACGGACAACTAAATGTCATGTGGTAGATCCTAGAACAAAAAAGTCCACTAGGTAAAAACGAAAGAAATCTAAATAAAGTATGGATCAACTAATAATAATGTATCATACTGGTTCATTCATTAGTACTATACTAATGTTAGATGTTAATAATAGGGGAAACTGGCTGCAGGGGTATATGGGAACTCTGTACTATCTTTGAAATTTTCCTATAAATCTAAAACTGTTCCAAAATCTAAAATTTATTTTTTAAAAAGATATGGGGTTTTCCTTCACAAGGCACTCTCAGAGTGAGGGAGAGACAAGTAATTAAGTTATAAATCATAAGGCGGTGTGGCAGGTATACAACGCAAACTGTGCGGAACCTACACAGAACGCGGAGGGATCAACTCCCAAGTTGAGGGCAGTAATGGCATGAGGAGAGGGCGGCGATGTTCATACATCAGGAGGCGAGGAGGGCGGGCCTGCGCAGGAGGAATGCCTGGGCAAAGACTGGGTAACTACTGAGCCTTTTGGTGTTGTTGAGGCGATACGTATGAAAGGAAGGAGTCCCCAAACAGGAGACTGACAGGGAGGAGCCAGAGCAGAAGGGACCTGGCAGCAGGACTAAGCACTGGATGAAGAATTCTCTCACTTAGCCAGGGGCAGGCCCAGCCCACCAAAGCCATTTCCAAAAGGGGATGGCTGGAGAGCAGAGCAGCAGAAAACACTGCGAACAGGTACCCCATTCCCTCTAAATTAAATTCCTGTCATTCCTCCACTGCCAGATACATCAGCTAAATGTTGTGCCTGACCTACTTTTGATTCCATTTGTCTGCTAATGTCAGTGGGCTCAACTTATTGATGGTTAATAGGCTCTTTCTAGAGAAAGAGTCATGACTAGAGAAAAAGAACTTAACGTTGTTAGTCAGAAGGCTTTTTCTGGAATAGAAAGATCAAATATCAGAGGGGCCCAGTCCTTAGGCTTGGCCCGGATGACAAGTCTTGGATACTCAGCCTGTGTGGTCCACACGAACCAGCACCATTCAGTGAGGATGGGGAGGTGCCAGACATTGGTCTGGGGATGGGGATGGGATAAAATTGAGGGATATGCCCTGAGGAGTAGGCTTCAAACTGAACACAGGCCAGCAGCCTGAAAAGCTATTAAAAGAAGAATATAATTCTCCATGACTTTTTGCAGAGGTACAAGCATACTGCCATATCATTAATAGCAGTGTGGGTCATGGGTTCATTTGTGCATATTTAAATTCCACCTTGAAATCCAAGAAATCCACGAAGAGCAGAATTTGTCCAACCAATACTTTTGGTTGTCACAGTGATGGGGAGAGGCAGGAATGCTAGATGTCCCAAAACACATGGGATAGTCCCACCCAGCAAACAATTGTCCCCAATTGCACATGCTTTTTACATGGTACTCCAGAGAGCTGTGAGGAACAATACCTGTGTATGATTATCAGAGCCTAGAACATAACTCTGTTACATGTAAACACAAAGTATCTTTTGCAAGACATTAATTTTTTAAATGTTAAAATGTTTTACTGGAGTTCAAATAATTAAGATGGTTAGAAAATATTTCAGAAGATGAATAAAGTTAGAACTATGAACTCTCAATCAGAAATATTCTTCTTGGGCTAAAAATGATGCTATTAAATCAAGTGAGAACAGTCGGTTGATATTGTGTTTTCCCTGTATATACATAAGCCAAGCTTGCTGATTCATTTTAACTCTGGTGGTTTGCGGAATCTTTTTTTTAATTAAATAAAGGTTTTCAATTACCATTGACATACAATATTATATTAATTTTAGGTGAACAACATACTGATTAGACATTTATATAACTTTCAAAGTGATCATCCCAATAGGTCTAGCAGCCACCTGGCACCATACGTAATTATTAAAATATTATCAACTATATTCCTTATGCTGTACTTTACGTCCCCATGACTGTTTTGTAATTGGTAGTTTGTACAGCTTAATCCCCTCCTTTTTTTCACCTATCCCCCCAACCCCTCTCCCATCTGGCAAGCATCAAAATGTTCACTGTTATCTATGAGTTTGTCTCTGTTTTGTTTGTATGTTTCTTTCAAGATTCCACATATAAGTGAAATCACATGGTTTGTCTTTCTCTGATAATGTTGCAGAAACTCAGCCATTATGTAAATCAAAGAGTTTCCATTGTTTGAAACTTCCAAGAGTTGTTCAGACGGTACCATGACTTACAGCAGCACTGATAGTAGGCTGTGAGTCCTAGACTGTGAGAGCCTGCACTCACAGTCTCTGCATTCACAGAGGTACCACGTATAAGTGATATCTGACACCTTCATTAGGTCTTCTACTGTGGTCATGTTTTGAAAAGTTACATATTGAAATACATATATCATTTTAGTAGAATTACTTTCTTTTTATTGCTCCTTCATATTGTCACTAAGATGTTATGGTAATGTTTTAATTGTGTAAATAGGTATTTCATTTTAGAATAATAAAAAGGACATTACAGAATATAATTAGGCATTAGGTCTGACAAGGTTGAGAATCACAGTACCAGATAAGAGGTGGCTAAGAAACTGGGAGGAAAGCCCCTCTCAGCTGCTTACCTTTGCCACTATCTTCGGGAGGAAAATTAAATGGCTCTGGTGGGCTCTGTTATCCCAGGGAGCTTCTGAACTGAAAATACAAGTGATTCTGCTTAAAAATTCCTGGGGGCAGAAGCCAGCGTGAGCTCCAGGACCATCTCAGAAATTCGGAGCTACCCCCGTCCCAATTAAATCCAATTAAATTCCAAACATACTTCAGAAATGTCAGAGGAAAGTCTCATCTCCTTTGGGTTGTGAGACCAGCCATGAATGTCTTCTTCTTTAAAAGAATAACTCACACAGAGAAAAAAGGAAGCCTAATTAAACAATTTCCTATAAGAGGGCGGCTGGCAGCTTACCAAATTTTTCTACACTGGGTATCATCAGTACCTTAGTTGAAATCATTAAGTAGATTTCCTTTGATCTGATAAGGTTTTTTTTTTTTTTTTCATGTTTATGAGGATTTGATGGTGACAACGATGAGATCAGTAAAAACAAATGTGCTTGCTATGATGCAAGCTGGTACATGGTAGATTAGAAAGGTCCTGGGGGTTCTGTTGTTAGTCTCCAGCTCCTCCTCCTAAACAACATGGAGACAGCCTTTAGCCAGTGTAGCCAGGAGATCAGTTCTGACCCAGGCAGGCTCCTTCCGCAGGTCCCACATTGTTCTCCATCAGCAGAGCCTCACTAAGGTTTTTGGTTCTCATATCAGGGTAGAGCGCACAGTTCTCAGAAAAGAGGACCTGGAAAGACTACAAATCAATAATGCCTACCACAAGGCCCCACCAGATTGCAGGAAGACGAGACCTCAGTGTATAATGCTTGTTTCAGAAGATTCTGGACGTTGACACTGGGTGAGACTTGGAGCCCCAAATATCATTTCTCAGGGTACTCATGATTTTACTAACTTGTCAGCAACAATATTACCATTCCCAATCTCCCAGGGGCTTGTCTGATTCAAAGTGTATTTCCATCCATTTCCCTTAGTGAAAATATTAAAAGTTCAGTGCTTAAACTAGCTGAGGAAATCTATGTTGTACCCAAAGAGTGGCACATTAAACCCAATCAATTTCAATTGAAGTGCTTCTCACAGAACTTGCTATGACTTATTACTATCATCACCAAAAGCCATTTACAGACAGAGCTATAGATCAGGTGTTGAACTCTTAAAGACTTGGGAACTTTTATGGCAGTTTTAGAGAAATTTTCCTCTGAAGGCATTATAAATAACAGCAAAAATAACAAAACACCACTACTAATAAAATGATATAATGTTCCTACCTATATTATAGATGTAGTGCTAAGGACATATGGCTTATAGCAGCTCACTTACTCCTCACAATAACTTCATGATAGAAGTATTATTTTCCCCAATTTTCGGACAAGCAAGCTGAAGCTCAAGTGTGTTAATTAGCTTATCCAAGCAGCTTGGAAGAAGAGAAAATTTGAACCCAGGATTACCTGACTCCAGTGCCCTGGTTTTTATCACTAACCCATGCGAGGCGTGGGCGATGGACCATGGATAGAGCATGAACCCCAACATAAAACATGTCCCAAGTCACTGGCTGTGTATCTGAAATGAGAACCTTGCCACTGAGCTTCTGCTTTTGCAAGACTGTGGGCTGTCTGCATTGGTCAAATCAAAGGAAAGAAAAACTAAGTGCAGAGAGTGGCTGAGGCTGGGCTGGCTTGTTAATTCTCTGAACCAGCTCTGGGAGTCCACTGAAAGGTCAAGCAGGTACACACTAACTGGGGAGGCTGGATGCACATTGCACAATGATGGTGGCAACTAATTTATGAATTTATATTTGCAAGGCCAGTGCTCTAGACACTATTCATTCCTGGCCTGCCCTTTGTACAAGCTGGGGAGTTGAAACAGCTGTCCTCTACAGTTTTTTTTGCTGTCTTGAGTGTTTGTAATCTGAACACACAGCTGTTGAGCCTCACCCTTCTGGATTTTACTGCTATCAAGTATTGGAAACTGCTGAATGAGCAGCCCAGCTACCACTTGGGAACTCATGGGAACCAAATCAAAGGAAAAATACGGAGACATATTATATAATACATATATAATCTGTAATACTATACTATCTATACTATATATCAGCCTGATTACTAGCTGCTTATATACAAAAGTATACAAAAAAAAATATATCCAATTGAATACTCTGTATCACATGACTGAGCACAAAATGAAAATAAAACACCCAGCAAGATAAAATTAGAGGAATACAAATTTTATCTAACTATAGTTCAAAACAAAACAAAGCTTGGTTCTTCTCCAGCTCTGCCACTAACTAGCTCTGTAAACTCTTTAAGACACAATGAGGTCTACAATTTAAGGATCAGATGATTTAAATTATGGTGTATCACAGCACTGACTCACCTAATACAACAAAACAATTCAGATGTACAATAACAACAAAACAAATGAAAGTTCTTTTTTTCCCCTACCTGATCTCATCTTTGTGGGGCTCTCATTCCCACCCATAATGGTAAACAAAACAAACAAACAAACAAACAAAAACACTTAAATTTGACAATTCAAGGTAATTTAGTTTCAAGTTTTAAAAAACCTCCTTCGGTGTAACAATTAACAAATAATCCATTCAAACTCCCTCTCAGAGCAGTTTTGCCCTTTCCCCAATTTTGAGGTTCCCTATTCCCTCCTTCTTCACAGTATAATATCTGGGTAGCAGAAAAGTTTGCTATGAATCTTCTCCTTGGTAGGGCCGGGCCATCTGGTCTACCTGCTTTCCTTACCTCACTGTTCTGCAATGCAAATCTTGGTGCAGACAGGCTCCTAGGCACTCCACTGGTGTCTGTGGAGATACAGCTAATCCTGGTGATTTAAGGTGTCATGCTGAGCCCTGCTCCTAAATCTCCTAAAGATAGTGGTCAAAAGTTCAAGAAATAAATGTCTGAGAAAGAACAAGAGTCTATCTTATTCACCATTCCTATTACTCCCACGACACCAATAACCATCTATAGTAGATGACTCAACATGTTTTATCTCCAGTCCAGACTATTCCTTGAGCACCTGACACATGTAACCAACTACCACTTCATATCTCCATTATGGTGTCCGAAAGGCACCTCAAACTGAATACATTCAACTAAATTTATCATCTTTATTATTCCTAATTCTTCTAAATCTGGACTTCTTTTAGTGTGCCTTAAAAACAAGAAGTGCATCTACCAACCACCCAGCTATTTGAGCTAGAAATTTACAGTTCATCCTTAAAAGCCCTCTCCCTCAGCCTCTATATATGATCCATTATCAAGTCCTATTGCCTTGACCTCCTAAATAACTTACAAATCTGTCTCCTTCTGAGTCTTTGCTGCCACCTTCTAGTCCAAGCCACCATTGTCTCTCATCTAGGCCTGTTCAACTGCCTCCTGACTGGTTTTGCCTGTACCCATTCTTTCCTTCTTCTAATCCATTTTTTCCACCTCAACCAGAGTGAGAGAGAGAGGAGAGAGAGAGAGAGTGCTCTTAAACCCCTATTTAGCTTCCCATTACTCTAAGGTAAAGACAAATATTTAACATGGCTCTCAAAATCCTGTGTTACCTGGTCCCCATTTGCCTCTGCAGCCTCCCCTCACACACTCCTCCTTCACTCTTTGAGTTCCAGTGATGCTGATCTGATTTCAGTCCCTAAATCTGAGAAGCTTCCTCCTGACACAGGACCTTTGTCTGTGCCATTCTCTCTGTCCTGAAGGCTCCTCTTCCCTTTGCCTGGCTAACAAACTCTTCCTTTTGACTACACCTTATCAATATTTCCTTGAGGGGCTTTTTCTGATCTTCCCAACAATGTATACTCTCCTTGTCATATGTGCCTTTTCTCAGGTATGATTCTTTGATTAACATACATCCTTCACTAGATTAAAAGATTCAAGACAGCAGGAATTAAATGTTTTTCTCATCATTATATTCTTGACACTCAGAACAATGTACAATAAGATGCTTCTGTATATATTTTTATTCATATTCATATAACTGAGTGAAAAAAATCAATCCAGAAATTATTGATTATAATTTTTAAAATTCAATTAATGGTATTTGTGGCATTGACTCTTAACAGGAGAATGTTTTCATATTAGAGCATTTGAGTGCAGTCTATACCAGCTATTAGCCAAGTAAACTTTGGAAAATCATTTAACTCAGTGGCAGCACTGTAATAATACCTGTTATCAATCATAGCACTACAAATAAAGTATCATGTTATTTAATGTAAGGCATTAGCATTGTATTAGCAAAGTTTAAAGGCTTTTTATGCAAATGCCAAAAAAAACCCACATAATACATAATTAATGTTAAAAAAAGCCTTATAATTCTCCCCTACAGACCTCAATTTTATATTAGTTAATATAGATGTTTAAACAAATGTTACAATAAATATTAATATTTATGGAGGAGGAGAAGGAGGAGGTAGTGGAGGAGGAAGAGGAGGAGGAAGAGGGGGAAAGGAGGAGGATGAGAAAACCGAAACTACCTACACAAGAAGAAAAATAAATCTGACTGACATTTATAACATTGGAATTTAGAAAAAAGTAAAATCAAATCTACAGTTAAGCGCAAAGCCTGCAATTTAATTATAATACCCTATCAAGGTATGATTGCCCTTTCACGGAGACTATGCAAGACTTCAGAGACTGACTCACCAAGTAGTCCATCTAAGGAATATACTTTGGAACATTAACCAAATAATGAGTGAAATCAAAAAGAGATCTCAAGATGGAAAAAGGGAAAGATAATGGGTTCGTGAACAATTAAGCATAACTGATTTGTACATAGATGTGGATGTGGATGTAGATAAACGTAAAGATATTGATAGACATAAAAAGATAAGGATAAACTATCTGACATTGCTTAACATAAAGTTAAAGAAAGACTCTTGAAATAGCAGGGACATACTATAAGGCAGGGGTCCCAAGTCCGTGGCCTGTTAGGAAACAGGCTGCACAGCAGGAGGTGAGTGGCAGGAGAGCAAGTGAAGCTTCACCTGTATTTGCAGCCGCTCCCCAGTGCTAGTAAGGACAACTCCCATACACATTTTTTTCATAGACATTAAGTTATGATGGAAAAACCTAGGAGTTGGGAGTAGGGAAAAATGAAAGTATTCTTGAATCTTAATGGTTGAAAGAGGGGAAAGAAAGTGGAAAAGGTGAAAGTATTTTAATAGTCTTATTCTGTAGGATGTGAAGAACTAGAGAAACAGAGCATCAAGGAATTGGTGCATGCCACATTAGGAAAATAGTTGGGTTTATCCATCTGCTGGAAAACAATCATTAATAAACGGGAAAAATACAGTAGAACTTCCAAATTAAAAAGGAGAAAGAAATAGAATGAATAGAATGAATATGAACTTAAGCCATCTAGGTTAAGGAAAAGGAAACAGAGAAAACAAAATTAAAAATGCAAAAATTGAAGAAATGAATATATATATTGCTATTTATAGAAAACACAGAAGCTTAAGAGGTAAAGAAAGATGAAAAATAAAAGGATCAGCAACATTGATATCAGATAAGGTGAAATTTAAGGTTAAAACATTACACAGGACTGAAAGAATCATTATGTAATGATAAAAAACACCATTTAGGAATTTAGCTAAATTTTAAACTATATGTACTAAAAACATGGCAGCAAAATATGTGGAGTAAACATTATTAGATATACAAGGAAAATTTGAAAGAGATACAATTGTAACAAGTAACTTCAACATAATTCTCTCAGAATCTAGTCATTAAAAGTAAGGGTATAGAAGAATTGAATAATACGGTTAACAACTCTGCTAGAGCAATGTCTATTTGCTTCTGCATTGAAAGGACTACCTTTAAATGTATTCAGAAAGTCAGCACATTTTATTAATTGTATTAAAGGATATAAAAATAATAATTAGTCAATAAACTTGATTTAAAAGATGTATGTGTAGTGGTTACCAGAAGGTAGGGGGGTGGAGGGAGGGGAAGGGAGATGGGGTCAAATATGTGGTGACAGAAAAAAAACTAACTATGGGTGATAAACACACAATGCAATATATTTATGCCTTACTGTTGAATCGTATACCTGAAACTGGATTTCATTAACCAATGTCACCATAATAATAATAATAAAAAATTTGTTTTAATTAAATAAATTTAAAAACCAACTGGCGAATCCAAAAATAAGTAAATAAGTAAATGAACAAACAAGGGAACAAACAAACAAATAATTAAAAGATATATGCAGTGGGTACAGGAGCTGGTTTATATCATCAGCTCTGAGAGCCAATTGTGAGCATCCCTACCCATCTCCATCATGTGTGATGTTAACGGTGGTAGGTAGAAATAGGCTGTGGTGGGAGTTCATTCACCAAGGAAAATGAAAAATGCTACAAATGCCACAAATCATCCCATTGGGAGAGCTAGTTTTTAAGCTATTATCAGCACACCACTGGGTCTATGCATGGAAATTTACATTCAAATAGAGAACATAGTTTTTTTCATATACTCATGTAATATTTTGGAAAATTAATAATGCACTTGGTTCAACATTTTAATAGATTCCAAAAATAGAGATTTTTACAAACTGTTATCTTTCTGATCATATCAATGAAACATGAAATAAATAATATAAAAGTGGTAAGAATTACTACTGAGAAATTTAGAAATATATTCTTGATAAGTCTTACATCAAAAGAACACAATGAAAGGAAAATCAGAATCCCTAGAAAGCAATGAAAGAACCAGTCATTCAAAATTAATGAGATAAAAGAAAAGTTTTACTCCAAAGAAATTTTATAGCCTTAAATGCCTTTATTATTAAAGAAGTAATAGTAAGGGAGAATAATGCAAAGAGCCTAAGTACTACTATCCAGAAACTGGAAAAAAAGAAGAAGAAGAAGAAAACCACAAAATGAACAAAGAAGTATTGAAGAGAGAACTAATAATGACAAAAACAGGAACTAATAAAATTGAAAATAAAGAATAGAAAGGATAAAAAATAAAGAAAACTACAAACTAATTCTTTGGAGAGAAAAATAGACAAATTTTTTCATCGGGATCTTGAATAAGAAAAAAACAATAGAGTAATATTAGAGTTGAGAAAAGAAATATAACCATGGATGTAGCAGCAAGTAAAAAATTATAAGAAAATATATTACTAAATTTTTTGATTAAAATGTATTCAAAACACATCTGCAAATGCTTTTAATTGAAAAAGACTAATTTTTAAAACTAATCTAAGAAAAAATGGAAAACTCAAATATTCTAATCACCAGTAAAATTAGAAAGGAGTTTAAAAGTCTACTATTCACAAAGGCATCAATACCCGATGAGTTGATAGCCATTTTTAAAGAACTGACAATATTTATTTAATCTATTCCATTTCTAGAAAGAAGATGAAAATTTCTCCAGTTAACTTTTAGAAGATAAAATTATTCTAACATCAAACCCAATAAGGTATTAACCAAAGATGAGAGAGAGAAACTTTCTTCTAGGTATAAACTCCATAAGGACAGAGGTGTTTACCCTTAAAAACTATAACCTCAGTACCCAGACTAATACATGACATAAAACAAGTGTTTGATATACAACTTTAGAATGAAGAATAGACAAATTCTCCTCATGAATATAGATAGACAACACATTAAAATATTTGTTATGTCAAGATGATGAAAAGATATTTCATATTCTAACATTTTAAAGTATTTTAATTAAAATCAATATTATAGAGAGGATGATACATTATACCAACAGTCTTTATAATTACCATGAAGGGTCTAGAAAATTCAATAAGTAAAAAAAAGTAAAATAATTAAGATAAGTACTGAAATAAAAAAAATTATGTGTTATTGTTGATGTACGTTCCTACATCTAGAAAACCCTGTTACCGTGGAAAATTTTTCATAGAAATCATTGAGTGACAAAATCAAAATGTACTACCTAAAGTGAGCATATCTCATTTTCTAAGATAATGACAAAAAATATGCGAGAGAAGATAAATATTTAAGCATGGAAAGATATATACAAGGTTTTTATTTTGTATTATCACATGGCAGAGAACTGGTGAAGGAAGAACAGAAAGGAAAAGATAGGCAAGATTCAAATTAAAAAATGTTAAAATTAAGTTAAATTTTTAATTTTATTAGTAAAATGGTTGTAAAACATTCACTTATTTATTTTCAAAAGATTGCATTGCTTCAAAAGATGGTATAGAATAAAATAATTAAGAGGTCATCCTTTCCAACTCCAACCCAAGGTGATGAGAGGCAGGTCAAGAACATAACAAATCATCTGCCACCATCACCTCCTCCCAGGGCACCTCCTCTAGCACCCTGAGCCTACTTTGCTGCACAATCTTTCTTTGCAACTTTCTATAGAAACGTCCACCAACTGCCCAGTGATATATTAGCCATAAGAGGGAAGTAGCAGACCAACCACAGATTACATGCTGCCTGATTAGATTTCTCCCCAATGGGCTCCAAGAGAGGGCTGATTTCACTCCTTTATGTTGCTGTTCAAATAATAGCATGATTAAAATTTCTAATTGTTTATTTTTTCCTAAACTGTTTCTAATCCCACTGCTACGTACTTAAGAAACTAGGAGACAGTGAGCCTAGTTTGAAGAGCCTTCATTCTAAAGCAGCATCGTCCTACCTCCCACACACTATTTGACCATGATATTCATTAAAAAGGATAGCTCATTAAACCATTCAGATGGATGCTCATAAATACAATCCATTATCGAATGAAATTAGAAAAAAAAAAGAATAAATGTCACTCTGAAGTGTTAAATGATGTTAGAAATGTTCAGCATATTTTACCTTTTAAGGTAAGAAAAATATTAGAGACTTAAATCATCTCAGTTTATTAAGATCTGAATAATATATTTGATCCTACATTTTTGTTTTACACTTGGATATAAAATATTTTAATACAAGAAGTCAATCCCTTATCACATATCCCCTCTTAGGTATATTTCTGATTCTAGTGCAATACTAAGATTATTCTCATATTTGTTTTCAATGTGCCATTATATAAAATCCCAGTTCACACAGTCCATGCGAAAAAAAGTAGAAGTACACAGATTTTATGTCTTAAGATATTTGGATATTCTTAAATTGGACTATTCCAAAAAGTTTTAATTATTTTATCACAGACTACTACCTTTTTCATTTCAAAGAAAATAAGGGCTTTAATTGTGTAATCTTTAATTTTGTAACTGTCCTTCTTTGTGTCTTTTTAAATTAAGACAGCTTTGAAAACCACAAAATTATTCTGTTTTGATTAAAAATCTTTAAGCCATACCTAACTTCGTGACAGACTCATTTGTTTAGTAAAAATATTTAACAATTAACATTAAATAGCACAATTACGTTCCTTATCTTTAACACCCTTCAGGAACCAAGAGAGACATACATGTGGTGGTTAGAGAGAAACTGAGGAGTCTGGAGCCATTTGTTGGCAGAATCAAAACCGTGACAGAGCTCAATTTATTTCCAAAGATCTAAGATATCTATTCCATATATTTTTTAAAAGTTCAATTTCTCCTGTTTATATGAATCTGACCAATTCCTTACAAAAAAAATATCCAGGACATGTCACAGTAAAGATACACTTGTCCTCTTTCTTCTTCATATTAATAAGCAGTTAATAGTTACACACTGAAATCACTCTTTAGTCCCCAAATTTCCCCTTTGTTCAGAAAAGGAATAAAGATAGACATTTTGGTCCATCCTGACAAGAACACATTATTGTTAATGCTTAATGAATACCCAACTTTCCCCACAAGAGTGATTCTGTGATTAGAATCCTTGTCTATCTAGATCTCCAAAAGCCATTGTATCTTGAGCCTTGTTTAGTTCGTGGAAAACCAGTAGGAACTCGATTCTGGTAGAAACAAGAAGTGAAGGAGTTGGGAGAAGAAGAGAGAGAAATGAAGGAAAGAAGGAAGTCAGGAAGCCAGTCAGAAGAAAATGATGAATTACAGCTGTTATTCAATTAGTTGTCACAATTATTATTTTCTGTCAGTACTCATATTTTATGAAGTAAGTTGTTTAGTCTATTTGCTTTCATTGATAGACTTCATTAGCCCTTCAGACATTGGGTGGAATCTTAGCTACAACATAATCAAATTATCAGACATCTCTAAAAGAAATTTAGTGTGACTTCTGTTTTATTTCTAAGCTAAGTACAGGGTGCCCACATTTTAAAACTAAAGCAACAACAAAAAAGTTTCTCTGAAGATATTTGAATGAAGTACAGCGAGTTCTGTTTTTATGAGGAAATGGATTTTTCATTAAGTAGCAAGTTTGTTTTTTCATAGAGTTCGTTCAGCAAAACAGTGTTTTTAAAAAATACTTATGTTTAAATTTAGAGCACTGAAAGTCCAATTCAAGAATGTTTTCTGACCACAGAAAGAACATCTTCACTCAGTTGCAAAGAAGACCAATTTTCACCTACTTTATATTTTCACTCTCAATATTTTGTTCTGAGGCATGAAAACAAGGAATAACACTCTATTAGCCTTTAAAATTTCTATTACAGTTCACATAATCATCTCAAGTGTACTATTATATTTAAGCACATTTTCAGAAAATTTATCATACTAAAAAAAACATGACTATTTGTCAACATCTTTTTTCTGTTGCAAAATGAATTTTTCCTCTCTCTTGTCCTTTCTCACCTGGAACACTTTCTTATTGTTTGAAATCATTTTAAACTGAAAAAGTAATTTTCCATCTCTATTGATTTTATCCAAGAATGAAAACTATGTGTCACAAATGTCAGTACTTCCCTATCCCTCACCAATGTCAGACATTATAATTGATTATGGCAAACCTAAAGCCTAGACTTGATCACAGAATTCATATCAACTTAGGCTTCAAGGCAGTCACCTGCAATTAGACTGTTTAGGTGAAAGAATACTTGTTTTGCCATTGCTGATCTAGAAACTATCTGAAAGCAGTTAAGCCAATTAGATGTCTTGACATCCATTTCAGTTCTATTATTCATTTTTATCTACAAATCATTTCACCCTGAGGATTTAGGAGAAAAAACTAAAGCAATCTTTCATACTCAAGAGTAATAAAATGTCAGCATTCTTCATTCTGATGTCAGCAATCAAGTAAAAGAATGGTGACTAGGTACAAGTTTAAATACTGAGAGTTGTGTGTCCTAGGGAAAGACATTTAACCCCATTTTATCTTCTGAAATTCTGCATTTATCTTCTTCAATTCAAAAACTGGAATCAAACTTTATGATCTAAATTACACTATCCTTCCCCAACCCAGCCTTTCAGTGATTAAGACTGCAGTGGTCTATTTAGATCTTGTGTGAGTACAAGAAAAAGTAAGTACATGGGAAGTAGGTAGTATGTATGTTATCATATATGTGGAGTAAGTTGGTCTTGGAGACAGGGGAATGGAAAGGAGATTCTAAGAAAGGGAGAGAGTATGAAACTAACTCTGCCTATCCAGGTTGACAGAACATGGAACAAGAAAGGAATCGATGCTGCTGGAGGATGGAAAATCCAGGGGGAAGCACTTGAAATTGAAGAGGATGGAGAAGAAATAGAAATTCTGCTTTCACACTTTGGACTTAGTTATTTAGGAGCCACGTTGTTCTCATTGATGAGTGAAGTGATAGGCAATGGTGACCGATTTTTTTATATATATACATATATACATTTATATTGATATGAAATATATTTACATATTTATTTATATCAAATATAGTAAACATATATTTATGTATTTAATATATCAATATGTATGTATTAATATATATTTAATAAATACATATAAATATATTTTTATCTATTTACAATGAAACCAACAAGCTGGGTATTAACCTTTGGAATCTCTAGAAGTTTGACTGATTCTATTACAGAAATGGGCTGGGGCAATAGAACAAAGTGAGTCATCTCAAGTATTCATATCCCAATTCCAGAAAAAGTGCCCTCCATATCAAGAAAAATATCAAAAGATAATCTTAGTACAAAATATTTGACTCTATGATCCTAGAAGTATATCTACCAAATCTTTTCCAGTTTTCCCCTTCATATCATCTTATTTTATGCACTGGAAATGATAAAAAATAGAGTCATCAGAGGGGTGCTGCCAGTGACAATGCCCCTTGACCCCCATATTACAGAGAGATATTTGCATAGACACCATGTGAAGCGCTGCTGCTCCCTTCAGGACAGGCTCAGGACTCATGGCATACCTGCCAGACCCACATTACAAAAGGACCAAAGAACCTGCTTAGACGTATTCAGTTTGGAGGGCAGAAAAATGACAAATCTCCCTTTAAAGACACCCTGAAGGGTAGTCAACTTCTAATGGCTCTTAAAAGGAACTAAACATGAATCTGCACATGGGATTCTTCCAGGGTGTCAAAGGTTTCTCTAGCATCTTCTATTACCTGTACATATATGCAAACTAATTCAAATAGCAAGACAAACATTAATTCAGCCAAAAAAAAATCTTATAAATTCTATCTGAATGAAGTGTGCTGGCAGAGGGTGAGAGAAGGAGTGGCCACAGTTACCTAGCCAAAGGCTGCTGTATATTTTACTTCAGAAAGTGCGGTGTCTGTGGTGCTTTTGCATCTGTATTTATGTACTATGTTATGGTCTATCCAAGTTACCCAAGTTTTCATTTGATGGTACAGTATGTTTTTATATTTGAAGCTATGGGATAGGGACGACTCCTCATTACAAAGTAAATTAGAGGAGGAATTGGGCATTTATTTGGGTCGATAATCTTTAGAGCCCAAACTCAAGCAATCATCATACATCCCCACTATTTTTACTCTTACGTGGAAGTAGCAAAAACATAATTGAAAAAAAAAAATGTTAGGGATCCAATGAATACTAAAAGCACCAACATAGGCCACAAATGATACTAGTAGAGCAGCATAATTGTAGCAGGAAAAAATTTTTATCAGGTTAATATGTTTAAAATGAATATGTGTTCTCTGTAAAATAGAGAAGTATTGATCATTGAACTACAATAAAATATTTGAGTAGAAGAAATGAACTTCTGTGTACATCCATTTCTTAATCCCTAAACATTCATGGTCAAAACTGTTCTAAGAGTTGTAATTACTAATGTAAGTACTATTTTCTTGTACGAGAGATGGTCTTCTCAACACAGTAACACAGAAGCCATCATTTGAGTGGTTTCCACATAATGGGTATGTCTGCTCCAAGCTGCCCACATCATTTACCTGTACCCCATTACGATCATACTTGTTATGTAGTATATTTTGAGATCATGGCTCCATTTATATACTTTTTGCAAACTGAGAATCAAACACGTGAACTTGAGCTCATATAAACATCATTTGTGAGGGATTCAATTGAGATCCCTTGTCCTCCCTATTCCTATAAAGATTATAATACAGCTTCCAGTCACCTCCAAATTATGTGAAGTCTTGGTTTAAAGAAAAAAAAAACCAAAACACTGCCCTGAGATCCACTTCCCATTCCTCTCATACCGGCCCCTACCTAATTCTGAAAGCATAATCTGATTTTTATAAATACGCCAATGTGCCTCAGCCTAAAATGAAACATGGTGTCATCAGAAGGAAGCCCAGGGTTTTATGAAGGCTCAGAATCTTCCCCATATTTTTCTGTTTTACCAAATACATTTTGAATCAATGAATCAAGAGAATAGATGTATTCAGTGTTCCTCCTCTCAGTTCTAAGTTTTTCCTTTTGGGAGGGGGCAGCTTGAAGGGAGGGATACTGCCACAGCTTCCTTTCAAATCTTTCAGAGCAGTTGAAATCTAGAAACCATTACTAATTTTTTTTGTCCAGTTGGAGACATGATTGCAAGAGACAAGAACCAGGCTTCTGTATCAGTCAAAATTCTCCTGAGATTCCAAATCTCTCTCTGTCTCTCTCTGTCTCTCTCTGTGTCTCTCTCTGTCTCTGTCTCTGTCTCTGTCTCTGTCTCTCTCTCTCTCTCTCTCTCTCTCTCACACACACACACACACACACACACACACATCTATCTATCTATCTATGGATAATTATATGAATATATAGGTAGATATAGGTTAAGATATAGGATATATATTATATACATATAATTGGATGTATATATATGAAGAAATCTGTTTGAAGGAATTGACTCATGTGATTGTTGAAACTGGGAAATCCAAAATCCCCAGGGCAGGCTAGCAAGCTAGAAATTCAGGCAAGAGTGATGTTGCAGTCTTGAGTCCAAAATCTATAGGGCAAGGAAGCAGGCTGGAAACTCAAGCAGGATTTCTCTGTTACAGTCTTGAGGCAGAATTCCTTCTTTTCCCTGAAACTTGTTAATGTTCTTAAGGTCTTCAATTAATTAAATGAGCCCCTCTCAAAACATCAAGGGTAATCTCTTTTATTTAAAGTCAACTAAAACTATAAATATTAATCACATCTGCAAAATACCTTTGTAACAATATCTAAACTAGTGTTTGACCAAACAAATGGACACTAGCCAAGTTGACACATAAAATTTAACTGTCACATGGAGAGAGAGAAAAATTGCATAGATGATACGGGCTCTGTTTATCCTTCTGGCGACTAAATCAAAGTTGTGACAAAAACAAGGAGCAGCAGCAAGAAAAAATCACCTGGGATCTAGATGAACAAGCCATATAACTAGAGAGAAATCCAAGAAAGCACCCTGCAATGGCAGAAAGTAGGACGGGGCGTGGAGGTGGGGCTGCCTGATCCTGAGCAGTTGAGTGAGAGGGAGGCTGCAGCAGAGGCAGATGTCTCTTAAAGGGGCCACGTCGGCGAGTGGATTTTTGCAGTGATGGACCTGCTCACTCTGAACACCAGTGCTGAGTCGGCTGTGCGCAATGCGCACCAGGGACTTACAGAGAGACGTTGTCGGAGTGAGGGCCGAGGGGAGATACGCTTGATACAGAAGTGTCGGAGGTATCCATTGTTCCCTATTGAGCCCTTCCCCGTCCCAGTGCACAGACACAGCACCGCCATTGCTGAGACATCATCAGACTGGATAACAAAAGTTGCTCCACCCAGAGGATTCCCTGAAACTCTGTCTCCCCCAACTAGGGCCCCACCCAAGCCACATCTAGGTGTATTCTCAGTGAGTCAAGTGCTCCTTGCTGAGGCTCACACTGGTAGAAGCAGCTGGCCTCGGTTTCTGGTGTGGCCTTTTGAGACAACTATAAGAATAGCATCTGTGGATTGTTTGCTGAATCTTAACAGGGACGGGTAAAGGCGTGGGCTAAATTTGGCCTACTGCTGAACCCCTCTCTGGACTGTGCCACTGGACGCCTACTTCACAAATCCACACTAATAATACCTGAACACTGAGGAGCTTTGCTTAGCACATAGAAACAGACTCAGAAAGGCAGCCAAAATGGGAAACAAAGAAGCAGAAACCATATGACAGAACAGAACAGAGATCCAGATATAACGGAGTCAAGTAATCTAACAGATGCAGAGTTCAAAACACTGGTTTTGAACACACAATGAACTTTTGGGAAATGTAGAGAACTCTAAAAAAAAAGATAAAATTGGAAATGGAAATTATAAAAGGGACCAGTCTGAAATGGAGAACACATTATCTGAGATGAAAAGTATATTAAATGGAATAAACAAAGGAATAAACAAAGTGAATAAAGAAGAAGATCACATGCCCTATCTAGAGGATAGGAAAGCCAATCAGGACACTCAATCAGAATGGCAAGAAAAAAGATGCCAAGATTAGAAAAATAATTTAAGGAGGATATGGGACACTATTAAGGCTCCAAATATTTGTCTGATCAGCATAGCACAAGAAAATCAAGATGTTAAACAGCTGTTTGAAGAAATAATGGTGGAAAAATTCCCTAACCTGGTAAAGGAAATGGACATAAAACCCCAGGAAACTCAGAGATTCTCCAAAACCAGGCGTCCAAAGAGGCCCATACCAAGACATGTCATAATTAAAATGCCAAAGATTAAATACAAAGAAACGATATTAAAAGCATCAAGGGAAAAACAAATAATTACATATAAGGGAACACCCGCACAACTGGCAGCTGCTTTCTCAAAAGAAACTATGAAGGACAGAAGGGTTTGGCACAACATACATATGTGACAGGATGAAGACCCAGGATATATGATCAAGAATAATTTATCCAGCAAATAATAATTTATCATTTAGAGTTGAAGGACAGATAAAGAGCTTCCCAGACAAAAATATGCTAAAGGAATTTATTACCACTAAGCAAGAATTACAGGAAATTTTGGAGGGACTTCTTTAAGAAGAAAAAACATGTATCAAAAACAGGAAAAAAGAATGGTAACAACTACATTCCTATCAATAGGTGGTACCTTAAAGGGAAAAGAATTAAGTGCTCCAACCAAGTGATGGAGTGGCTAAAAAGATAAGAAAACAAGACCCCTACATATGAAAAGGAAGGGAATGGAAAAAGATATTGCTGTGATGGACCTAGAAAGTATTTAAGTCAGACACAGAAAGATAAACACTATATGATTTCACTTACATGTGGAATTTAAGGAATAAAAACTAACTAATCAAAAATAGACTCACAAATATGATGGATAATTTGGTCACGGACAGAGGGAAGGGGGTTTGGAGGGCTGAGAGAATGGGGTGAAGGGTTAAAGAAGTACAAATTAGTAGCTGATGGACGGTCACAGGAATGGGAAGCATAATACATTGGCTAGGGGGAGTGTCAGGGGAGAGGGAGCAATTGGGGAGATCATTTTACTAACTATATAGATGTAACTATAATATGTACTGTATTCTTGCAACTAATTAAACTTTAAAAGTAAAAAATAAAATAAACGTAGGAGATGTCCATGGACACACAACCACACACACACACACACACACACACACACACACATTAAAAATAAAAATAAGAAAATTAAAATTAAAATTAAAATTAAAAAGGGTGAAATACATGAGATAGAAAAATGACATATAAAACTCTTTGAACATATAAAAAATTAACTGTCACACAGTCCTACTGATATCACAAATTATTGATCTTCTGAAAATAAATTCTTTACATATCATTCTGATAAGTTTATAATTTTTCTTGTTCTAAAGTAAATTCAAGAAATGTAAAAATGATTGCTTCATGTACATAGCATAGACCTTTTAGAAGTAAATGAGAAATTTATGTCACAAGTAAGCTTTAGAGTTTTTTAAAGACAAAAGAAGAGCTCTAAAATATTGCAAGTTTCTTCACTATAATTGTAGGAATAAACTGGAATTTGAAAGCATTGTAAGGTCAGATGTCCAATACTGTATCACCACAGAAGTATATGACAAGAATTGAAGCAACACAGCTAAAGTCAACACACACATAATACAGCCTACACCAGCACCTTGGGGTTCTTTTTATTTTTACAGTAAAAAGAAATGCATCTTTTTTCAGGGGTTTACATTCTCTGTGATTGCTTTGATTTTAGTATATAAAACCAGGGGGAAAAAATGAAAAGTTTTAATATTGGCAAAAATTTAACAATAGAGAAAATGTGGAACTGATTTATTTAATCATACCACAGATTCAAATCCTATTGTTCTAAAAGTTCCTTTCATTTATTCATCAGTGTTATTCAACATTATTGTATGCCTGCTATGTCCCTGGCTCTTCTTATGGATTGGCAATGTAGTAATTCCCAGCACATATGGCAGTGACCCACAGAAGGAACTGCTTGTGTTTATAAAATAACTGTGAGGCAGAGAGATAACAATTTTTCTTTGCATAAACGCATAAACATTGTCTGACATGGCTATTACACCCTGCCAGAATAGGATAACTGTAACAGCCAAGCCGAGGCAACGTTTGTGTGTGCTTTGGGTAACACTCCTCTTTGAAGCTGCTACCCAACAACAATCCACCCATACATGCCCCCAAATAAATCATTTTTCTTTCTTTCTCCTGGCCCCTTAGTTTTCCTCAAATAGCACAAATGATCACTTATTTATTTTCATCTCTTTTGTATGATGTTCTATATCCCTTGCTCTTTGCATAGTACCTAGAATAGGACAAGAAAGTAATAGTGATTTGTTGAGTGAATGGATAAATGAATAAATGAATGGCAATTCACAATTACATGAACTCCCAAACCTGCCCTGGGCCAGGGGGATGAAGAAAACATATCCTATTCCCTGACCAAACAGGTATTCCCAACAGTGGACTGTCTACCTTACTCCTCATCTTTGAAATATGTGCTGCCAAGAACAATGGGACCCTTTCTTCACCAGAGAGAATTAAACTCTACTGCCTTAAGGCATCTATTATATGCCTTAAGTTAACATCTCTCTTATGCATCTAGAATGTTCTGCATTATCCTTAGGAAATCTGAGAAGACAAGTCACCCAAATTATTTTCTGTGTTCAGTTGAGAAAGGCTGAGTGGAGGTACCCCCACCGCTCTGGGGCAATCCTTCCATGCTGTAAATGCAATTATACTGAGTAACTACAGACACAGACGCTCTTCGACTTATAATAGAGTTGTCTCGATAAACCCATTGTAAACTGAAAATATTGTAAGTCGAAAATGCATTTAATACACCTAAACTACCAAACATAGCCTAGTCTAGCCTACCTTAAATGTGCTCAGAACACTTACATTAGTCTACAGTTGGTAACTGTCTTGAGTTTCATCACAAGAGTAACTGCCTTCTCTTTTTCCTTTCACCAGAAGCAGAGGCGCTCACCCTCGTGATTGCATGGCTGACTAGCAACTGCGGCTTGCTGCCACTGCCCAGCATCATGAGAGAATAGTATTGCATATCGCTAGCCCTGGAAAAGATCAAAATTCAAAATTCGAAGTACGGTTTCTACTGAATGCTTATCACTTTTACACCATTATAAAATCCAAAAATCATAGGTCACCCTATCATTAAGTCGGGGACCGTCTGTAGTTGCTCTTCGGTCTCAGTTAGTTCCCTCCATCTCCCTATATCCTGTTTAACCCCACCGGTTTAATTCCGTATTGGTGGCAGGAACCTACATTTAACCCTATTATTAATTCATCACTCTTAGGTAACACTTCTTCCTTCCTTAAGCCAAAGGCCTCCTTGTCGGCTTTTCTACTGCATAATGATGGAGCCCTAGGCAGAGCGAGTTTCATGCTTCTTGTCCCTTCTAAGAGTAGCAATGTTTTTCATGCAGTTTCTGATATTTCTGCATTAGCCATAGAGAACAGTTAATGCCAAGAATTTCGGGAGATAGGGAGGTGGGGGTGAACACAGAACCTGTCTATCGAGTCTGTTGCAGTGTATCAGCAATACGAGCTAAATCGGGGGCAGTCAGAATACCAGGTGGAGGAGGCCATAGCAGTATGGACTGTTCGCGTGCAGGGGGTGCTTGCTGGCTGGCTGACTCACCGTCTTATTTCCCTTTCATCATTCTCCTGAAGAAAATAGGATTCCCTCTCCTGTTAAGGTGCTCTTGGTAGGACCCTACACCTCAATGTAGCTGGGAAAAGAAGATGAAAACAGGGATCCTCAGTCGCTTTTTAGGAAGCCTCGATGTAAAGAGAAAAGAACCCACTTCCTTCTGTTTTTATTAAACAAAATACAGCTCAGCAGTCTGCGTATGTTTTTCACATATCCCTTTCATGCTTTTGAGTTTCTAAATTTAAGATCCTCATCTAAAATCCCAAGTAGTATATATAACAGCCTAGCGTGGGTTCTAATGCCAGTTAGTTTTTCTTCACGTTAGAGATTATTTGCCATCACTGGGTTTAACATTGGGTTTAAATCTGAAAGATCAGCTGTACACAAACTGCCCCCTTCCTTGAAGGCTTAAGTCTATTACGGGTGTGCTGACCACACCAAGTAGGTCCCCATTTGGTGTGAATAACTGAGAAAAATGACATAAAGTATACTTCCATGCTTCTTGATGATTTTTCTCTTCAGAAAAACCATTAGAATAATGTATTTGGTTATCTAAACAGAGTTTATGAAATATAAATATATATTATAATAGCAATACAAGCAAATACATCTCGACTACTTACCATGAGCAAGCAGGAACTATTCTAAGAATTTTACATATGTCATTTATGTAATCCTAACAAAAATCCCCACGTAATAGAGGCTACTATTCATCTCATTTTGCATATGAGAAAACTAAGGCACTAAGAGAAGTCCCTTATCTACAGGCCCACAGTAAGTACATTGAAACAGTATTAAAATAAAGGCAGGTGAAGAATAGTACCTGTTGTCGCTAAGTTTAGTTTTTATCACCACTTAATTAAACTTCAGCTCAGGAACAAGTTTATTTTTTAAAAAAAAGAAAAAACTTCCTTGCCATAGGCCAGACCTCCCCTCCCAGCTATTTGCAGTTCGCTTGTTATACCTGGTGCGTCCTCCTGCTGACAAGTTAAAGTGAAGCCTGTTCTCACGAAATATTCATGCCGAAGGTAAGGGGAAGTACTATCTGTTCACGTGGATTAAGTTATCTGTGGTGATTCCATACTCGTTCTGCATCAGAAATAGAAAAATTGAGACTTCTGAACTAACTCACCAAGAGTTCCCCCAAACGGGCATTCTCACCATTATCACTCCCGACCCAAAAACTTTCTAAGGAACCAAGTTGCTTTTTATTCAAATAGTTATCCTCCCTTTCCCCAGGAGTTCCTTGCTATAGAACTATACTGCTTCTGGCTACCTTCTGCTTAGCAAAGATAATTCCTTACCGGACCTTGACCCTGGAACATTTAAAGTACCATTTACAAAGAATGGTAAGCTTGTAAATACAGTTACATACTGCTCCCCTCATTAAATGCAAGTGTCTTGTGAATTTTAAGTGAGCCTTTTACCTAAACCAATTATACAAACCACAGTCTCCAAAATAAAATTTGCTGCATTTTAAATCTTAGGCAAATTCAGGTAACAAATAGTCTCAGATTCCACTGTGTACGAAGAGGAAAATTTCTATAAATTTGGGTTTTAGTTCCTACTTTAGCTTGGGTTTTAGTTCCTACTTTCCTCCCCAAATGATGAGGCTAGTTTAATTAGAGATTCTAGACTTCCAAGCCTTTAAAGCAATGGCCCATTTAGTGCTGAAAACAAGAAACAATACACCATTTCTCTTCCTTCCTTTATCCCCATCTGCCCCTCCACCCTAGGTATGGGAACATCTCACAGACAGTATCCTGGGGGTTGAAGGAATAGAGCAGGTCAGAGAATTCTCAGACTAATCTTAACATGGCTTGTTGTAGGAACCCATGGGTTTTTGTCTAGGAGGATGCATTAAAGAGAAAAGTCAGGATTATCAGAAGCTTCACAACATAATGAACCCCATAATCAACAACAGCTAACTGTTAGAAGCAGAGCCAAACATTTGGACCCGCATTTCGGCTTCAGAATCCTTGAGCTTAACCACTATATTCCAGGGGACTCTCAGAGTAGAAGTTTTATGCTGACTGTCTTCCTCTTCCTGGCCTCAGAGATAAACAGTTAGCAAATTACCTGGGGGTTTGTAGAGAGGGTAGAGTTCAGAAAACTCTGGTTGTTTTTTTTTGGGGGGGGGTTGTTTTATTTTTGGAAGGGCCATTGTTTATGATACTGAAAAAAGACTCCTTATAATTATCATAATGTTTGTCTATCCTTAGGACACATCGATCTGACTTTCCAGGTCAGAAGTAAACAATAGTTAAGGCCCCATTTGTACTTATAGCTAAGACACTTTAAGAATGACTTACTGTGGGGATCAGTTCAGAAATTATATAAATGTCTAACTGCTATGCTGTACACCTGAAACTAATATTGAATGTCAATTGTAATTGGAAAAAAAAATGTTAGGAATCCAATAAATACCAAAAGCACCAACATAGGTCACAAATGATACAAGTAGAGCAGCATACCTGGAAGGTAATTTCTGATCCCATTTTATCCCACTACATCCAATCAGTATGAATTTGTTAATAGAAACATTTCAGTTTCAAGTTTTTCAATATTCCTGACATTTACTTAGAATAGCAGAACAAAGAGTAAATTTCATTGTAGTCTAGGGGAGAGGGGCGGTAGATGGGGTAAAGGGGGTCAAATATATGGTGACAGAAAGAAATCTAACTATAAGAGGTGAACACACAGGGTAAACATATATATGCCTTACTGTTAAAGTGTACAGCTGAAACTTATTGGATTCGTTAACCAATATCACCATAAAAAATAAATTTAAAAAATTTCACTGTAGTCTATAAAAGCAAACATGTCATTGCACCATCCCCACTGTAGAGTTTCAAACTATCAAACTCCATTACCCCAGAAATCTAGGATAATTCTGGAACTTTTGGAGCCTTGAATATAAACCAGAATGTAAAGAGAGCCTAAACTTTATTTATCTTACTCACTAATGTGTTGCAGGTGTCTGGAAGGGTGCCCAGCAGAGAGTGGCATTGAATACACTGAATGAATATTGGTGAATGAATGAGTTGGATCAACAGAGTTCTCTGGTTCCATTCCTGCTTTGGGGGAACCAGATAAGACCCTTGCTTAAATTTATTGTAGAACTCCTTCTGCCGATTGCAACCTGAAACATTGCACACAAAGGATATCTTTGTTCAGAGTTATGCCTCTAACACTATTTTAGTAGCCCCAGAATGCATTGACTATGATTCCAGTATCTGACCACTGGTTGAAAGTAAAAGCCTCCACCCACCTAAAGCATGTTCCTCAAACTCACTTGCAAAGTAATCTAGAATAATGGTTAAGAATTCGGTCTTTGGGATCAGTCCTAAATTCAAGTCTGAATGCCACCATTTATGAGCTATATTTTGCACCTCTCTTAATCCCTGTTTCTTCATCTTTAAAATCAAGGTAATAATGCACCACAAAGGTATTATATGAATTGTATTAAATAAAAATCAAAAGGGTTAGCAGAGTGCCTGGCATATAGAAAATGCCTAATAAATAGTTGGAAAGAGTGGAATGGGAACATGCTGAATACTTACTCTTTCATTCTGATGTTCAATTTCCATGTAATATTTTAAAATCCTCATTTTGATCAAGAGCACACAGATTAATGATTACCATTTTTTCTTTCAAACAGTCTGTGTCCCCCAAAGCTCATTGAACCTCTCAGAGAAGAATTCTGATATTTACTAGCAATGTGCCAAGGGAAACTTGGCAAGAAGAGGGCTCAACACACAGCATGGTCAGTAGCATCATGCTCATAATATGTTCCACTAAATGAAAGAATTTATGTGGTTTCCAGAAATACTTAGCTCACTTCTAGGTCAGGGGTGCTCATTTATGTGTTTCTCTCAGGCTGCCTTTCCAAATAACTTGAATAAAACCTCTCTTGGCTATTCCATACCCTGAAGAACCAAACTAACGTGTCATTCTAATATCAACATGTAGAGGAAACTCTTAAGATTTTTGGTCCCAATCAGGAATTTTGTTTCATGTGCTGAGGGTATCTGACTTGGACACAGAAAATATCTGTGTGCTCATTTGGCAATATGAACCATAAAATATAAGACATGCGTTGCCTTTAATTGCATTTAATTTGCTGAAGAAGATTATTGCTATCACCAGTAATGTGATCCTAAAGAGGTAGATTGCCGGATTCACAAAGGAAGGAAATGAAGCTAATATTTTTAAATTCATACAATGTACCAGAAGCTAGGATATTTAACTGCCAGCATTTACTGAACTTAACATGTGCCAAGCTCTGTGCTAGGTGCTTTCATGCCCATGATCTCTCATTTAATCATCACACCTATTCTTTGATGTTGGTAAAAACAGATCCCTATTTTCCAACTGGGAAAACTGCATCGCAAAAAGGATAACTTACCTAACATTCCTTATGTAAGAAGTGGTGAGTTCAGAACTTAAACCCTAAAATCCGGATCCCATGTCTAAGATTTTTCTCACTACCATTGCGTATTCCCTAAAGTTGACTTAAGCGATGATAAAATCTTGATGTTCATAATTGGAGCAAGTAAGGGCATAGGATCTAATTTTCTGACTAATATACAACAACAGGTATTATCACACAGGAGGACAACTTTATGGCCTCTCTAAACCAACGAGATGAAGATGCATCCCAAATTGTCTGTCAAATGACGAATAAACTGGATCTTGATTTCTCTAGAGATCAACAGGTTTCTAAGCAAATTCTGAAATTCTGGAGTCTTCGTTTATAATTTTGTTGTTTGTATCATGGTCCAATTTCAGATCAACTGGTTGGTTACATGAAATAAGCTTTCTTTACTCATTCACCAACTTCTAGCTCATGGCTTTTCCTCTAAAACCTTTCCCGGGTATTTTCATCAATAGGTTTTTATAATCAGAAATATAAAGAGAATCATAGCAATGCCAGTTCCACCCCGGGACTGGCTCCTGAAGGCGCTTCAGACCCTTCGCTTGCTTTTCAGACAAGAGGAGAAATAATTGGGCTGCACTAGTTCTATTTTTATGAAATTATTCTGAAGAGCAGTCATTATGTTGGGAAAATTCTGCCTTATCCATCTCCAAAGGTCTGCTAAATGAGGACAGCGGTTTGTGAAAAAGAAGTAGTAAGCTTGTAAAACCACCACATTTCATAAGGTAGTTGGTTCCTTACATATTTCAATGGGGATGGCCTCGAAGCCAAAATTTAAAAAATATATATCCATCGGTAACTCTCATTTAATGACAAGTCTTCTCTGTAATGCCCCAAACTATATGACATGTTGGGGGTGAGGGGGAATCCTTATAAACATATAAATTCACATCATAAAAGCAATGTTATGATTATTTAACAATGGGATTGTCTATCAATCGGTGAGATTTATTTTTATGATAGGTCCCTAATCTGTGTTCCCAAGTAGGAGATGGACTTGTGCAGCATATGGTTTCCCAACAGAGCTCTTCCCTATCCTGAGATTTGCAGTTACTTCAGCAGCTTTCTTCACATATGCAAGTGGTTTAGGGCAACTGGAAGAGTTTCCAGGCCAGAGATGTTGGCTCTAATCCTGGTCCTGCTGGTAGAATTCACTTCATTTAAATAAATTTCCTCATCTCTAAAATGTGTGGATTGGACTACGTGATTTCAAAGTCCTCCAGAAGTCTCCAGCTTTAGAGTCTCCTTCTTCTACTTCCCCCACCCCAGACACACAGCACAGGCTTCTTCACCTCTTCCCTTTCCCATTGCAAACACCACTGGAAGCAGGGGTGCCTACTCAGGCTGGTCTGATTGTCGGACTCCAGGCCGTTCATGAGGCCACTTTCAATTCTGAGTGGGGTCATTGTGCAGTGGGATGCATACTTGGGAGTGGAATGTTCTTGGAAGTGGCTCCTCTTTCTTGCTCCCATCCACACAGCTGAAGTGGAAAGTTGTTCCAGGCTTGTTTTCTGCACGGCTCCGCTCTCTCTTCTCTGTCAACAGCCAAGCCTAAGAGCACAGCTCCAGTCGCAGCCTAGGTTATCCTAGGCTTTGGACTGGAAACAACTGCATTCTTTCTTACAGTCTCTCTGTCCTTCTCCCTCTTGCTGTAGTTCCATTCCCCTGCAGCTGGCCAATATGATGGATTTGGTATAATTAGCTGGAGGGGAAAAAAAAAAACTATGCTCATATAGTCCAGTTAACTTTACCAGAGTTCTATGGGCTGGGACCTCAAGCCCAACTGTCAAACATGTATCTTTGTTAATTTACTTTGTGTGTTTCATATGGGTACACCTTCCCAGAGAGAGCAGGAGGGAGCCTAGGTGGGAGGCAGATGTTCTGAATCCCTTGTCTCTAACACTTTGCCACCAATAATATTATACCAATGAGGTGATGTAGAGAAATTCCTTGATTTCTAAAACAAATATAAACAATTTTGTCAGAAGTTAGCTTATACTGTGGTTAATGTAGAGTTTGCATAAAATATAAGCTTTTGCCTAATGAATGTATGGCAAAAATTTGTCTGAATTAGTTCACATGAAGCTCAGATCTCTCTCTTTCTCAGAGTATCTCTACCTCTTATCATTTTTTTCCACTGTCTGTTTCTGTTTCCCATGCACACACACAACAGTGTGACCATGTAGGTACACCACTGAGAGAGACTAAGTCACCTCCTTCCCAGACAAGCCATCTGAACCAGGGAGCCTCCTTTTGTGGCCCAAAGAAGGAATAATATAATTGGTCCCAGTTTTTCTTGTCTGTAGCCCACATACACACACACCCCCAATGCAGCATCTGGCTTACACAATCTAGCATTTTCCCACCCACTTGAAGCTGTGCACCTCAAATAAGTTACTGCAACTATGGAAATTAAATTCTCAAGAGCAAAGACCTGGAATGAGAAAATGTGCAGGCAGGAGGCAGCTACCTTCTATGCCCAGTGGAGCTCAGAATCAAACTAAACTCCCTTCTTGCTCTTCCTTAAGGACGTATCTTATCAGAAATGAAACTTTCAAAAAAAAAAATGGAATTTTCCAGGTCCTTCGCCTCCACCCTTTCATGAGTAACCTATCATTTCCACAGCATTGCCTGGAGCCTGAATGCTGCTTTGGGTGTAAAAGAGAAAAATAAAGCTGAAAGAATATTTAGCAGACACTTCTTCAGGCAGTTATGAAAACTCAGCTAAAAGGATTATGTCTGGCTTCCAGAGAAGAAAGAAGAAAGACAAAAATATTCAAAAACTGTCAAATTCCAGAGCCCCTTTAGTATTTTCTTTCCATAGAGATAACAGATGCAGGCTATGTCAAAGATTTTTCATTTCCCTAACTCTCTCTGAACAATTCTCCAACTCTTGCCATTAAATGACTCTAATGTTTTCTAATGCACAAGCACATTTATAGAAATCAGATATGGGATGCTTCTGACCATTCCAGAACCTTAATGTTGGAGCCTTGTAGAGAAAGTTTTAGCAGTCTTCTCAGTTATAATGGCTACTCTCTTATACTATCTTTTTTTTTCTTTTTTTCCCCCAAGAGGAAAGCGAGACCTGGGTTACAAGGACAGGCTAGTTCCAAACCCAGGATGGAGCTGGCTCCCCATAGGGCCAGGGAAGCTGTGTCAGGGACCACCTTCTGCACTGCACCACAGCACGGGACAGTTCTGGTGAGGGAGAGTGGGAGAGAAGAGGAAAAGGGAAGATGGGAACTGTGTTCCTTAGAGACTTTCCCATTTCACCTCAGGGCTGACCAAATGTACTTGGTACCACTGTATTCCTTAGAGGGACATGAGGTAAGTCCTTCTTTCTGGAGTGATCACATGTGTTCCTTAACCCATCTGGCTTCCTCAACCTCCAGGCAAACACAAATACCTAGACCTCCTGCGAGACTGGTCCCGAAGATTAAGTTTGTTATATATTGTAAAAATATTATATATTTAGAATAAAATCTTCAATGATGCAGTATGGTATATGATAAAAGGTCACTATCACCGGACGACCCCATATACCCCCACCACAGGTAACTGCACATTCCAGTTTACTTTATATCCTTCAAGAAATGATTTATACATATGTAACTGAATCTATATATAATACTTTTTAAAATATTCAAATGGAAATCACACAAAGCATACTGTTCCATTGCTAGCTTTTTTTAACTTCATGTATTTGGACATTTTTTCATATCGGTACACTCAGATCTAACTCATTCTTTTTAAGAACCGAATATTGTTTGGGCAGACCATGATTCATAAGTCCTCTAATAAGTGACCATACATGACTTTCAGTTGTATATTACAAGCCATGCTGCAGTTAAACTATTTGTACATATATCTTTGTATATCTGTGCAAGCATATCTTAAAAAGTATACACATTGTACATTTTGATAGATGAAGTCAGATTGCACTCAACAACAATAATTGAAAGTAAAGTCTTTGCTTTTCCACATCTTTACCAATACCCAGTATTCACCAACAGGTGAAAATGTTTTTTTATTGTTTTAATTTACAGTTCTTCAATTATAAATAAAATTGTTAATGTACCCACTCATAAATCCTAAGTGCTCCCTATTTGTACACACAAAGATACACACATAAAAACACATTTTCTCTGTGAACTACTTCTTCATATGCTGTACTTGTTGTCTTTTGTATTGTTCATTTACTCTTCTTGATTTGAAAGAATATTCACATATGCATGAAATTACTATATGATTATCATTATACATTTTTTTGACTTTGTCCTTTGGATTTTTTTACTTTGTTTACAGTACTATTATAATATTGACGTTATTACATGTTTTTAAAACATAACCCATTTTATTAACCTTGTGCTTTGTAACTTCTGGGTTTAACCCAAGAGCTTCCCACTAGAGAATTGTTTTTTAATTATTGGTATTTCTTCTAGCATCTTATTACTTAACCCTTTAAGTACAAACGTTTTAAGCATTTGGAATTTATTTTGGTGTAAGACATGAGGTAAGAATCTATCTGTATATTGTTCCCAAATTTCCAGTTGTCCAGACATAATTCATTGCCTTATCTAATTTGCCTTACGGATTTCAAATACCAACCTGAATGTCAAATTCCAAAACATATGCAAGTCTATTTCTAGACTCTAATCTGTCTCATTGATTTTTCTATTTCTACCTTGATTATAAACTGATTTAATTACTCTAACTTTATTATGCATTTTAATATCTGGTAGGGCTAGTTTTTCTTCATAACTTCTTTAGTATGTTTTATTGTCAAGCTGGAAAATTTGTAAGCAGACGCTAGCTTCAAGGGTGATGGCTTGGGTTTGCCTGAAGGATAACTATTCTTTAGTTCTGTGAAAAGCCACTTGAGTGGGTCCTATGGTTATACAATACCCACGCACATCCTGGGGAAGACCTAAATGCAAACATAGATGCAATCTGTTCCATGGAAGCCAAGGGTTCTGTTTAGAAATGGAAATTGGGCAGATCTTTTAACAGATCTATGTTTCTACAGTTTATATAGTCATAGTCAATAGAGAAATGTTTCTTCCCTAAGTGTGAATTTATAATGTCCTACTCATAAATATGAGTACATGTGGCAGAGTGATGTGTGTCTCTGTCAGAATTTGTGTCCAGAAGTTGCAGAGATGGATAGAAGATGTAGCATCAGAGGGAGGTCTACGTGGAGTCCCAATGCTGTCTTCACCTTACAGAGCAAGAGAATATAAAAGAAACAGGCTGGAACTGGTGCGGCCCATCCCAGGCTTGGGATCTTTATTCCACAATTGGTGTCATGGACAATTGAACACCCTGAATTAGGAAAATGTATATTGATAAATTTCAGAGTTCTGATTTATTCTTGAGCCTTCAGAGAAAAACCTAATTCCTGGGGGTGGCCTTTTTCCTTCAGAAAATAAATATTCCCAGTCATTCTGGAAGAGGTGTAGAGAAAAGTAGGTATTTGAAGTCATTTATGGTTTGGGGGCCTCGACACCAGATAAGAGAGCTGTGCTAGAAGGCTCTGCACTGTAGGTGGTTACACAGCAGGCCGAGGGCCACACTGAAAGGGAAGTTGGGGAAAGAGATACACTTTATAGATAACCTCATGGAGGGGCTTTGAAAGCCGCCATATTTGGAATCTTTTTGCACTCTCTCTGCTATTGTTCCCTTTTGAAACCCCCAAAGCTTCATAACGCCTTGGACCATCTAGCAGGCAATTATGACCAATTAAAAGAAGTGACTGTGCCTATCTGGACAAAAAACAGTCAAAGGACATCCGGCTGCAAGATAAAGAGAGCTGGGAAAGCAGCAGGCTGAGGGTGAGTCAGCAGGAAATGAAGTAACAGAGGACAGAGCCACAGGTAGGTGGCTGAGGTGGCGACAACCGCCATAACTGATTTCTGTAATGTCAGAATTTCCCAGGGAGTCCCAGAAAGACTTCGGCAAGGACACTTGGAATAAACTGGAATTTCTATAGGAAGTCAAATTTGGTTACTAAGGGGAAATGTAGCCTCCACCTATTGAAGAAGGGTCATTTCTATAATAAATGTTTAAATTTGGTAAACTCTAGTTTTGTTGCTTAAGGTGAAGTATCCTTTTACTCATTAAACTAAGTTTTTCAAATAGGCCAGCTTCAACGTAGGCTCACCCAACAACAGTTTTCAAATAGTCCAGTAAATCCTATCAAGACAGGAAGATTTTTTACCTTAAACAAACAAATGAACAAACAAAAGTTAAAATCCAACCTATCCAGATAGTTACCTCAACTCCACCCTTTCTTATCTTACTGAGGGCTCCGAGATCCATCTTGGTTGCAACCTTTGCTGGTGAGCAGGGATTGGTTTCTGATGATGGACAACTCTGGCATTTCCTTGTGGACATAGCCTGTGGAGAAGGACTTTGCTCTTCCAGGTATTGCTAAATAAAAACAATTAATATTGAGATTCCCATGAGCCCACACTGTCCTTTCCCTCCTACCCTCCTCTACCTAGGTGAGCAGATCTAACCTCTCACCCTTCCACACTGCCCTCTGACTACCTTCTGAGTCCTAGTTTCAATACAAGCCTCCTTTGATATCCTCTGAACTCAGTTAAAACCAGACATAAATTTGGATTGGGGGATATTCCTCTATTCCCTATAGACCACTTTGTAATGTGACTTTCAAAGTTACCTCCTCCTTACATAGTCATGAAAAAGTGTCATTCGACTCAGGGGCCATTAGTCTCTGTGAGTTCACTCATCATTCAATAACACTTGTTAAACATGTGTTTATTGTATTCCCAAGTCTATGCCATGAAAAATAGAGATGTGGATGGTAATATTAGCTTTTATTTTTGACAATGTTTTTATTTTAAAAATAACTTCCAAAGGCATTACCTCATCTAATCCTACGTAGAAGAAATGTCTGTGCATTAAAAGAAATTTAGATTTCTTAGGAAACAATATGTTCTATGCCAATGCAAAAATATAAAAACGTTACATTTTATGTTATATTTTACAAAATAAGAAAATTAACATGAGGTCAGCTTAACCTCAGAAGGTTTCTTAGAGGGAGTTGACTCAGAGTAATTTTTTTTTGTTTTAGGGATAAATATAAGTGATTTCTTAAAAGTTATTTTTATATAACCATAGCATGGAAATTTTGAAAAGAAAAAAGAAAAATTCACTATTCTAATTGATATTATAAGCACACACAAGGAAAAAATAATGAAATGGAGTATATACTGAACCATTTCTTTCCATTAATCTTCCCTCATATGCTATATATAGATATACCTGGGTGTATAACTATCTCTCTACATGTGTGTGTATGTATACATATATAAATTTAATATTCTGATTTTTAACTTTAGGGCATAAATATTTATATGCTTCTGCACAGTGTTGATAACCATCACTTTGATATTTGTATACATTACAGCAAATGACTGTATAATAAAGTATTATAAACCATTGCCCCATTACTAGACATATAGAGTTTTCCAATATTCTAACTATTTTGAGCAAAACAGTCTTTCCATATTGTTGTTTCCTTAAGGAAGTTACCTATAGGAAAGCTATTTTAAATAATCTATCTTCTTTTGAGGTTGGGCTTTCTTGCTGAAACTATGGTAAGTCCTCACAAAATTAAGATGATTGAAATCTTCACAAAAATTTTTGCTACAATTTTCACTTGTTCAAATCTACATCCATTCTTGAGTAACTAGTACTTCTTCACAGACTATTTTTTTATGCCTGTTTGATTCCTCTGCAAGGTAAACAACATATTTTTCTGTCAACTTTCTGTTAAATAGATGTGGAACCATTAACATCAATAATATACCCTGATTGAAATAAAAGTTTTGGAGTCTTTAAGAAATAAACATTAAAAAATGAAAATCAATAGCAACACCAAGTGCTTTTCTGGATTAAATTAAGCAAGAAAATATTTTCATCCTGTGGAATCAATCCTGTGCATTGATGACAGATTTAGGAACACATTTTTCTAGGTAATATAGTGGATTTGCTTCTGTTTCTATTTTCTCTTTATTCCTTAAGTCTGCATGAAAACAAGAAATGTTCCTCATTTCCCACCTGCATACTATTGTTCTGCTATTCCTTTAATTAATATGTCACCACTTATATTCCTCCCACATTGTTCTAATTCTGTCCAAAGATCCTATTGGTGAGCTGTGCACAGTGCTTGCTAGCATGCTATTGGTGGTAGATTTTATAAGAGAAAGCAAATCAACAGTTCTGTTACCTTTAAAGTTTCACACCCAGAGATGGCCCCTGCAATAACTCCTAGACACTTTTTTCATGCAGGGACTTGCGGACTTGCAGTGCAGATTACTTAAAAAGTGAAGAAATGTGCAATTATTGCAGAAACAAAACCTGCAGGACCAAATTCCTCCAGCCAAAAAAATAAGAGATCCATAGGATACATGCATTTTTTAATGTCTCTATATACACCTCAGGATGTGAAATATAACTTCATAAGGTTGGTTAGCTGTTTAAGCTCTATATACAAAGAAGATTGGAGAAATTACAAACAAAAATGTTAAGGTCTTTTTTATGTTTAATGTTGTTGTCAAAGAAATTCATGTTCACTGTAAAAATTTTAAATTCACAAAAAAGCACAATGAAGAAAATCACCAGTAATACTTTAATCCTTTATGTCAAAAGAACCCCACTGTTAAAATGATGGATTTTTTAATAAATCATAATCATGTACTACATCATGATCTACAATCATGCTTTTTTCAATTAACAGTATACTGTGAATAATTTCCTGTGTTGTGTCCCAAAACATGACTTTTGTCATATATTATATATGAACATACCACAGATTAATTCCTAGTTTTTAACCATTGTGGGTTTTTCTATTATAAATAACTGTAATTTTGACTTTATATAAGTTTTTGCATATTTCTTATTATTTCCTTAGTAGAGGTTTCTGAAAATTTTCTTATTTTGCTGGTCAAAAAATATGAACAACTTTAAAGATTTTTAGTTAGTGTTGAGCTGCTCGTGAAGGACATTTCATTCTTTTAATCTATGCAAGTGTACTGCATATAACTCCTTCCTATATTTAAATTTTAAAAAATCATTTGATATTGTTAACCAACATGTAAAACTATCTAAGTGTGCCTATGTATCCTTTCTTCAGTCCTTTTATACATTTAATGCTTTTGTTTCTATAAAAACTAGGTAACTAGAAAAATGCCATTTTGTCCCATCATGCTCATATCTGGAAGAGACTCACAATTTACTTCAACCTGAATATTTATTCCCTTTCAGCCAAACTGTGCTCTCAGGAAGGGAATTTTTAAGATTAAAATGAAAAATCACTCCTTCTGATAGAAAAAAAAAAAAGAGTTTTAGACTCTAAGATGGGCACCTAATATTTTAGGTGCCCAGCATCCCTTCCTCTCTTGGTTTATTTATTTTTGTGGAAGGCGTGGGTTAACAACACCTGCTCCATCCACCAGATTCCAGAGCACTTGCCAGTCAGTGTCCTGCTCCTGGTCACAGTGATTCATTCAACCCTCCAATAATTATTTCTCGAGCACCTGTTTTATCCCACACATTCTTCTATGATCTTGGAATTCGGCAGGGAGCAAAAGTGAAAAATGCCTTGCTCTCTTGGAGTTTAGGTCCTCGTTGGGGGAGTTGGCCACGTTAGACCAGTTGGAATTATTATCTAGAATTTTATATGCAGACAATGAGAAAAATACTCTTTCTTTCCCCTGGATCATGAATATTCTAGAACTCCCAGCGGCTGTGTCCTCTGCCACGTGAGGGCGCCACAAGAACGAGGCCGAGACTATTGTAGAAACAGAAAAAAAGCTGAAGAGTGATGGATGGAGAGCCACAGTCCTGAAGCTGTTTTTCATCCCTAGACCCATCCCTGTGTTTCCATTATGGATACAGGGTTGGTGGCTTAAAAAGAGTGCTGAGTTTTTGCTGCCCATGCTTAAAAATGCAGAGTAATGCTGAACTTAAAGCTTTAGATGTGCACTCTCTGGTTATTGAGCACATCAGGTGAACAAAGTTCCACAGATGCCGTACAGAACTTATAGAGCTCGTGGGCAGATGAACCCCACCAAGAGCTCTCCGTGCCACAGTGAGGTGATCCTCACTGAAAAGGAGCAGGTTGTTCTAAACCAGAAGATTGTTCTTGCACAGAAGAAAAAGGTATCCCAGAAGAAACAAAAACTCATGGCCTGGGAGTAAATTTAGCATCAAATAAATGCTAACAGAAAAAAAAAAAAAAAAAGGAATTAATTTTAAACAAGGCAAGGGAAAAAATGAAAAAGCATAAGGATGGTGTAGATTTAGTAAACATCGAAGCATTTTTTTTTTTTTGCTATCACCTTTAAAGGTAAAGTTTATGAAATGTTATTGCAATCCCTGTTCTTCTGAGAAAGAGAGAAAATTTTATAATTAAGCTGGAATGTCAAAATTATCCTTTTGGCATACTCAATAAGAGCTCCACATTTAAGTCTCCTTCGGTGTCCAGTCCACCTTCCCTCACCCCTGTCCTTGCCTGCAGAGTCACTGAGGGGTGAAAAAGTCTAGTTTACACTGACTGGATTGAAATCTAGAGTGGAAAGTTCTCAGCTGAAATGACAAGAAACACTACTGGCAAAAAAATCAGGCAAAATCCACAAGTTCAGGGACAGACACTGTTAGGATATACATATCCCAACACATATGTACATAAATGCAACATACATATAATATATAATATAATACACATATTATTAAAAACAAAATTCAACTAAGCAAATTTTAAAGATCTTATTGGGTTTGGTTTATTCAATGATTCATGAACCAGGCAGCATCCAATCTAACAGACAGAAAGGAGCTCTGAGAAGCTGTAAAAAACAAAAGACTTACAGACAGAAGGGAGCAGGAACGGAAAGTTATATTAGGCAAAAAAGTGGGTTGGTTATAGCAAGGTTACTTTCCTTTAGGGGATGACAGGGGTCTATCGGGCAAATTACCTGACTAGTGCTGATCCAGTGATCCCTGATTGAATGGTTTAAGATTCTGTTTCATGGGAGAGCTGAAACTAAAATTAAGTCTCAGGTTGTAGACACAGGGCTTAACATAGGCAACTCCACTTCAGACCTGTTTCATATATGTATGTATGTATGTATATATGTATGTATGTATGTATGTATGTATGTATGTATGTATGTGTGTATTTGAATTGAATACCCAGGATAAATTAAAACAAGCTTCCTTTCTCTACCTAGAAATGATTCCACTGTTAATTGAAGCCCCAACCTCTACCCTTAAAAAAAAAAGAAATGAGTTTTAAATGTGCCAGAGTTGCTGTCCTTCTAAACTAAGGGCCCTCCCCTTCCCTACATCACATTTTTATGAAGTGAAAAAGAGATCAAATTTAATTGCTCAGAGAGCCATCAAGAGATCACTTGGATTAAAACCCTGCAGAATCTGAGAACCAACCTGTCGAGTGATGTGTTTCATCTTATGGGCCGGCAGTACTGATGAAGGCAAGCCTGTGAGGTTGGTTAATCAGAGAATCACAAATGCTTTTTGAAACATAACCCCTCCTCCTTTCTTCCTATTTGGAGTCCTCTCTATCCCTATGTACCCAATACCCCTTATTCTACCATCTCATGCTTGGCCTTCATTTCTTCACTTGTAAAATTTTGGATCAGATTTTATAAGATCCTCCGTAGCTTGGAATGATAAATTCATTCGCTCTCTGGTGTCATGAACCTAATGATCGCCAGACCCTGTAAGGAAAACTACACTCCACAAATATTTACTAGAGACTGAGCATACTCAGTGTCATCACTCAAGGGAGCTCCAAAGAGCTCCCTAGTCTAAAAACAATACTTTTTAAAGACCTTTCCACTTAACTTGAACATTTTATATATTTAGAAGAAAAATTCCAGTCTCCTTTTAAAAAAAAATCCTCTAATCAAAGGAAAGAGGAACCATTTTTGACAATATTGAGAAATTGTGAAGGTTAGAAATCATGTGGTAGGTGGTAACATACCACTCCCTTTGTGATGCACTTATAGATACCAGAAAACCCAGGGTAAGCTAAAAACAGCCCAAAACCACAGAGGCTTGGAAAGCGATGACGTCTGTTCCCCGGGACATGACTAATTGTGAGTGGCCTTGCAGGAAGTCTCAGAACCACACTTGAGAGCAGGACCCTGTGGTGTATGGAGAACTGAGTGAGCCTTAAGTACACTATTTGTTATTCCTCTTTAACACCTAGGAATAGCAGTTACTGTTTCTAAGTAGATGGTAAAGTTCAAGAGACTAATTTTGTTATTTAATAAATAAATAAATAAATAGCATTACATGAAAAGCACATGTTATATCCTTACTCCTCTTCAAATAGGTCCGTCTCATATAAGCCTAATACAGACCTAGGTTACCCAACAGATACACAACTCTCTGAGAAGGGAACTAATGCTGGGAGGGAATACTGTTAGTGAGCTTAACTTTGTATCTCTAAACTGCATTAAAATTCCCCAGGGGATGGCATAAAATGGAGATTCACAAAACCGCATCGATCTACTGACTCAGAATGAGGGTAGAGCCCAGGAACTTACATTGCTGTAAGTACACTAGGCCATCCTTACACACACAGAACTGAGTGACTGAATTAACTGACAGCACCATATCATCACAGGAAGCATCCAAATAGAAGGCCAAGTTTTAGAGGTTCTAGCCCAAATGTCACTGTTAGCTGTGAGGCCTTAGGGAAATATCACTTTTACAAAGGAGCCTCCGGTTAAATTTTCTAAAAGATAGATCTGAACACCTTTATGACCACTTACACTTCTGTTATTTGACATTTGAAGACAAAATCTTAATGGGATGACTCTCCTGGAGAAATATTATATTCAAGGCACTGTTCCAGGCATTTAGAGCTAGCAGGAGGGAGCAGGAACCTGTTTGCCCCTGAAACATATGTGGACAGCCACTCTGTGTAATAGGACAGGAGCTGATTCAGCAGTCAGGCCCACAAAGGCCACATCATCCTTGACCATCTAAAATTCCAGAATCAATTTGGCACCTGAGTGTGTAGTAAGATCACTACTGACAAGGGGCAATTAAGGTAATTTGTCTGGAATATCCTCTGGGTCTTTTTTTTTGCTAATTCTTGCATGTTTTAAGTGCCTGTTATGTGAAGAAAAAAAAAAGCCTATTAGAATTACTGGAGACACAAACTCAAACAAGACAGTTTTTTCCCTTCACGAATCTACAATTAAGAGGGAAAGACAGACAAGTTCACAGATGATTGAAGTACTATTTGACATATGCTGTGGGATAAGAGAAGATGGAAGGTAAAAGGAAATGGGGGCACCTGAGCCAGCCTACAGGACGGAAGAAGCAGAGAAAGCTACCTAGAGAGAAGCATGCTTCCTCTGAGTTAAGAGGATGTAGAATAGCCTGTTAGGTAAATAGCAACATCAGGTACGTGCAACAGCAAATATACAAATGTCAAAGGCAGCAAATATCATGGCACCTTCAGACAACTGCAAGTGATTTTTGTCTGGCTGGACAAAGAATACCTAAGTGAAACATGAAGCTGTAGGAGAGGTTCCATGCTAAACTTCTGAAAAGTATAAGGAGACAGTGCAAGAGTCCAAATCAGGAGTACCATAATTAGAACTTCATTTTATAACAGTTCTACTTAGATAGCACGATAAAAGGTAGGTTGAAGGGTGGCCAAGATGGAGGCAGAGGGCCCAGTTAACAAGTTGATAGACTGATGCATTTGAGAACTACATGAGCTTGAACCAGGGCAATGGCCGTGGGATCACAGACAGAGGAATGGAGCTACATTATGGAAAATGTGGGCTCTCGGGGCTTGTGATAGGTTGGATACAGCAGCTGAAAAACAGAAGCACCCATTATTTAAAAAAAAAAAAAAGACAAAAATTTAATAAAATTAAAAGAGAACAAAAAACTTTTGGTTCAAACATGCCAAATCAACAGTTTGATCTCACGGCGCTGTCTTCTGTTGCCACTCTGTATCTCTCTAATATCTCTCTAATAGACAATTCCTAAATGAATGTTTCAGGAAGCTAACCTCCTCTTGGACATGGACCTGCAACCTGGAGCTTAAAAAATGGCTCATGGAAGTGCTTAGGTATTCCCACAAGTGAAAGATAAGCTGTCAAACAATCCTGTTACTTTGCTCAGGTTTCTTCAAGAAATGTCATTTGTCACTTCCCTGAGCTCCAGGTCTAAGCAGCCACAAGGTAGGAGTGAAATGACTACTTCCAGTATATTAACCACCTCCATCTACTGTCGACCAAGAGCAAAATAAAAGGAGACAAGAAATGGGAGAAATATTCCAGAAAGCTTCATATCATTCAGAAATGAGAAAACAAGATTAACTTGATTCATAACAACAGAAATAAACAAACAAAAGCTAAAAGAATAAACTCCCAAAGCATCACTTCCTCTCACTTTTCAATCCCTCTATTCATTGCACTCACCAAATACTTCCTGGTAAAAGGTTTTGGATGCGTTTTGAGAATCCCCAGGAAAGTCATAACATGAGAGTGTCAGGAAATTGTGCCACAGAACATGTCAAGAGCATGTGGCCAAATTCTCTCTGTCTTGTTTGAATTCCTCCTCCAGCAATAGTAAGACTCTTGCCAAATAACTACACTGGTGTAGGGACAGGGTACTCCATTGAAAATCAGAAGAGTTGGAGTTCAGTCTCAGCTGTGTCATTCTAAGGCTTGGTTTCCTAATTTGTAAAAAGAGAAATTCATAATTCTTGTCTTATCAACTTCAAGGGGCTCCTGGGAGGATCACAATAAGATAAGGTAAATACAAACCCCTTTGTAAATAACAAAATGCTACAATAACAAATGCTTGTTTAATTATTGCTCCTCTTATTGTCATCAGATGAGGTATTAGGCTAGCTCAACTGGCAGATAGACCAAATCTATCTTCAATCCTGATCAATCCCCAAATCCTCTCCTCCTTCTTAAGGTGACTTACTATTGTCTGCCATTTTCATATAAGAAGGATGATATATGTGAAAACCAGTGAGAGCTTAGAAATTTATTCTAGTGCTCATTGTGCTTTGTTGACCTCAGATGGATGTTACTAAATATGTTTCAATTCTAGACCAACTTGTAGACCAAGTGGAACAATAAATGCAATGCCCCCCCCCACCACACACACACTATAAACTTGGTACATCTCGTTATTTAAAAACTGTCTGAATGAAATTCTCGGAAGAAGCTTGGTTTATCCATAAGAATTAATGTGTTTGCTTCTATTTTCCCTAGTTTATTGCACTTCTTAATATGTCAGTTAAGTCACCTGATTACTAGTGAGAATCCTTATAGATAAAGTGGAATTAATAAACTATAACATAAATCACCCAGTTAGTAAACTCCCTAACAATCCTAAATTACATTTTGGATTCTAAGTTTTTCCTAATGTTCTAAGATAAAAGTTTTAGTAATGTATCAGTGTAACTATTAATATTAATATCCTCTGCTATGTAATCCCATTCTCAAGAGAATATGGCAATAAAAGAATGATTATAATCACAATTACATGCCACCAGAGTTTAACTATATTCTTATAGTAGTAACTTCTAGTTCTAAAATGATGCCTCGTATCTTTTAAAGATGGTTTGTATTTTTAAACAAAACATAGAACACCAGTGAAATGACAAGATGAGCCAAAACCAAAAAAGATGAATTGTTCTTATGCCTGATACAATAGCCGTAAATCAGGACATGGAAATTGTTGATATGTCTAAACAACATCACACATTTTAGTGATGAAGAATCTAATCAATTATCTCAGTGTTTGACCAGTTGCAATATATTGAACATCCAGATTAATGGCTAAATTCCCCCTCTTTTCAGACTCATATAAACCTAGGCAAATGCAATTAGAGAAGGGGTGGTATGTAACAAATGCAACCATAGTAATCATTAATAAAGTCACTTTAGAATCACAAAGTTTAGAATGACAATGGGGAGACTTCGGTATCAGTGACATGGCTGACTAGAGTTTTATAGAAACTACTCCTGGAATAGCCCTAAAACTTGAAATTCTAGATGACATATTTTTAAACCTTTCTTAACTCATAGCTGAGTTTGTGGGGCATGAAGAAATACTTAAGAGTCAAGGGCAGGCACAAATTTGTAATAACATTGATAGATCGTGAAGACATTAAGTGAAACAAGTCAGACGGAAAAGGACAAATACTATACAATGTTGTTTCTACGTACAATCAAAATCTGAACTTGTAAGCAGAGTAGAATGGTGATTACGAAGGGCTGGGGGTAAAGGATGGGAAAACTGGGGAGATGTGAAGGATACAAACTAATAACTAGTAGATAAATAAGTCTGGAATCTAAGGCCTGACAGTGATTATAGTCAACAAAAGTATATTATAAATTTCGAATTTCCCAAGAAACTAAATCTTAATTGTTCTCAACAAATAAGAATATGTAACATAATAAACATGATAAAAATATATAATGTTAGCTAATACTACTGTAGCAATCATTTTGCAATATATAAATGTACCAAACCAACCCGTTGTACATCTCAAACATACATGTTATATGTTAATTATATCTAAATTTTTTTAAAAAGTAAGTACAAATCAATTATTAAGCTCAGGAGATCTAGAGCCTGGGATTTAACAGGCCTCAGGAAAACAGGAAAGGGTACGAGGTCTATTTGAGATTCTAATTAAACCTAGAAACTGCCTCGCCAACCATCACCACCAAAGAGTTGCACCCTTGAGGGAGACAACAGGTATACCTCACTTTCTTGGCTTTGGCAGTAGAAAGAGTTGGGCAAAAGGTTCCCCTTACAATTCCTAATCACAAGCCCATGATCAGGCAAATTTGGGGCCAAAATGCTAATGATCTGTGTGGACCAGGTCAATCTAAACTAAAATTCTAGTTTAAAGTGGTTGCTGGTTTGTTATGCTCCCACGAGTCCATCAGCAGCAAAAGATAACCCTTTCTCTATTCACAGATTTTCAGAAGAGGACTCAAAGAATTCAAGATAAAGTTCTTAGGCAAATGAGCACACAATGAAAAATCCCTAAATTCATTAGGTAAGAAGATCTCATAGTAAAAATGCAACAGCTGGGGAAAAAAAACTATATAATTGAACCCACAAAACTTAAGATATTGGAATTTTTTCAAAGACAGAATACAAAATATGTTTAATATATTTAAAGAAATAAAAGAGAGTTCTTAAGTATAAGACAAGACCAAGTTACTATCAAAATACATAGATATGAAATAGAACTAAATAAAACTTATAGTTTCAATAATGAGAGACTAAGGAACACAGACAGAACTTTCCAATGGGACAATTAGAAAAGCAAGGTAAAATATAAAACACATCTTTTTAAGGGCACTCTAGAGCTCACAGGATAGAGAGGATTATGATGCTAAAATTCCAGGATAACTGGAGGTTTTAGAGTGCTTATGGCTGCCATTCTGCTGTGGGTTTTCCAGGGGATAACTGACTAGTGGAAGCTAAATGGTGTTAAAAAGCTAAACAGAAAGGTCTAGCTGCCAAAAAAGAAGACTGGTGAATTCTTCTGGCTTCGTTCTAGGAACCTGAGGCGCTACACCCAAGATATAGGAGTTTCCTAGAAATCAACAGGCACTCACAGAGACTCCAGCTCAGCTCTGAGTTACACCAACCTTTAAAGTTTATCTCGAATGCCTATCTCCATCTACCTAGCAGAAGCAAACTTAGGTCTTCATTAGAGGAAGATAATATCATCTAATATTATTTCCACAAACATTTCTTTCCACATGGAAATCAATAGCACAAAGAATAAAGAATCCTCATGTGTTTGCAACTTCAGAAATACTATGTTTAATTAATCTTTCATCAAAGAAATCAAGTGCAAATTGGAAGTTATTTAAATTGTATTTAAAATGGCATATCAAAACTCATGGAACACAACTAGAGACAAACATAACTTCAAAGCATGTATTAGAAAAGATTGAACATCGATGACATAAACATCCATCTCAGGAACGTATAAAAACCTCACAAATCATAGCTGAAAGACATAAAGAGAAGAAATTAATGAACTAGAAATGATACATGCAATAGAGAATATTAACAAAGCCAAAGTTGTGTGCTTAAAAAAACTAATAAAACTTATCAACTCTTAGAGATGTTAGTCAAGAAAAAGAGATAAATTAGATAAATTCCTAGAAAAATAAAACTTTCAAAAACAATACAGAAGTAATACATCTGAATAGTTTATAACAATTTGAAAATAAGTCCTTAATTAAAAATCTGTACTTAAAAATAGCCCTACAAGAGAACTTGACCTCACAGGAAACTATTGTCAAAGAATACACAAAGAATGAACATTATCCAACTCATTTTATGAGGCCATAATAACTTCATTATTAAAATTAAAATGTCACCCCAATAAATTTAATTTTAAAAAGAAAAATATACAAATAAATTTTTAAAAAAACAAGAAAAACTTTGCAAGAAAAGAAAGTTAGAGGCCAAACCTCACTCAGAAGCATAAGTGCAAGAAATATGAAAAAAAGTATTAGCAAAACCTAGCAATTTATTTTAAAAGGAGGGGTAAGTTTATATAAGAAACAAGTCAGGGAAACTGTTTATGAAGGCAGAAAGCTATATTAAATTTGTGTACAATACAAAAAACAACCCAATTGAAAAACAGGCCAAAGACCTTTATAGACATTCTTGCCAAATAAGTTTTACAGATGACAAATAAGCATATGAAAAGATGCTCCACATCATATGTCATCAGGGAAATGCAAAGTAAAACAACAAGATACCAGTACACATCTATTAAAATGGCCAAAATCCAGAACACTACAACATTAAATGCTAGTGAGGATGTTGAGCAATAGGGACTCACAACTCATTGCTGATGGGAATGAAAAATGTTACAGCCATTTGAGAAGATATGCATTTTTCAAAACCCATAGAACTGTATGACACATAGAGTGACACCTAATGTAAACTATGGACCTTAATAATGATGTATGAATTTTAGTTCATCAATTTAACACATGTACCATTCTAGGGGGAGAAGTTGGTAGTAGGAGAGGCTATGCAGGAGGATTGTGGGAAACTTCTGTACCTTCCACTCAGTTTTGCTATGAACTGAAAACTGCTCTTAAAAATAAAGTCTATTTTTAAAACTTAGACTGTAGTATTGATGAAAAGATAAAAATATAAGACAATAGAAGAATAGAGAGCCCACAAACAGACCCATACATTTATGGAAATTTGATTTATGACAAAGGCAGCAGTTCAGAGCAGTGAGGAAGAATATTATTTATAATACATGGTCCCAAAACTATTGGATAGCCATATACAAATGAAACATGACCCCGTCCTTCACACCATACAGAAAAATGATTGTTAGGTGAAATGTAGAGCTAAATGCAAAGGCCAAAATTAAAGGTCCTTGGAGATAATGTAGGAGAATATCTTCATGGCTTAAAGGTGAGGAAAGACTTCATAAACCAGACACACAAAACAGTAACTATTAAGGAAAAGATTAATTAAATTTAATTTTAATTTGCATTTTCCTGATGACATATGATGTGGAACATCTTTTCATATGCCTATTTGCCATGTGCATATCTTCTTTGGTGATGGGCCTGTTTAGATATTTTCCTATTTTTTAAATTGGGTTGTTTGTTTTCTTATTGTTGACTTTCAAGTGTTCTTTATATATTTGGGTACAGGTCCTTTATCAGATATGTTTTGCAAGTGTTTCCTCTCAGTATGTGTTTTTCTTTGTTTGTTTGTTTTGTTTTTGTTTTTGTTTTACTTTTCTTAAAGACGTCTTTTTTAAAAGTTTTTTTTTAACAGAAAATAGGACTCCTAAAATAATTGAACATAAGAACTTCATGTTCAAGTTGAATAACAAATTAGATGGCTTGAAAATAGAATTAGTGACTAGAGGTTAGATGTGAAGCAATTAGTCAGGAGGCAGCACAAAGGAATAAAAACATGGAAAAGTAGAAAAGAGACAAGAAGGATAGTATGAAATCTGAAACATGTCTATTCAGAATTCACAAAAAAAGAGGGCAGGGTCAAGAAGGGAGAAACACTATTTTTAAGACACAATGTTTAAGAATTTTCCAGAACAGATGAAATATACCAATTATCAGATTCTAAAAGCCTAGCAGGATAGACACACATTGACATAACATGAACAAAGTACAGATTCCAAAGACAATGAGAAGATATTAAAACAATAAAGAGAAAAAGCATAATTACCTATAAGTGACTAATAATTAGATTATTTCCCAGCAGCAATGATAGAGGTCCTACCACCATAGAATATCCTCCAAGTGCTGAAAGACATAGTCAACTTAGAATGCCATATCTAAAAAAAATATTTTTCAATAATGAGGGTGAAACCAAGACATTTCTCGACAGACAGAAACTGACCATTTCCCTCTAATTTATACTCATGCTTAAGAAAAATGTTTAGAATGGCAGGAGGAAAAGTAACTAAAATAAACCAATGCCTTCATTGCACATCTTTTTGTTGTTTTCTCAATTATTCATTAGTGGCTGTAACATTTTTAAATAGTCAGATTGGAATAAATAAGCTATGTGTTCCAGATCACTCAAATCCCAAATCTTGTAATTGATTTTCAGAAGGTTTGTGTCTAATCTATGGCATTTGACTTATTCTGCCTTAAAAATTTTCAGGAATAAAGCCTGAACTAGGACTTAGGCATGTCTGATCATATGTAATGAATGGGTAGGTACCCTCCCTGAGCTGATTTTCATGAGAATGATTTGTTTGCCTGCTTGCTTATTTCTACTGGAGACTGAAGAAGTTGGTCTTTTTCATAAGTGCCTAAGAGGAAAAACTAGGAAAACAGGAGCACAGCATGATGTTGGTCTCAAATTTGGTCCTCTTTTTCCTGGGCAATGTCTGCACTGTGATAGAATGTTTGGCAGTGTTCCAGAGAATTTATTTGCCACTACTATTTGGACAGAGGTACTGGCAGGAGTGGTCATAGAGCAGTCTCTCCCTCAATGAGCTTCTCGGGCAGCAAACACTGATGAGAGCCCAGCACAGAGGATACCGGAGAGTTTACATGAGCACATGAGAGAACACCCCTGGGAATTCTCAAAAATAATGGGAGAAGTACTCTTTTAGACAGATCCTGCCTAAATAGAGAGGACAGAAGTCAGTGGAGTACAGTAACACCTTTGCAAATGCACCTGCATATAGAGGGCATGTAAGAGAAAGCATGTATGGCGTATTCCTGCTGGCCAGGACATTTGCCATTGGACCAGCTCACATAGCCTTCCTTTCTTGATCTCGTGCTCTGCAGCTTCTACTAAAGATGCTTTCAATTATTCTTGAGAACGAGAACAGAGGAAGTTTTTGAGGATGAGACTAACTCTGGTGGCATAGCACACTATGTCAGTCCTTTCTGGGCAAAATGGCAAGCATTCCTCACAAGTGCAATAAATGGCCCCATTGCATGAGTGGAAAAAAATAGAAGAGAAAGTGCAAGAGGAATAAATTGAAGCCAGACCATGGAAAGCAGGGCCCTACAGAAAGAGCAGGGAGAAGTGGGGGCAGAGGGTGGGGGAAGCAAGAGGTAAAGAAACAGAGAGAAGCATAAAAGCAAAAAGGAGGAGAGTAAGGGAACAAAGAGAAGAAATGAATAGAAAGCTGATAATAAGAAAAAAATATTTCCTGGTGAGAGTAGGTTGTCTCCAGCACTACACCCCAAGGAGGAAAAAGAAAGATGAATCTTTAGGAGAGAGCGCATTCCATAGGAGAAACCAACCAAGTGACTAATAGATAAGGAGTAGAATGCAGAGAAACCAAAACCCACTTCTCTGGTTAATCAGCTTTTCCCAGTTCCCTAGAGGTGTAAGCACAAAATTCAGTGTTTATGCAGGGCTGCCTATAAATACGATGGCATAACATGTTAGGAGTTAATTTTGCATAATTATGTGTAGAAAGTAGGAAAGAACGACTATTTATTTTATAAATTATACCTTCTCACAAACAATTCTAGGAATACTATATAGTGGGGGTGGGGGGAATAATAAAAAGTACTCAATCCCACGGACCAGAAATTAACATTGTTACTAGATGGTAGATATCATTTCAGGTAATCAGATAAATCTATCGATGCACATACACATGTATACACATATATATTTACATATGTACATATTATAAATATTATACAACATATACACATATATTTATCCATATATAGACACAGATATACAAGCACACACACACCTCTCTCTCTAAACAACACATACATATATATTTGACACACACATAAATGTATACATGGTTGGATATACAGAAGGGAGTATAGGGAGATATACAAATAGATAAATAATAGAAAAATAGGAGAGAAGGAGGGAAGGAGGAAGAAAAATGGATGACAGACTTGCAAAAAGGACTTACAGTATCTACTATTTTTAATACCATAATTTCAGGAAGTCAGATTACCTAAGCATTTATCTAACTTACACATATACAATCATACACTTACATAGATAAAAGAGGAAAAGTAAAATGTACATAGAGTAGACAATTTTACTTACATTCCCCTCACACATAAGCAAGAGAGAGAGTTCCGTCTGCTGTCCCTCATTCACTTTCAATGAAAGTGTACTCTCACTGGTTTGAAACTTTCCCTCCCTGCCCCCATGAGGGCAAGAAGAGACCAAAGAAAGAAGGCCACTCCAAATAGGTAAGTGGCAGGTTTAATAAGGAAGGGAACTTACCAGGCTTGTCTTGGTGCCACAAAGACCTCCACACCCACTTGTCAGAATTATTAGTTTATATAGAGGCCTCAGAGGTGTTCAGTCAGGTATTCAGTCCAGATGGTCTCAACAACATCTCACTCGCTGAAGGCTCAGTTCCTGGAAACGGCGCCAGCTGAGGAAATAGTGGGCACAGCGTGTATTTCAAGGACTGGGAGGGGATGAGGAGGAGCCTCTGTTTGACCCGATCCAGTTTGCGGGTCAAGCGACAGTCACGTCCTCCGGATGATCTCCTCCATTAGTTCTTGTAGTGCAAGCTTCTCACTTGCACTGAATATGTGCTTTGGTATTAAAAAAGAGGTATTCTTGTGGAATATGGTCCCAAACACAAACTTACTACCTTACCTAGTACAGGAAGTCCTCATTTAAAGTTGTCGATAGGTTCTGTGACTTTAAGTCAAACGGCTTATAAGGAAACCAATTGCACCACAGGATAATTAATATAAACAACGGTTAAATTCCTAGGGCATATTTCTGGTCACAAAAATATCACCAAACTATTAAATAAGACTCAAAACACTTCTAATATTATTGAAATAAATGTGAGCTACCCATACATTTAAGATAAATAAAAAGAAGTAAAATACATTAAAAATAAATAAATAAATAAATAAATAAATAAATAAATAAATTAAATAAAAAGATTTTAAAAAAGGTTTTCAACCCATTTATTCCAGGTCAGGGTTACAGTAGCCGGGCCTCTCCCAGCACCTCAGGCCCCCAGGCAGAAACCACTGTGGACAGGACACCCTTCCACTGCAACGCGCACCCACAGCCACACCCACTCCCACACCCAGACCGGCACCGCTTTGGGATGTGGGAGGAAACGCTTGTGGTCGGGGAGAATGTGTAAAATCCACACAGACGGCGGTGCCCGGCAGGGCAGCAGGTTGCTTTTCTCATCACATCAAAACAGTACGGCATTGAATGAAGTGACGGTGTTCAAGGACCGACTGTGCCCACACTGAGTAAAGTGGTCCCCTCTGAGGCTGGAAATTAAATCGGCTATGTTGAACTTACTAAGCAAAAGTGACTTTTGCCACCATGTACTTTCCGCGAATTTCAAAGAAAATTTTGACAGGCGTTAATACTCACATTCTGGGATCATTTCAAAGCCTATATCTTAAGAAAGATTACATTTCTCACTTTAGATTTACATTTTTTAATTTACCAGAAGGCTCCGACGAGTAACTGAAAAATCACTAAATCTCAAATTAATATTCATTTACAAAAGATTTCATTTATAAAAAGTACCCAAAACAAAAGACGTGGAGTTACTTTTTAAAACTATGCTTAGAATTCATTCATCATCTATTTTCAGTTTAGTTAATATTTATTAATTCTCTTCTTTGAAAGACGTGGAAATTAATGCTATACTTTCTTTCATCATCCCTCCTCCGACGTCCACTTTTTTTTAGTTATAAAATTATTTCACAATGGCAAGATTTATAGCACAGTCTGTTCTATAGTCATACTCCCCATTGTCACTTGTTCTCTATACCCCTGGGTTCCACCACTACTGCACACACCACGACATCATCATTCATCTCGATGCACTAAAGTTTGTCACTGAGTAGATTTTTCAAGATTGGCTCACAGAGACCACATCACTGAGAAGGCCTGTTCTATAATTTGCCACTGGCATAACCAAATCGCTGGATATTGGTAGCCACTCATTACGTGCTGATATTAGGAAGACTGAGGCCAGACATATTTTTCCCGCATGTAAGATCTTTATTTTATAAGATGGGTGGAGAAGCCAAAAGAAAAAAAACATAAATAAAAAGAAACCATTTCCCAGTCTCTTGTATAATTTTCAGTGAGTTTTAAGATAAAATAACTCATTCAAATCTAAAACAGATTGCAGATGAAAAGCCTGTAGGCAGATAATTCAAATGCAAAAAGCAGAACATGTTTCGAAAATCTAACTACCAGAAATATAATCTCAGCTAAGCATTTAGCAAAATAAAATGTAGGTAATATGGAACATTACAGTTTTAATTATAGTAATATTTAATTCTTAAAATGTTTCTCTCATAATGTTACTGCTTTGACTTTGCAATCTAAAATCTGACATAGTTCTATGGCAACAAAATATAAAAATTGGGAATTATTTCCATTTTTGATCCTTTAACTTGGAGTAATATTTACTTTCAAGCAGTTTCTTAGTTGAAAAAGAGTAATGATACACAAACATTGGTGCTTATGTGCATGGATAATATCTTGCAGCATAATTTGTACTTTTAGGGAAACGACTCCTAAGATATTTGTAGAATTCTGGTTTCTAGTATTATCTCATTTAATTTTCATACTATGTAGTCCTAGAAAAATTTTTTCATTTTCTTAAAATTGGAATTTTTTACTCTTAAAATTCAGTAATTTGCCTTAGATATGTCAGAATTTCAATTATTCTATATCGATTGTTTTTTTCTTTCTAAAATAAACAATATCTTCCTATCTGCAACTTCATGTTTTTATTTAGTTCAGGAAAGTGGTCTTTTATTTTTGTTCAATACTTTTTCCCCTATGCCTAGAGTTACAAAATAGGTATAAATATTCCTTGAATGCATAAATGTTTGAATATTTTTCTATTCCATTCTATTTTCTTCAGAAAAATCAATAATACTTATGTAAATTATGTTTTCTGTCTTCCAGTTTGATCACTTTTTTTACTTTTTAATCTTTGTATTTTCCATTTTGTTTTTGAGATTCCTCAAGCCTGTCCAGCACTCATATCTCTGGCTGTGTTTTCAGCATTGTTCCTTTATTCTTGTTGCTTCTAAAGTGATTTTATTTTCTAGCAGTACTTTCCTAAATTCTACTGACACTACTCATTTTGTGCTTGATGTGTTATAGTCTCAGAACCCTTTGATCTCCCTTTAACAGAACACATGGTCATTTTTTAAAAAATATACAGACTTATTCATCTGAACTCTTCCTATGTTTTGGGGGTGTTTTTGTGATGTATTTTTTTTCTACTTTTAAAATAAAACAGTGATTCCTATTCCAGGGGAGTCAACCATTGGCTAGGGAGAGAGTATTCTAGATACTACACAATGTAAATTCAGGTTATGGCTGTCACCATGCCTGTCACACCTACTAGTGGGCCACAAGCTTTGATATATATGCGAACAGTTTTAATTAGAATAAAAGGAAACAGCCATTTGGACTTCTTCGTCTATTTGGAAAGGGTGCTCATCTCCAGCATTCTTTCCAGACAACACATATAAATAGCAAACCAGATTGGAATAGGTACAGCCCCCACTGTGGATCCATCACGCCCAGCAAAACAGACCCATCTCTACCATTTTTTCAGTTTTCCACAGGAGTAAAAGTTTATGAAGATTATACTTGTGCTTGTTGTTGTTCAGTATCACAGTGGAATATTTCCTCCTCCCCAGTGAACTACCGAAATGGTAATAAAGACAGCTGTTAAATAATAAGCCCAGGGATAAAAAGGGCAAAATTAGTTAGAACCAAAATATGTGTAACCGAAAGGAATGCTTGGGAGAGAGAGAAAGGGGATGACTCATTCTCATAATTATGCAGGAGGCAAAAGTAAGTGTATAGGAAATTCTAATATTGGAACTTAGAGTTTGAATATTGCAGAATGTTAGAACCAATCTGTGCCACTAGTCAGACAATCAATTAAGCTCTGATTACCTTGTTAACCTAAAAATAAAAGACCAAAGTGAGAGGCAGCAAGCATTTATTTGAGATGCAAAATACCATTCAGGAAGCAATGATTCTGGTAGAAACACAAATAGTGTTCTGATTAGGGACGAAGGGGAGGCTTTTTTTTTTTCATGAGAAAGGGACAGAAAATAGTTAGATGAAGAGAAAAGGATAGTTAGATGAAGGAATTTCTATTGGTGTTAAGTCAAGGAATGAAATTCTATAGGTGCAAATAAGCTAAGTTATTCTTTAGGTATACATGGTAGTGCTAGATTCTAAAGAATCTTTAATTTTCAGTCCGGTAGTGAAAACGTCTGCTTTCTTGCTATATTTGCACAGTTGTTTGGAATACAGCATAGCTTTGGCCCAGTCCAAAGGTGATTTTGTCCAGTTTAAACGTTCCAGAGGTTTTAGGAGTAGGATGTGCAAGGCAATTCCTCTGGGATGACAGCTCCGACTCGATTTTGAAGTGGCTCCCTTTACATAATTTGTCACAACCCACATTCATCCTCCTCACATTTCCAGTACCTACGTGGAAAAGCCAAAAGATGAACAAACATTCAAATTACAGCCCTGACTTGTTCTGCTCCTTCCCAAGTGCTTCCTCTCTCCATGCTGCAGAACTAGGGATTGAGAAACCTCAGCTGATTCTGACCAGGAGCTGAGAAGCCTCAGGGAGGGCACAGTTGCTGAAATCCACCTGAGGGCAAATGCAGAGGTGGGGGACCAAACGCTTTGCCCCAGGAGTGGGTCTCCCCTTTGTCTCTGAGGCTTAAAACAGCTGCCAATCAAGTCCTTTCTATGATGTTGTAAGTGAACACACTTCCGTGCTCTCCTTCATTCTGCTGCCAGTCGGATGGATTTAGACACTATGCAGTGTTAGTGAAGTTTCCCTTTCGGAGATGCCCTTCTCTGCCATTAAGAACTATTAACCCAGGTTTCCACGAGGGCATCCTCACGCAGTGAACTGGGTCCTGCCAGAGCCACAAATATCCTATGACTCTGAAGAATGATAGCATGAGTCTTTAGGTTTGGGACATATGAGGGAAATCCGTATGTTTCTGCTCTCAAGTCCCTCTTTTGGTCCAGAACACAGTTTGGAGCAGAAATGTGTCATAGATTGCAGTTTGGAGTGTGACCATTTTATTGTTTCACTGAATATGAAAGTTCCCTCCCCCCCATTTTTTTTCATTCTTTTTGTGGCTTTTGATAAGTTTTAAGAGGAGTAAACATTTTTTTATAAGGACATATTTAACCAGGCACTCTATAAGTTTGATGTAAATATTTAGCGCCTTTTGATTACAAACCAGTACATAACATCTGCAGAGGGAGTTTGGTGTTTAGAGCATGGAGTCTCAAGTTGGTTTAAATCTACCTCAATCATTTACGAGATCTTGGGCCAGTGATTAAATCTCTCTATGCCTCAGTTACCCCACATGAAAAAAGGCAGAGAAAACAGAATCTTAATGAAAAGGTTATTTTTGGATTTAAACAAAATAACCCATTTTAAACATTGAGTATATAGTAGGGGCACAAAAATGCTACTTACTATCATTATAAATTTTCCTTTACAGTGCCAGTTTAGAAAACAATGAAGTATTAATTGATTTGCCATACCTAAATCTAGGTAGACTCTATTAATCATCAAATGTTCATACTTATGTCTAAGTAAGAAAATGAAGCACTCTTTCCCTGAAGGAAAAATATGCAGCACCTTCTTTTATTTCTATTTTACGAATGTATCAGTGGAATATATACTACCAACCCTTGAAAAAATTATAATACTTCACAAGGCACATGTATAGTCATTATCACCTTTGATGCTTCAGAAACACTCTGAGGCAGATATGATTCCTATTATGTAGATAACAAATAGAAGTGAGTTGTACAAAATATCATAGTAAAAATCTCAACTTAGACTTCTGTCATCCTGGCCTCACTATGACACATGAACCGTAATCAGAGAAGAGCAGAGGAGCTAAAAGAGCATGAGTCATCATCTGCTCCTCTAAGGTAATGGCAGAAATAAAATACTAAAATAGACAAAACCAATATGCCTCTCTTCTTTATAGCCATACAACTTAGGAAGGCTTAGGAACTTTCTCAAATCCTATATGCAATAAGAAAAAAAAAAGGAAGAAAGAAGAGAAGGAAAGAAGAAGGAAGAGGAAAAGGAAGGACGGAAAGAAGAAAGAAAGGAAGGAAGAGAGAGACGGGGAAGGGAGGGAAGGAATGAACCTATTTCTGCCCTAAAAAACCTGACAGCCAATCTTATACTCTCATAGATCTAAATAACATGAGAATTTTCTTTTGTATAATCTCTGTGGAAGCAACTTATAGCCATGCCTGACATTATCAATTGATTTAAAGCTTAACTTCCCTCTGGTATCTGGGGAAAAAAAAAAAAAAAAAGGATGAAGCTTGAAGAGATGATAGCAAGAGAAATTAGAAATGTAAGCCTACAAATTGTTCAATAACAGCCTATCATTGGGAATTGAGAACTGTTTCACTAATGGACAGCAGACAAGATTGGCTAGGGCAGCACTGCTCATGAGTTAAAGAATTTTGTAACTGGCCTCTCTATTGTGAACTCCAAACATCTCGATGTCTACAGTCAGTGGGTGTTCACTCAGAGTAGATATTTGCCTGTCATAATACATGAAAGAGTTCTTTAATACATGCCTTTGTAAAAATGTCAACAATTTTATTAGAATGACTGATCCCACCTTGTAACAAGATCCATGTACAGGTTTTGCAATACAGCTAACATAAGTACATGAAAATGCAGAAGATATTTTAAATGGGTTTCTTCCCCCAAAAGATGCTCTCTCTCTAGCTCTCCTATCAATGTTTAGTCTATGTTCCTGTTCCGAACCATTTTACAGCATAAAGGAAGGTTTTGTTTCTTAGCTTTTGGGCAAGAAGCATAACTCCCAGATTGAGTTTGAGTTGAAAATCGCAATCACTGTTAAACATCCTTATGGAGATCAGAGCTTTAAATGTTTAGCTGTCCTAATCACACTCATTAATCAGGAAGGCCAACAATAGATTGTTTTAAGAGCTGCAAACAAAATTAGTGTTTCAGTGAGGAAGATCCATTTAGGACACCTAATAGCATCTTTGCTGGGGACTTCTCTAAAAACAACTGAGAAATGAGCTACAGACATATTGCCAACAATATTCAATTGGTCAAATATTGTTTTTAGTTGAATATTCATATTTTAATCTCTTAAACTAAATGAACAATGTCTCAGAAAATAATTAGGCATCATAGGCACCATGAAGTTATTAATCTTCAAAGCTTCTGCCTGGCAATTTGATACAATGTCAAGACAATTTCAGTGTCTTAATATTCTTCATATAGCAATCACTTAAATAATTGAAACAAATTTTCTAAGTCATATCCTTCCCTATTTATTCATAATTATCCCATCAATTGAAGTACTTTCCTGTAACTTCAACCATAATATAACAAGTGCTTTAATCAGATAAGTTTAAAGTTTAATCAACTCAGACTTCTATGTCTATGGAAATGTTTTAGTAATCTAAATTAAAATCACCTCCGATAATTCACTCATTCCTCTCAGTGGTATTTGGTAGTTCAAGGAGAGACTTATGTCATGGGTTAGCATTCAATGGCTTTGTATTGTATTAAGCAAAATTCATTTTCTTTAAGTATAACGTAAATTGCATTTTAATATCTCTAGATTTCTGTATTGATGAAAGTGCAGCAAATTTACTATGAAGATTTGAACAGAACTGTACAGTGTTATTTTTTCATCTCCATATTTTAAGGATATGAATTTGCTTGCTTAAAAACCACCTGATAAAATTCTAGTGCTTGTATTTTAAAGGGCAGGTAAGCTCAATTGCATTAGAATCCACGGTGACATAGTCAAAGCAAGCATATGCAGATTGTCTATGCTTTGGGAATAACCTACTCTGTTATAAAAATCCAATTGGAATATGTATATTCTATACACATAAACACAGACAGACCACACACACACACACACACACACACACACACACACACACACACACACACACATTCAGGTCTACAGAGCTATTAGAAGCCAAAGTCTGTGAAATCAGGAAGCCACTACGGAGACAGTCTCTCACTACACAATAATATCAAGTATTGTGATTTGATGGATGCTTTTTTCCAATTATACGTTTCATTGACATTAGGAAAATGCAGAAAGCTATAAGGAAAGGAATAAGAATAATCTGTAAATCTCATTTAACATTAAAAATGTACTTACCATTTTTAAAACATTGAAAAGTATAAAACATCTTGAAAATATAGAAAAGTATTAAAAAAGTAAAAATCACCTGCAATGTCAATATCCAGAGACAACTGCTTTTAACAGTTTGAACACACACACATATGTGTACATCTACATCAACACTCAAGGATTTACACACATACATTTTTTGTTGGGATATTTTTACTATGTATAGAGCTTCTTACCTGGAGTTTTTCACTTGAAATTATGCCATCCATTTTCTTTTTTTAATAGTATTAACTATATTTCTAAAACATGTATTGTTAATGGTTGTAAAATATTCTCTTTAGACTATTAGCTCCATGAGCATACAGACTATCTTATTCATATAACCAGTAACAAGTATGACATAATTTAACCATTTTCCTATTGTTTGACATTTTTACTACCATGTTATAATATTAATGCATGAATTTTCCCAGACTTTCCCCTCTGCCTGACAGCTGTTTAGTTTCTACCTCATTCCCACCCTCAGAGAGGAGTTCAATTTTACCTGATGATTTCTTGAGCTTTTGTGATGCAGATTTTGGAAGGAAAGCGGCAAAGCTGAAGTCACAGAACAAGAGATTGTGAGCCAGGCCTGGAAGAGGAATTTTCTGAGAATTTTGGAGGACAAGATGAATGGGGAGTGAGGGAATTAGATAAAAAGTATTGCAGTGGTCTATGTAACCTCTTCACAGCGTTTTTAAAATGCAAGCACAGAAAATGAAGTGGAATCAAGGTTTTCTGCCTGCTTGACATTCATCCTTGAGTATTAGGGCAGCTGAACTGTTGAAACAAAAATCCCCAAATCGCAGTGGCTTAATTAACAGCATTAATGTTTCTTTCTCACTCATGTCATGTCCAATGGGGTGTCAGTGGGTAGCCTTCAGGTGATGATGTAGAACTCAGCTCCTTCCATTGGTGGATCCGACATCCCCCAGGGCCTGTGAGTCCTGAGCTAGTCCTTCCATTTCCTGCCTGAAGATGAAGAAACAGAGAGAGCACAGAGGATGTTGCCAGAGTTTTCATGAGCCAGACCTGGTCCTGGGTGGACATCATTTTTGCCCCATTTCATTGTCCAAAACTCAGTCACGTAATCCCCACTAGCTGCGAGGGAAATCGGGAACGTAGCTTACTTATTTTGTCCCAGAGATGGCTAGTCTCTGCTATCACTGTCTACTGTCTGAAGTCTTGGTAAAACTTTTACTTGAGGTGCTTGTGTTCCCCTGGCCAAATGGTGGACACAGGGCCCAAAGAAGGCTATTTAGAATGTCCTTCCCAAGTATTTGTATCTTGAGTAAAGTCAAAAAAAAGATGGAAAACTGGGCTGGTTTATCCTGATAGTGCTGACCTATCATGACTAGTCATTTCTTCCTAAAAGCAGGATCCTCACCGTAGCCTTGGGCCTGTCTTTTACAAGAACCAGACATTCAACTTCTCATTCACATCCATGATATACCCAGACCTTCCAACAATTTCTTCTGTTGCCTGAGTTAGCCACAGTTGTTTTTTTGTGGCTTGTAAGCAAGGACCCTAACTAATACAAAACTTGAATTATTTTGGGACTATGTTTGGTTGTTATTGTTATTAATCTGCATTTCTTTACTCATATCACCACTTTTGGGTGATGTCTTTTGAAAGGTTACGCAAATAATGTTGAGGTAAACTAATTTGTACATAAATCTTTACCTTATTTCTGATGATTTTCCTAAACCAAACGCCTAGATAAAATATATTTTTGAAAGCATTTTTATAATGAGGAGGGAAAAAATGGCGTAAAAGATTCGAGGTTCTGTTCATCCCTCTGGTGACCAAATCAAAGTTGTGATGAAAACAAGGAGGCGCAGCAAGGAAACATCGCCTGAGATCTAGATGAACAAGCCACACCAATGGGGGGAAATCCAAGAAATCACCCTGCAACGGCAGAAGGTGGGATGGGACAAGGACGCAGGGCTGCAGGTCCTGAGAGGCTGAGTGCCATGGAGGGTGCAGCAGTGGCAGCGGCAGACGCCTCTTAAAGGGACCGGTCTGCGAGCAGATTTTCGCAGTGAACGAACCTGCTTGCTCTAAGCACCGGTGCCCATTCGGCTGTGCACAGAAGGCATGAGGGACTTACAGGGAGATATTCTCGGAGTGAGAGTCAGGGTGAGACTTGCTATGTACAGAAGTGCCAGCGGTATCCATTGTTCCCTGTTGAGCCCTCCCCACTCCCAGAGAGCAGACACCATAGCTGTGACATCATCAAACAGGTAACAGAAATCGCGCCGCCCAGGGGATTCCCTAAAACCCCGCCTCCCCCAGCTTGCAGCCCCATCCACCTCACATCCAGATGTATTCTCAGCAAGTCAGATGTGCCTTGCTGAGCAGCGCTTACTCTCACACTGGAGGCAGCTGGCCTCAGTTTCTGATGTGGCCTTTTGAGGCAACTATAAGCACAGCATCTGTGGATTGCTTGCTGAATCTTAACAGGTGGCTCCATAGGGCTAGAGGCTTGGGCTCAATTTGGTCTGCAGCTGAACCCCTCTCAGGACTGTGCCATTGGATACTTACTTCACAAATCCACACTAATAAGACTGGGAGACTTAGGAGCTTTGCTTAGTACATAGAAACAGACACGGAAAGGTAGCCAAAATGGGAAGACAAAGAAGCAGAAACCATATGACAGAACAGAACAGAGATCCAGGAATAATGGAGTCAAGTAATCTAACAGATGCAGAGTTCAAAACACTAGTTATAAATATGCTCAATAAACTTTTGGGAAGTGTAGAGAACTCCAACAAAGAGATAAAAATAGAGATGAAGATTATAAGAGGGAACAGTCTGAAATGAGAACACATTATCTGAGATGAGAAGTATATTAAATGGAATAAACAAAGGAATAAAAAAAGTGAATAAAGAAGATCACATGCCCTATCTAGAGGACAGGAAAACCAATCACGACACTCAAACAGAATGGCAAGAAAAAAAGAGGCCAAGACTATAAAGATGATTTAAGAGGATATGGGACACTATTAAGGCTCCAAATACTTATCTGATCAGTGTAACTGAAGAAAATCAAGACGTTGAACAGCTGTTTGAAGAAATAATGATGGAAAACTTCCTTAAACTGGTGAAGGAAATGGAAACAAAACCCCAGGAAGCGCAGGATTCCAAAAATCAGGGATCCAAAGAGGCCCACACCAAAACACATCATAATTAAAATGCCAAAGGTTAAATACAAAGAAAAAATTTTTAAAGTAGCAAGCAAAAAAAAATAATTACATATAAGGGAACACCCATACAGCTGGCAGCTGATTACAGGATATACAACCAAGAATAATTTATCCAGCAAATAATAATTTATCATTTAGAGTTGAAGGACAGATAAAGAGCTTCCCAGACAAAAATAAACTAAAGGAATTTATCACCACCAAGCCACTATTACAGAAAATGTTGGAGGGACTTCTTTAAGAAGAAAAAACATGTATCAAAAACAGGAATAAAGAATGGTAACAACTACATTCCTATCAATAAGTACCTTAAAGGGAAAAGAATTAAGTACTCCAACCAAGGGATGGAGTGGCTAAAAGGATAAGAAAACAAGACCCCTACATATGAAAAGGAAGAGTATAGAAAAAGATATGGCTTTGATGGACATAGAAGGTATTTAAGTCAGACAAAGAAAGATAAACTCTATATGATTTCACTTATATGCGGAATTTAAGGAATAAAAAGAACAAACTAATCAAAAAGCCTCACATATACAGTGGACAATTTGGTGAGGGACAGAAGGGAGGGCATTTGGGGGACTGGGAGAATGGGGTGAAGGGTTAAAAAGTACAAATTAGAAGCCAATGAATGGTCACGGGGATGGGAAGTATAGGTAGGGAATACAATTAGCATTAATACATTGGCTAGGTGGAGGGTCAGTGGAGGGAGGGAGCAATTGGGGGATCATTTTACTAACTATATAGATGTTTAACAATGTACTATATATTTGAAACTAATTAAAAAAATTATTTTTTAAAAAAGGTATTTTATACTAATTACATATTCCTGTCATTTAAATTTTAATACATCTTTTTATATCATAAGCATTCCATTTCAGCTTTAGAAAATTGCGTTTTCATCATTATAAGTAATAGTAAATACAAGAGGGCATTCACCACACAGTCTCATGTTACAGTTAGATTATAATAAAATCTTGAGTGAGGAAATCCTAGATACAGTGTGAGCTTTCTTAGAAAGCTGTGCCCTCGGTTCAAGAGGAAGGCAGGGAAAGTGTGACTACACCATTAGTGCAACCGTCTGCTCTTTATTTGATTTTGGTTGTGGCCAGTTCAGATCTAGGTTTCAGTGAAAGCCATGCCTTGTCCCCAAAAATCTCTCTTATTCCTTTCTCTTTTTTCTACGCTGTCTTTTAGCCTCCATTAAGTACCAGTCCACTAAGGTTCTGCCACAGAAGTCAGTCAGATCTTTATGAAATCACACATGAGGTCATGCTATGGCACGAAGACACATTCTTCCAGAGAGGGTTGGTTTGGATTGTCTTCTTGGCTTTGGAAACAAAATGGAAATTTCTGTGATACAAATATTCATGTATCCCAAAAAAGGAAATAGAAAAAAAGCTTTAAAAAAATTCCTAAAAGAGGAAAAGATTTTTTGAGCCCTGCATACCTAGGACAATTCTTATATAATAAAATTCAATTGTAAAATTAGAGCAGCTGCCCTTGGTTAACATTTACCTCGGGTGTGGTCAACTCAGCCAAGTATTTTGTTGCTGTTGTCCAAACTTGCTGTTGTTGTGCTGTTTGAAAAATACATTCTTTATCAAAATATTAGTATAAATTACTTAATTAGCATTTAACCCAAAGTATAATATGTTATATATTTAAGGAAGAACAAGCACAAAATTAACTAAAGATAAGATCTTTAACAGAGCACTGAGTAAATATTTTTATTAAGATTAGAGTGGGAAAAAATCTTAACTTGAACCAAAGCAAGGAAAAAAAATGTTTTAAAAAGCCACCTATCAAAAAGACCTGGTAGGATCATTCTGTGAGAAATTTTCTAAAATCTATATGTCATAAATTTCTCTTTTGAGCCCTGAAATGGTTTAAAGAAAAAGAAATACTGTAAATATATGTTATTAGCAACATGACACTATTACCAAATGTGACTTAAAAAAAAAAAAAGCTACTAACCAATCTCACTTATAAATATGACCAAAAACTCTAATAAAATATTAGGAAATAGAACTGAATAAGACAACAAAAGGATAGTAGGTCACTAATAAGTATAATTCATTCTACACTCTAAGGATAATTTGATATTAGTAAATAAATTAACATAATATACTCTCTTACCTGCCAAAAACATTTAATTCCAAATACTTCTGATTTTTTTTAAAAAACTATAATGTAAGGTTGAATGGATAATGCCTGAATAGTATGATACGTACATATTACAATACATATTGTAAATGAAAGGCCAGTATTACACCTAGTGGATAAATAATGGAAGTATTCCATGAAAGTCAGAAATAAGATAAGGAAATCTTAGATCATCACAATTATTTAACATTGTTCTAAACATTCAAGACAATACGATTAATTAAAAAAATGAAACAGAGGTATATATACTTGAAGGGAGGACACAACATTATTAATATATCTAGCTAATATAATTTTAAACTGTGAACCCCATGAAAAAAAACAGAAAAACTTTTGGGACTATTAAGAGAATCAGTAAGGTAGTTAGTTTCAAAAAATATATATATATATAAATGCAATTGGTCTTTTGGGATACCAATGACGACTAATGAGAAAACTACCACATTTACAATAACAACTAACAATCAAAAAACCAAATAGAAAAAAAACTAAAAAGAGACATGTAGTAATGAAAATTATAAAATTCTACTGAGAAATACAAAATAATTTTATTGAATAAATTAAAAGACATACCTTGTTTCTGAACAAAAAGATCTGGTATCACAAAGATGTAATTCCTTTAAATAGACTATAAATTGCATGTGATCCCAATCAAAATCCCAACAAATTTAACAAATTTATCTTAAAATAATCTGGTAAGACCATAACAAAAATTATGAAAGTGGTACGAAAAGGGGACACATACTTTCCCTCTTAAAAAGTAACATCTTTATTTACAATAATGGTTAATAACAACAGCAACAATATAGATGGTATTAAGGAAATTAAAAAAAAACAGACTGCCAAGGGGCAGTGTAGAAAATCCCAGAAACAGACTTAAAGTATTATGGAAATTTAGTGCGATAAAAGTGGCATTTCAAATCACAGGGGAAAAGTTTGTCACTCACTAAATAATTTGTGGAAACTGACTAGCCACTTTAGGGAAAAAATTAAATTTCATAAATTCAAGTTAGATTAAATTTTTTAATAAGTGTAAAAAGTGAAAAAATATATCAAACACCTACCTCTAATAGTAACAGAGTGGAACTAATCTTTCTTGACACCAGAGTCAGAAACCATAGAAGAAAATGAATTTTCATAGAAATTAAATATTTCCTAGCAACATAAACAAAAACAAAATAACACAATTCTTGAAAGATTTAGGAAAAACTAGTAACACAAATAAAGCAGAAAGAATTACTACTACTACTACTAATGTATGAAGAGCTCTTATCTTATGAATCATTTTTTTAAAAAAATGGTCAGAGACATTAAATTCATAAAAGAAGAAATTAAAATGGACAAAAAATATTAAGACTTTTAGTTTTGTGATTTTCTAAAATGCAAATAATAACAAAAACAAAATCTTTTAAACGATAAGATTGACATCAGATGAATGATTAAAACCAAATGTTACTGCAGAGGAGCCAGATTTTTACCTCTGCTCTTTTATGAGCTTTTGGCTGGGCCTGGGAAGTAAATTGACTTAAAACAGATTAATAGGAGAAAAGCATATATACATTTATATTAAGTTTTACATGACCCAGGAGCCCTTATAAGGAACGAAGACCCAAAGAAATGGATGTTTATGTTTGCTTGTTTGTATACTGTCTGTAAACATGGTCCTTGAAAAATTTAATGGGGATTTTTTGAAGACTAGGCATTTCATTCTTCTAGTGCCTGTAAACATAACTCACCCTGAACCACTTCAAATTAAATTAAGAGATCTGGGGTTCCCTAGACCACAAGAAAGTTTTTTCCCCCTTTTCTCCCTTCCAACCAACTCAAAGCAGCCCCATCGGAAGACACGTAGGGGTAGAAAAGGGAATTGAGGTATGGATGAGATTGAGGGTGAGATGGAGTTAGTTAGGGACCTTTATCTTGGGGATCTCTTAGACCTGTAAGGTCTGAGCTTAATATGGGGAAGGTCTCCCATTAAACTCCCCTTCTTGGGAGAGCCTTTCATTTCTGTACCTCAAGTCCATGGTAAGTGAACCCAGGTTTGCCCTATAGGCAATTACTTCAAAACAAAACAGCTTTGGGCTCTGCTTACCTACTCTTGTCAAATGCTTTCAAGATATTTTTCTATTTCAATTTTATCCAGCTATTTTAGTTCTTGCCACTAGAAATAGTCTAAATAACATAGCCTATAAATTATATTTCTTTCATTTATTCTTACCAACTTTGGTGTTTTTATGATGTGAAAAGAATTTCCAAAGTTAGATCACATTTCATAATGTTATTCTTATAAAACATAAGGATACTTATTACTGTAAATGGAAGACTATAACTTTTCAATTATCATGGAATTTCAGAATAAAGCCCCAAACTGAGGATAAAAAAAAAAAGATTATTTTTTTCACACATTCTGAAGGGAAGAACTATGGATCTGTCAGACACCTCCCTGCAAAATGACAGTGGGTTCTTTGATCCTGCACTCCCACCTTTAATCTAGCCTTTCTAAGCAAAAAACAGGGGTTTGTTCAGAGAGTGAGGGAGTCAGGGACTTCTAGGCCATAGAGAAAAAGGTTGGGATTTTCTCCTCTCTATTCACGGAGAAAGAAAAAGTACTCCCCTTCCAGACCAAGTAACAAAGTCTCCTAAAAAAAAAGTCTCATAGAAATTAGGGTTCCTGCAATAAGGTTCCCCAGCTGGTTGACACTGAGCTATAGAAGCTCGGGATAGATACAAATAGGGTGCTGTGAGAGAACTGGAGGGAACTTTACATGAATCCCCTGGAGGTTAGGGGTCAACCCGAACACAGAGACCAAAGCCATCCTCTGGCCTGGGTCAGAACTTGGCAAACTTCACTATTCATATGAATTACCTGGGGATTACTATATAAAGCAGATTCTGATTCAGTCAGTTGGGGATAGAACCTGAGTTTCCATATTTCTAACAAGGTTCCACTCAATGATGATGTTGCTGGTCTCTGGACCACACTATGAGAATAGACACAGCCTAGGGAATTCTGAAGTGGGGAGCCTGGCTGGAACAACTCCCAGGAAGACGAGAAGAAAGCATTTTCTTGGGTGAGGAGCCCATACTTCTAGCATTTGGGTGACGCAGACGTCACAGAAGCAGGTATGCTTGAGCTGGCTTGAAAGTCTTACCAAGGATTGTATGCCAGAACCAGAAATATACCAGCAGCCACTGGGGTAGGAGCTGGGCGTCTTATCTAGAGAGCACAGAACCTACATCAGAACGGACGTGTGCAAAAACATGACCCACAAAACAGCCAGCACCCAGACACCTGCCACTTGAGAGAACCACAGACTACACCTGTGAAGTAAAAAGACTTTTGTCCCTTTGCTTTGTGTCTTCCTTTTATACTCTGATCTTCCCTCTTTTTCCAATCAGAGAGAAAAGAGAAAGGATAAATGTGAACCCAGAGACAACACCCTCTTTCCCACGAAGGTCTTTGAGTGACCCACCTCAAATTAAGACTGAGCTAAGGGGAAGAAGAGATTTAAACTAGCTTTGGGATTGAAATTTTCAGCTGGATCAGAGTGAAATTTTTAACACTTTAAAGTGAATCCTAATCACTGAAAGAAAGTTTCATCACTGAAAATGACTAGAAAGATTGGGGCTTGCTTGGTATCCAGGATCCAGGAAGGGAGATCTGATCATCAGCATTGAACAGAGTGGTGGGAAGAAAATTAAGGCCATTATCAGTATCACCCATGAGGTTCAGTCCATTTCATAAACCAGTTATATTTCAATGGCTCAATTTATGCTCACTGCCCTGGCTGAGTATCTCATTAGTCAGGGCTTGCCTGTATTTCAAATAATCACCAAATACCCCTTTTCCTAAACAATTTCATGTTTAAAAGAATCAAATCTTATTAAACCAATCAACAATCCTAAATTTTTAGTACGGTAACAAGTTGCTTTTATTATTTTTTTTCATTTGTACCAAGTTATCTATATATTTAGCCCTTTAAAAATATATAATTGTCATCATGTAGTCAGCAGTGTCCATGTGATTCGATGCTTCACATGGGAAGGAAAATCGGCAGTTCATTTCTACAGAGGAAACACGCTAGCAACAGATCAAAAATACGAATACTTTGTTAAAGGAAGTATTTTTGGCTAATTCAGTCAACATGCTGTAAAAACCAGTTCCCTCCATTACAAATATGTACATTAACAACTGACAAATGGGCATAGATATAAGAAGGCAAGCCACAGAGGAAGAAATACAAATGGCTAAACAACACATGACAAGAAATTCAACCTCACCAGTAACCAGGGAAATGCAAACTTAAAAAACCACAATGTGATAGCATTTTACACCCCTGACTGGCAAAACCTTAAAAGCTGACAACACTGTGTTGGAGAAAATGTGAAAATATGAGAATATTCTCATACCCTGCTCATAAGAGTGTAAAATGGGGCAACCACTTAGAATTTGGCGACATCTAGTTAAGCACATACACACCCTCCTCCACAGCAATCCCACTTTGGGCATATCACAGAGTTGTTGGGCATCTGCATTTTTTCCACATTTACTCTATAAAATAATTTTGGAAAACTATGCAGCCACTTGCAAATTCTTAAATAGACATGTAAATTTTTAAATTACAAATGTAAAAGCTGCAAAAGATGTTAAAAGAGACATTTAAAAAATAAAACTGTGACGTCGTTAGTCAAAAGTAACATCAGATAACCAATACTATTTTGAAAAATACACAAACAACTCTTGTTTAACATTTGGAAATGTTACCTTTTTTAAAATTGTATTTCCATTCCACGTCACCAATGAAGTTTACCTTAATGTAATATATTTTTATGTTTGAATGTCTTTCATTAATCACCTTATAATTTCTGTTACAGAAATGTATAGGTAATGGTAAATGGCCAGACGTTTTTCCTGTACCTTTAAGACTCCGAGGGTTAAAAATTTTTTATTTAAAAAATTATCACTAAATGACTATTTTAAATAGGAATTTAAATATAGATAATATGGATGACTTTGTATTGATAGTAATGACACACAGTTTTGTCTGAAGATATACTGAAGTAAATAAAATAAGTCAGCTCAAAGAAAAATATTTAGTCAATGGACGTGCTGCAGCACTTGGTGAATAATTACTATTATATTAAGTACTACTAAATTACTATTGGTCAAAAACTAAATATATTGAAAATTTTGAAAATTATTAAACAAAAATGTAAATTTTTTTGGAAATTCATCTTTTAATGAAATGGGAAAGGTTTTTTCATTTAGTTCATGAATCCAGATATATTGTTTATTGCTAAAATAAAGTAAGGCTTGTAAGTTAACAGCAAAATAAAAGGAATGAGGTAGTAGTAGTGCAAAGCTCACAACAGTATATTAATAATTAAATGTATTTTTTTAATAAATCACACTAAATATACCTGTTATATAAATCTAGTAAGTACATGATAGGAATGAACAAATAAGCTGAGAATTGGTTGATGGATGACAATGAGCAGGAAATTTGAGTCTAAATGAAGACTGTATATGGAATTATATCTAGTCATCTTTTTGCAGATAATGGAAATGTTTCATCTACAAGTGAATAAACATTCGAGAAAATATAAAAACTTATTGTCAACATAAGTTTCTTTTACTCAAACATGTAATGTTGATCTCTAAGAAATAAACATGGAAATGCTTGCCATGTGTTCATTGTCCCAATAAAATAAGACACCATGTCCTCTACATGTCTTCACGTGTTTTGCTCTCACAGGAGGCCCCACCTCAGGCGTGATGTGTTTTTTGACAATCAGGAGAAGGAAGAGGAGTGGCCATTAAACAAAACGTGTCTGGCCTTTGTCTCTATAATATATCTAAATCCAGATCATCCCTTCATGGGTCACAAAACCATCTCTAACTCCACTAAGTTGGCCAAATTTAGCAAATGCTCACTCACTCAACACAGGACAGAGGACGTGAGTTAAGTTAAATTTGAATTTCAGTAAACAACAAACAATTTTTAAATATAAGGAGGTTCCCATGGCACCTATTGAGACATATTACTTTAGAACATACTTATATTAAAAATAAGACAAAATTACTTGTTTATCTGAAATTCAAATTTAGCGGGACATCTATATTTGACCTAGATTTTAAATTTCACCCAAGAAATATGTTCAAGGAAAGACATGAAGCTCTATTGCAGATTTTATAGGCCCTCAATTAAAGGAGGCTAGGTGGACCCCAATATTTTGACTTGTACCTTTGGGGAACAATATTTAAACTGTTTCATAGTGAGTAAGAGACTTTTCTTTTGTAAAATGGGATAAGGAAATGGTGAATGAGGAAGTGGGAACTTGTATGTGGCCCTCAAGCAGGTCAAGTTTGGGTCTGGAAAGCTGATTGCTTTAACAAGCATCCATTCTGGGAAAATCCCTATGTGTGTGTGTGTGCGTGTGTGTGTGTGTGTGTGCGCGCGCGCGCACGTGAACATGCGTGTGTGTAAATGCACAAACACAAATGCACATGTTTGCACGTATATAAATAGATGTTCTCATGTGTGTATGTGGGGCAGGGGCTGTGCATGTTTATGTATATATGGTGGTGCGGGGTATTGGTACGGGGTAAATACCCTAATTTAAAGATCAGTACTCTGAACAGAGCTTCCTAACAGGCCTGCATTATATGGATGAATGGATTATGGTTATGCCACAAGATATTGCCCTCTTCAGTCCTCAGGGCAGCCTTGGTTTAGAGGCACAGTGATATCTGGCAGGGTGACCCAAGTGAAAAGGGTTAGGAAGCACCATATAGAAGAAACTCTCACATACACAGGGTTACACATCTATAAATGCTCACAGCAACATTCTTTATAATTAAAAAAAAAAAAACTAGACATGAACTAAATGTCCATGAGAGGAAAAACAAATGAATAAGTTACAGTATATTCAGCTAACCAAATATTATAGTGGAATTAAAATGAATGAACTTGAGCTCTATTTCTCAATATGAAGAGATCTCAAAAACCTAGAATTGAGACAAAAAAAGCAGGTTGCACGAGGATGGCATGCACACAATGGCAATACATGTAAAACTTATACACTGAGGTAAATTTTAAAAGACAACTATCTGCAGTATATTAAAAACATACACACATTGATTAGAAGGACGTACAGTAACTTTAGGAAAGTGTCTGCCTCTGGAGGAGGAACGGGATTGAGGTGGAAGAATAGAGCAATGACAGAAGACATCAGTGCATCAGGCTCTGTTCTGTTTCTTATATTTCTATTTATTTAATCCTCTCAGCAACTCCATGATGTACTGGCCAGTATTATTCCATTTTACAGATGAAGCGACTGATGCACAGAAACACAGAGGCTAGGGAATTTGCACAAGGTCACATAGCTTTAGTAAAGGGTACAAAAGGAGTTCTTAATTGTGTATTCAATTTTTTTTATTAATAAAGATCAAATAAATGACAAAACAACATAATATGTGAATGGGTGTTTATTCTACTTCATCCTTTTCAATCGTTTTGAAATATTAAATTTAAAAGCTGTTTTATTCTTTCAGAAGCTCAAACCTGTCTAACAAGATCATTCCAAAACTCTAGTTCAAGGAAATATGTCTTTTTCAACTGTCCTAACGCATGGTACATAAATTAATTAGTGTCCTTTTTTATATTTGCTGTGGTGAAATGGAAATGAAAACATTGTATGTGAATCCATATTAGATAGTATTGCCATAAAATTGCATGCCCCACTATAATTCATTTTATAATATTTCAGGCATGGTTTTCATCCAAAAAAAAATCTGTGCTTTGCATGATCCAAATGGATAAAGAGGAATTAGGCCAAATTTTCCCTTGATTTAATTAACTTTTTTTTTTAAATTTCTGCAGATAAGTTAAAAGCCAGTATTTAAAAGCTTGCTAAATTAAATTTCTAAGAGCCAAGGGAATAAGCAGTACAAAAAGTAATCTTTGATTCATGTACCCAGAAATAGTTTCGGGTGTTAATTTTATCTTCACTTCCAAAATATATTCTAACATTTCATACAGACCCATTGATGAGGAAGTTGATGGAATAACAATGATGACAGTAAACATTCTTCACTGGAATTGCTCTCTTAGGCCAGAAAAGCAGCCAAAAATGTCTCCTGGAAGATTCCCACAAAGATCAGGATCAGGAGCAACTGGCCGAATCTCCCTGACAAATCTCAATTGTTACCTTATTACCCTCATTCGTGTTTGATTTTAAAAGCTAGGGTGCCCTCAGTGATCGGCTCCAGTGTGATCAGGACAGAGACCTGGCCCACATCCTGTAGATGGATCTGGATAACAACATACTCTCAGCTACAGGGACACCCAAGGGGGTCTGTAAGTAACTAAACAGCTATAGGGTTCACGGAATCCTGATCAATGAAGGAGGCACACAATCTACTGTCGCCACCACCAACTTGTCACACTGTCTGAGATTTCTATCAACGCTCTCAGGTTCAGATATTGATCCAAGGTGTTGGCCTGTCCCAAGGTAACTATGTAAGAAAAGAACTTTGCCTTGAATAATAGTGTGTTTGATTAACTGGCTGACAGTTAAGAGACAGCAAAAGATAAGAGAATGGGATATAGGACAGATAAGTTTTAATGAAAATATAGAAAGGTACACATTATATGGCAATAGCAGTTAGGGCAGTGTATCAGTTAGGGTTCTCCAGAGAAATAGAACCAATGGGTTATTATATATTATATAGAGGCTATTATATATATATATTATATTTATGTGTGTGTGTGTGTGTGTGTGTGTGTGTATATATATATATATCATATGTATTTTCACACACACATAAAACGATGTCCTTTTGGTTTACATATTATAAAGTTTTATATGTATAAAGAGGTTATGAAGAATTGCTTACGTGATTATAGAGGCTCCACAGTCCCATGATCTGCCGTCTGCAAGCTGGAGACTCAGAAAAGCCAGTGGTGTAGTTCAGTCCAAGTGCAATGGCTGAAAACCATGGTCCGATGGTCCTAGTCCAAGGGCTGGAGGAGAATGTCCCATCTGAGCTGTCAGGCAGAGAGTGAATTCTCCCCCTACCTTTTTGTTCTATTCAGACCCTCAGTGGGTTGGATGAAGCCCACCCACAGTGGGGAGGGCCATCTGCTTTACTCAGTCTATAGATTCAAATGCTAATTTCATTTATAACAGTCTCATAGACATATCTGGAAATAATGTTTAGCCAAATATATAGGCACCCCATGATCCAGTCAGATTAACATATAAAATTAACCATTACAGGCAGGCTACAACAAAAATGTATAACCAGGAGAAAGCATTGAGATATTAGGTACCTGGACATGAAGGAATCCAAGAATAGGATTAGGAAGCGGGAACCACAAACTTTGCTCTAGTCACAATTATCTGGGATTTGACTTTAAACAACCACTTTGGAGTATTCAGTGTAAGAGGAAGTATTTGGAGAACAAAAGTTCAGATACATATTTCCAGCCCACAAAACCAGTCAGTAACTAATGAGATGCATTTTGTGGAACGGAAGGATGTAACAAAAAGTACACATCAGCTGGAGAGCTCGGTTTTCCTCCTTACAAGTTAATTGAGCTCTATAAGCCTCAGTACCCATAAAATGACAAAACAATATTTTAGGGTTGTGAGGATTATCAAAATGGCTGATGAACAATAAACGCTCAATTACTGTGTTATTATGAATCACTGCCATAACCTATACACACATACAATGGTGAAAATGTGGACCTTAGCCAAGGTCAGCATCTCATTCTCAGTGGCTAATATTCAACACATATTTCACAAAGATTACTCTGTTTTGTTGACAAACATTAGATCAGCTGCTTGACCATGGTGACAGAAATGATGCATTCATTCTCAGTTACCTCTGTGCTAGCGTCAATGTTAATTAGTTAATGCCAGCAGCTACTCAGTAATGTAGAAATTAGCCAGCTATGCACATGAACCTAAGCATCACATATCTTTAAAAATAGCTAAAACTATCCAAGGTGATTTGTGGATTCTTCCACAAGCTTGGATTCTTGGTACCAATAATAAACACTGAGTACTGAAGGAAATGTAAGAGTTCGTGAGCATGTTGTGTATTTCTCTGACAAGATTCTACAACCATATACAAACGCTTTAGATATTATTTCATATTAATCATGCTTTCCACACTAGTAGCACAGAATCAACCAGATAATTCACTTTGCTGGCATGTGTAAAGTTTAGAAAATACTGAGTGTAAGATATAAGGTGGTGTGGTTATTTGATAGAATATCACAACCTTTTGCCTTCAAACTCTGACATTTTGTCAAAATTGAGTCTCTTTTCTTACCTAAGAACAATTTGGTTAATATAGTCATTCTAAAAATTAAATACCTTTCAGTGCCTTTGGGTCAGCATTCTGGATTCAATTTAAGAGTAGATAACTAAAGAGCAGAAACAGAGTGGGAAGGAGGGCGAGTTCAGTTGTTTAAAGGCTTTGGTTCAGGGCTGCAGGGAACTCTGCACCATTTCTACTCCAGGCACAGTTTTCAGATGAGCTGTTCCTTACCGTCTGCACCCTCCCTGCTCATATCACACACGTCACAGCATGCTGTGGAAGAGCCAGCACACTTAGTGTTCGGCACGTCATGATTATGCTAGTCATTTCTCAGCCAGGGAACTGCTAGGTTTTCCCCAATTAACAGCACACTTTTGGAGGACAATGGTCAGCTTTTGGTGATTTTCTTTTTCTATATGCTATATTTGTCCTGACCATATTTACTGACATGTAATTTTATGTCTATTGAACTTAATAAAAAAGAAAAATTGGATTTACACTTTATTTTTTTCACTTTTCTTGTAATTCATTTTTACTACATTCTTCAAATACGTTAGCTATATGACAGATTAAAAAAAATCTTCACTAGAAATAGTTTGCAAAGCACAGCTCTGTACCACACTCCTTTAAATAAAACACAGCTCTAAATTTAACATCTTTTCACCTGCTAAATAGGGGGTTATACCAGATTATCTATGAAATTCTCTAGCTCCGTAATTCTCCATGGATAGTTATACCTCATTTTCTTACAGGTGGATTATTCACTTTGTAAATTATCCAGGACAAAACATTATATTTACAGCTTACTTTCTGCTGCCTTTCATTGCACTATCTCTCCCACTGTGAGACAGTGTGGGGTTGAAGAATAAACAGCATTTTAATAATAGCCTCATCAAAATGTGATTAAAAAAGGTAATTTGGCACCAAAAATATTACATAACACACAAAAAATAAACTCTAGATATTTCATACTGTCTGCTATTTTGGATTATCGCTCTTTCCTACACTGAGATTAAATATTTCTGTCAATATACTGAAGTATTTCTGAACCTTCTTGTGCTTGCCTTATAATACATACATTTTGTTATAATCAATGTATAACATTCAGATTCTTTGCTAAACTTTTAGCTTCACGAGAATTGATTATTTCTTACCCATGAGTTCTAGAGTTTTAGGGTCTCTGATAGATTGATAGATATTTGTTTGAATGAATGAATGGATAAATGAATGAAATTTTTAGAAGAATCATGAATTAGGCTTTCATTGCTTTACAGTATCTTGAACATTCCTTATCCATTATCTTACTCTTGTTCCATGATCTCTGAGCATAAGTTCTATAGTTTGAATAGAATCTAAGATTTCATGCATGTCTGTCCAAGGAGCCATAGTTACAAGATGTCTTAATTCCCCCAATTCAGCTTTTTTTAAAATGCCAAATGCCTAACATACCTGTCATCTTCAAGTCTATAACTAATAGCTGTCAACCTCAATCACTTGCTGCTTCAGATTTTGCTTTTACATTTTTACTGATGATCACATCACATTTCTGTTGCTTGTACTGCCAGAGCAGGGTTGTTGTTGCTTTTTAAATTTTTATTTACCCAGCAGGAGCTTGAAAATCAAAGTATTTTAAGTTAAGAAATTACTTTCCTTCTCCAGAGAAAGTATAGACAAAACAAGTTTAAAGAAAGATCCCATTAAATACTCTGTCTCTAGGAACTGGATCCCCTGAGTTGTTGCTCAGGGCCTGCATGATTCACATGTAATATCTAACAAGGTCTCCCTTTCTTGATTTACAGTGCTTACAGCAAGTAAGGAATGACATCAAAATATGTACAACTCCCAGTGCTTTCAAAATGTACTGACCCTCTGAAAGTTTCCAAATGGATTCTTTGTGTGTTGTTAGGGACCATCTGGCTAGCTGTAGATAAACAAGTTTCAACATATGGGCCATAACACATACACTGCTCTGCTCCACTAGTGCAGAAAATTAAGAAAAGGTTGCTCTCTCGACTTGAGAAACTCACGCAAAAGCGGCAGCACCGTGGAGCAGAGGGCCTGCCCTAAGGTGTGCACAGGAGAGCTTAATTCCAGCTCCTTCTCTCCCACTCATTACAAGTGTCACTCAATCACTCCAGGTCTCTTTAATATCCTCCCCTGAAAATTAATAAAGGAAGCCAAGTCAACTCTGGCCTTCCTCTCTCCCTTTCCAAGTCCTTCCTTTGCTCCTTCCCTTCTTATTAAAAGATATTTATGATCTGCCTGGTATATATGCTCCAAGCATAGTGCTAGGTGCTGGGCATATTGGTGAGGGAATCAGACATGGTCCCTGCCCGTGAAGAATTAACAAACAATGAGGAAGATAAAAAAATTGAGAACAGGAAGAATATTCCAGACAGAATGGGAAAGCATACATAAAGGTCCTGAGATGGGAAGGCGCATGGACAGTTTCAAAATGCAGGGTTTGGAGTAAACAATAAGGGACTGTAAACTGACAAAGTCCCTGCAATCTATGAGGTCAACTAAGGGTTGCCTCACCTAGAAATAAAATAAAATAAAACAAAACAAAAAAAATAAAAATAAAATAAAAAAAAATAAAATAAAAATAAAAATAATAAAAAAATGCAGGATTTGTAAACAGTTTATACCCAATGAGGACTCAGTTGACAACTGAAATGATGAAAGGAAGATCCCCACCATTTCCAGATGGCAATTCAGACAATTGTTATATGAGCATAAACTATTTGAAAAATTGCCTAGATTTTCTCTCCTTATTGTTGATCTCATACATGCAATCAATGAATCTAATAAATTGCATGAAAATATAAAAATCAAAAACACATGCAGGCACCTCAGGCACATAACACCAGGGCAAACACTTTACGAATTATGAGTTTCCAGAAAGCCCAGGAATTCTATGAGTGCCTCCCATTTAATATTTACAGAATAAAACTAAACGCTAAGGCAACAGTTATTAAGTTATCTCTTACAAGTACTTTACTCCCCAAACATGGTCTCCCAATACTCAGCCTTTCCAGAATGACAGCTGATACCCTAGAGTGAGAAGAGAGATTAGTCATAATAGTCATCCTTGCTGAACTGTCATAAAACATATGTAAAATGTTTATTCAGTGATTTTCCCAATTCCTAGTTAAAACAAAAGCTGTGCCTTTGCACAATTTATGCCACATGTGAAGTAGTATTATAAACTCTTTGATCTTTTTCTACCTTTTCATTTGCTACCATACATGTAAAGCACAGAGTACATGTCCAGGCCCTGAAACTAGAATGAAGCAGAGTTCAAGAATCAGGTATTTAAGTCAGGTGGGATAAAGAGCCAATTTGAATAATTAAGGTTCTAGTAAAAAAATTAAACAAACACATCTGAAAACCTGAATCAAACCAATTAACCATAATGCCCTGTCTTGGAAAAAACCTGTCACTCTCTGCAAACTGCTGACGGCACTTACTGTATGATGAAAATCTGAGAAATGTCCTCCTTCTACCTGAAGGCAACCTCCTTAAAAGTAAGAATTTGCTTTACTTGTCTTTGTTCCTTCGATGTTCATAGTGCTGAATGTAGGAGCCCAATAAACCCTCATTAATCAAATCAAGATATGAATACTCATTCTTTAAAAAAAAAATTTACTAAACAGATGAATCTTCAAAGTGAAGTGCAATTAATTACAGAACTATCTTACTACCTGTAGGTTTAGCAAATATATAAAGCTAGCCCTCTGCTATTCTACATATAACAACATTTATGACATCAGACCTTCAATTAAAAATCATTACTTGTTACTTTATTACAGCTATAAATAAACTTTATTTGATATAATGTAATAAAACATTTTCAAATTTAACAACATTTATCTGACCAGAATTTATCATTTAAATTATGAATATAAGTATATACAGTCACTTGAGCAACTCTGCAGTTCAGGAATTTTTACAAGCTTTGTCTGCAAGGACAGGGCCCACCTCCCCTTCGGGGAAGGCAGACCCTTCCCTGAATCTGGTAAGAAGCGATGTCAGTGAAAGTTGGAAGAAATCCATAATCCACACTGGAATTCCACATTATCCTGTGAAGGAACAGCTACATTTATGGTAAGAAAATAATATTCTCTTTCAGTTCTGTTTTATCAAAAGAAAAGTTTGCATTCATTTTTCCCCCCTGAGAGGTACTCTTCTTTTCCGATCTACTGTCTTTCTGTCTCGTTAGCTCATAATATTACATGGTTCCACAAAAAATAAAAATAAAAATACTATCCATGAAGGGACCTCTTCTGTTTCTTTGTTTGCCCTTAATGCCTACCGCCTTGGGGAGGGAGATGGGAGGACAACAGAATTGGCCAGGCACACATTTCATTTTTAGATACAGAGAACACAAAAACAAGTCCTTCCGAAGGAACAGAAGGGTATTCTGGAGCATTTACCAGTAGTGGGCCCAGGTGACTCCAAATCACACAATTCAGTTTAACACAATGCTGCTCAATGAGAATTAACCTATTGATGCTCCACCCGTAGAAGCACCACAACCTTTCATGGAAACCCCATTATTACCCTACTTCCTCCAAAAAAAAAAAAACCAAAACAACACAACACAACACACACACAGTTATGGACCAGCTTGTGGGCCCATTGCACCCCTGTGTAATAAGAGTCAAAAGTTCGTGCCAACTACCATATTAATGTATGATGTGGTTAGGTAGCACTAGCTCTTCATCCTGGTAAAAGTCCTCAGGAAGAATCCCCCTCACCTCTCAGGACCCCTCAGAAAAAGTATGAGCACACAAAAAAAAGCTTTATTCAGGTTTTGTGGTTCTCTCCATCCTGAGATCTTCTGTTCCTGAGTTATACCATAATAAGCGAGTTAACAAAGAAAGTACATTGGTGGAAAAGTCACAGGGACCCTGCAGAAAAGCCAAACTGTTTGACAGAAGCTTGAAACAGACACTGCTCTAGGAAATCATTTGTATGAACTGATGGCAGGATTCTTTTTCTAACACAGACATGCAACGTATTCAACACTATGCTTACCACAGTTAGCTTGGAAAAACACCCCTCAGTCCTACACCAAAATTAATTCTGTCTCACAAATGATTCCTGAATATTCACCACAACGCCTAGACTCAGAAGCATGGGAGTGTGCACTGGAACTCGCTTCCACGTGTGTGACTTGGACATACGCGAAGCACCAGAAACTGTTTCCTTTCTGGAACTCAGCTCTGCTCACGCACTTACTGCTGAGCTGATCTGGCTGTCTTAAACTGAGAGCTATGTTCTTTTGCACAACAGAACTGATCTGTAGGGAAAAAAGAGAAGTCACCATCTCCCTCATGATACGCTTTGCACAACAGATCACCCTGCTTGTCATGTTTGAGCCATCCCAAGAAAGGACAGAAGCCGCATTCCATAGTCTCAGCAAATGATTTCGTTCTGTTTCCACCTCTGTCTTGCCTTGTTTTTTTCGTCTCCACGATTTCGCTTTTGATCATGAATCATGACTTTTTTTTCTACAGTAGTCAGAGTTTTGTCTATAGAGAGAGAGAGAAGACAAGAAAATAATTTAGCAGAACTGTAAACGTGTTTGTTTTGTGGTGGGTGGATTTGACAGCATTCAGCAATTTGAATCATTTGTGGATTCTAAGTTATGAGTATCTCTAAAGGGTAAGAAAAAATGCTGTGGCTCTTTTCATAGATTTATAACTTTTACAAACTGCACAGCCTTAATATACTTGCAAATCAGCCCCAGAAACCCAACTTAAAAATTCACTTTTATAATACAGGCTCTACTCTCAAAAACCCTGGCAAAATACTATACCTGCCCTACCTGAAAAGAATAATAATGACTACTAATAATAAAAAAAAAAGTGTTCTTCTCTTCAAACCTAGGAGGGGCATTCTCGTAAGCCGTAAGCACAGAGACCAGAAACCCCACCACTCTCACTTCCTTCATCCCAGATTCACAGAAGTGTAATGGATCATGAAGAAGTCTTGACCAGCTAGTGAGGAAGTCTCTCCTTGGTGTAGAGTCACTTCCTCTCTAGAACCACACTCCCCTAACTCTGTATCCTCACAGGACTTGATTTACCAAACTACATCCTTGAACTTGAGAGCTAGGTCTATGAAGTTCCAGGGCCGGGCACTGCACCCTTAGCCTCTGCTTTCCCATTCCATTTAAAAGTGCCCTTCTCACTTGGCTACCAAGATTCCACAAACGAGGTTTCCCAGTGACAGGATGAGTTCCTCCACAATATACCACCTCTCACTTTGTCCCTCATCTCACATGGTGATGACCCAGGACAAGAGTGAGGCCATGTTTCAACTCAGATCCACAGCTCCAGGCACCTGGGCATCTGCGAGCAGGCAGTGGAAACAGGCTATATCCACGATGGTGCTCCACACTTATTCCTAGCAGGGGCCTCTTCTCAGCATGGAAGAGAGACTGCATTTTGATCACAGCTCTTAGAAGCTCATGCATGCTACTGAACCCCTCCAGGCCTCGAGCCTCAGGGCCACCTCAGAAGTCCCTTTCCTCACCACCCACCTGCTAGCCAACTTCCAAATGTCCAGACACCCTTGGTCTCTCCTAGTCTCAATACCACCCTCCTAGGGTGGGCCCTCCTGACAGAAGATCTCACTTTTACATTGGTCTCCAAACCCACTTTTCTTCTTTATTGTGAACCCTTATTTATACTGGAGTCCTGGTCTCACTCCTGCTCAAAAGCTTTCATCTCTCCCCCTATCCATACTGCCACCCAGCCCTCTCTAATGGTTCCAATCTACCCAGGTTCAGATGCTGCTGAAGACATGTCCCAGGTTCCTTATCTACCTCCGTCCATACCTGTGCACCTCTGTCCGTACCCTCACCTCTTTTTAGTAGCCCCAACCCCACTTCCACCCCTGCCATCCCTTCTTGCTAAAATCCTACTCTTTATTTAAGACCCACATCCTTCATGATTTCTACCATGGCTATTTTTTTCCTAAGACATTTTGCCAAGGCTCCTTTTTCTTCTATAGCCATCTGTACTGCTTCATTTTACTTTGTGCTATGTGTATTTACTATCTCCTAAGGGAAAAAAAAAATTAGAGACAGCAAAAAGGTCAATTGCCTGTCTTTCCTACTTAAAAGAGATGTTGCAAAGTTAAAATGTAGGTAACTGTAAAGCATAAAATAAAAAAGCTATTATTATTACTAATAGATGATCTAACAAAAAATAAAGTGCTGAATTCTAGCTAGTTAAGGATGAGAAAAATACTACTGTGGGGAGTGGGGAATTCACAAAATAGAAAACATTTTTTTTCTGTCTTTAAGGCAACATCCTACAACAGATACCCAGGGTTTCAGGGACCTTGATGCTTCTTTTCCAGTTTCTACTGAGACCCATTTCATTTTATTTTTCTAATCACTGATTTCCCTAAAACAACAACAACAAAAAGGTAGAATCACCCTGAACTCCAAAGCCTCAGCGCAAACCCTGGAGCAGCATGACAGAATTCATAGCAGGAACCCAAGGTTACTCCGCTGTGACTAACCACTGCAATCAACAGAGGTTATAAGAGGTTCTCTGAAGAGAAATACAATACATCACCAAAGAGAAGAAGGGAGAGGGAAAGGCAGAGCTACTTCAAAACAATTTCATGAAAGTCTTTTATACGGTAGTTTAGAAATTGCTTTTCAATATTGTTCACAATAATGGTGTCAAAGAACAAAAGTCGTCAAAACCTGACACTTAAAAGCAATTTATGGCAATTCAAAAAAAAAAAAAAAACCATAAAGTCGACAAAAAAAAATCTCTGCTTATACCACATTATCACATTTAGTTTTATATTACCGGTATTTGAATACTTGTGAAAAAGGAACAAAGATTATAGAAGAGTGAATTAAAATTACCAATGAAGTATTCATGGCCTTTTCCCTCTACTCATTCCTCATCCCCAGGAAGATTCCCAGTGCCTGCTAGATGCCTGAGCCTCTTGTTATGCTGATCCAAAAAAATGAGAAGTGGGTAAATATCTGGAAGCAGCAATATACAGGCTAGTAGATTGTTTACACAGGAAAGGAAAAAATTATTATGTAGAAAAAATAGAGCCAAGAAGGCAGAGTGAGGGGTAAAAGTAAAAGAGATGAGAACCCAAGCAGCCAGAGGGGTAAAAGGGAGCTAGAGAGATTAGTGGGAGGAGCCCTCAGTCCCTAGGCTGGCCCCCAAAATATAAGTGCTAGAGATATGGGTAGGGGAACAAAGGGTTCTAAGAAGGTTTGCTGTGAGTTATGCATTGGACACCATGTCCACTCTTTCAGAGACTCCAGTAGAGTTATGAGTTATCCAGCTGGTGTTTACTTGAATGCAGCTGTGCAGAGCTGAGTATATGGGGTATTTTGGTGGCCTTTTACTAGCCATCACCCCACCAAGTCTACTGTCATCCCAGCCCGCTGGACCATAAGATTCCTAAGGCAAGAACTATCAGTTATTCATCATTCCATTCCCTGCCATGCCTGGCACCAAGCCTTGTACATACAGTAGCCCTCGAATGTTTCTGGAGAAAATAGGCATTGAAAAGACTCTACTTCCAGCCTCTACTTTCTGATTCACCCTACATGGTGCCACTGAATCGGTTTCATCGCTTTGCTAATTCCATCTCCTATTTGCAGAGATTCAGTGGATGACTACTGTCTACACTAGAGTCTCTCAACCTTAACATCACAGGAATTGGGGCCAGGTAACTCCTTGCCATGGAGCTGCCTGTGTAACACAGGACAGGTAGCAGCATCCCCAGTCCCTACCCACTAGATGCCAGTAGGTCCTCCCCTCCTCCAGGTGTGACAACCACATATGCCTCCAGACACTGTCAAATGTCCCTTGGGGGCAGAATCACCCATGGTTGAAAACCGCTTGTCTCCATCAAAATCCCAAATTCTTAAGTCTGGAAAGGAAGACCCTACACAATTTAATTTCATTCCTCCTTTCCATGTGATCTCCCAAATCTTCCTTCACACCAACACTGGGATTCAGCCAGACTGTCCTTTGCATAAGGTCCTACCCTGGTGCCTTTTCATCAGTGGTCTTCAATCTTTTTGGCACTAGGGACCAGTGTTCTTATGAGAATCTAATGCCTAATGATCTGAGTTGGAGCTGAGGCAGTGATACTAGCACTGGGGAGCAGCTACAAATACAGGTGAAGCTTAGCTTGCTTGCCCGCCACTTACCTCCTAAGTGGCCACGGACCCATACCGATCCAGTCCATGGCCCGGGGGTTGGGGATCCTGCTCTACATGAAATGTCCCCTCTACCAAGGAAGCCACTTCTACTCTCCTTTGACCACTTTCACTGACATACTCGAGCCCATATCCTTCAAGAAGTCTTCCTTGACCAGGGTTAGGGTAAGCTCTGAGTTACTTTCCTTTCCTTTGACCATTGTCTCCATCTTTCCTTTGTCCTTATTTTAAAAGTGGTGAGTGCACATATGTGTGTGTTTGTGTACAGCCTGCCCAAGAGAAATATATGCGCCAAGACAGGAAAGAAACATATAACTTCTGTATCCTCCTCAATGCATGGCACAGTTATAAACAGAATTTTAAAAAGAGTCTTCCCATATTGGAACTGACTAGAAAGCTTACTGGTATAGAATTTTTTAAATAGCACCTATTCCAACTCTCTCATTAGAAATTTCTTAAAGTTAATGGTTAATTAGGCTGATCACCCCAAATGACTTTAATATTCATAACTGTAAATAAAATCAATAATTATAAATTCAAACAAAGAAAGATGCAATGAGAGGACAGTCATTTTCTTAGACCAAGGGATAGCAAACTATGACCTACGGGCAAAATCCAGCTAGCCAAGTGTTTTTATAAATAAAGTTTTATCGGTACATCACCATATTCATTTAATTACTTGTATCTATGACTGCTTTCCCTCTACAAAGGCAGAGATGAGTAGTTCCAATAGAGACCTATGGCTATCAAAGCCTAAAATATTTACTATCTGGCCCTTCACAGTTTAAAAGTTTGCTGACCCCTGTCTTAAACTAACTGGAAAACAATACCCAAGCATCCACATTAACTAAAGACACAGAGGTCAATACCCCTGGGAATTATGTTAGCTGATTACTTTTACAAAAGCCATAGTAGCATGAAGTTAAAAGCAGTTCTAAACACAAATTTCCCAGGTTCAAATCCAGCTCTATCTCTCTCCCATGTATGACTTTGGAAAAATTATTTGACCTCCCCAAGCTCTTTGTTTTGGCATATTCAGAACAGAAATGAAGACACCCAACCTCTCATAAAGTTTTAAGGATTAAGTGATATAATTCACACAGAATCTCAGTATACTGCCTGAGAGTTAATCTTCAATAAATGTGGGTTGTTATTATTTTAAACTGGAAATTCTACTTGTGTGACATTTGGGAAATTTGCATTTTGTTAACTATCTTCATTATGTGTGAATTATTAGCTAAAAAAAAAAATCAACAAAAGTATTCTCAAGTTCTTTGTGTAAGAGGCATACACACACATTTTCTAGTTCAGGATCTCCTTTGTTCCTTCCCATTTTCTACACTGGCTACTTAACCGGACCCTCTGCCACCAGTCTTTCAGTTTTAATTGCCCATCACCTGCTGCCAGACTTTCTTCAAACACATCCCTCAGCATGTGACTCCTGAGAACTGAAACCAACATGCTTTCCTGTTCCTGTGCTAAACAACTCTGGGATTAGGCCAAACAACCAAACTACTTGTTCTAGGAAATAGATGCTTCCAAAAGATAAGACTGCGCACCAACTAGTATAGCTTATCAAGACTAATAGTTTGCTCATTAATACTGGCCTAAGGCCCTCACTTTGGTACACCTGTCATAAACCATGCCCAGTCCTCACCAGTTCCCCACTGTCACATCACCCAGCACAAGCCCTAAAGCTCTATGAATATGCTTTCCTTACTTTGTCTAAGAGACTACCAAGACTCTGTCAAGGTGTCTTCCCATATAGCAGTAAGTCTAATAAATTTAACATACTTCTACTAGGTTTTTCTAATGGTCTTCTTAGAGAGCTAATGGCCATAATTCCCAGCTCAAAAACATTCAATAGCTCTTCACCACTACAGAATGAAATCATTTGACAAACAGTGTTGCACTGGGGTGATGCATACCACATCTACCACTTAAGGACTATGTGGCCTAAGGTAAGTTACTTCATGTCCCTCAGCTCAGTTATTTTTCTGAAAATTGGGGATGCTACTTTACAGGTAGGATAGTATATAGCATGTGACAGGAGGTGTTCAATAATTGTTAGCCATTATTACTTTTATTTATCATCTATTATGTATCAGGCACGGTATTAGATCTGCAAATAGAAATCTAGACATAACTTCTTTCCCGAAGAAATTTAGAACCTGGTGAGCAAACACTAGTACAAACAATAATAATTTTATAGTCCTGGAAATATCCCTGGGGATAGAGGTTGGTCACAGTGCATATTCTAGAGCCAAAAATTATATTCTTTAAAAAAAATTCTTAAACATTTTTATTGTGAGAAGTTTCATATGTACAAAAGAGCATATACAATAGATGTGAAAATCAATGCCTGTGAAGCTACACCCAAGTTTAAGTACTAGCATAGCTGTAGTCGCACAACTTCAAGACAAGAAATGATGGTCTCTGGTTTCCCACATCCCGATTACGGGATGTTTCTACCTGCTTCATTCGAGCCACGTTAGAGAATAGGATGAGTTCCTAGACGTTTTCAGTCATGCGGGGGAGTAACCTACATGTGGAACATCTGCAGTCTATTATGATCCATGAGGGCACTTTGGTGCCCTCCCTGAGCAAGGCCGTCCCCCTGGGAGAGCTCGGAGCACAGAGGTGTCCCTGCCACCTTTATTACACATAAAGGAGTCTGATATATAAAAAGCAGATAGCGGTAAGATTCACAGGATGTGGGATCTAGACCTAGGAGCGCCACAAGCTCACTGTTACTTCTTCTGTCAAATAAAGGGCCTGGACAAGATGACTGGGAAGGTCCCTCTCAGCTATAGTGGTCCCTGGTTCGCTGGTCTGTTCCTGCCAGACCTAGCAAGAGGAATGCCTCCCGCTCTCACACATCCAGCACCAGCCTGCTCTCTCTCACCCGCATCATCCACGTTCTCATTCCAGCGCCTTTCCCCTCAGCTTTCGAACACGAAGATGTGTCCTCTTTCTCAAATTTAAAGCAAAATCTTCATTTGACCTGCTGACAGCTCTAAGTGCTCTGCTGTCTCCTTCCTTCTTTACAACACGTGGGTCACACGGGAAGGGTCTATTTCCTCATCACCACTGGCCCTTCACAGTCCTTTTTCAGAACCCACCACCCTATTGCAATTGCTTCCCGGAAAGTCACTAATGCCTCCTAGACAAACTCAACAACTCTCTACCAGTTCTCGACTCCTGACAAGGCAGACAGCACTTTCTACAAGCTCTGCAGCTTTCAGCCTCGGTGAATTTGCTTCCTTTGTTTATCAGTAGAGGATGAGGTCATCCGAAAAGTTTTACGAGATGTAAGAGCAATAGCAATGAAAATTATAATGTTATAATTGGAAATAGAAGGACATAATTTAGATGTTATAAATGGAGGAAAAATGGGAAACATCACCTTCTTTGTCATCAGGCATGTCAACTGCAGTTCATCAGCAAATCAGTCTTCCAAATCAGCTAATTACCTATCTTTGGCTTTCAGAATTCTGTCGCATAGAGGCCTGGAATCTAAAGAATTCTGAATTCAAATCTAGTATGTTTAGTAAAAATAAGCTGTATACTGATTCAGGAAGCCTTCTGTGATACACTTCAAGAAATTCAATAAAAGGGTTGGGAGGATAAAAGAAAAATCGTGATAAATGACCTTACAGCACAAGCTCGGGTCTCTCAGGCCTCTCGGCAAGCTTCAGGGCCTCATGCATGCCTGCGGCTGAGAGCTTCCGGTTGATATTCCGGTACTGGCACTGGAGCAGGCTGCGATAGGTGGTCCTCAGGTCCCGGTTAAAGAAGGCATATATAAAAGGGTTAATGAGAGAGTTTGCATAGCCTAGCCACAGAAATGTCCTCTCCACCCACAGTGGGATGCAGCTGCAGGCAGTGCCACAGATGAAGGGTCTGGCTGTTGAGAGGAGGAAAAATGGCAGCCAGCACACGGTAAAGGCCCCGACGATGATCCCCAAGGTGGTGGCTGCTTTCTGTTCCCTCTTAAAGATGGAGATGTTTTTCCTTTCGTGTTTGAGGAGTCTCGAAAGGTTGGCACACTCCTCCACCTCCTTCTGGAGCTTCACCATGCCGTTCAGGGAGACGATGCTGCCTGGCTCCCGGAGGCGCGGAAAGCCAGGGAATTTGTGTTTGGCGGCGCTCTTCCTGGCAGCCTTGTAAATCTGGTAGTACATGAAAAGCATGACGGACATGGGGATATAAAACGCCACAGCGGTAGAGTAAATCGTGTAGCCAAAATCCTGGCTGATCAGGCACACCTTGTCATCATTTACATTCTGAGCCCAGCCAAAGAGTGGTGGTAAAGTGATGGAGGCAGAAAGGAGCCAGACAGAGAGAATCATTTTCGCCATGCATTTCCCATTCTGCCTCACAGGGTACGTAAGCGGCCTCGTGATCCCAAGGTACCTAGGTGAGAAATGGAAAGAAATCACGTGACTACAGTGATCACAACTCGTCAACTGGGAGATATCACCAGCTAGGCGTGAGGCTTTACACCTGGTAGCTCCATTCTTCGCAACAGTCCTTCTGAACAGGCATCATTATTCTCATTTTACAGAAAGGCAAACTAAGGCTGAGATATCACCTATTTTATTCCTGGTCACACAATTAGCTAGAGGCAGTGCCAAGATTCAGTCTAAGAGCCTGCAATGCTAGTCCATGCTCCTTTCACACCTGTAGCTTCTCATATTTCATGTAGTTATTTAACTGAATATTAAATATCTGCCCTCCTCTTATGACCACTGCTGCTGAAATCAGCCAGGAACGTAATGTTAAGCCTAACGTGGGATGCTGTGACACACACATCCTCAGGAATTAACTAAGGTCTACCGCACTCTGATATTATACACCACACTGATCCACTGGGCTGTCTTAACGCAGGCCAGCTTTTAATTCATGTTAACTGCTCCTTTGTACTGTAGTGAAAGCACTTCTTTAAGATCACAGAGATTTGTGAGATATTTAGGAAATCCTAGGGTTTTGGAATGGAAAGTAGCAAGTGATCATTCTTTTACCCCCAGAAGGTTCTCACACAAGAAGAATAATGTCAGAGGAACAATCTCTCCTCCTCTTGAGAAGGCTCACAAGAAAGGGCAAAGTTCTGACAAATATTAAGTAAACCAAACATTTTTTTCTATGCTTACTTAGTTCTACACAGAGAATATTTCCCTGTCTCTGTTATCAAAGATTTATAATGCAAAAGAGACTCAGCAGAGAAAGCATCCAGTAAGACATTTGCCAGGTGCTTATCGTTTTTAGCTTTCCAAATATGTTTTCTCCACTGTAGTTAATGGTCTTGGCTTCTATTTTGAAGAGGATGCAAAGAACACTTGAGAAGTTAAGATAGGTGAAAGCTGGTCATTTTCTTGTTTTTTAACTTCATTTATGTATATAAAAGATAAACTCTTGAAACACGAAAAGGAAAAAAGTACAGAGTCCCCAACTAACCAACAGGTTAGTTTCTAAAAGTCTGTCAGTTTGAAGGTTGAAATTTAGAAAATAATTATTTTTCTGCTAGAAATATCCTTTGTTATGCTTAAATTATCCTAAAAAGTCAAAAATTATGCTTTTTCAATGAAAATTAGCATCACTGCAACACTCACGAGGCAAAATTGAGATACAGTAAAAAGGAATAAGCCAGATTTGCTTATTCATCGGAATATTTATTCATTCCTTCAACAAATATTAATAGAGCTCCTTCTATATGCCAGGTGCTGTTTTAAATGTTGGTGACATTGCAGTGAATAAAACAGACAAGAATCTTGAATGCAGGCACATAGGATTGAATGGGAGGGACCTGGGCCCCTGCTTCCTTCCGAGGATTCTTATGTCAGTGGAACCTGTTCATTTTACAACCTCTGCTTTCCCATTTCCTTGATAAAGGAGACCCACAAGCACTATTGCTAGGTTTATCAGCTATAATTAGGATTATGTTCTGGCTCCCAAATAAAATGATGAGAAAGAGGGAGGTTTTCCTAAGAACCCAAGAATTAAGAGCTGAAAAGGAAGGGAAGAAAAAAAAGAGGAAGGCAGGAGGGAGTAGGAAGGAAGAAGGAAAAGGGAAAGAGAGTGGGAAAAGGAAAAAGAAAGAGCAAGAAAAGGATGTGATGTAGACTTTGCCTTATGTGGAATTATTTGAAATTATCTGAGTTTTAAGCCATGAAAAAAATTTTTTAATAATAATAATAATAATAATAATAATAATAATAAGTAGCTGAGGAACCCCATGAAGAAAGGTGTTAGAACTGAGTACAATTAAGCTGGTCCCTGCCCCAAGGCTGAATGCAGATGGTCCATTAAGGGAAAAGAAAGTTTCCCTTTCTTTGCTTTAGTTCAGGAGTTCTCACAGTCTGGAACTCCTTTGCAGACATCTCCTTTTGGACCTGGTCCTTGCTGTCCATCAACTACTGCGGATGCAGATTTTGGCTCCTTCTCTGTTTCCCAGCTGCCCCAGGCAGCCTTTGCCAGGACATGGACTTTGATTATCTTCTCTCTTTGCCTGTAGCTACACGCATAAACTGCTTTTCTCCAAACTGGGATCTGGTTTCCAGGATACCAACCCAAGCTGGAGGTCCAACAGGAAGAGATTAGTTCATACAGTTCCCCAGGTAGCCACCAGATGGCAATGTCACACCATGTTTCACCTTTTTCACCTATTTAACTAGGGGTTCTGGATGCTAGGTAGTGGGAATAAGTGTTTGATTGAAAGGGGAAATAGGATTACTCACAAGAAAAGGAGTTCCATTTCATTAGTAGGGTTATACAAAAAGATTAGCAAGCCTGGAATTCACAACCTGGTGACTATTCTTGAGGAAGTCAGTTCAGTTTTCCCTTCCATCTTTCATATTTTTCTTACTCAAAGAGGAAGCTTTAAGTTTGGGCTTAAATAAATCCAGCCTTTCTGCAGCTCACATAAATAACATAGAATTCACAAAGATTAATCCTGAGAGATTGAGTACAAGGACATCTCGGAATAGTAAATAATCTCATAAGAGCAGCATGCTCATTCATTCTAATACAACTTAGTCTGACTTACATTACATTGCAGGGACATGGGGTTGGCCATATATGGTCCTTCCTGGATGTACGAATTATATTCCATAAACTCTCCTATTTTACAATCCATTCTCTGATGGTCTCAAGTCATATCCTACGTGAGTGAGTTAATAGTTACTTCTTTATTCTCTTGGGTACCACTTGGGGAAACTTTTGAAGACTAAAATCAACCAAGAGATAATGAGAAAAGAAATATGAGTGCTCATTAAAGTGTCTGGAAATAAAATAAATAAAAAAAGTCAATGGTTTAAAAACAATTAACAATTGGAAAATACTATAGAAGAAAATAATTCCATTCACAGCAAAAATTTCAAAACTAAAATATCTAGAAAAACCTATTAAAATGGCCAGGCCTATATGAAACAAAATACACTGCTACTGTGAGACCTAAGAGAATGCTTGAATCCATGGAGAAAAAAAATTGTTTTCTAAATAAGAAAATGGGTATTATAAAAGTACCAATTTTCCTCAATCTAAAAATATTATCCAACTCCTGCTGGAAACCCTAGGAAGGCTTTTTTGTAGTTTGACCAAACTCTTTTGAAGTTCATCAAGTAAATATTGCAAAAGTAGATAGAAAACCTGAAAAGGAAGAAAAATGAAGGATGCTTATCCTATAAAGAGAAGAAAGCCACAGAAATAAAATCTCTAATAATTATTCAGAAACAGACAGATCAATACAATAGAATAGATCCCAGGAATAGATTCAAATATACAAGTAAATTTAATATAAGAAAATGAGTCATTTTAAATCAGTATCCAAAGACTGGATATTCATAAAGTCTAACAACTGGCTAGCAATTGGGGTAAAAATAAAACTGACTAATCTTTCTCCTCATTGAAAAATAAATGTCAAACTATCAGAGAAATTAAGAAAATAATCTCATTTATAATTACATCAAAAAATATACCTAGGAATAAATTCAACCAAGGAAAAAAAAGATTTCTACTCTAAAAACTACGACATTGATAAAAGAAAATGAAGACACAAGTAAATGAAAATGGATATACCATGCTCACAAGTTTGGAAAAATTAATATCATTAAAATGTTCACACTATTCAAAGCAATCTACAGATTCAATGCAATCCCCATTAAAATATCAATGTCATTTTTCACAGAACTAAGGCAAATTATCCTAAAATTTGTGTAGAACCATAAAAGGCCCTAAAAAGACAAAGCAATCTGGAGAAAGAAGAACTAAGTTGGAGGTATCATATTCCTTGATTTCAAACTGTAGTAATCAAAAGTTTGTTACTGGCACAAAATCAGACACATAGATCAATGGAACAAACAGAAAGCCCCAAAATAAACCCATGCTCATGGTGGTCAATCAATCTATGGAAAAGGAAGCAAGAATATACAATGGGGAAAAGACAGTCTCTTCAATAAATGGAATTGGGGAAACTGGACAGAGACATGCAAAAAAAATAAAACTAGACCACTTCCTACCACCATATACAAAAATAAACTCAAAATAGGTTAAAGACTTAAATGTAAACCTGAAACTAAAAACTCCTAGAAGAAAACATAGGCAGTAAAATTAACTCTTTGTTATCAGTCTTAGCAATATCTTTTTGGCTGTGTTTCCTTGGGCAAAGGCAACAAAAGCAAGAATAAACAAATGGACTACATCAAACTAAAAAGGTTTTGGACAGCAAGGGAAATCATCAACAAGACAAAAATGCAACCAAATCAATGGGAGGAGATATTTGCAAATGTTATCATGGGTTAATATCTAAAATATAAAAATACATAAAGAACGCATACAACTCAACATCAAAAAAAAAAAAAAAAAACCCCAAACAATCCAATTAAAAAAAAATGGGCAGAGAACCTGAACCTGAATAGACATTTCTCCAAAGAAGACATACAGATGGCCAACAGACACATGAAAAGATGCTCAAAATCACTAATCGTCAGGGACACACAAACAAAACCACAATGAGATATCACCTAATTGTCAGAATGGCTATTATCAAAAAGATAACAGATGACAAGTGTTGGCGCGATGGATGGAGAAAAGAGAGCCCTCATGCGCTGCTAGTGGAATTGTAAATTAGCTACTATGGGAAACAGTATGGAGATTTCTAAAAATTAAAAGTAATACTGCAGTTTGATGACCCAGGAATTTCACTTCTGGGTATTTATCCAAAGAAAACAAAACAATAATCTGAAAAGATATATCACCCCTATTATATTGCAACATTGTTTACAATGGCCACAATAGGAAGCTACATGGGTGTCCACTGATACATGAATGGATAAGAAGATGTGATACACACACACACACAGGAATATGATTCTCCCATATAAAAAAAAGAATGAAATCATGCTATTCTGTGACATATGATATAAACCTAAAGTGTATGTATGTTAAGTAAAATAAGTCAGAGAGAAAGACAAATACCATACAGTTTCACTTACATGTGAAATCAAAAAACAAAACCAATGCACAATAAATGAAACAGAAACTAACTCAATAGTGAGAGCAGAAAAACTGATGGTTGCAATGTATACAGGGATTTCACGGTCAATAATATCATAATAACGATGTATGGTGACAGATAGTTACTAGACTTATATAAGTAATCACTTCTTAAGGTATGTAATTGTTGATTCATTATATGTTGTACAACTAACTAATATCGGTATGTCAACATCATTAAAAGTAAATTTAAAAAAAAGAAAAAACATGCTAAAGAACTGAAGAGAGTGCAAAGGCCCTGGATAGGGTTAGAGGAGGATAAAAAATTTGTGAAAAAATAACAAATAAATCCAGATAGATCAAAAAAGTATCATTAAGAAAATTAAACCCTAATAAAAACTATGAGGAAATATGCATATTCATGCAATCCTGAAAAGACAAAGGTCTTTCTTTAACCATGATTACAAAAGCCTAAAACTATGCGATGACATATTGATGAATTTTTGACAAAAGTTTATAAACAAAAACAAAAAATAAATGACATTAGGTTTAATTTAAAAATCACTATTGCAGAGTTAAAAGTCAAATGATAAACCTGGGTCAAAAACAATAACCCAATACTCAAAGATCTCTTTCAGGTCAATAAAAAACAGACAACTATTCAATAAAAATACTGAAGCAATTAAACAAAAAAGAAAAAGAATATTCAATAAGCACTTGGAAATATGTATAACTTCACAATAATCGAAATAAGTATGACTTCGCTAATAATCAGAGATGAAAATTTTTAAATAATGACAGAATTTTTTTGTCATTTGTCTATGTTTAAGAAATTCCAATACAAGGCAAGTGAAAAAAACAAGCACTCTATCATTTTGCTGGTGAGAAATCCAACTGTAATAACAGTCCTGGAGGGCAGTTTGGTAATTAATATACATCAACATTTACCTTTAGGGCTGAGCAGTCAGACTTTTAGGAATTTGTCTTAAGAATGTAATTGTATAGGTATAAAATGATTAATGTGCAAGGATGTTATTAACTAAACACATGAATGGGGTGGGGGGAGGTCCAGTCTTAAAATTTATCAATAGGAGATTAGTTAAAATATATATATAACCTATGATGTAATATTTATTGATGATATAAAGACAAAAAAACTGGATAGAAAACAATATCTAGCTCTAAAATACAAGTGTCATATATTAATCTTTTTATGTAAAACTAGGTGTTTGCATGAGTGTGGGGTGGGGGGAATTACTGAAATGTCTAGAAGAATACCAATATATAATAGCAATTTATCTGGTTGTAGAATTTTGAGTAGTTTTAAATTTTTATTTGTACATTTTTATGCTTTTAAAACTGTATGTAAAACATTTTTTAAAATCAATTTTAATTCTAAGAACAAAATAAAAGATTTAAGAGATTCTGTGATTCCTAAGTCACTTAAGATGATTTTGGCATAGAGACAATTGGTTCATAAAATCTTTTAAAAAGTTGATATTAAATCTTAGATTTTTTTATTTGATTAGCTTTTCAAAAGTGTTTTATTACATTCATAAATTCACACAAAGGAAACAAAGCTCACTGCATAAAAATTTCATAATTACTATATAAAGTAATAACTGGTATTCAGAAAAGTATCCAATTATACATTCATGCTCCAAATCTTGTATAGTATAAACCTATCTTTGAGAAAAGAGAAAAAGGAACTTAGGATTAATTCTGAATATTCCCTAAGTATGCGTGGTTTAATATTTGTCACACTAACATTTTATGCTCACTGTTAATTAGAAAGCGGGGTGCTTATCAAGCCTTCAGAATTTAACTTTAAAATGCATACAATGTTAAAATACAGTAAATCTCAGACAAAGGCACCGAAGTATTATATAATTGAGAAATGTATGCAGCTCACATCAGGAGTTCCATTAAAGTAGGGGTTTGGAGAAAAAGAGGATTAGGAAGTTATAAATCTATATAGAGAGGGATTAGAAAGCAAATTAACTCTGCTGCCTGTCTTCCCTTCTAACTGTATAGAAATTATAGATACTGGTTCTCTAATTAAATGACTTCTGGGTTTTGTTGCTACAGAATATTAACTAAAGGGTAAAATAAACTAGGTAGAATTATTCTGAAATACAGTCCTTTTTAGACTGTTGGGCTTAAAACAGGTTTGCACACTTAGAATACCTCTTCTGTGAGACCTCCTCCTTCTCGGTAGGTAAAATCCACCGGAATCGCCAGCCCGTATCACTGGCTCCTAAAGTTGTCAGATTGTCGGACTCACCGAGCAGCTGTTGAAACATGCTGGGCTACCTTCCACAGGTTTTCTTTCGAGAAGGTATGGCGACCCACGGCTTTGTATTTAGGACTGACTGTTCTGGTTCTTCATCCCATGTACTGCCATCCCAGTGGCCTTCCTCATTCGATAACAAAGACGTTTTACCATTATTGTATAAGAACCTTACTTCTATTTGTATATTTCATCCGAATGGTTTGCTTCTGGTTTGGCCTAACAAAATCATCACATATCATGTTTACATTATCTCAGCTATTAGTTCTATCTCCCAGTATTATGCCAAATGCAAATGAGATAAGCACGGTTTTTACGTCTTAATCAAGGTATAGATTTTTTAAAAATGCATAATACACAACAGAACTTTATAACCTTTCTGACAATAAGAATAAATATTTCTCACAATAAGAAATATATTTTCCACAGTCACTCAGTACAAACACTTATATTTATGTATGTAAATATGAAATGGGGATGCATGCATGTGTGTACATATATATGGTACATATAGACAGGTATATATAGATATGCATATATTTATATATATGTATATGAAATTGAAACAAGTTTCACAGTATTATATTTATCATTATAATTTACAATTCGCTCTCTTTTATTGTATGCTATTCTACTTGAGATTTTTTAAATGCTGGTCTTTTACAGGGCATTATGCTAAGCGAAGTAAATCAGAGAAAGACAAATGGCATATGATATCACTTACATGTGGAATCTAAAAAGCAAAATAAATAAGCAAACAAAACAGAAACAAATTCGTATACACAGAGAACAAACTGATGGTTGCAAGGTAAGCGGGTTGGAGGGGTCTGGGTGAAAAACTTAGAGGGATTAAGAATTACAAATTGGCAGTTATAAAATAGTCACGAAGGTATTAAGTACAGCATAAGGAATACAGCCAATAATACTGTAAAAACTATGTATGATGTCGGATGGGTAGAAGACTTATCAGGGGGACCAATGTTATTAAGTTATATAAATGTCTAACCACTATGCTGTACACCTAAAACTAAAATAATATTGAATGTGAACAGTAATTTAAATTTTAAAAAAAATGCTTTTAATGTTGTTCTTAATGCACTAAATGGATTTCATGATCCAAAGTGTGAAAGTAGGTAGGATAATTATAAGTGCAATGGAGAAACATAAAGTAGGGGAGAGGAACAGAGAGTAGAGGCTGGAGATGGGAGCAAGTTGCAGTACAGATTTGCATTTTGGTCATGACCTCAAAGCCCTTTCATCTCTACTTTCCAAAGTAGGTGTTTGAACCTCGGCCTTTCCTTCAAACTTAAAATTGGCTGTGTCTTTAGGATGAAGATCCTCACTATCCCAAGCAATAGTTTCCTACCCAAGTCTTAATTCAACAGAACCCAGACCCTCCCCCTGCAAGGGCATAGTTCAAGAACACTGTCTTTGGGCCTATGTTTCTTTCCTCCTATACAGCCTGGCTTCTAAATTATATTTTTCTCTCTCTTCTGTGTCTCTCTGTCTCTGAATTGGTGAAGTGGCAGTATGAATGGAGAAAAGACGACAGGAGCAGAAGATACTGTTGAAATAGAATAGATAGAACTTGAAAGTGGTCTAGCAAAGATGAGAGAAAGAGATGTCCACTGCAATACACCTTCCACCCCAAGAGGCTTCTGAGACAGATCTTGCTGGCATCACTAATGACTTCTCTAGGTTCAGTGGACATTTCTCCATCCTCATACTTAATAGGTCTGCAGCCCTCAGTCTGTACTTACTGCCTCTTCTTTGAAAATCTTTCCTTGGTTCGACATCGCCACATTCTCCCAGTTTTCCCACCCCTTCTGCCCACTCTGGCCTGGTCTTCTTTGCTGCCTTATCCTCCACTATGGGGCCTTTGTGTTTTGGAATTCCCTAAGCCTGGGTCTCAACCCCACTTTTCTTCTAACGTTGTATTTCTTAGTGTTCACATCTTCTATTGGCAGATGATCCAAAATTCGAATCTTGACCCACAAACCCAACTGCCTCCTTTACATCTCTACTTTGATACCCTCTCTAAAGCATCTTATTCATCCCTTCATTCCACAGACTTTAAATAAACACTTTCTACAGGTCACAACACTTTCAAATATATCATCATCTCCCCAGACTGGGCCTCCTTCTATCTCCTCAATGCAGTGAATCCATCTAAGGTGTAATCCAGATACTTGGGAGTCATCCTTGACTCTGCTTTCTCAATCTTCACTCTTCAGTTCTATCTATTTCACCTCCTCAATGTTTCTAAAACCTATCCGCTTCCCTCTGTCTCCATGGCCACCACTCTAGAGTCATTCTCTCTCCATGGATTACTGGAATGGCTTCTAAATTGGCCCTCCATATCCTCTTTCCTAATCCATTCTCCTCATGAATCCAGAATGATCTTTCCAAAATTTTTTAATTTGAATTTACCTCACTGAATAAATGTCTCCACGTATTTGAAAATTTTAAATATGATACAGTAGGTACCAACCAGTCTTGCTTTAAATCCTGTTTCCACCCTCCTCATCCCCCACCACCTATAGGTATCACTTTTATTAGACTCGTGTGTACTCTTCCAGCTTTTCTTTGTACAAATGAAAGCAAATGAGAGTAGATACTCTTAGCTCCCACTTTCTTATGCGTAAGACAGCATACTGGATACACTATATATTTTGCACACATTTCTTTCACTTAACAATATTTCCTCAAGATATTTAAATACTGGTGCATCGAGAGCTCCCTCATGCTTTTTAAGGGCTGCACAACATTCCATTGCAGGGTTTTGCCATCATTTATTTATCTGGCAATAACTAATAGGATAAATAAATTCAAATAACATATACGACATTCTTACCCTCCTGTACACCAATCAAGAACAAAAAGAAATCCACCCTTCAGATGGGCATGCCAGGCAAATAAAGAATAAAATAACTCCAACACCTTCCTTGGCGATGTGACTCTAAAACGTAGTGGCTACTTGTCCTTGGTTGGTCTCTGAAGAAAAGGAAGGATATTGTTGGCCAAGGCTAGTTGGTCTCACTGACACAATGCACAGAACTGGTATTTCTTCCCATTAGCCAAGAGCACTCCTAGGAACCCAGGGCCAAGTTCACAAAAATCCTTCAATTGTTGGGGGAGGGAGAGCTATTCTTGAGCCATCCTTGCAGAAGAGAAAAGAAGACAAATTTCCTCAACACACCTCAAGTTGCTATACTATTTGAATTTAAGGAGGATTACTTTACTTCTACTTTAAGAATATCGAGCACAGCAGTCTAAAACAGTCAATATTCAAGTTTTAAAAAGCACATAAAAATATGGCACCTCCAGCTTTGAGTCAAACATCTGTCTTTGTATTTAATACTCTGATAACACTATGAACTGTATGGAAAGTTATGAATTAAATTTACTCACCTTCTCTTTTCTTTTCATTACTGTTGATAATTGTTAATTAATGTGCCCATTTCTATTAATATTCCTCCAAAGCAATCAACTAGCAAATACATTTAAACTTGAAATGCAGATTATGTACGCATACATATGCATAATTTCAATGTGTTTTCTTTCTGAACTAAATCACTTATCTGATTTAGGTCTATCACAAATGTTCATATATTTCCACTGAAATAGAGCAGAATATAAATCAGCAATACTAACCAAAATGCATTTTCTGGTTTAAAGTTTTAAAGATAATAAACTTTAGACCTTACAACTAACTATACCCAAATGTATTCTTTAAAATAACCATGAGAACAAATGGGCAAAAGAATTTTTAGATTTAGGAAAACTGATATATTACAACCTAGAAAAGGAATTTTAAAAATTAGATTCTAAAAATGAAAACAAAAATAAAATAGTAACAGGAGAAATAGTTGACAAAATAACAAATAACCAAGAGTTAATGCTCTAAAATGAATAAAATTGAAAATCCCCTTTATATACTGAAATGAGAAACTAAAAGAGAAAAGATCATGCAAAAATATCACAACTTTCAAAGTAAATTAAAACATAAAAGAATTTTTAAAAGCTTTTTGATAAGCACTATATTACATTATTATATGTATAAAAATCAATATAAAGACATCATAATTGAAAACTGATGATGAAATTACCATAAATTAAATAACCTCCTAAATTCTGAGAGTATTAAAGTACGTTCCTAAAAACAGAACCCCACATCATAGCAGCATAATTTTTCCTCTTATCTATTTAATACTTTAAAAAAGCAATTAGCATTAGATATTTAGCTGGTTCTTCTCATCCTTCATTCTAATCCTTTATTCTCATATCCTTTTAATATTTTTCCTTAAAAATGGTACTACTCTACTAGTATGTCATTCAGTAGGAGTACCCTATATGAGCCATTAGTTATAGTATTTAATAACTTAGATGTCTTCCTTCTCTTCCAGGAAATGCAAAAAGAGCTAGAGATTATTCTTCTCCTCTTCCTTCCCTTTTAGCACATTAACCATTAAAAAAAAAAAAAAACACCACAACTTGAATCCAGAGGCTTGTTTCTAGTCTTCTCTTCTTACCTTTAGTTTCTTTTTACATATCTTTACTCCAAAGCAAAACTTTTCCGGAACTAAAACTGTAGCTGATAAAATTTTCTACTTTTATGGGGAAAAAGTTATATTCCTTTTTTATACATGTGTTTACCCAGAAACCCTATCTGCTTTGTGTAAACTTAATGAAATATGGCATATATTTTTTCCTTTTATCCTCAGAATGACTATGCTAAAAGAACAAGAGCAAAAATAAGTCTGCCTCATGTTTTCATAGCATTTGAAAAATACTAGCTAACATTTACTGAGCATACAGCATGCCAAGCTCTGCAATAAATGCTTAATGCAGCATTGGAATCAGTCCTTATAACTCTGTGGGGTAGGCAGTACCCCCATTTTACAAATGAGGAAACTGAGGATCACAGGGATTAACTTACTCTCTCAATGTCACACAGCTAATAAAGCTCAAAACTGGGTTTCAACAATGGGTTTTCCTGACTCCAGAGCCTCCTCTTAACCAATACACACTTTTCTGCTTAATCATTTACAAAGCACATTCATATATATATGCTCTTGTATAATCTCTGTTTTCCATTTATATTGAAGAACCACTGAAAATGTAGTTGAAAAAACTTAGAAGTCCTGACTCTAATTCAATATAGAGATTCCCATTTAGAGTATCCCCTGCTTTTGGATAAACTCATGCATTGACTGAGAAGTCACAGCTGCTTGAAGCAACCAGTTACACTGGGGATAGGGCCAAGTGTTAGTTTGCAACCTCCTCGGGAGCTTATTGCATGCAATCTGAAATCACCCCATACTTAGTGGAGAGAGAGAGAGATCAAAGAACAATGCAGACCACTATAGATATGTAGGTGGCAAGTTTAAATAGCAAGGGAACTTACTCAATGGGCTTGTCTTGGGTTGCTGCAAGATGAGTAGATTTCTGCATCCACCTTCCAGAATCTTAAGTTTATATAGAAGCTTCATTTATACACATAGGTGGCCTTAACTGGGTTCAGTTATGCACACCGGGGCTTTAACTGGGTTTAGTCATCTACCCAGTCTGAATAGTCTCATCACCACATTACTATCTCAAGGCTGGTCCTTGGGGGCAGCTCCTGGGAGTGGGGAGGGCAAGCAGAGGACAAATTCTAGAGATGGGGTGGGAGTTGGGAGCCTCCAATTACCCAGTTCCAGCTCTCTGTTCTCTTGATGTCCTCCTCTAACACCATGTCTTTAAAAGTTCTACATTATGTCAAATACAAGTGTGCCTTTTAATGGATTCCCTTCCATGGGTGTCATTCTTTAAAGATACTAACACATGACAACTATTCAGATGCTTGAAACATTTATGATAGTTTTACATCTTCAATTAGGTCATTTTCATTGGAGATGACAGAACCCTGATCTCAAACAAGAGTAAGCAAAAAGAAAATTGTAACTACTTATGAATAAAAGTTGAGGTCACGCTTCAGGAATGTCTTGATCCAGGGGCTCAAATGATGTCATCAGAATCTAGGTTCCATCCAACTACGATTTCTGTACTCATCTAAATGGCTTCCTTCTCAGGTTCAATGTATGGCTGTATGGCTGGCAACAGCTCCAGGGTGATATTTTGCAAGATTTAATCTGATTCAAAAGTGTGTGCTCTCTCCCAGCACACACAGAAAAATCCTTACTGCATTTTATTGGCTCTGATTGGTTCATATGCCCATCCCTGAACCAATCATGCAGGCCAGGAAAAAAAAGACCTTTCTATGTGACACCCCAGAGTAGATGGCATCCACTCCACTGAAAATACACGGAGTAAGAACAGGGGTAGTGACCATTTCTAAGGTGAAGATCAGATTATGAGACAATTATGGGCAGCAAAAATAATAGCTGTTCCATGCATCTTCCCTGTTTTCAGGAGAATCTGGCAGTGATCTTATAACGTGACTGTAGAATTAAACTCAGGACTCCAACTATATCTGAATTAGCACAGATTACATGAAAAGTGGAGTTATTCTTCCACTTTTCTGTATTATATTTATAATTCAAGTTTATATAATTATATTGGTAATTCAAGATATTCCTTCTTTTTTCAAGTTGTTTTTCCCTTCAGTACTGTGCACTTATTTTGTGCTAATTGTGTCCCTAGCCTAATCCTTGGGGAAATACTATTCTATAAAAGCATCTCTTATTATGGTTACTGTACTTTTGTCTGACAGGTTTATAATTTGGAGGCTGTTTCACTCGAATTTTGTTATACCATAGTATCAAGTTAGGTACATTAAGCTGGAAAATTTTTCAGAAAACCTAGCTCAAAATGGCCACAGCAATGAGAATGATTTATTATCTCCCAAAACATGAAGTCAAAAAGTAGGACAGCTGTGAGATAGTTCATCTGTCAGCCCATCACCATCATCAGGGACCAGGTTTTTTTCCGTTTTACTAGACCATCATCCTCAGTGTTTGGACTCAGCAGCCCTATGGACATTCCAAGCATAGCACATAAACCAAACCTAGTACAACTCTTGACAAACTGTTTCTTTATAACCATCTCTTTTAAGCAATGAAACCTTTCCCAGCTGGCCTTCTCAGGAGCCCTCTGCTCACAGCTCACCAGCAAAAAAATATATCAAATACCTATTCACAGACAGAAATATGACAAAACCATAAGTGGTTTAGTGAAACATAACCATGTATAGATGAAAAAGTACCTGAACAAAATAAGGTTCTGTTAACAAGAAAGAAGAGGGGGTGTGCCTAGGTAGGTAGGAAAAATAAAATAAATAAAATAAATAAAATAAAATAAAATAAAATAATAATAAAATAATAAAATAAAATAAATCATTCATACTCTCATCACTCAAGAAATAATCTTATTATTAACATCTTGGTATTTTTCCTTCCAAACTGTTTTCCTCTGTTTTTGGTTGCTTCACTTAAAATTATTTCATTCATTCATTTGTTTGACAAATATTTACTGAGGATCCACTATGTTCCACTACTGTTCTAGGCAATGGATATACAGTGGAGATAAAGGCAAGGAAATAACTAGTGTTTTTTTCAGGCAGTGTAACATGCTGTGTAGATGATTAGAAAGAGGACAAGAACAAAGAGTGAGAAGGGTGCAGTAGGGCGAGGTGAGATATCAAGTTGAGAGGATGCCTCTCTGAGCAGAGACCCGAGAGAGGTGGAGAGACTGAGCACATGAGGATGCAGAGAAAGTGAATCCGACATGCAAGAGCAGCAATGGCCATGTTCCAACACCAGCAAAAGGGTCAGAGTGGCTAGCACGGCATGAGGGATGAGGAAAGACTTTAAGTAGTAAATCTGCCAAGTGGTGAAGAATCAAACCTTTGGGGGCCCTGGCAGGCCATTATGAGGCTTTGGGTTTTACTCTAGGTGAAATAAGAAGACCTGGAGGGCTGAGCAGGGAGACAGGGCCTGATATGTTTTATAATGCTCACTCAGGCTGCTCTGTGGAGAAGAGACTCTGTGGAGACATGATTATAGAAAGCAGATTTTTCAAGAATCTCTGACAGCTTTTTAATTTCATTTTTTCCTCATTTATAAGAACGATGCTTTCTATTCACTACCTTTCTCCTGTTATTTGAATCTGTTTCAATTACTTGTTTTAGACCAGTACTCTCCAAAAGAAACATAATTTGAGCCACATGTGTAATTTAAAGATTCTAGTAAAAAAAAAAAAAGTAAAAAGAAATAGGTGAAATTAATTTTAATAATATATTTATCCCGTATACCCAACAGAGGAAGAGAAACCAACATCATCAGGAATGACGAAATGAAACTCTACATTTCTAAACTTGCTAAGAATAAAATCTGATGTGATTCTGGGAAGTGATCGGAGTTTTATCCCAGTTAGGAAATAGCAAGCTACAAACAGGCCCTCCATGACCTACCCCGACCTCTTGTTCCCACCTCACTGCAGGCCACTCCCTCCCTCCTACCTGCTTTTTGTTTCTCGCATACTGTATTGATTCAAAGAAGCTAAGTTACATTCTGATCAAAAACAACTCCAAGATCACAACAAATGTTTATTTTTCACTCAGGCCACAACTTCTATGAGTCCAGGCAATGCTTCAGGCCAGCTCTCTTCCTTAGTGATGGCTAAGCAGTATATCTCTGTGTCAAGGGACACTACCACAAACCTCATGGCAGAGGACGAGTTTTCTGGAGACCCCACACCTACAGAAAAATGCTCCCACCCAAAAAGAATACCTGTCACTTCCATAAAGCCTGGACTAACCACAAACAGCAGAAATCAATCCATCACATGTCCAGAAGGAGGACAGGTGGAAATATTGGTGAGTGATATGAATACCTGCCACACATCCCATGTAGTCTTTCACCTCCATATTTTATCTCCACAGAGAGGCCTCTCTCCTTAGGGTGCCCCACGCCCCAATCTTTATCCTGGTTAGCTTCCATTCCCATCAGTTATTCTTCATCCTCCAGCCCTACATCCAGGCTAAGTTAAAACTCAATGTAATTACACTTGTCACATCACATTATCTACCTATCTCACTCAAAAAAATTACACTTCTAAAGGTGTATTACTTTTCTTTTTTAAAATTCAAGTATGGAATTCAGTATGTGCATGGTAAGGGATCTGTAAATGTCTGATAAATGATTAAATGAATAAACATGTAGCAGCCAAGGGAGTGTCAACTTACAGAGAGAGGCACCACACCACAGGGAAATGGAACAGACCCACATTCAGTATGAAGGCTAACCGTCATTGAGAATGACAAAACCAAACTGCCTACATTTGTAAATCTTTTAAAAAGGAAAGTCCGATGGGACTACGAGAAGTCTGTTGTTTTGTTTTGTTTTGTTTTGTCCCAGCAAGAGAAAGACATAGCCTAGTGCCTAGAACATTGTTGGATTCCATATGTCTTTACTTCCTATCCCTCCTAACAACTGCATTGGTTTGAGGAAGAAAATACAAAAACTCCCTTGCAAGAAATAAGGGCTTATCTCTATTACACATATGGCTTGAAATCTAAAATTCTGAAATATTTTTCACTTTTTATGTTAGAAAGTAATATATGACCCACAGCAAAATTTTCAAATAATACAAAATGGTATAAATTTAAAGTGAAAGTCTCCTTCCCTGTTTCCACCTTAGATCTCCAAAACCACTTTAGAAGCAATCACTGATAACAGTGCATTCTTCCAGATATTCTCTACATATATTGTATTCATATGTGTCAGTATGCAATCATTTCATATAAATGAGATCATACTCTACATATTCTACAACTTGCTTTTTTCTCATCACTGTTCATATTACATATTGGACATCTCTCTATTAGTACATATTCATTCACTATAAAGCTGAACATTAAGAATAAGAAATTTAAGCCAAACCCCTAACAAATGAGGCACAACTTTTGTAGTTTTACTTTCAAATATATCTTTCAAAGAGGAAAAGAGTCTTTAAACATTTTCCTCTAAAAACAATGAGAAAACTGATTTCATAATCCACAGAAAATTCACAAGACATCAGAAGAATAATATATGGACAACATAATGCAACAATTCATCTTTTGACTAAAGATAAGAATCTGAGAAAATAAATACTTCCTCTAGAAAATATTATGTGTATTTCTACCAGAAAGAATATAATCCTATCTCAAATGTCCTTACTTCAAACATTTTGCCTTGTTATTTAACAGGACCTCTTCTTTTATTTTCTCATAAGCAGAAAAATCACAATGAAAGTCCCTCCTCCCTCAACTTAAAGAAATATTCATGTGTCAGATTTTCTGCATGAAAAAAAAAGCCCGCCCGGTCTCTGCTGTTTGACTATTATAACGTTCCTGGCATAAGCCTGCCTGTGGCTCCAGTGAGTGCAGGCAGCGGGTTAAGCCCCAATCTGCACCTTACTCAAGAATTACACCCCAGCCCTGCTTCTTGTTCTGGTCACTTTCTTCTTTGGCTCCAGACCTTGGCACTCTCATTTCTCTGCCTGGGTTGGATCAGAATGGACTCCAGGACCAGGCACTGACCTCTGGCTGTGCTCTGGTTCCCCAATGGGAGGCTGAGTCCTGTCAGTAATGGGACATTACAAACACAGGGAGGACTGCTCCTTCCCTCGTCCTGCAGAGACCCCCAGAAGCTGCCCTAGCTGGATCTACAGAACCTCCAATTCCACAGTCACAGGCAAGAGACAAGGTAACCAATGCCCCAGACTCCTCAGGATACCATACTGCCAGCTTTCAGAGGCACCAAATATCAGAAATGTGATCTCAGAAGTCAGAGTGAGGTGACTAGGTTCACACCCAACTTCTAACTCGAAAGCCTGAGTGAGCCACTTAATCTAAGACTTCATTACTTCATTTGTAACATGGGGTTAATGACAGGGCTTATATATGAAGGTTAATAAAGTAAAATCTTATTTAGTAAGGTTAAATAATCCATATTATGTGCCTGGCACAATGAACAAGTACAGTAGATGCTTAATAATTGTTAACACAGATAATGACGATGATGATGATGACGACAACGATGAAGCCAGACCTCTACAAAAAGCCTCTGGAATCCCTGACTTCCTTGAGCAATTAGCTCCTTAAGAATCATGGCCCATCACCTCTCCTATATCTCAAAGAATGAGATGGCCTGGATCCTTTCAGAGGAAAGGCACTCTGAAAAAGCTATGACAGTACCCTTAAATGGCCAACTAACCTCAATCAAGATCCTCCAAAACAAGGTAACCCCTTGCCCCACGCCACGTTTCTAAGGCTCCCCAAGAGTTCATTTGTTCATTGTCTCACACCCATCCTGGAGCCTTTTTTCTCCTCCCTACAAATCTGCCTGGTCATTTTGAATATTTTTTTCCTTGCTCCTCCTTTTGATTCCATGGTTTATTTCTTGAAATGCAGTAAAGGTGGGTACCTTATGTTCAGTATTTGATAATTATATCTGAGGTCTGCAGATCCAACTGGGCTGTGTGTAGTTTTTGCTTGTGCCTGGTTTCTCGAGGAGTTTTATGATCTGGTGGTTGTGAGCCCATGCTTACTAGAAACTTCACTGGGGGAATTCTTAGGCCGGTTTTAAGTGTGTGTTTCTCTATAGTTTGTAACCATTTTTGCCAGCCGAGGCAGCGTTGTCAAACTAGGATCACTTTACACCAAATTCTAGTGTGGATTTTGTGTGTTTGTTTTTCCTGGGCCTCAGAAGTAGTATGAACTCAACCCCAAACACAAGATTGCCTGCTTATGGTTATACATTCTCAAGGGAGACTTCACAATCCCCGGTGTCAGGCAAATTTCTCTGCTAATTCCCTAGGAAGCCCCCCAACCCCAATGGGTGACCCTTTCCAGGGTCCTAGATTTGGGTGGCACTTTCACTATCACACATCACTTTGTAAAACCCCTGGGTTTATTTCTTACCTCCAGAATGCAGCCTTTACAGTCAAGGCTCTAGGTAACCATTAATTCAGCAAGCCATTCCCGAGAGGCCAACAGCTTCCACAATGCTTTAGCCTCCGACTGTGTGCTTTCTCTACAAATTTACTCCTCTCTGAGGACTCCTCATTCTTGCCAGATCAGTCATGCAATTAAAATTATATATATATTGTTCAAATTTGATCTGGCATTTTTAGCGTTCTGCATTAGATGGGCTTTTTAGAATATCTATTCTCTCCATAATCCTATCATAAATAGCCTAAATTTTAATTTGATGTTAAAATTTACTCAGTATTTCTTTACCCTATTATTTGAATGGTTCATGTTTGCCTCTCCTTCTTCTGCTTCAAAAATCATGACGTTACTGCTGTATTTTGGAGACCCCATTAAATCATCTCTGCCTAAGTTTTCTCTCATTGTCTCTTCTCATTTGCCATTAAGCTATGGTGCTTCATCATGAATTTTTCCAACTAGGTCTACCCTTAAGAGAAAAATAGTATACAATTATTTTTATTCTGTAACTTCAAGCAAATTTCTAGAAAATTTAGTTCCTGACAGGTATGATACAATTCCACAAAGAAAGATGAAGATTAATTACATTCTTACAAAAACAAATCCTATTAAGTAGATGAAGCAAAACAATATAGCATTTTACGCATTATCTGTCATAAAATGCACCACACACAAAACTCTCCAATCATGTTGCCAACTACCTTAGGAGACATAACTATCTAACCCCAAAAATTCTTTCATTACCTTAAAATTCATCACAAAGACCTTTGAAAAGATCCATTAACAACCCTGTATCATATATTAAATATCTCCACGTTGTTCTTTCTCTAAAGCTCAAGCACTGGGGTTCTGTGCTCAGCCTCCAGGCCTGAGATCTGGTGTCTTCACCTATCTGAGCCTCTGGTGCTCATCTGCATAAGAGAGTAACAGCTCCTCCCTTTAAAGAGGCTTTCAGAGTTTAAACAAGAAAGTTTGTAAAAACTTTGGTACAGTGTATTCCTGGCACATAGGTTGTCTTCAAAGGCAGCCATAAGAAGAAATTCTATTAATATCTAGTTTTATAAAATATTCCCCTGGCATTATCATAAATGGATAAGTGATCACAACTAAGCCAATATCAGAGTATAAGGAAGCCAAAGCTTAAAGAATGGAGATTCATGTGTGCTGACCTGACCACCTCTTCTACTAGGTCCTCTGTGGAGCCAATCCACTCTCCAAAATGGTTAGTCAGGGTTAAGCCTGATAGTCCTTGCCTTGATTCATAACATGTAATAACTGACCATCTGACTCAGCATCATTAGCACTAGGACATATAGTTCTATATTACTGCCCAGTTCATTCATCAGCCATTCATGCTCTTAACAATCTGGGAAAGACGCAAGCTCCCAGCCATTGCACAGGCTGCTTCTCTGCCTGGAACATTCCATAGTCTTTTCTGGGCTAAGTCCTACTCATCATTAGATATCAGCGTGGATGCCACTTCCTCCAGAAAGACTCTCCAGTCTCACTAAGTGCCCTGCTCCGCGTTCCTAGGGTATCTCCTCATCACAGCAACAGCTGCCCCGGACTATGGTTACCTGCTTATCTGTTTAATCCTCAGTAATGTAAAGTGCATCAGGGCAGGAACGATGTTTTTTGCTTAGCACTAAATCTAAATCCTAGTACAAGAGCTGTTATGACGGTCATTGAATAAATATTAGTTGGATGAATAAATGAATGAAACATGCAGAGAACTGTAGCAAGAGCCTTATCTGTCCCGTAAACATCACTCGGAGGCATTAGAAATATCAAAGGTGCTTGATCACTCAGACAGACCTAAATATCAAACTGAAGAAGTGGCAGAGACATAACTTGGAACATTGTCTTCTTGGTGAAAGCCAAGTAGAATCTATGGGATTTTTAAATCCAGAGATGCAAATTCCTTTGTTACCTACATAATGTCCCCCATCTGTCTGTCTGTCTCCCACCCCACCTCGACACACACACACACACACACACACACACACACACACAAACTTCTCCATATAGTACATGATTCAGTACCTCGTACATAGGCACTAAATAAATATTATCTGAATACGTGAACAGCATCCCTACATTTTCTCCCCATCGATCCTAATGCTGTGCCTTGTTGCAACAGCCACTTCAGCCAAGAACCAGCACTGGACTTCCAGCGATCCACCTATAGCATCCATTTTGTGATATATGTTAAATAACATTATGACTCATTCTAATTCTTTACTTAGTTCTTAAAACTGTGTTGATTTTACTCCCAAACAGTTCTTACTGCTCCTCGAACTGCATCATAAACCTGATGACGAGGACTGAGCAGGGAACGCAGCAATCCGCCAAGTCCTGTGGCCCCTCCGGCACCACTTCTCATGAGAGCCAGAAAGCTGCCGGCTAAGCAACCAGAGTGCTTTCTCACCTAAATTCCTGTGACCAAAGGGATGTAGCCTTTCTGCCAGATGCTTTCACACCACCTGGCTTCCATCTTAAACACTCTCATGCCAGACATTTCTGGGGAGGAAACTTCCTCAGCGCATTATGCCCAGGTTTGTCTTCTGACCTGAACCAACCTGTGTTTTCATTAAAAACACATAATTTAGAAGGGCAGACGGGTTAATACCTAATCTCTGCTTAGCATTCGCCCACGCATCCCACAAGCAGGATAAACACCATGGGGCATTAACAAAATGCCACCTGGCTAAGGATGGTTCATCCATTCCATCAGCAGGAAAACACTTGTGATTCTTGCTAGATAGCTGTTCCCGTTTCTCCATGCAGGTCGGTGATTTTGTTTATACCACACACATTCTCCTGGGAACCTGGAAGCTAATGAAGCGGCCAGATGTGGCGCTTAGGTTAACGTTTCCATGTGTTTGCTCCTGATATCGGGGTCCATAAGACATGCTTAAATGGATGGAAGAGCGGGGAGACGAGAAAAAAGTGAGAAAACCTGACAGAGTTTAACCTCCCTGATTCTTGGTCATTACCTGAACTTTTATTTTTAAACTACAAAGCCTTAAATTTCATGAATAATACAGAAAATCTGTAAAATGCCACTTTTCTGGAATAAGGGGGACATTAAAATGCAAATTGCAGTTTCACACACAGCTGCACTCACTTTGAAAAATTAAGCTCTTCTTATTCCTAGTCCTGACATTTGCTTTCAAGATGTCTATTCCCTGTAGACCAAAAGAGCAGGGGAAAAGCATGCAAGAGGAGTGGCAACAACAATCACCAGGAGGACCCCCACCATAAGATGTCCCCAGCGGGTGAAAGGTCACCCTGGGAGCTCTCCTCCCCTCCAGTAGAATACATGGGGAAAACCATCTTTCTCAAGAAGACTTTATAAAAATGACATTCTTTAATGATGAAGATAGCTCTTTAGAAAGAGCAGGACAGAAATCTAAAAGAAACTAATTAAACTAGAAGCTTATGAGTTTCTATTAGACCCATAGTTCTACACTTTACTAGATTTACCTAAGCCCACTTTCGAACCCATCCTTATTATTCAACATATCTTTTCAGGAGGAATGCCTACTATTTGCCTGGCAAGCTTGGGATCCATCAGGAAACAATCCAGACAAAGCTCACTGCCTTCATTGGGCTTACATGCCAGCAACTGGGGGTGGGGAATGAAAAGCCAACACTTAGGGAGAATAAAGAGCCAACACTTATATCAGCTGCAGAGCTAAGTGCTTTACATATTTAGCTCATGTAATTCCCTAGCAGCCCTATGAGGGAGGTACTATTATTATTCACATTTTACAGATGAGGATGCTGAGGCACAGATAGGTTAAGTAATTTAGCTGGTAAATTAGTAGTAGACAAGCTGGGATGCCAACCCAGGCACTCTGGATGCAGCATCAGCATGTTTAACCATTTCATTAGATTGCCTCTCTCTTATGGCCTCGTTTCACTTGCTTCTTTGTTATCTGTGTACACGGTGAATGTATCGTCCCAAGGTTAGGGCCTATACACCCTTGTTATCTTTGGAACCCACTGCTCAGAACCCCTATAGAGTTTGGCTCATATGTATTCAATAATAATTGAATAATCACCATTTATTATTAAATTACTCTGGGCTGGAGCTCCAACAGCAAATATTAGCGCCATCTAGTGGAATGAGTCCTAACAGGAAAGATGAAGGCTGCTGAGTGGTGGACAGCACAAAGGCAGCCAGAGGTTACAGCAATTACCTGGATAATTTAGGAGAATGTCTCCATAGAGGTGCTTTGCCATCATTCTACAGACCTCTGATACTTGACCTGATAACTAAAGCTAGCACTTAGTATCTAAAGTTAGCAATATTCCAAACCCAAAACAGATCATGCCTTGATATTCTTAGGGATCAACAAAGCAAAATTTTAAGTACAGCTCTTCTGAAAAATCCATGATCAGGGTCACATTACAATGGAGAAGATCTCAAGTTCTTACAGAGAAGACCTGCATATATGTTGCTACAAATAACTGCACCAGTCTTGTGAAAGCAGATAAAACCAATCATTTGCAGACCATGAATTAGGTTGGGTCCAGACAAAGCCTGAAAGAATGATTGTTCCGGATTTCTACTTCAACAGGAATTCAACTCTCTTTGCACATTCTTTTACTAAATATTAACCAATTGTGATATAAATGTATTTGGCTCTATCTATACTTTGTTTGAAGTAAAACAACAGAAATTGTGTTAACCTTTTTTAAAGACCTTATCAAAAATAACAAGGAAAAAAGAAGAGTAGTTTATTCTAGTTAGCCATTTCAGTTGTTTTTTCTTCTTTGACATAAAATGAAGATAAAGAGAGAAGGAAAGAAAATGAAAAATGCAAGGAAACTTAGTAATAAGACAAGTGGAGAATTCAGAAAGTCTGCACTTCTAGTTCCTGTTTCTAGTCCCTAGCAAACTCCTGCTCATCTTTCAAGATCTTGCTCGAGTCTCTCCTTCACAGTGAAGTTTTTCCTTTCTATGCCCTACTCCCAGATATTACTCCCATTATTGAGACTCTATAGTATTTATACATAACACTATGAAATAATATGATACCCTATTATAATTATGCATTGACTTGCCTTTCCTCCAGAGACTGAGGCCTTTCTCTGAAGTTATCTCAGCACATCTGTCTGCTAAGTGACTACTGAAACCAGAAATAAATAATGAGCATTTGAAAAATACCAATTCCTTCTTCCTAAGTTATACTTTATATGGTTACACAGCAAAAAGCTTTTTAAAATGTAGCATAAAGACCCAGCAAGTCTCAGGGCCTTTGCTTTGACTCTTGTGATTTTTTTTTTTTCCTATTTGGTCTTTAAAACTAGTCCTCCCAAGCTACAAAATCAGCAATCACCGAAATGTAAAGTAGGAAAAATAACCAAGGACTTTGGTTTTCAATGCTATTTTTGTCTTTTCTGTTCACAATAAAACTGTGTCAGGAGGGACGCCCCATATACATCAGTACATCTGCTTGAACTGAAAAAAAACATGTGGAAAGACTCACTGGGAACATCAAACCCACTTTATAAATCCAAGTGCCCAGACAGGAACTGCTCCTTGAAATGCTTCTGGCAAATATACTGCTGAAGGTTAACATACAATTAAGAATCACTAGAGATCCATAAAAATGATAAATAAGACAGAAAGATCAGCCTTGCATGATTGCATAAGATCAGATATATTCAATGACAAAAATAAATCACTAGGAAAGCACTGTACTTGCTAAATACATCTTCTGGTATAGTGTAATGGTCACAGAGCCAGAATTCAAATCCACGCTCTGCCATGTATAACCTGAGCAACCTTGAACATGTTACTTAATCTTTGCGCCTCAGTTTTCTTAACTGTAAAATGGGAATAATAACAATACAATCTTGGGTTTATTATCACTTAACAGAGCATCTGGCATATAGTAAACATTTAAAATATATTAACAGTTATCATTCTTGCTCTTATTTTATTCATTACTTTGAGAAAATAAATATGAAGTGCATATACTAGGTATTGTGCTGGAAACTTTCACACACATCATCACAGTTCCAATCTGGAAAAAGAAAAGGGTTAGACACAGTGAATGAGACTTTCTGATGTCAACATCCTTTTACCGTTGTCATGTGGAAGCACAGTTAAATGTGCTTCCAGGTTTCTGCAAACATTTGATTCAAATTTCATTATTAAAATACATAAATCATTTTAAAACTATAATACAGAGCATCATACTCATTTGTGTTCTCTATCAAAGTTAACACAAAAGAAATTCTTCCCCCCCCCCCCAAAAAAAAATGAATTTCTGCTGCCTGGTTAAGGTTAACCATTTTTTCTGAAGCCCTCACAATAAAGCTTCCTTGAGGATGTATTTGAACTTCTTGGGAATGTGAAACAGATTAATAGGTTGCAGATCATGTTTATTTTGTTTTAAATTCATATCTGCACAAATCTAACTCACATAAAATTGTACGAGCAAATACAATCCTACAACATATGTGTGCTCTACCCAATTAAGTGACAGAATATATTCATATAGCATTTTCTGCCAAATGGTGACAAATAAAATGGCTGAGGAACCTATTAATTGACTCTTTAAACTTAACACTTAACAATTAACAACGACATGCACTTGTTACTTGCTGTGATGTTAATTTGAAACAAGCATTCTCTATTCTTTGGAGCTACTGTATCAGTTAAATTGGAGAGCAAGCTACAAAAAAAATACTTCCATTTGCATCTATTGATCTATGTGAGTACAGATTTTCATGATAACCATATAAAGAGAGTATGTTTCTATGTATGTACGTATGTATGTATGCATGCATGCATGTATGAGAGAACAAGCGAATGAGAGAGAAAGCATATGAGAAGGGGAAAGAAATAGATACGGAGTGAAAGGGAAAATTAAATTGAATGCTTACACTGATGTGACTGGAACTGTCTTCCATAAACACAAATTTCATTGGCAGTTTATTAAATTAGCCTCATTGTTTATTTGGATGACTTTATAATAATCCAATGTCACAAATTTGAACTAATCAATTTATACTAATAAAATACCACTCTCAGTCTATTCTACATATTTGACTCCTACATGATATTTCATTTATGGGGCTGGGGGGTTGTCAAAAAATTTGAAGCTGCTCTCTTTAGTGAGTAATTACCATAGGCCAGTAACTATTATGGTTCCTAGGTAGAACACAAAGGGAAATACCACCAAGTATCTGTCCACAAGGTTTAAGTACAGAGAAAACAGACATATACATATATCAAGAATAAGGCAATATATATGGAAAGTGACTCAAAGTGTGCATGTGTGTATGTGTCTCTGTGTATTATATACATTAATACCTAAAAGAGAAGGTAGATTGGGGGATGATGAATTTCAATTGAGAAGTTAAAGGAAGGTTATATAAATAATAAGTATTTAAGTCACATACTAAATACTCAATAGAATATAATAGAAAGATTAAATGAAAAATGTCAAGGAAAAATTGAGAGGTAGAAGATTCGGGAAATGCTCAAGAAAGATGAGTTAGTTGTCTGAGTGTATGTGTCTATGATTTTGTTCACATGCAATGAAGGAAAGGTGTGGGGAGGAATACAATATGAGATAAGGCCAGCCAAAATTAAAATGTGTTGTAAGCCCTAAAATTGTACCTAGAATAAAGATGTACATTTTGTATTTATTCTGTCTAATAGCTCAAAGAGAAAGAATGTTTAAAGTTAACTCTTGATATTCCCTTCCAGAATCTTCTTTCACTCAAGATACCATTATAAGTTCCAGTGAGTTGAAGCTTGATAATCCTGCCAGTTTTGATCTTTCCTAACAACTTCTCACAAATCTGAAAATTATTCAGTATTTGACAGGAGTTTCGGTCCTTCAAATTTGAAATATATCTAGTCATAGCTGTTTTCTCTGCTTCTTTGGTATTTACCTGAGAAATCACTGAATCCATTTTCAGTATAGTTTACAAATAGAGATCATGGAATTAAAGAACTTCAAAGAGAAAAGGAACCACAAAAATCAGTAACTGAAACTTCTCATCGTTAGGGGCAGCTATGACCCCGGAAACCATAATGACTCTGTTGAAAAGATGAAATGAAACACAATGTGAAACCATTCTTTAACTCAAAAACCACAGAAAAAAATGTTTTTCTTAAGTGACATAGCAGTTTCTCATGCAAGTTCTCAGTACTGGGAACATAACCACGACACAAACATTCAAATATCTTGACTTCCAATCCCAGCTTATTTTCATGTAGGATACAGTAGGGGGTTAATAATAAGATAATACTAAGTCCTTGATTCTAAGACTTCAAGAACTAATGGTAAAGATAATAAAGTCTACAAATAGAGATATCTATTTATGTGAGGGGAGGGGCTATAGCTGTACAGATGAAAATAATAATAATTCTTGGCTTATAACACATTACCAGCATTGCTCCATGCGTGGCCCTCTTTTTTTTTCTTTTTTCTTTTATTTATCTTTAAAAATAACAGTGAATACTATGAAAGCACCATCCATCCCAAGAACCAGAATGCAGACAATCATATCTAACCATGGGAACCTTCCTTGTCCTGTTTTTTGCCTTCCCTTACACAGGAACAAAAGCCCACTCCTGTGATAAGGGAAGACTCACTGGAGTTGGTTAGATTTGAGCCAAGGAAAATCACTAGCATTTGTATATATGGAAAAGCATATCCAAATGTGAATAAAAACTTAAACAGAATTCAAACATAAAAAACTACAAGGCAGGTTTGGGGAGGAAGGTAGGAGGAATACAAAGATCAATTCAACTCGAATACTTTGTTTATTGAAAGACAAAAGAAGATACCCTATGGGTAGAAAACTCTAAATGCTACATAATATGTCTTAAGTTTATTCTGAAGACAATAGGGAGACTTTCAACAGGGAAATGAGTGATCAAAGTAGTGTTTGGGGAAAATCAACAGGATGGAAATAGGCAAAACAGATTGAAGGGAAGAAACTCAAAATCAGAAAGTTCAGTTCAGAGTTGTACAAGAAAATGTCACTGAAAATGACATCTGGCAACATTTCAGTAGTAGCCACTCCTGCTTCTCAAGAAAATACTTACACCCCTCATTTAAAAAAAAAAGAAAGAAAGAAAGAAAAGAAAAAGAAAAGAAAACAATTTATAAAGTCACTTAAAAGAATAATCTATTTACAAGGACCCTCAAATTATTTTTAAAAACAGTCAATAAGCATAGCTTAAAATAAATATATCTATTAAAATCATAGAAAGTTGAAGGATAAACAGATTCGCTGGGCAAACACTCATTTTTTCAAAAAAGCACAGATAGTCATATTAATTTTAGGTAGAATCTATAATTCAGCTGCCTTGAACTGTCTATGGGAACATATAAATTTCCAAAACTGCTCCCAAAAGAAGTAGACAGTGTAAATTGACCAACAAGAAAGAAGGAAACTGAAAGATAAAAGAAAAAAAGGCTCCAGGATCAGATGTTTTAATATAGACAAAAATATGTTAATCCATTCAATTCATTTTATGCATCTAGTACAATTCTAATTTCTAAAAAAACTATCTCCAGATAAAAACAAACTGCCAAAAGTAACTACAGACCAGTCCTACATCTTCAATTGTCCAAGGTATTATATAGGGCCTGTTATCAACCAGGCACAATGTCAAAACACAAGAAAAAATATGGTTTCCTCTTCCAGGTACTTACAGTCTAGCCATTAAACAAATAATTTTAGGTGTGATGAATTAGATATGTGACATATGAAAATCACAAAAAAATACTGAGAAATAAAATTTTAAAATACACAAAAAGAGTCATTTATAATGACCATAGTGGAATTAATCCCAGAAATGAAAGCATAGTTTGATGTTAGGAAATTTATATAATAGTATATCAATCTACCTAAAAAATATATATTCACTAATATAAAAATCATGAAAAGCAATTTAATTATATAATATATATTCACTTATAGTGAAAAGAAACTGAATTGTGTTAAAAACAATTTTTTTAAAAATTCTTTTAAAACAAAAAAATAAGATCAGCTCAGAATTACAGACCAGTGTATACTGCAGCCTCGACTTCTATACACCAATTCCTTGATGTGTAAAGAGAGTTTTTAAAAAATCTATAACAGTATTGGAAAGCAAGAAGGGGTGCTTTCAACAAACCAAAAACCATATGGAATCCCTTAAATATGAAAGGTGGACTGGATAAGATTAAAAGAGGAACCACAGTCCAAATTGCTCAGAGAAAATGACTGCTGAAAAATATGGCAGAGCCTCTGGGGGTGCTCTAGCATATTATAATGAAAATAACTAAAAAAATAACGAAATAAATTACAAATATTTAAATTGTCAAAAGATAAACAAAGACATCATAAGCACAAAACCAATCTAAGAAATAAAGGAAGATAAATTTGACTGACTGTATTAAAAATATCATAAAAAATTAAAAAGCAAATGATAAACCAAAAATATACCTGAAACATATATATATATTATCCTTCAAATATAAAAAAAGCTCTTACTAGTTAATTTTTAATGACTATAGATATTGAGATACAAAGAAAAGATTATTTGAATATTTACCATTTCAATGATATTTATTTGTAAATGGTAAAATTAGGAATTTCATTTTTTAATCCCAAATTGAACATAGTATTCTTATAATCAGAAATCAAAGTTAGTTCTAAATTTGTAAAATGAAGATGAACAAAAAAGGCAGTTCACAAAAGAAGAAATACAAAAACCAGCCAATATAAAGTTGGACACCTCTAATCAAAAATATAAAGCAAAATGGTATGCTATTTTGTTTCTTAAATTGTCAAAGTTCAAAAAAAATTTTTATAATGATACTATACAATGTTGGCAAGAATGCAATGAAACATATTCTCACACACACTTGGTGTAGGAATATAAATTCACATAATCTTTTTGAAGAAAGTGGCAATATGTGCCGTATACATTAAAAATACACAAACTCTTATAATTTCTACTTATAAGGAATTATCCTGAGAAAACAATCAGAGCAAGAAAAATGTATTTTCATCATACTCGTAATAGTTGAAAACTAGAAAAAAACCACTTAATAGCAAAATCTAGGGAAATTACTAAATAAATTGTGGTAGACAATTATGCCAAAAATCATTAAAAGTCATAGGTACACTGTAAGAACTAGAAATTTTATCAAAGTAACAACTGGAAACTAAGATGGAAAAATGTTTTGAATTAGTCTAAAGCAATAAATAGATGCAAGGCATTCTCAAAACTATCTGAATTATTTTATTGAGGAGCAAAAACCCCATAAGGCAATGAAGAATGTATCAAGAAAGATGTCCCACTTTGTAAATTTTCCAAACAGTACATGTTTAAGCAGCAAATATTTTGATAAACAAATCTGAATGAAGTCTTTCAAAAGTAATTTGTGCACTTTTCGCATTCTGAAACAAAATTCAATGTTTTCTTGATGACTCAATGTCATCATCAAAAGCATCAAGTATTGCACTGTCTATGATACAGTTATGCCCTCAGGAGCTACTAAATTTTCTAGGATTATTTACCCACACTAGGTCCAGATTTCTAGGTTTTCTATTCTTAGATGTTTTTCTGCAGCTTTTTATAGCTTTTATCTTAAACATATTGAAGAGGCCCCTCAGAGATTAACCAGTTCAACCCACTCATCTCACAGAAGGAAACTATTTTCCTCCTCCACTGTGAGGCTCTGGCTCCAATGATCTGCCATTTTAATGCTCTTACCGTGAGCAACTCTTCTCCCTGTTCTAATTTTCTGCTCCTAATCTGACAACTTGGAAACTGGATTAAAAAGTTCGTTAAGAATTATACCAAAAATAACGATAATCTAAACGAAAAACTATTCTAAAAATACAAAGTACCAAGTGTAATATGGCTCTCTAGGGCCATACGCTGTGGTAACTCGGGGGCGTCTTCCAGGTTTGGGGGATATGTTCACAATATAATACTAAAGGTTTCCTGGACTGTCACATAAAGAAATGCTAATCCTCAGAGGAGGAGATGGGTTATCTTGGGAAAACTGTAAAGGGGTTCATAACAGGCCTCTCCAAGATGTGCAAATTTGGCAGAAAATTATTTTGAGCTGAAAGCAATTGAGACCCTGCAGGTTCACGAGAAACTTTTATATCTCTCTTAAAGTATTTTATTAGGGGCCTTGCCCATAATAAGTATTACCACTAAAAATAACCTTTCATGACCTCTCTGTAATTACTGAACATCTGCTCTTATCATCCTGCAAATGACCTTTCTTTCCTTTGAAGCCTTACCTCACCCTTAACGCAGAATCTTATCTCCTCATTTTAACTTTGTCTCTATATCTTTCATGTTCATGGGGTCTCTGACTCTTAAGTATATGGGATTCCCATATGTACATATGTAATAAATTTGGATACTTTTCTCTTGTTAATCTGTCTCAGGTCAATTTGATTATCAGACCAGCCAAAAGAACCTAGAAGTATAAAGGAAGTTCTTCCTCCGCCACAGCTGGTGTTGTGAGCAGGACACCTGAACGGCGAGTCACTGCTCACTCTGAAGCTGCGGCAATTGAATGATCCCGACATGTGCCAGCAAGTTAAGAATTCTTGCCAAGTTAGACTCCCAGGCTGCTACCTGCAGAGCTCTATGGAAGCAGAGTAGTTAAAAGTCCTTTTCTTTTTCTTTTTCTACATTTAGATTAAGAGGAGAAAATATTTTGTGTAACTACCTTCTTGGGCTTAGCCTCTCCTCATTATTTGGTGTGAGTACTCATAGATTTTAATTTGATTTTTCTCTGTCTGGTATCTCTCCTTTTGTCTGGTTATATGTCCTGAGAGCTTGGCCTCTGTTGCCAGTAAGAATATTTTCTCTGTGGCCTCTACCTTATGGGGGGTACACTTGCCAGGGTACACCCTGGTAGCTAGTCAAATAGAGGGATTTCAGGCAACTGTATCCAGGACAGAAACATAGGAAGTCACCTGGAGCTTATGACTGGATCAGCAGCTGCCAGTAGGTTAGAAGCACAAGGTTTTACCTAGAGCTTGTGACTGGCATCTCTTTGTCTTTAAGTTTGACTGCGTCAGACTTTCAAGGGAGTTTTTATCTTGTGAGAGTTGAATCTTTTTGCACCTTCCTTTGGGGATGCCTCTTGCATCCACAGTTAAGCCATAAAAAGGCTTATTGGTTTGAGTCACTATTAAGATCCTTCTCACCAAAGCCAGACAATGGATCCTTTGAATTGGGAAAACTTCTAAATTGAAAAGAAAGAAAAAATGTTTCTAGAGAGCACTCATATTGTTATAATGGCTAGCCATTAAGAGTCCCTTAATATAATGGAAGGAAAGAAACTAGAACAAAAATCTAAGTCTACTCAGATTCCTTCCTATTTGTCTTCTGACATTTGTAGATATTGTTTTAAAAAAATCATGACATTGGAAGTACAACTGTCCCACACTTGGGAAGAAAAAGAAAAGGGGGAAAGTGGCAAATTTTTACTAAAAGACAATCTAAAAATTTTATGTCCTAAGAACTTGGATTGGTAACTATTGGTTTAGAAGCTCCAAAATATGGCCAAACAGAAATGTGGGCTAAACTCCATTTATGGCTAGGGTCCTACAGAACTACTTCCAGCCCTTAATGAAATTACAACCTAAAATCACAATGGCAATTATGAGGAACATTTCATTAACTGGATCATTTAAAAGGACACTTAAAAGCAATGACTTCCCAATCAAATAAACAGAATAAGATACCTATTTTTAATTTGCACGCATTAGCCACCATTAGGCTTCAAAATTTCTAAAATAGCTTCCGTGAATGATTTGTTGCAAAAGGCTAATGAAAAATTAAAGAGATAAAAGGTACCTGAAACAAGGGACTATAAGACTGACATTACCCCTTAGAGGTGATCCTCCTAGATAACTTACATTCTTTGGTCTAAGGACAATCTAAGGGCCAGAATAAGAGAATTTTTTTAACCCATTTCCCATTTAGAAAAAAAAAGTGCAGCTCACTGCCACTGTTAATTTAATTTTACATAAACATGCTCCTTGAGGCTAAAGCAAATCTGAATGGTTTTCTGTGTGAAAATAAAACATAAAAACTGTTCTTGGGAGTTATTTCTAAATAGAACTAGTCTAGTTCTAATGTAACAGAAACGTATATAATGATCAGCATTAATAAATTTTTTTTCACGTGGTAAGTTGCAAAGCACGGAACAACAACACAAAGCAGAATATCTAGGATTTAACATTTTCAGTGATGGAGAATTTGGTAAATGGAAATACCACTACTAAAATCAGAATGCTATAAATAGTATGATGTCATTTGTTTTCAAAGACTATCGACATACTAGATGATGCAAAAATACTAACATAAAGTGAGATATTTCGTGGCAAACTCTGTGGGGAAGGTCAGGACTGTAATACGTTAGTTATCTTGGGGTAAACAGTGCAGCCACAAGTGCTGCCAGCGAGTGTTCTCCGGCAAACAGGAAATGGGTTAAACCCAGGGAGGATCTTCAAAAGTTTTTATAAATGGATTACCTCCTGAGCCCAGGGAGGGAAATAAAATTTTACTTAGTCCCTTCCTTCCCAATCCAGATCAACCAGTTATTGATCCTTTTTCTCCCAGGGTTAGCTATTGCCTCTGTTCTAAGGGCTTGGTGTGGCCTCAGGCTGCCTGGAATGCAGGTTGTTAGGTCTGTCTGTTTTCATTTGTTTTATTTTTTGTCGACCAGAAGGAATGACTCTGGAAGTTAATAACCCTTACACCCTCTTGATTCCATGGTATCGTTTAATACTGACAAATATTTACTATTTGTCTTAGCTGAAACCTAACAAGACATTAGAAAGATTTAATAACTGAACAGAAATTTGACCAAATTGGAAGCTGAGACTCAGAGCCTGATAGGAATTTTTTTAAGCCTCCCTCCCTAAACTAAAATAAAACTATGTGCCCAGAGGGTAAGAAGCAAATAGGAATAATGCAGTTGGACTGTAGATCATCCATGGTATCACTTAAGTTACAACCCAATTCTTTGGTAACTGAGAGCAACTGTCCCTATGTTGCAAACCATCAAACGCAGCTCTACCTACCTTTACCATTACAAATTCCTAAGACTGAAGAAAAAAAAGGGGGTTTAAAAAATACAGATGGCTATAGAAACTCTCTTGACCAAAATCTAACTCAAAGCTTCCATAAGATTGTGCCTTCTCCACAAATATTGACAAGGAAAAGCCTCAATCATCTGAGTATATAAACTTAACTTACTGCCTGTCTTATGGTAATTTTAAAAGAAAGGCTAGGAGGTCTCTGTTTGCACCTGTCTATAGATTCATTGTGTGTTATGTGGTATTTTCTACCTCTGTGTAGTATTGAGAATTTATAAAAGAACTCTATTTAATTACTTAAATGCTTATATAAAAATTCTCAAAAATATAAAAGAAACTAACCCAAATGCTTTTCATAATTATGTGAACTGGGAAAATATTTTATATTAAAGCCGGTGTGAGTTTGGTTTGGTTAAATAGACAGACATGTCTTCAGAGTTACCAGAATTAAATATAATACTTTCATTCTAACTGGCTTTATTGGTTGAGTAAGATCATGTCATCAAGAAAAAAGTAACTTATGGTGATGAATAACTGCTTTATGTCTCATAAAATTTTCATGATTAGTCTAAATAGAATTGTTTCCACAGAGATGCCCCTTCCTAAATACCTGACTGCTTGCACCATAGGCCTAACTTTGCGAGCCCACCTGCATCACCACCTTCTGAAATGAGACACAATTGTTTAATGAGCTGACCTATGCTCAAGACTGAAACTGGTTCAATGAGATATAGAACAATCTATCAATCCAACTGCTGGAATGTGAAACTTCTCAGGACATTTCAAAGATGAGGCTGAAGAGGTTCAGAACAGGCCTCCGTGCAGCTTTGGCATGTAAGTTATTTTGAGCTGAAGGCAATCAAGACCCTATGGATCACAAAAAACAGTTTACATCTCCCTTAAAGAATTTAAATGTGCAGACTTGCCCAAGATAAAAACTATTACCAAAAATAACTTTTTATGACCTGCTTTTTTTGAAATGTACAACCACTTTGGAAAACAATCAGCATCATAGAAAGTTAAGCATATGCTTAGTTATCTACGCAAGAGAAATAAAAGCAATGTTCACACAAAGATTTGTATATAAATATTTATAACAGAATTTTCATAACAGCCAAAAATATGGAAAATTCCAAATGTCCTTCAACTAATAAAAAACGTGAATATCCATACAATAGAATACTATTCAGCAAAAAGTAAAACATAAAAAATAAATGAGCTACTGATACATACCACAGTATGGATGAACCTCAAAACTATGCCAAGTGAAAGCAAGACACAAAAGAGCATTATATGATTCTATTTATAAAAAATTTTCAAAAGAACCAAATCTACAGAGACAAGAAGCAAATGAGTGGTTCCCTGGGACTAGAGGATGGAAGAGCTATAGACAAAGGGACATGAAATTTTGGGTGGCCTTGGAAATGCTCCAGAACTGGGCAGTAGTGACAGATACGCAATTCTATAAATTCATTCAAAATCACTGCTCTGTATATTTACAGTAAATTTTATGGTATGTAAATTATATCTCATCGAAGCTATTAAACCGATGAAATAAATACCATTGTGGAAATATGTTTCTACAACCATCATGCTGTGGAACCATATGGGAATGGACAATTGCATTCATCTGCACCCCTTCCCAGGATATCTCTCCTATTCCCTTATCACTAATTCTGCCTCTTTATCTACTATGGCAAGCAGAAATGCCATGGGCTGGGAACCAAAAGTCAATAAAAATTTTCTGGGTTTGGGACCTTGTGTTTGAACAGTGTGCCCCTTTCCTCCTTAACTTCTCCCATGTATCCACTATCTGTAGATAATTCAGAGTTACAACCCGAAAATGACCCATGAAATAGCTTAAGCTGATGTCTGGTTTCTACTTCGGGGGTTCTATCCATGCCCAACTATTCTCAAGAGAGTTCCCGAGCTCACTTTTGCCCTAAATGCTAGCTTTAGTTCAGCCCTATTCCTTAATGCATAAACCTGAAACATGATCCTGGACCCTGTGCCACGGATCTCATTCAGACTAGCACCAGCTGGCTTCCCACTAGTTCTGAAGACGGGTGAATTTCAAGCAGCATCTCCCAAGCTATATTCTAAAGACTCTCATCCTTCAAAAATGAGGACCCCTTCTAAATGTCAAAACATTTTTCAAACCCACACTTAGTAGCAACTGTACTTTTACTATCAGTTGATTGGAAAAAATACAGACTGACAAAAAGCTACTATGATGGCTTAAATGCTCTTAAGTAAATTTGAATTTTATTAATCATAACCAAATCTACATTTATCAGGATGAAAAATCTGTTTGTTTGTTTGTTTTTTTTAAAGAATGCTTCTGCATCCTGGGAAAGTACAGAATTTGTCTCAGGGGGAAAAAGTCATTCTTTTGCTCAGGATGACACAGGTCTGGAAGGGAAGGCTCTAGGCTAATACAATGAGACAAATAAGGCTGAAGGGAAATATATTGTTCTGCATAATTAAATAATACGGATCGTTTAAGTTGTGCCAGGGCAGCTTAAGAGAGTGGCAACTTGTAGATTTTGTTTATGTTGTGTTAGGGGCCGGGGTAGGCAAAGGAGGGAGAAAGGACCTCAACACACTGAAGGAGGTGTTAGGGAGAAGTTTTGATGGGAAGAGGAGTTGAATGTATACTCACATCATTACTACTGCTTGGAGCGAGGACCTGGAGGACCTGGGGATACGTGTTATAGGAAATGTGGTTCCTGAGAACATTTCTGAGTTATTTCTTTAGATCATAAGAACTACAGATACTGGAAGAAGATCCCAAGCATCGAAACTGGTATGACACATGATCAAAATGTTCACAGAGGCCCCACAAACAGTCCTGCCAAGTCTGTTGGTTAAAAGGACAAGTGTAACACCCTAATACTGCAGTTAAAGCAATAATCTCTATAATTTACAGGAAAAAAAAAAAAAAAGCCCTTTTGTATGTGCCTTTTTTAATTTAACCACCAAAATACTCAACTTCACAATGTGGAAATTGAGGCACCAAGAGAGTAAAATGATGTCTTACAGCCGTTAACCTAAAAAATGAAAGGCAAAAGTGAGAGGCAACAATGTTTATTTGAGATCCAAAAGAATAGCTATTCTGGAAGCACTGATTCAGGCAGAAACTCAAATAGTGCTCTGATTAGGAGGTGAAGACAAAGGCTATTTATGAGGAAAGGAAGGGGAATAATTACATGAATAGAAAAGAAAGGGAAGAGGGAAAGAGGAAGTTTGAGAAGAGCAGTGACTTCCACTTAAGGGACATGGTCAGTGCAAGGTGACCCTACAGGAACTGTATCTATAGATAATAGCAAAGTACCCCAATTTTTTAAAAAAGGATTACATAGTCATAAAAAAAAAAGCAGCCAAAATTAAGCTTTTGATAAGAATCCAAGTTTCCTTTTTCTAAATTGTATCTTTCAAATGGCATTATGTGATGATTGATTTTTATTTTATTTAAATTTGATTATATTTTCAATGTGTAAAGTCTCTACTTTCAAAATGAACAATTTTTTTACTGAAAGCTATTAATTTCATCTTGTCTATGGTGCTAACTCTTCAAACAAATTCATTTAATGTGTAGCTTCAGTAAAAACTCCTGATTGAGGGTCGGCATTTTGGGAACCCTAGTAAGTCATGTGAAGGAGCCCTTCAGAGTCAGAATGAAGTAAAAGAAGGTAACTCAGATAAAGTCATTAACGACCCCCAAGAAAGTTTTGATAAATGTCCAGTGAAGGATTGATTAAATGTACTCTGTATCAGTCAGATCCTGTGCTACAGGCTGACCATCTCATGAACTCTTCCCAACAGTCCCATGCAGTAGGTTCTATTATCCCCATTTTAGAGAATTTAATCAGGTTACCCAGGGTCTCAACCTGAAATCAAACTTATATGTGTCTTATTTCAGAGCTGGTGTCTAAATTCTCATGTTTCACAGATAAGGGAATGGAAAATATAGGTTATTCCTGGTAGACATGTATCTTATTTTAAAGATGAAAATCAAATATCATATTTAGACATTGGAGTTTCACCTAGGGGCATAATACTAGCACTTTGAAATATTTTGTACATTGATAGGAAAGGGGCTAACTTTGGTGTGTATATTGGTTTATAGCCATTCCCAATGGTCCAGAAGTTCCAGGTTTGGCATGCCAGAGGTCAAGTGAGGTCAAGGTATGCCCCCAAATTACCAGCCAAACAGAATCAGAGATTGTTAAAACTGGAAGGGACTTGCACTAGTTCACATCTCCAGGTCTACTATCTATCCTTCTCCACTTCATTCTTTTCCTGGGAAACTGATATATTCTCTGACTTCTGGTTGGGTTCAGCCAATGGCAAGTCCAGGGAAGGATATCAAAGAAAGATTCTACCCTTCCCAGTTTATCAGACTCATTTAATCACTCAAGAATATTTTTGCTTCCTGATAGTGGACATGAGCCTGGAGAAGGTGAATCAGACATGGTCTTAAGTCTAAAGTGTTTCTACTCTAGTAGGATATTCATTAATTCATCCATCCATTCACTCAGCTAATATGATTAAGTACCTACTGTGTGCCAGGAACTTTAGAGCTAGGATGTAGAAGTGAAAAACGAAGTCAAGTTCTTGTCCTTTCTAATGGAATTTAAGACATGTACATAAATAACTATCATTAGGGTACAATGCAACAGATACAGGGCTGGAATCTAGGTTTCCTGACACCTTTGACTGGATAAAAAAGATGTGGAACATATATACAATGGAATATTAGCCCAAAGAAAAAATGAAATACTGCTGTTTGCAACAACATGGATGGATCTTGAGAATATCATGCTAAATGAAATTAGCCAGAGAAAAAAGTTGAGAACCATATTTCACTCATATGTGGGATAGAAACAGAAAATGACAAATGAACAAGACAAACAAACAAAAACTCATACACAGAAAACAGTACAGCGGTTACCAGAGGGAAAAGAAGGTGAGGGAGAAGTAGAAGGAGGTAAAGAGGGTCAAATATATGGTGATAGAAGAAGACTTGACTTTAGGTAGTGAACATACAGTGAAATATACAAATGAGATTTAGAGAATTATACACTTGAAATCTATATCATTTTATTAACCAATGCTATCCCCAAAAAATTAATAAAATTAAAAAAAAAATACTTCCCTTAATTTCCATGATAGTACACTCCCCAGGTGTTCTTCATACTTCATTGACCATCCCTTTTTAAATTTTGCTAGTGTAGCTCCTCCTTTCTCTTGATTTCTAAATATTTTATCTCCCTAAGGCTTGATACCCAGACCCCTTTTCCTATCTCTTATCTCCACCCTATGGCTTTAAATATCATTTATGATGACACTAAAATTGTATCTCTAGTCTTGACTTCTCTCTGAAATTCTAGACTCTTACATCCAAATGTCTACTGACATCAAATGGACCATTCAAATGTGAACTCCTGATTTTACTATCAGTTCTACTGCTCCCCAATTCAGTAAACAGCATCACCATCTACTGAGTTGCTTGAGCCAAAAGCACAGGAGTCATCCTTTATTTTTCTCTGTCTTTCTCTCCCCACATCCAGTCCATCAGTTAGTCTTGCCAATGCACCTCAAAGACCTATCTTGAACCTCTCCACTTTTCTCCATCTTCACTATTCTCAATTATCTCTTCTCTGGATTATTGCAGAAGCCTTCTATTTAGTCTCCCAGCTTTCACTCTCACCCCTTTCCATTTAATTCTCCACCAAGTAACCACAAAGAACTATTAAAACGATAAATTAGATCATGTCACCCCAAACTTCAAATTCTCCAACGGCTCTGCACTTCAAATAAAACCCAAACTCTTTACCTGGCCCAAATCCCAATACAAATTGTGACCCCTGTTCTACTCTCATCTCCTTCCAGGCTTTCCTCAGATCCCATTACTCCAATTGCATTGGCCCAGGGCATTTACATGAGCCGCTGCCTTTCCCTGAAATGTCTTTCCTATTGATCTTCACAGAGCCAGCTCCATCATTTCATTTACATTTCGATGTATACGTCACCTCCTCAGAAAGGCCTTCCATGATCACCCACTCTAATACATCACTCCATTTTAATTCTCCTTGTGGCACTTATTACTAATAAATTAGTGTGTGTGGTGTGTATGTGTGTGTTTTACCTGTTTCTTCCCTATTTCTTCTTATTAGAAAATTCGAGAGAGCAAAGACTTCATTTGCCTTGTTAAGGAAATGAAACAGTAACCGGTGAAGATTAAAAATCAATAAATGTTGAAGAAGTGAATAGATGAATTCCCTATGACTCCCAAAAGAAGAATGGATTATTTTGATATCTTAAGAGTTGCTAGGAAAGGACAATCACCTTTGTGACCTGGAAAAGAAGCGGAGCGGTAGGGGTCTGTAGTATCCAGAAAACGATCAGGTATGAAACTGCAGGGCAATCTATTTATCAAAATAAAAGAACTTTTAAAGACGTTTATTGAGATTATAAGAGACTTTTTCAAAACAAACATACAGAAAAGACACATTTCCCTAAAATAAAATTCTAAAATACTCAGGCAGCTGAACCAGATTGACTATAGATGGATTGGAGCATGCCATTTAAGTCTCCCCATGTTTAACCATAAATATTGATAGACTCCTTTGGGTAGATGGTTCTGCCTGATGCTCTAGATTTAAAAACAAACAAACAAAAACACTGGGAAGGAAGAAAGTTGTCTAGGTACGTCTCTTTAAAAGAGTGGAAAATATTGAAATGCTGAATGAGAAGAGAGGCCATGGTGAAAATAAGAATGCAAACCAGCTATGTGGGCAAAAATATAGCTCCCTAAACAGATGCACTGGAGACGTTCCCCCAAAGACCCACAGCTGCTCAGCTCCCAGAGGTTGACATACTGTACTTCAACACAGAACATAAGAAGAGTGAGCACTTAGGTCTGACTAGGAGCCATCATTTTGCAGCAGTCCTTAACAAGAATTCTTCGAGCAAGGTTGTTCAAAAACAGACCACAGAGTATCTGGGTTTTAATTGATGGAAGCACTCAAACGACACAAATGTTTACAACCAGAAGCTAAATGACTCATAAACTCCTTCAAGAAAGATTGTATGACACAGGGATTGACTGCAAAGCAATATGTATAACCTAACTTTTTAAAGAGACAAATTTTCTGACGTATTAAAATAATCTTAATTTATGATCAACAAGATAACCTCATGAAGTTGAGGCTGTATCTTTATTCACTTTTGTATCCCCACAGTTCTTTATATCTAGTAGAAAAAACAAGAATTTGCTTATTAAATAAATCTCACCTTCACCATCTCGTCTGTATGCAATCTCTCTCCTCCACTCCCTCTTTTCACTCTCCCTCTCCTTCTCTCTCTCTCTCTCTCTCTCTCTCTCTCTCCTCTCTCACACACACACACACACACACACCCTGGCTTCTCTGTTAGGGCCCAATGCTCAGATCCTATCTTAAACCTGTTAAGGAGTAGATCTTGATATTCTGTAATGACCTCACCTTAACTTTAACCCAAAAGCTAACAGATGGACTAGCCTCTGGGATTCCCTGGATCAACACTGGAGGTGAATGGAGGGAATTAAAAACTGTTTAAGACAGTCTGGAGATTCTAGGAATACTTCCATCAGATAATAATATCTAATCAAGGACCTGTCTGAAGAGTTATAAAAATTAACCAGCCAAGGAGGTAGAAAAGTGTGCTGGGGGTAGGAGACTTGTGAAGGCAATAAAAAGACTTGTGAAGGCTCTGAACATCAAAGTGTCAAGGAACCGAAAGAAGACCAGAGTTACCAGAAAAAAAATTTTTTTGGTGGGGCGGGGAGGAGGACTTGTTTGCAGGGGAATGGAGATAGATCATTGGTAAATAGATAGAGAATTGGAGTGGAATGGAGTGGATTGGATTGGATCATGGGCAGAAGTCAGCAAACTCCAGCAGATCAAATCTAATCCCTGCATGTTTTTGTACTGCCCCCAGCTAACAATAGTTTTTACATTTTCAAATAGCTAGAAAAAAAATGATATTTAATTGCATGTAAAATTTATATGAAATTCAAATGTCAGTATTCATAAAGTTTTATTAGAGCACAGTGATGGCAATATATTTACATATTGTCTAGGCTGCTTAATCTGCAATGGTAGAGTTAAGTAGTTGCAACAGATACCATATCCCACGGAAACCTAAAATATTTACTATCTAGCCCTTTCACAGAAAAAAGTTTGCCAACCCTCAATCTAGTAAAATAGGTACAGTAAGAGTATACAATCTTTTAAGTCAATCAAAGACGTAGGATCTTATCTCAAGAGCGGGGCGGGGGAGGGGGTGCACGGATTTATTACTCCATTGAAGCGTATGAAGCAGGAGAACGTAGATACCTCAGAGTTGCTGGAATCTTGTCTTCTTACTAATTGATGAACAGTCTATCACAGGCAGCTGAACTCAATCTGTTATAGTTGATTGAGTATATCCAGCACACTGACCCTCCTTCTCAAGTGTAGCCCCGGTTGTCCATCTTGACCAAGATGATGACCAGAGCTCTAGCCACCATACTCACATCCCAGGCTAACAAGATGCAGGAACAGCCAAAAATAAATAAATAAATAAAGAGGAAGAGGTCACACACCAACTGTCCTGAAGGAAATTTCCAAGAAGCCAAAACACAATACTTCCACCATCAACTCTTGGGTCAAAATTTAATAACAAGGCCAGACCTAGCTGCAAGGGAGACAAGAAAATGTAGTCCTGTTCTGGGCTGCCATGCTCCCGGGTAAAAACAAGAATTCCTATAAGATGAAAGGTTAGGATAGGTAAGCAGCAGCAGTTGCCACAAGGAGTAAAAAGTCTTGTGGACTTGGGCTTTTCCTTTGCTATTCCCTTGCTTGGAATGCCTTCTTGCTCCCTGCCTATAATTTCACTCACAGACTGATTTGCTGACTGCATGCTCTTGGCACCTGCTGGTCCCCTGGAAACTCTCCTGCCTTTTCATCACCTAATTCAACATTTCTTTTAAGACTCAAGTCAGGATTTATCTCCTACATTGTGGTCCACGTCTGAAGTTTTACTATTTTCCTTAAATATGGATACATAAATACATGCCACTTGAATAGGCTTTGAATACAGTTTGCATTGATATTAACTGTGTCCTTGGACAAGTCACTTCCCCATTCCAGCTTCTCCTACATCAAAAAAGGATAATAATGTCTACCTCATTATTATGCTGGAGGGAGGATCAAAGGAGATTTCTGTGTCTGGGAAGGGCTCAGTGAACAATAAAGCACTAAACATCTCTTAGCTGCCCTGAGGTGTTACTTCCTGCTAATGAACATAAGAAGAAACAAAAGTAGTTTGTGGGAAGTGTTACCTCATGAAGGGACAGAGCAGAAGACCTGTTTTTTCTACTCCCTCTCACCTTTCTATCACAAAGCTAGAAGAGGATTCTATCAACTTTAAAGAGTATCTATGAGCTTAAAATTAATTTTAGAGATGAATAAGAATGACTTCCTTCAAAAAGAGAAAGCAATCCAGAGAAGCCAGAATGCACCCCGCACTGCTGATCACAGCAGAATTAAAGCCAAATGCAGAACCGAGATCATCGAAGCAAATGAGTCATAGTACCTGGCGAGGAAGCAAGGCTTCAGCCAGACATCAGTCAGAACTAAAGATTATGGCTCTTGCAAATAAGCCAGATGAGTTCCTGTAACCATGAAAAACCCAAAGATGACCCCTGTCCTCACACATGAAGCTATATCTAATAGTTGCTGATAGTATTAAAACAGTAACTGCCTCTGCTTAGATTAATCAATCACACATCTGATGTAAATCCAAACACAACTCATAAGATGTCATCAAATACTTTTTCCCTTTTATTATACAATAAAATATGCATGGCTACCTCAACAGTAATTTAAAAAGTGAGCACTCATCCAACTACCACTATAGTCAAAAGGTAAAATATTATATCACCTCAAAAGCATGCCTCTCTGACCACAATCCTCTCCTTCCCACCTAGACGTAAACCACTATCCTCATTCTCTTGATATGCATTCCTTCCTTTTCTTTAATAACATTGTCCCTATTATGTCTCTAAACACTTTTTATCTGTTTCAAATTTTTACATAAATAGAATCGCCTTATGTGTTCTTTTGTACTCTTTGTTTCTGTTCAGCATTATGTTTGTGACCTGAAAATATTTATGGGTAAATGACATGACATTTGAAATTTGATTTAAAATAGTATGAAGATGAAGGAGCTGCAAATTATACATTGAGTAGATTGCCCATAAATTAAACACTGTTGAAACTAGGTTATGAAGACCAGGCTCTTACACTATATTCTTGACTTTTAAATGTTTCAATTTTTTATAATAAAAAATGGTTCAAATTACTTTGTGAGAATCATTTTAGCTATTGTTTTCAATTTTCATTGCTTTATAGCAACAGTTCTCAAAGTAAGGTCCCCAAACCAGGAGCATCAGAATCATTCAGGGATTTGTTCGAAATGCAAATTATTGGGGTCTACCTCAGACTTGCTAAATCAGAAACTCTTGGGGAGACATACAATAATCTATGTTTTAATGATCTCTCTGGATAGTTCTGATGCATGCTCAGGTTTGATAACCACTACTGAATAGCATTCTATTGTGTGAATGTACCATCATATATTTATCCGTTCTATTGATACACATATGTATTATTTCAAGTCTGGGGGTTTCAAGTGTCTAGATATCATAAATATTCTTGTTTTAGACTCTTGGTGAAGAGTGTCTCTCTATACATACCTCATGGTAAAATAACAGAATCATAGGTTATATGTATCTTCAACATTACACAGTAATGCAAACTATTTTCAAAGGGTTCACCAATTCACAATTCCACTAATAATAATGAAAAATTCCCTTTGCTCTACATCCTTGTCAATAGTTGGTATTTTAAGACATTTTAATTATTGCCATTCTAGAGGGTTAAATACTTTTAAGCTTTCCAATTTGTGATCAAAAAACATACATTAGAGAATAGAACCTCAGATATGAAATCATAGGTTTGCAAATATATTAGTTGGTAGGTTTGTGTGGAATGGGCCTGATGTAGGAAAGAATTTGGCATGATGGAGAGATTTTAAAAAAAGGTCAATATGACTACACTATGGAAAGCAAGATGGAATATGGTAAGAAATGTTATTTGGGAGTAAGACAGGAACAAATCAGGGAACCTGAAGATGTGCTAAAGAGTCTGAATTTTATTCCAAGTGAAATGAAAAGCTAATGAAGGGTTTTAAGCAGGAAATTTACATGATTATATTTCTATATTTGTACATATTTAAAATATTTGAGGCAGATAATGCACTTCTTGCTTGATGCTTCAGGCCAATGCTTCTGATGAAAACAACTAGAAAAGCTAAATAAAGCACAACTACAAATTTACACACACGTGCTTAAAGGCATTACAGAGTTGTTGAGACAACTAGGTGTTTAGGAGACAAAATTCTGGAGAAGAGAGAACCAAAGAGTAAGTGACCCAAAATTCTGCAGCCACTCTTTTCCTTGGGACATTTTCCAAAACTAGGTGAGGAATAAGGGGCTGAGGATCCAGGCAAAGTGCCTCAGCAAGGTTGCTATTAAGAGGCAAAAATACCAGAAGAAATTTTGGTAGCCTCTGGAGAATAAAAGATAAAAATTAGAGAGCTGAGTGACCAAAATCCCATTCCGAAGAAAAGAGCAGAAAACTAAGCCCAAGAGTTGTCTGGTATTCCCTTGAATTGCTAAATTCTGAAGTTGTGCAGGAGAAAGCTCCCAAAAAGCTTTTGTGGGAGTTTTGACGGTATCACAGCTGATAAAATAATGAAGAGTTCTGAACTAACCAGAGGGAAAAGTCACTAAGAATGCCCAAGAAGGCTACACCCTAGAAAGAGGAAACAGCCAGTGGCAGACAGAGCTTTATCAAAATTAAAACATAATGTACAATCAGTTCAGTCCCTAATTGGATTACAATAATCAGTTCCCCAAAATGCCTGCCTAGCAGCTATTTTCTCTGGAAGAAAATAATATTATCTATAACATCTATAATTTTTCATACAAAATGCTGGATATACAATCAAAATTCACTAGGCATGCCAAGACACAGACTCGAAACCCAGAGGGGTAAGGGCAAAAAACAGATTACGCACACACACAAAAAAAACCACAAGTGATTCAGATACTGGAGTTAATAGAAAAAGAGTTTAACTATGATTAATATATCCAAAAATATAATAAGATGGAGAAATTAGGTAAAAATGCAGAGAATGTTGCCAAAAAATCAGAAGAATTAGAATCAATAAAAAGGATCAAATGCAAAAAGATTTAAAAAAACAAATGAAATTTCTAGGATTGTGAAATTAAGAACTCAGTAGATAAGGCTGAGCAACAAACACATCAAAAGAGATGGTTAACAAACTGGAAGGCAGGTCAAAATTTCTTCAAGACTGAAGCACAGAGAAAGACTCAAAATAAAAAATAAAGAAAAGAGGGTAAGAGACGTGTAATAGAATAAAAAGGTCTAAATAATATGTTTGAAGACAGAAGAGAGAAAGAATAGGACAGTAAAAGTATTTAAAGAGATAATAGCAAACTGATGAGAGATATCAATACACAGATCAAAAACTACTAAGAACTCGAGCAGGACTGACAGCAAAAAAATAGCAAAAAAAATCAATAATGCCAGACGTAGGGACCTAACAGGAAAACTGATAAAAACTAAAGACGAAGAGAAAATCCTCAAAGCAACCAGAGGAAAAAAGACATATTATCTTCAAAGGAGTAATAATGATGTTGGTTAATGGCTAATTTTTCAGCAGAAGTGACAGAAGCCTGAAGACAGTGGAATAATGTTTTTAAAGTGCTGAAAACTCCTCAAATATAAAATTCCAAACTCAGAAAATATCATTCAAAAATGATGGTAAAATTAAGACATTTTCAGACAAGTAAAAACTGAGATTTGTCACCAGCACTCGCTTTTAAAAAATGCTAATGAAAGTCTAAGTGTGCACAAGAAAATGATCCCAGACAAGAGCATGGTAAGGCAGGAGAAAATAAAGAGCAATGGAAAAGGTCAACATGTGGGTAAATAAGAATGAACGCTGATTGTTTAAAATAACAAAATAAAAATAATATCTAATAGGTTTTTAAAATACATAGATTAAAATGCATGACAGTGATAACACAAATAGTATGAGGGGACAAATAAAATTAAAATGCAGTAGGTACCTTATTATCCAGTATTTTATTTCCCCAAAATAAATGAAAATATGTCCACCCAAATAACCCGTACAAATAAATGTTGGCAGAATCACTATTAGTAATATTTTGAAACCAAAACAATTCAAATGTCTATCTACAGGTGATAAACAAATTAAATGGAATACTACTCAACAACAAAAAAAGATTGAATAAAATATTGACAGGGTAAAAACTATGAATGAATCACACAAACATTATATTGAGCAAAAGTTTTAAGAGTACATAATATACTATTCCACTTATATAAGGTTCTAACCAAGCAGAACTAATTATGATGCTAACAGTCACAACAATGGTTGTCTTTGGGAGTATCAGAAACTGGGAAGGGGCAGGAAGGGACTTTTGGGTGGTTAGCAATGTTCAATTTCTCGATTTAGTTGCAGATTTTATCAATTTGTTTACTTATGAACACTGAAGTATGGTATAGTACACTTCTCTATATGTATTTCCAAAACAAAGTTATAAAATGTTTCAGATATACAAAAGTTATACAAAGAATAACAAGACTGTATCAAACCACTAAGATTAAGCAATTGTACATTACCAATACAATTCATTGTGTGCTACTCCATGATTAAATCTCCACCCATCACACCAAAAATAACTACTCTCAGGATTTCAGTGTTCACCATTCCTCTGCACTATTTTATACTTTTACTCTTTATGTAAGCTCACCTAAATAATACATAAAATGGTTTTTGCATGTTTTTGAAAGGTAATTTGATTTCTACTTTTAAAAGATCATCCTGAAAGGGGCACAAAGGAAATTTCTGGAATGGCAAAATATTCTATATCTTGATTGGAGTTTTGGTTATATGGGGTGTGTGTGTGCGTGTGTGTGTGTGTGTGTGTCAAAATATACCAAATTGTACATTTAATATCTGCACATTTCATTACAAGTGAATGTTATCTTACTTAAAAACAAATTTTAAAAAAATAGATCCTTCTAGGTTCTTCATAGGCAATAAAAAAGGATTGGACAGAAGAGAAACCAGAAGAGCCAGTTAAAATACTGCAGTGGACCTGGTGAGTGTCAAACTCATCTATCTGAGGAGTAAGTATGTAGAAGTTGTAGACACAGTTCTTTGAGCAGCTTAAGTGTGAAGTGGAACAGTAACTGGAGGCAGAAGTGAAGCCAAAGGGGTTCTTAAAATAGGAAAGCAAATTTGATCCAGATGAGAGGAAACAATGAAGACAAGAAATGAGGGATCAAGGAAGAAACAAAGTTCTCAAGAAGGTAGAGGGGATAAGATGTGAAGTACAGGTCATTTGGTCTTTGCTGGGACACAATGTCTTCTTGCTTTTCAACCAGAAAGAAATTAAAAGGGTCCAGATGCAGGAAAGATTGTTTGGTGGTGGAAAGATAAGGGAGTTGCCATCCAATGGCTGCTAATTGTTCAATGATCATGAGTCATTATCTGAAAAGGGTGGATACGGGAGAGTTGAAGCCAGTAAAGAAAAATGCCACAAAATTGCCCTGGAAAAGACCAGAAAAGCATCTTGTTTGGTGGGGAGTAGTTAAGAAAAATCATTAACCAAAGGTTAAATGCCCAAAAGAAATCCAAACTCTCACAATACAGTATGAGCTCAAAAGCAGAAATATTATTCATCTTTGATTATGCTGCACGAAGCACAGTACAATCTATATTGGTTAGGTCCTCAAGAGGGAATGAATAAATGAAGATTCTATTTTTTTCATATCTTCTTAGCATAATTTTATATTGTTGGTCATATTCTACAATGCAAATGAAGTAAACAGTCTTTTCAGAAATAATTCACCTTAAATGTCAAATGCATTTTCTTCTGCCTCATTTTCAGTTCTGTGTGTTCTTGGAAGAAAAGCAATGTGTCTTCCAATGTTATCAATTCCTTTTATCTAACAAAATGACATGTTCATCTTCTAAAATCATTTTTAAGCAGAATTCATCAATGGGACAATTCTTACAGGAAATGAAGAGACAAATTCTATAACGCTATATTCCCACAGTCTGTGACATCATGAGGATACGGTCGATAAAGAAATTAGAAGCTCTTGTCAAGAAAAATTATCCTCTTCTCTGTATTCACAACATTCCTACTGCTAGTAAGTCACACATGCATACTGAGTGAAGAAAGCCTTTAGCTCATGTACAAGAATCTCAGGGTGGTCCCAGCCAAATCTGAGTGTGCCCAGTAGAACAGAAGCACTGGATGTCTTAGGTCACCATGAGTTATCACACTGTCTTGTTTATTTATCACTTAGTAATTATGAGATGAAAAGATATAAATGCATTATTTGCAGCATAAATTGTTATTTATTTTACTACACTAAGTTCCATTTAAAAGGACTCCATTCATGCAAGAAGCTCCGTTCTTGGTTGGCTGAGCAGTGGGATTTTTGCGCTTCTAATTCATGTTTATACTTATTATGTATATTGAGTGTGCTCTCCTAGTTCCTTGTTGCCACAGCCAGACTGTAAATGCATATGTTTTTGTCATTCGTAACTACAGTAATTCAGAACTTCAGCTGTCAAGTTTAGAGCTAATATTCTCATATGTGCAGTTCGTGTTCTACTATTAAAAATAATTCCTTGCTCGCTGTCAGCAGCGCCTCACATAATATATAAAATGGCAGGATCAGGTCTTTAAAAATAATCTAGATCCTTAACTAAACAGTTACAATGTATTTTTTTCCTTGAAAATATCCCCTTTCTGATCGTTCCCTTTATTTAGTAATTATAACCCCTCATAAAGCAGCAAAATAGAACATGTTAAATATCAACAAACCACAAACAGCAGTGTTTACAAGAAGGGAAAGGAGGAAAATCTCAGTTTCGTGCTAGACCCCCTCTGAGACACTATCATTTTAAGTGTGGAGGCATCGATTATTTCTCCTATGCTGAAAGATCTACACATTTAAAGGTTCTGTAGGTCCACAAAGAAAATAAGAAATCATTTCTCTGTATCATTAGACACAACAGGATGTCAGTCCTGTTCTGGTTTTAAAATACCAGCCAAATTCTGAGTATGAATATTAAGGTTTAATATTTCAATTTCAGGAGAAGCAGAGTTGTTCTGTGGCCAAAAGGCACTGGGACCATACTCCAAGTTGTCAATTGCACATTTCCAGGACCAAGGATCAGCTCCACTGCAGAATCCTGTAATCCTAGAATCTGAAGAAACCCTGGGGACCTCCTAGTCCAATCTGATATCCAAGGCAGGAATTTTTTCCCCAGTACCCCTGACAGACCGTCAGCCTCTGTTTCAATTACTCCAGCATATGTGTGTGTGCGTGCGGGGGGGGGGGGACGCTTAAAATAAGATTCCCAAGGGATAAGATGAAAGGCTAGAACCAACCATTCAGACAGGAAAGCCTGCAGGATGCAAACTGCGTTGCCAAAACACTAAAACCAGACTTCCAAAGGAACAGGACTCAGAATCAGCAATCATAGGGGTGCAATATTAAGACATGTAGACCCCCAATTCTGCGACCATCCTAGGCGTTTTCATTGGCCTCGGGAGTACTTCTTAAGAATCAGGAAAGCAAGGCGGCTTTTCTCTCACTGATTCTTAAAGTAAGAACTGACTCTTTCAGGCTCACAGCAAGGGTTTGTCAAGCTCAGAGAGGATCGAATTCCTTCCTCTTGAAAACCAAGACAAGGGACCCCCTGGTGGAACTGCTAATGCTTGAAATACTCTTAACTTTAGTCTTAAAACCCTCACTACAGAAAACCAGATCGTTTCGGGCTCTTCTTTTAAAGGTGCATATAAGCTTTGGGGTAACTGAAATTGGTTGGTGTACGGTTGATTTCTGGGGGCTGATGTTTTAAGCGCAGCCCTTCATCCCGCCGTTCAGTCTGGCTTATCCTCCCAGGAAAGGCGAGCGCACGGGGTTGAGCTACCAGCAAGCACATCCCCAGCCGGACCCCGGGACGGGACGGCCTGGCCCTTACCTGTCGATACTGATCACGCACAGGGTCATGATCGAGGCTGTGCAGCACATGACGTCCATGGCGATGAAGACGTTGCAGAAAAAGTGGCCAAAGATCCACTTGCCCCCGATAAGGTCAGTGACGCTGACGAAGGGCATGACCGCCACAGCCACCGAGAGGTCGGCCAGCGCCAGGGACACGATCAGGTAGTTGGAGGGCTGGCGGAGCTTCTTGACGAAGCACACCGAGATCACCACCAGGCAGTTGCCGGCGATCGTCAGCAGCGTGATGAGCGTCAGGATGGAGCCGATCACAACTTTCTCGACTCTGCCGTAGTTGATCTGCTCCCCGCAGCCGGAGGCATTGTCCGGGGGCGCGTCCCAGGTGGGCACGGGGCTGGCCGTTACCTCGGGGACCCCGTGCAGCAGGTGCGGAGCCCAGGAGCCCGCGACCAGGCCGGCGCCGTCGGGGCTCAGGTCCAGCAGCTCGCGCCCCACCTCCGGCAGGAGGAAAGAGCGCAGGTGCCCGTAGAGGTCCGGGCGGCCGCTGCTGTTAACGTCCATCATCGCGCCGCTGTGCGCTGCTGCCCATGGAGCCGGCGCCCCCGCCACGCGTTCCGGCTGCCGGCCCCGGGGCTTCACCTCGCCGGTTCCGCTCCGCCCGGCCCAGCCATGGGGCCCGCGCCGGCCGCTGGGGGGCGCCCGGCAAGGCCTGGCGGCCCCGCGCGCCCCGCGCCCCCAGCCGCTGCGGACGACGCGGGAGCGCAGCGGGGCGGGGAATCCCTGCAGGAGTTGCCTCAGGCACCCGACGGACGCCGGGACGCGCAGGGTCGCGAGCTGACGGCCGGGGCTCGGCTGGCCGCCCGGCAGCGCACGCCCCGCAGCCGCCGCGCAGCTCGTCCGAGAGCGCCGGGGAGGCAGCGGCTGAAGTTGCGGAGGGCGCCCCGCCCCTCGCGCCCGCCGCCGCCGCCGCCGCCGCCGCTCCCCTGCGGCAGCCGCGCGCGCGTCCCCGCCGCCACCGCCGCCCCCCGCGCCCCTCGGGCTCCCGAGTCGGGATCCCCCGGTTGGCCGGGGCCGCCGCCTCCCCACAGGGCGGGGGGCGGCGCTCCACGCGCCTCCCGGGATCCCAAACCGGCTCGCTCGCAGGTCTTTCTTTGCAGCAGGAGGCTCAGACCCCCTCCGACAGACCCGAACCTCCTCACAGTAGTAAACGACCAATTCGGTGCGGGAGGACTGGGGAGCTGGCGGACGTTCGGACTCATTGCAAAATGAGGAACCTGGAGAGGAGTTATTTTCCTCAATTAAAAAAAGCCCTTTCGAGCGCTACAGCAAGAAACAAATAGATACTTCCGTTTCCTATCTGACCACTTATGGGAGAAAGCGAAGATGGAAAAGCACCCGAATGGGGTGCGGGGGGAGGGGAACTCAGAAGAAGAAAGAAAAACGGAGAGGGAGAGATGCCTTCAGGTCCTGGCATCAAGGAGAAACAGGGAGCTGAAGGGAAGGGGGTCTCCAAGGAACTTAAACCCATTCTGGCTAATCCTCCAGGCGTCTAGAAACAGGCCTCTCCGCTCTGGAAATAGACCCTGGCTGCTTTTATACTCAGACTTCAAAGCCTAACATATTGAAACGAGGGATAATTTTCCCATGGCATTATGGAAATTTTGCATACAAGCGAAGAAATGACCAGTTACAATGCTCTGCAGAAGAATCCTGGAGGTGTATGTTGATTTAATGCCTACTCCCTAGAATCCCCTTGTTACTCAAACTCTGTCAGAGTGGCTGAATTTTATTATTTGTGAGACTTACTCACTTCATTTTTAAAGGTTTTATTGGAAGCCAGCAGTGATTTCTTTAGTTTAAAACTAAAAATAATCGAATCTGTTCTTTTTTAGTTAGGCTTCGCAGATGATAAATAAAAAGAGCAGAAACCTCAAAATTTATTGATCTGAGTACTAATACTCTCATTCTTCGAGGTGGTATTACCCTATTTTTCTAGATAAGGAAACAAAGTTGCTCTTGCTATCAGCTGAGAAGTAATAAGTTTCAAACGCAGTTTTTTATTATTACTATATCCATATTCTTACCTTTACACGTTAAAAAAAATTTTGAGTAGGAAAAAATATAAATCCCTAAATGGTGACTAATGTTCACAGCTCTCATTATTATGAAAATGCCAGGGGCTCTCCTCTGCCTGAGATAAGCAAATCAATACATTGAGTCAGAGGAAGAGTAGTAGTATGTAGGCCACAAAGCAATACTGCTTAAAAGTACAAAGGTGGATGAGAGAATTTCTTCAGCCTAACTTATGTTAGTTGTAAGCATAATTTCAGTCAAAAGAAAACTAGTTTATAGCCAGAAGATCTTGAAGAAACCATTCGTTGATCCTTCAATACAGCAAGGGAAATAGAGACTCAGAGAGGTTTAATGACTTGTCTAAGATCATACCGAAATGACTCAGCTTTTAGTTTTAAGGTTTAGAACTGTCTCAGGCCCCTTAAAAATTCCTTGAGGTAGTAAATTTCACAAGATACTTGAGATTTTTCCCTTTTTTTTTTTCCTTGAGTATTCTAATCAGGTCGTTTACATTGTCTTGGCTCTTTCACATTAATTATACAAAAATTTGAAAAACAATAGTTTTATCTCTATTTGAATCTCCAGCTAATATAATTTGTACCTACACTCTTACTAGCCTTTACCCAACCCACTTTTATTTCAGAGCAGCTTCTGATTTTGTTTTTGTTTTTTTTTCTAATTGTAGGACATGTAAACTCTCTAAATAATCAGGAAAATGCTACTTTCAAATTTATTTCCTCTTTCATTTCAATATAGCATCAGATCCAAACTCCCCTTTTGATAAAGCAGTCACCTCTATTATATTATCTCTGGTGATGGCTCGGTATATTTCCTAGGAGTTCTTGGTTTTCAATTTATAAGCTGTCACAATGCATAAACATAGTTCTTGAAAATCTCAGTTTCTGCAGGGTTACCTTGCTTATATTGCGTTTAAATTTCATTTTCATTGTATTATTCCAAAGGCCTAGCAGAACAATCTGGAATTCTTTCAGTTTCCCTCCAACCTTGACTAACAATTTTATCTTCATAAAAATGCTAAAATCTCATGTGTACTTTTCCATAGTTTTCTCACAAAGGAAAGCTAAAGATACAGCTTCACAAAATATTCGTAAAATACCTAAACATTCATCTAAATTTGTTATTTGTTTTGCTCTTGATTTTCTGGTGTTTAAAACTCCATATCAAGCTGTTGCTTCCTTCACACACACACACACACACACCCTGCTTACTCTTTGGCACTTCTACTGGAGGTAATATGAAAAATGTTGGCATCTAAATCAAATTATATCTTTGGGTTTTAATGCCTTTTATTTATTTCATTTGAAAAATAACTGCTGCTTTAAAAATACTGAACCTTGTCTAGACTCTCATTGCCCATAACGACATTCTCATTAAATTGTCAATGAGAGCACCTGAGACTACCCTCTGCAATGTGATCTCCCAACTGGCATCTCCCACTCTCAAAACTGCTCTGGGGGAGTACGGAAGAGCAGCTGAGTCCTACAATAGGAATTATGTCTTTTTATAAGCTCTTCTTCCCTCTAGGTACCCATCTAGCTCATTTAACTGCATATGCTTAATCATATCTATGCAGAACCACACATATCCACCCATAGGACATAAGCTTAGAAGAGTTTATTTTCCCATAAACTAGCATACTTTGACAAGCTAGATTTATTTAAGTAACAGGTAAAATAAAGCTTTCCTTGCCATAGGATTCATTAGCGACTCACTAGTCAGTTGAGCATATTAAGGTCATGCTGACTGGGGTTCTAGCAATTTCTAATGACAAGGCTGCTGACTTCCAAAGTTTTTCAGCAGCTCACTTTTATACCCCCTGCCTCACTCAACAAAACTAATTGCTTGGGTGTCCCTTGACCCCAGAATTGGATAAGGATTAGGAAAACCAGAATGCTTAGACAGTTGTAGTGCTAAGATTATTGTATATAAATATCCAGACACTACCTTGTGGCTGCCAGTCAGGCTATAAAACAGAAGCATAGAGACAGAACACACATCTTAGCAACAAGGACTGAAATCTGTTAGCAGAAATATTGGGGAGGCTCATTTGGGTTAAAAGCAGTTAGTCTAGGAAACAGGAATATCTCTTTCTCATTGACGATCCTCACCGTAGCTAATCTCGTCCTTTCTAGGTTCTTAAAGCTTTTTTTTTTCTTTTCAGATCTTTACTATAGTACTTAGTATTGCATTAGGCTTTATGTTTACAGAGATTGTTTTCTCTGTTAAGACTGTGAACTCCCCAAAGGTGAGGATGTTTTCTTATTCCTGCCACATACTAGGGGGTTCGATAAACATTTGTCAAAAAAAAGTCTAATGTAGAATAAAGCCTATAACCAAGAGTCATTCATGATTCAAAATAATTACTCAATTTAAAAGTGAATTGTGAGTTTTGTTTTATATATATATATATATATATATATATATATATATTATATATATATATAAAGCATATTAAGGTCATGCTGACTGGGGTTCTAGTAATTTCTAATGACAAATGTATATATATATGGATACATATATATGGATCCTTTAATTATGCTACTTTCATTTATATTATCCCTTAATGCTGACTATAAAAAAGAACTTTTTTCCTTTGGGTCCTTCCATTTAGAACATTTTCATTCTCTTTACAAAATAAATATGACCTTTAAAATTCTTTTATTAAAAAAAGATAACTAGAAAATCAGATAACAGATCCAAGAACACTTGTTTATTTTTTTAATGACTCAAATTTTCATACTAACCATTTGAAATATGAATGGTACATGCACGCCCCCTAGTGGGGAATCTATTGGTGAATACAAATTCCACAAAGAGAACTTCCATGGAAAGCTTAATTAATGAGTAACTTTCAAAGGTCCAAAACTTCCTCAGCATCCACTACATCTGATAGTTATTTGGAGCATGAACTGTATAGGGGCATAGTTAATTACTATGGCTATTATTTTGTATAGTTTTAAAAAGTTAGAGCTCAAAGTAGTTTCTAGTCAATAGTACAAAAAAAAAATGGCTAAAATTCCATGTCTTGGCAAAATCTCGTCACACCCTCTTACGTTGTATAAGTTTGATGTTAACACTGATCCCTGCAAGAGTCACTGTTAGTCAGGGTTATCAATTCTGACAAGTCTACTTTAAAATTCTCAAAATTCTTCTCCGTACACAATAAACCACTTCCTAATGGTGTGCTTATATGGGGGTACCATTTCCAAAAGATATTTAATCAAGTCAAAATTCTCAACACAAATAGCTTTTATGTATCTACTTGCTTATCAGCTGCAATAGAAAATACCAGAAATAATTTAGTTTTTCATGTAGTTTATCCTGCAAATTTTAAGCTATATCCCCAATGTACTGAGCAATAATATTTATAGTTATTACATTTGCAAATGCTAGTTTCTGTTTAGGGCCTATTCTTTCTCTCAAAAAATATTCATTGTAAGCTTACCTTCAATAAAGAGTTTTAGTCTCCTGAGCAATCTTTTTTTTTTTTTTCACTTAAAATGCAACAGATTCAAAGCAGCATCACTGAAACAGTTAATTTTACCTGACAACTTGACTGTCATGGGGTGACCAGATATTTGGTCAAACATTATTCGAGGTGTGTATATGAGGTTTCTTCTGATAACATGGGCATTTGAATCAGTAGACTGAGTAAAGCAGGTTAACCTCAGAATATAGATGGGCTTCATCTAATCAGTTGACGGTTTGAATAAAACAAAAGGGCTTGACCTTTCTTTAAATAAGGCAGGATTCCTCTTGCCTGATTGCCTTCAAGCTGGGACAATGGCTTTTTCCTGTCAGTAGATTTAAATTGAAATACCAGCTCTCCTGCGTCTTGAACCTGCCTGCCTTCAGACTGAAACTACACCAGCAGCTCTCATAGGTCCACAGCTTGGGAACTGCAGATCTTGGAACTTGTCTGCCTCTATAATCATGTGAGCTAACTCCTTTTTAAAAATCAACTTCTTTCTGTCTCTCCCTGCCTCTCTCTCTCTCAATAGATGTACATAAACACATATATATCCTATGTATCATATACATGTATATATATATAACCACGTATATGACATATATATATAATGTTGGTTCTCTGGAGAACCCTGACTTAATATAATCACTGATGTTAGTTACTTGCATTAAAAAGCCAACCCTATTGAAATTTCAGACCTTTTTTTACATTCATTAAGTTTATTAACACACATATTTTCCATATACCAGTCATAGGTCTTCCTTTGATTTCTTTCATAAGGACTTCTTAAGTTTATTCTTTTGTCACAACATGTATTGCATCTTAAAGAAGTAGGAATACTCTTTATTTCACAATGCTGATTTTTATAATACAAACCTTCTCTGTCTTTAATTTTCAAACTTTTGATAGACATATAGCAACAAAATTTTTTTAACTTTCATATTAATTGCACTTTAGGAAAAAACATAACATTGCAAACAGAAATAAAATACCCCAGCTCAGAATATGGACAGATTCTCGTGATATTAGGTCAGTATGGGAGTTTCTGGGGGAAGACAAGAAGATGAGGTAGGAATTATTCAGAGATGCTTTCTGGATTGGTGACATCCAATGGAATCCCATTAGAGTTCTAGGCTTAGCAATTAACTTCTCATATGCTTTATCAGGGCCTCTGGGAAAAATTGGGCAGATGGTTTGTTGCACAAACTTACTAGGCATTTGGTGAATATGGGCAAATGCAAGTCTCTGTGGAGGAAGACTGTCTTGTTTTAATCTGCCCAGGAGCGCCTATATAAGTGCTTTATTATTGGGAACAAGAGAGGGATTTCTGTTTAAGTTATTAATATATCATGCAAGTGCACCACATGCACAGTTCAGTGAATTTTTTGCCATGTGTTTAGATAATTGAATATATCCAACAGCGCTACAGTTTTGTTGATGTGGATGTGAAGATGAACAAGAGGTCATGAGTTTAATTATTAAATCTGCAAACTTTTGACTGAATACCACCTACTTTGTGCCAGTTCTGGATACACCCCAGATCTTTGCATCTTATTACTCTTCAATTTCATGCATCAAAATGTAATTCAAGCATTGCATCCTCAAGGAAATCATTCTTTATCCTCTACAGATCTCTTAAACTTCCTTCTCAATCTGGGAGGGGAGACCCTACCAGATTCTCCTGACACACTTGTGCAAATCATGTATATTGCTTTTTGCCCTATCCGCCTCAGTTTAAGCTGCCAGATGACAGGGGTCTGGTGGGATTTTCTGATGAAAAGTGAAGGATTTGCTTTGTATGACTTTGTTCTATTTGGAAAGTAAAAAATTTCTTTCTGCTTTTACTATTATCAAATATTGTAAAAAGCAAATTACTTCTTTATAAAATTTAACCAAAAGGAGAATTGCATGCTACAACACAGAACAGACTTTTCTTAAAATTCTCTTCTGAGCTAACAAAGAAATCATGTAAAGGAGTACTAATTAAGGTTGTGGTCCAAAGCCCAGAGACTATCTGTGTACTGTTTGTGATAAGTGAATATAGAAATTGAGAATGTTTGGATTTTACAGTACTTCAGCATTATCTGGATATCCAAGCCCCCAATCAGTGGACTCGTCTCATTCAGCCAAGTATAGAAGCAGCTCAAGTGTTATCATATTAGTCTATGATGCTATAGCTGCCAACTGGTAACAAACAAGGGACCACATACTAGTCCAGAAAGAATTGAGGCAGAGAAAAACTGGCTCTTCTTCACAGTTTGAGAAGCACTGATATAAATTATAGTTACACAATTTTATGTTGTCAAAGAATTGATTTATCGATCTTCAAGAGTTCATTTATGTAAAAACACGAAATGTGCAGTATACCTACCATTATTGACCCGAGAAAGAATATACCTGTCAAAAAGGACTCCTTGCGGTTAACTGGGCCCAAATTCATAATCAGAATCTAGCAGCCATTGTTTACAGATGTCTCTCATGCACATTTCATTTCAGGGAAAAACCGCACACTGAGTTGCCAAGCCTCCTGCATGTATTCCTGTCATTTGATTCAACCCTTGTAAAGGAGTCCTGGTATTGTATCAATGAACTAAAACTTGCATTATCTTCAATTGCATTTTACTGACCAATCAGAGCTATACATCTATAGGAATGCACGATTCTGACCAATCAGAACCATGCTATTAGGACTAATCAAACTGTGTAAATTTGGATTCCTCATTTCCATAATTATATACCAGTCAGTGACCAGGGTGGGCACCTCCTATAAGGGGGCCTCCCATTTGCCCACTTTTGTTTTCTTCCAGAGGCTGTGTTTCTTTGCATGCAAACTGTTTATCTGAGTAAAGTTTCTCTGCAGTACCCAGATTGGAACTCTTGTTGGCATTGGATTGGTGACAGTGAACTTTTATTGACACCACCTTGCACATGTCTCAGCTGGAAAACTGTAAAACATTTCAATTTTGCATCTCCTTTATCAAAACTGTCTCTGGCTAAAGCAGTGTTGGAGCTAACTGCCCACCCTAAGGAGAGCCCTGCCATAGTGTGGTTGAAGATGCAAAGTGTGATAGTGAGCAGCATGCTGCGTCACTACCCATTCTGCTTGGGCAAAAAGACACTGCTGTTCTTGGGCAGTCCTCTTTTCTCTTTCGAGGTCTTCAGGGCAGATTCTCCCTCTTCCCAATAAGCCCATTTTAAACAACAGAATGGACTGTAGGGGAAGGAAAGAAACATGGGTTCTTTATGACTTTTAAAAAGCATTTTCATCCTTTAGAAAAAGTGGTTAATGGCAGGTGCTAAATAAATGCTATTATAGATGCATTTCGAAAGAGTCATCTTCAATACTTTTATAGGAGGAATGGTGGGAGATTTGAATGCCTCTGGGGGAAACCAAACATTCTCATTCAGAAGAAGACCAAAAAAAAAAGGATTGAAGTGAGGCTGTTTGTTTCGATACAATAATTTTTGCTGCTACTTGAAAATAAGGCAAGTGCCAGGGAACCTTAAAGTAAATACTCCGCGGAAGGGAGAGACCGACTACTCAAGCAAACTACAACTCCCAGCATGCTTCAGGAACCGGCCCAGCGGCTGCGCATACTACCGTGCGGATGGTCCTGTAACTTCAGCATGGCGGTGTTTGCAGATTTGGACCTGAGAGCGGGTTCGGACTTGAAGGCGTTGCGAGGGCTGGTGGAGAACGCTGCTCACCGTGAGTCGCCCCGGCTTCGCGGACTGCGATGCCTGCCCAGCCTCGCTGCCCCTCAGATCGTCGGGCCACGTTCGGGAGGGACCTGGCAATGCCGGGCCTCGTTCGGGTCTCTGGGATGTCCCTGGAAGTTGATGTCCAACGCGGTTTTGCTTGTACACCGAACGCGGGAAACTCGAAGGCACAGGGAGCTATTACCCAGTCTGGCTCCTTCTTTCCTGTAAATTGAGGAAACGGAGGCCCTGAAAAGATGAGGGATTTGCTTAGGTCCTACAGCTGATTCACGACAGAAGGCAGGGCTTCCAAGCGTAGTCCCCTGCACCAGTACTTTTAATAAATAGCACCCCTGTTCCGCGTCTCACGACAGTGTCAGAGCAAATGTGGAAAGCTGGTTCACAGACCGGCAGTACTGGGGACTCAGAGAAGGGGACATGGGGTGCGAGTGTTGGAATAAGATTATTTAGAGGGAAGGTAGGTGGAGGAGGATGTACTAGGAGCAGGGGAATGAAGCAGCATGGACAAAATGCTAGAATGGCAGTCATATTTGAATCCAAGGGAAGCGAAAGCCCTTAGAGATAAGAACCTATTTTAATTAGTGAAATTAATCATGACTGCTGCCTTCTGCCTTAGAAACAGGGATAGAAAAGTTTAAAAATAAAGAGGTTTCTGCAGAAAGATCATTTCTCTGTTCTCAGCTCTGTGAGAGCTGGTACCAATGTTTTTCAGAGATGGTGCTAGATAAAGCCACTCCTTGGCAAAGTGGATCACACGATTTCTTTTTGTCCCCTTTATGAAGTTATCAGTAGAGAAATGACTCTTTCCATTGCCCAATTTAAATACGCTCGAAGGAGCATATGCATTAAAGTGTATATGCATTGTTACCCAGTCTTTTTCTCTGAAAATTAAATGAAAGTCATGACATGATAGAAAGCCACTCCACCTTATAAGTCAAAGGTAAAGGACTGCTATTTGGTGAGTGGAAGTTTTAAAAGACTAAAGAACACAGAGTCCTGGTTCTTAGTTATATGATATAATAAACTAATGATAAGTTTCAGAAATATGCTACATAAATAAAAATTACACCAAAGATTGATTGGGGAAGTATTCTTAAGGTGCCAGATGAGTAGTCTGTGAAAAGTTTATGGAGAATATGAGTCTAGTTGACATTTCTGAAGGACAGTGGAGACATTGTTTAGTGGCCAAAAGGATATCCCAAGTGAGTAAAACAGGAAAGCTTAGAGAAGACTTGGTAGTATAGTAAAGGAGAATGGTGGTTGGGGGGGGGGGAAAGGATTGATTTGACTGAGTGAGTGAAAGGTGAAACCCAAAGTACTGTACAGGCAAATTTCTCTTTTATCTTCTGATTTCTCTGTATTCTCAACACCTAGGGTGGGGCCTGTCATTAATGGATACTCAATAAATAGTTGAGAGTGGAAGGAAAGAAGGAAGTGGACAAATTGATGAGAAGAAGGACCACTTTGACATTAACATGCGTTATATTTTGGTATCCTGTCACTCCCATTGATGTTTAAATAACTTAAAGATAGGATTCATGATTTAGACGTTTTTAGTAGTCCTAATGTCCAAAACAGTGCTTTGTGTTGAGGCTGATAAAGCAAAGCCCTGGCTCAAAGGGTTCCCAGTCTTGATGGTGGGCAGCTCAAAAGGGAAATGGACAGTAGTAGTATGAAGGAGTCATTACTCCATTTCTCCTTAGGAAAAGAGCTTCCGAAGGAAGTAGGAAAGGTAAGAAGCAAAAGAATGAGTGAGAATAAAAGTGATGATGAAAACATATAAAGTCGATTGATTGAAAATGAAAAAAGGAACATAAAAAAGAATGGTGGTTGGAAAGGAGAAACACAAAGTTAAGGGTGTTTAAGATCAAGTTAATAATACATCACAGCGGTCAAACATAGCCTTAACTCTGTGCCAGGCACTGTCGTAACCACCCTACATGTATTATCTCATTTAAGTATGATAGCAGGCATATGGTAAGTTCTGTTATTATCATCATTTTGACAGATGAACCTAAAACTTATAAATGGTAATGCTTACATTTGAAAGCAGGTGTCTGACACCAGATCCCGTACCCATATCACTCTGCAAACTTCCTCCTATTCTTGACATCAAGAATTGGGATAGGCTTATATGTACAGGAAAGAGAGATTGTTGCAGTTAACAAGAATGTTCACTTTTTCTTTTCAGTTGGCTATTCAGTTGTTGCCATCAATCACGTTGTTGAATTTAAGGACAAGAAACAGGTAAAATTTCTGAAGTTAATAATAACCAGTTTTTATAATTATTTATGTTTACATTGGTAATATGGATGCTACAGATGAGCATATTTCTTTGCATTTATTTTTAAATGCACTGCAGTATTCTTATTTTATGTAACCATTTAGTTGGTGCGTATTGTGCAAATGACAGGTTTTTTTGCGAAGTACTAGAGCATGGTGTGAAGATTCTTAAAGTTATTTGATGTTAATTCCGTTGCTTTCAATAACTTAAAAATTGCATTGTTATTGACTGAACAATGTTCCTTTTTTTTTTAACTGTCATGGGCTCCTTAACTAATGATTTCCTTCATAAACATACTAGTAACTATATCTGTTTCTTTTAGGCCACCAACTGTACCTTATAGATTGTTCCAGTCTAAAAACTATTTTTTATCTCTCCTATCCATTGATGTTCACAGCTGCTTCTCTGCTTTTCAGCCTTGGTCCCCTTTTTGAAAAAAGCTGAGTTAGTGTTTCTTTTTTTTTATGATCTTTTCTGTAAACCCCTTATTAAGATTTCCATTATGCTTTGTCCCATTAACATGTACAATCTAGGGTGATTGTTTATTGTTCGTTGTAGGAAATTGAAAAACCAGTAGCTGTTTCTGAACTCTTTACAACTTTGCCAATTGTACAGGTAGGTGTTTTGTTGTTTAAGAATCATATCTACTCATTGAATGCAGAACACCCAGTAATATGTGGTTCTCTAGTCTGCACTGCCCCTTCCTCTGTCTACCAGTCTTACCTTTCCATCAAGACTCAGCTCTTCCACGAAACATTTTCTTACTATCTATTCTGTAGTTCTTTGATGCTCTTCTTTACTGAAGTCCTATAACCTTTAAATCACCTCATTATGTATTTTAGCATACATACATGTTTTTTCTCTCACTGTATCATAAATCCTTTAACAATGACAACTGGGTTTTACTCATTTTTACTATCTGTTATTGTTGCTAACTTGTAATAAATACTTCCACTCGTAAAGAGGAAATGCAATCATTTGTATTTTGTGCTTTTTTTGATTGCTTGTTTTTAACTATAGGGAAAATCAAGACCAATAAAAATTTTAACTAGACTAACAATTATTGTTTCGGATCCATCTCACTGCAATGTTTTGGTAAGTTAATTATCTTTCTTCTTTGGTTTTGGCCTTGTAAATTGCATTGGTTGAAGTTGAACAGTGTCATTTTTCAACTCACTTCATTTTTACAATACTCCCCCTCAGTGAGTGACTCTGGCCTGCTCTCCCTGTCTTCAGAATTCATAGTATAACAGTCTCTTCTATTCATAGCCATATATAGGCATACCACAGTTAAAGAATCTTTTGGGAACTATTATTCATTGAACTCACATGAACCATATATAAGATGGGTGCTGGGGATACTGCTGTGAGTAATACAGACACAGTCCTTTAAAAATGTGAGGAATGTTTAAAAAGGTGAAAGTAGTAAATAAAGGGTGCTCTGGGATGTGTAGCAGAGGGGCCAGTAAGTGTTATATAAACACTGAATTGGGGAAGGAGCATTCCCACAGGGTATATTATGCAAAGATCCCGACGCCAAGGAAAACATGGTGTGTTCTAGGAAATGAAATACCACCAAGAGGGCTGAGCCTAGTTGCTATAGTGGGATGAGGTTAAAAAGGATGGTCTGGATGAGCAGTTAGAAGCCCTTGAAGAGCTTAACCAAGGGAGGTCTACATTATAGAGTCTGGATCAAAGCAGGTTAAGGAGGGGATTTGAGAGGCATGCAGGTTGGAGGATTAGATTTGATGGTTGATTGGATATAGGATGATGACTTTCTATCATAGCCTGAGCAGCCAGGTAGATAGATGGTACCATTCCTTGAGATGGGACATACAAGGGAAGCAGGTTTGAGAACATCATGTTAGGGACATGGTGGGTTATTGTGCAGTTCCCAGTAGAGCCTATCAAATGGCAGTTGAAAAGGTATGGCCCTCAGAAAAGCGATCTCAGTTAAAGATACTGACTTGGAAGTGGTTGCCCTATAGAGAGTAATTGAAATCGTGAGAATGGATGAGACTCCCTGATCCAAGAGTGATGTGGGAAGAGGCCTAGGACAGAGTCCTGAGAAACTTCAGTATTTAATGCTAAAGTAGAGGATGAGCGAGGATTGGAGGCAGAGGAGGGATTGTCTAAGAAGTAGGAGGAAAACGAGGGAAGTGAGAAGAGAAAAGGAAGGATCATCAGTATCAATGTGCCTGAGTGAGTAGTCAAGCAGGAGAAAGGCTAAAAAATGTCTGTTGGATCTGTTGACCGGGAAGCCATTGGTTACCATAGCAAAAACCATTTTTATGGCAATAGGAATGCGAGAAAATGCAGTGTGCGCTGCTGACTGTACTTGAGAAATTTGACTTCACAGGGAAAGACTTCATGTGGTTGGTGGATGACAACCTGCTGTATAGATTTTGTTAGATGGAAGAGACTTGACTGTGCCTGCTGAGGGTGAGAAGGATCTAGTAGGGGAGAGAGGAAGTGAGATACCTGAGGTGACCTGTTTTATCTTTCGTTAGAATGGACTGCGTGATCATAGAACAGGAGTTACCCATGAAAGGCTAGCTTCCTTTCTAACAGTTATTGCTCAAGAAATTCTGAAAAGCCAACTTTGGTATTTTATACATCTGCAAGGCAGCATTCTGGTTCTCTAGGCTCAGGTAGACATAAATGAAGCTGACTGTTAATGATTACAGAATTCTGTTTATTCTTGTTATCATGAACATCATGGTGTCCCCTTTCTGTCCCCTTCCCAAGTGGGAGTAGGCAAGCAGAGGTCAGAGAATCCTGGATCCTGGCTTCCTCTAAGACCTGGAGCCTGCCCTCTCTCAGCACGGGCCACTCGGTGGGGCCCTCTTACCTGTTTAAGCACAGCACCTGCTGCTTCTTTTAAATCTCTTTCCTTTTCTAAGTTTAATACGCCTTTTCTTTTTATAAATAAGAGGTCGTAAAAATTTAGAAGATGCCAGCAAACAAAAAAAGAAATAGTATATGTCTCATTATTCAGAGATTATACATTTGAATGTATATTTTTCCAGTTTTTTCACATACATGCACATAAAATATAAATTTGAAGTGATCTTTTTAAAAAATAACTCTTTATCTTTAACTGATATTTTTCTCTTTCTGTCCTTGGACTCTCAGGTATTTTCCTGCACATATAATAGTCTAATTTGTATAAAACTATGTTTTCATTGTGAACCTAATTGCATCACACTTAGTTATGTGTATTTGTCTCACAACAAAATGGTGAATTCCATGAAGGACAGACATATGCCTTAAATGTTTTTGTATCCTGAGTGTCCCACACACAGTACGTTCTCAGTAAATGTCTGGCAAGCTCCTGTACTAGCTTGTAAACACAAGGGCTATCTAATTTCATTTTTGTATCTCAAATGCAGTGTTTGATATAGAGTTAAAGTGTAACAATGGTGAGATAGATGTTGGTATCTAAATTCTCATATGCTTAGAAGGTCTTTTCTGCCAATATATAAAGCAAAGCAAAAATATCAGTGGTAAATTAAGAGTGTGGCCAGACCATGAAGCAGAATTCTATGTGTATTGTTTTTGTCACCGTATGATAACATTCTTTTTATATTACTAGAGAGCAACGTCTTCCAGGGTCCGGCTGTATGATATTGTCGCCGTTTTTCCAAAGACAGAAAAACTTTTTCATGTAAGTAACAGATTAAGTAAAAGGAAATGGTGTTTGTTTGTTTTTTATAAAAGAAATCTGATTATTATTTCTCTATAGATGATCTGTTTGCTCTATCTGGAACATTTTAGGATTTTTCATTTACAGTTCTGGAATTTCACAGGGGTGCCATGTGTTTTGTTTTATTCATCCTGCTAGATATTTGATGAGCTCTCAAATTGGAAGAGTCCATCAACTTTTCTTATGTTTATCTCTTCATTCATTGGAAACTTCTATTAGTAAATATTGGTCCTTCTCTTTCTAATTCTAAAATCACTTCAATTTCTGCCCTTCTCACTGTTTGCTGCTGCCTGTTAGGGAAGAAAGGCACACAATTCTACTGTGGCATAAAAGCTCCCACCTCTGTTTTATCTCCTCTGCATGCTCTGAGGTATGGCCCATTAGCCAGCATGGTCATGTCCACCATTAGTCTTCTAGAAATTCTCCAAAATTAACCGTCTGCTATGCTATCTCCCTTCCTGATCTTAGAGCCTTTATGAATTTAATTCCTTTTGTACTTTTAATATTGCCATTTCTGTGATTTTTCAAGGAGGAAAGTTGTTTAACAGGTATGTTTATTTTTGTCAATTTGAGAACACACTGGGCATTTTAAATGATTATAGAAAAGGGAAAAAAAATCAGTGTAATACAGTTTTTTCAGGAATATGAGCTATGGATACATTTTAAAAGTTCTGAATATTGCCTTTATCTAGGTTCAAAAAAGTGTCCATCTGCAAAAAGTATATCCACCAAAGGTATTTTGCACACCTTTAATGTTTTAATTTTACAGCATAGTTCATTTTTAAGCAAAATCTGTTCTAAAATTATAGGAAAGTTTTGCCTGTTTGTCCAGTAGGTGGAGCTGTTGGTTAAGGATGCTGATGTGTGGTAAAATTAGTTTCCAAGGCATACTATCAATTCTTAATTATTTAGATTATTGCAGGGAAACAGCACCACTTATCTATTAATAACTTTTTTGGGGGAGGGTTGACTCCTTTCATAAAATACTTATTTTAGTGATTTTCAGTTTCGTTGCAGAAAAAGAAGTGAATAGAAGCGAGCGGTTCTTAGTCATGAGAAACTCTTGTGAACTCTTAGTATCAGGGTGTTCAGCCCCAACCACTGGAGATTGTGATCCAGTAGGTTTGGGACTGAGTGTAGCTATCTGTTTCAAGTTCCACAGCAGATTCTGATTCAAGATGGAACCGTGGTGTACAGGATAAGGAAGACTTTGGGTGTTTCCAAATTCGTTAAACAGTAACTTAGTTTTTTTTTTATTAAATAACAACTCAGTTATGTTGCACAATAAAAGTTGGTAGTACCCAATTTTTGTTGTACTACATTTTTTCAAAATTGATTTAGGAGAGCATATAACTTACATTTCCATAGCCGTTTACAAGTGATCAGGGAAACAAACAGAACCCTTAAAAAGTAACATCATAGCTGCAAGGAAGCTTATAACCTTCTAAAGACTTGTACATGTTTTTTACCTTTAACAATCCTGTGGGTTAATCAGGACACATTTGTTACTATCCCCATTCTGTAGAGGAGAAAACTGAGACTCAGGCTACATGATTTGCTCTAAATCTCAGGTAGTATGTAGTAGAGCTGAGACTTTTGGGTTTTAGAATACATTTTAATTTCACACAGCAATTTTATCTTAGTTGTTTATCGCATTGTTTTCTCAAGACTATTTAAAAAAATGAATTTAAAAGCATGAATATGTGCTCGATGGTAAGTGGGACAGTGAGAAGTATTCTGGAAGATGTAAGAAAGCTGTAAATAATGCACAAAGTATTTGTTTGAAATTATACAGATATACTCAAAAAGTTATATGAAAACAATTTTTAAAATGGGAACATCTTCCTCTTATCTGTCCAAATCTTACCCATTCTTTAAGAGTCAGTTAAAGTTAGTGCTCTCCCTGTTTTCTGCAGAAAATCAACTTAAATAGAACTTTCGTCAGTGTATCATGGTCTGGAATTAGGTCAAATGCAAGCAATTTGTTGTTTAAGAGGTTGCATTCTATAATTTATTTTTTTGTTTGGTTGGTTTGAGAGTTGACTTTAATAGATATTCCTATAAACATGATATTCTTAGATCTCTAAGATGAGTCATAAAAGCATACACACGCATATATTAACAATTAGTAGTATAAAATCTGACCACCTTAAATAGCATTGTTTCTAGGGGAAATAACATTATTTTCCACTAGAGTATCTGGAAGGTGTTTCATAGATAAACCTTTCCTCTGCATAGCTGCCCCAAGAAAAAAGGCAAAGATGAAAGATTGTGAGGAGAGTCCATTGGCAGGGTTTCTTGGGATGGGGGCAGGATGGAATGTGGCAGAGAGTTACACAGAAGCTTCAGGAGCTTCTGAGTTATTCCCATTTAAGATTAAAGAGACTATGGGCAGAGTTAGGTAAATTCAAGTAATTTAGTCCAGTGGCCTCCGAACTACTTTGATTGTGTACCCTGTAAATTTGAAAATATATTGAGCCTGTATCCCAAATTATATAGATATGTTTATTATAAATTGTTTGCATGTTTCATGTAGCATTGTGCTTTAAAATAATATTCACATACAAAACAGTACAAATTTTAATAAAAAAATGGAAACAAGTTATATTTTCTTCTTGCTTCCAAATTCCATGCCCTTTGAAAAGTATTGTTGCAGAGTACCTAATTTTTCTTATCTTTGCCATTTTGAGGAAGGGGGTATCTTTCAGGACAGTGCTTCTGGCTCCCCCAGCTTCAGAATTCTTGGAGATGTTAAAGTGCAGATGATTAGGCCCTACTTTTGAGTTTATCACTGGGAGCGGGGCCTGGTATTCTCCATTTTAAATGAATTCTTCAAAGGAGTTTATTTTTCCCACTTTCAGTTGAGAAACACTGTTTATGGGCATCTCTCTTTTCCCGGGGTGAGCCTGACTTTCCCTTGCATAGTATTTATAAAATACCAAGATTTATTAACTTGGAATCCATGAGGAGGATTCGGGGATGACTATGAACTTCTACCCTCCTGTTCCCCTTGTCTTATAAAAGCAGAAATAAATGTGTGATTGTATGTGTGCATTTTTGAGAATACGCTTTCCTTAAATCCTGATAAAAGATCTTGGCCAAAAAAAAGATTAAGAACAACTGATATGAATTCTTATGCAACCTGCCAAAACCAGTATAAGATTCTTAACCATAAGTATTATTTGGACATAATTTCATTGTTTTTAATGATGTAGAAGGTATTTCATAATGTGAACATCAGCTCTTATAGTTATCTAAATATATCAATTGACTGTTTGGATGAATAGGAAGCTAAATAACAAAATTCATGTTGAGACATTATAAATTTGAGGTGTCAGAGGGAACCAAGTGGGTCTGTCCTTTGTTGCTGGAAGTTTTATTATAATGCATGTACCTAAACCAACACGAGATATTTTTTATTTAGCTACTAGGAGAGGAGAAACAGTAACCTAATTTAGCTTTAGTCTGGGGAAGACTGTTTTAAAAAATGAAGGCTTATAAAAAATGAATCAGCTTTTTTTAATGAAAAGTAATTTATGTTCATGATATCAACTTTAAGCAACACTAGTGGGTATGCACTGGAAAGTACGCCTTCCTTCCATGCAAAACTCCCTTTTCTCCAGAGGCAACTGCAGCTGACAGTTTTTGTGTATCTTTTCAGAAGTATTGTTTACCTCATCCTTCCTTCCTTCATTTCCCCCTCCCTCCCTCCTTTTTTCTTCTGTACTACTGTGCTTTTTTCACGAAACAATATATCTTGGAGAGGGTTCCCTAATGTCAAAGATGTACCTCATTCTCCTTTAGGAGTCAATATATTTATTCCATTGTTTAAAGGGACCATAATTTATTTGAGTAAAATTGATGGGTATTTAATTGTATCTAGGCTTTTGTGATTGTGTTGCAGTGACTATCATTCTGCTAATATCCTTGAGCATTTATAGAGTATATAGTTATGCAATATATTTCTAGATCTATAGGATACCTATTGCTGAAATACTTTTTAAGACTCCGTACTATTTAAAGACCTTGTGAGTGCCTGTTTATTCATTCCTGTGTCAGCAGTATATTCCTGAACTTTCTTATCTTTGCCATTCTGATAGTTAAAAAATGGTGTATGTAAGCCCTGACTTGCATTATCTACTATTCAGAGCTTTTCTTCATCCATTCTTATCAAATTTTCAATGACTCTTTTATGAGTTGGACAGCTGTAGCAGTTGAGATGGTGCAGATTCTTTATGACCCAAGTGTTTTTGCCAAAACAGCATTACTTCCCAGGCTTACTAAGTTACTACGACTGTCTTAAAGCCAGGCAGCCCGTGATCACTGCTCGCTTCCTAAAACCTTGGGGTGGGGTAGGAGAAACCGAAATGGGCATTCTGAAGAAATCCTTTTTACTATCCCCTCTATACCCCTCTGCCTTACTCCATCCTTTCCCTTGGTCCATGCCACTGATGTTAGTTTGCCATCATAGTCACCTGGCAGTTTGAATTTGTTCATCAATTCAATTCTGTATATACCAGCATTGTCAGTATGGCTTATTTTTAATACGGTACAAAAGAGCTAAATCTTTTTATTGTTATAAATCAAAGAATGGCAAAATCAAAGACAGATATGCATCTTCTAGTAGTTTCTTTTGGCCTGTACCCTTATGCTAGTAAGCTTTTCCCAAATTTATTTCCTTCCCTGGTTTTTCTTTTATCCTGATTTCCTTATATGTTTATTTTATCTTGTATGCATTTTTTTTGTAAACAGTTTCAAATCTCTTTTGGAAGTAAATGCAAACTATTAATCAACAAGGGATAGCAAAAATTAGAACAAAGGAAAGGGAAATTAAAAGCTGAAAAATGCATTCATTATTATTTGATTTGTAACAGCTCTGCTTTGACCATTTATGTAGACTGTTTCTATTAGTATTTGAACAAAATACCATTGATAGTGTCTGTTAATATTTCTTCAGCTACTCAATAGACTGATAGGAGCCACAGGCCTGGGACAATTCCTAGCACAAAAATAAATAACTTTTGGAAAAAGTGCAGCATGCATACATTCCTTTTGGCTTACTCTTTTCTTACATTATAGACAGTTTCTGCTTTCTAGAACAGTCTATAACCTTCCACAAACCGAGCCTCTCTTAGCAACTTGTCCTTATGCAGCAGACATTGAGTTAGAGGTTTTCTAGCCCTGTCTCTTGAGAGGGTCTACGGACATATCGCTGTGCTTGAGCTAGATTGCAGTTAAACCATTCAAATCAACCACTGACTTTGGAAAAGGTCAGATGTATTTTAACACAGAACTGTTATACACCTTTGTGAACAATATTTATATTTCTCTATATTGAGTATGACTTTATTTCCTGTTCTTAACATGTGCCAATTTTCCTGTTGGTTTTACCTGTTTTTTCTTCCTGACAGGTTGCTTGTACACATTTAGATGTGGATTTAGTCTGCATAACTGTAACAGAGAAACTGCCATTTTACTTCAAAAGACCCCCTATTAACGTGGTAAGTGTTACACTTTCTATTCTATACTTGAATCTGTAGAAACTTAGATTATCAAACTGGACAAGGGGCAGAAGAAACCAGTGTTCTTGGAGGAGAAAAAATAAAAGCTAGGTGATAAATAGGAAGCAGTTTTCAAAAGGGTATTTTGTTTTCGCAAGCTGACTAAAGGGGGAAAGAAAGCTTAAAATAAAAAAATATTTAGTAAATTATGAAGATGTGCGATAGCACTCTGAACTCTTAGGATGTTTTTGAAAGGCCTTAGGAACAAAAATGTGTGAAGGATGTGTCTTGAAAGGATTGCTAACAATGATGGAGACTTATAGCCGAACACTGACCATTGAGAGGACAGAGCAGTCAAGAAGAAGGGCAAGTGAAAACAGTGTCAGAGGTTCCAAGGCACCACAGAGCTGGCGGAGGGTGGGGGGTGGGGGAGTGCAGGAGGGAGCGGGGCATGGTTCATGCAAAATTAAAATCTGCACCGAAGCATTCCGGTTGACACAAAAGCCCAGGTTACTTTTATGATAACCTAAGAGGGTGGCTGTGCAGTCAGGAAGTATTTTTGTTCTTCACTGTGCTGTAGAATTTTTCTCATTACCTCTCTGCATAGTTTCTCTTGTTTTCCCTACCCTTCATCTTCCATCTGTCTTATAAATCTTATTCCATTATAAAGGTGGGATTCTTTCACATGGGTATTGATAAGGTCAGCATAGCTGTCAACGATTTGCATTAGTGGATCCTAGAAAGATCCTAGAAAGGAGTAGGATGCTATTTCAGAAGAGTGGCTTCCAATCTCAGACTCCCATTCTCAAAAACTATGGAAAGGGAGAAAGAGTTTAACAAACAGTCCAGATTAGATACCCAGCCCTGTCAGAATGGAAAATTTTAAATTTATATATTTTCTCAAGGTAGATAACTCACCTCTTCTCTTCTCTGTAGAATCACAACCTCCTCATTTTCTGTTTTCCTGTCTCTGCTGCTAAGGAATTGGCTCGATGCCAAGAATGAGGGTGGGCGACAGGAAAAAAATTGATCTATATGGTGTGGAAAAATTAAATCCAGTGTGGAAGAACTTAAGTTGGCTTATGTTCTACCCCTAAAAATACGCTACTAAAACTGTACTCGAAAAGTATTCAGAATTCTCAAGTTACATATTTAAAGGGAAAACTATAAAACAACTCTTTTCTGATAAATATTGAGAGGACTGCTAAACATATAACAATATTGCTTGAGCTCAAATATTATTTTTCCATATTCTTGCCAAAACTTATAAATAAATAAGTAAACACTAAAAAAAAAAAAATCATCACATTTGAGAGTTGGAGATCTGTGTTGTTTAACAGTTCACTTATCAAATATGGTAAAATGAAGACTAGCAAGGAGAAGCCACTCAGCTCCTCACTCGCAGGGTTGGGACAGTTCCAGTTGAGTCTCTGTCACACGAGCTCTCTGATGTGCCCCAGCTACCTATGATAAAAGGCACAAACTAATACGGTACCCAAGGTTATGGCAGCCTTGTTGGCCTCACATACTGTTCCTCTCCAGAGGTAGCAATCTCTCACTCTAGAAGTTTGCCCGGGGTTTTTGCCAACCTCAGTCTCGTTTCTGTATAAATGGCACTCCCTGCCAGTTAGGCAATGCAGCAGCTCTGAAATTGCTATTTAACTTAGAACTTTTTACTTTCCTCTTCACCTTAATGATCAAGGAAGGCTACTTTCTAGATGGATTTGCCAGAGTAAGCCCACAATTGATACCATACCCTTGGCTGGGAGGATAGCAGCATGTGATGCTCAGGCCGAGTTCATGGAATGGACAGCAGTGCACGTAATTCTTCATGTCCCGCCACAGTGGGAAGCTTCCCAGGGACTATTTCGGTGAGGCCTTTCCCTTGGTTTCTTATGAACGTGCCCTACTGTTCAGTCCAGACTGTGAGCTTCTAGAGAGCACCAGCTGGGTCATGGCCCTTTTTAAATTACCCCAATATCTTGTTTATATTGGGTCTTCCTTAAAATTTCTCAGTTGAGTGAGTAGTGAGTATATATCTAACTTAGCATATCAAAGTACAGCTTGGGGAACCTGGCCAAATCCTGCTTGTCATTAGTCATTAGCTGATTGTTGGCATTCGGCAGGAAGTATATACAGTGAGGGAAGTGGGGCACTGGGGTGGCATGAGGAGGAGGATGGCCCTGGAGACAACAGCACTGGGACATCCCACCCCCCGATTCCATCTGTAAGTTCGAGAAAGCTGCTGTTGTTTGATGGATATGTTTGGCTTAATTCCCACATTTTTCAATTTAAGAATTCTGAAAAGTAAAAATTTGACAAGTGAGAGGGATGTGCAGTATTTAAAACAGTGTCTGCTTTTTTTAAAATCTGGTGTGAACATTTTACATATGTTGTTTAATAAAAACTAGATGGTGGAGTGGAGGGAAAGGCTGCACAAGATTATTTTTAGTCTTCGTCTAATGTAGAAGTAGGCTGCAGTATGAATTGGTCAGGAAGCAGAAAAGTTCTTATTTATTCACCTAGTTCTCATTTAAGAGAGGAAGCTGGAAACGTACAATAAAAGGTATCCAGCTGCTTGTTCATAATAGTAGTAAATAATAGTTGCATAGGTATGTATGTATTATTTGTATCTGGTAGTATCTAATCTGGATATGGAGCTGCATGTCTTCGTTAATCTATGAGAATATATTCATCATGAAATGGACAGAACATAGAGTGAATGTGGTTAACAGTTCAGTCTTAAGTCTTGAACCTTGCCTGCTCCTTTGGCCTTAAGGATAAACTTGTCTTTGGCCATAAAAAATTGGTAGGTTGGCTTTCTAGGGATCACTTCATTGGGCACAAGGAGAAACAGTACAGATCTTAATTTGGATAGGGTTTGTACTCTTTTCTTTTATGGTGGTAAGAAGCGGAAAGTTAAGATAGGGAATTCATTAGTCTTTTACATGGAGTCTAGAAGCCATGTGAGAATCATCAGTTTAGATGATTGACATTATGAAGAAGGGCCCAGGAGCTAAATCATATCAAAGTACTTCATTTGTGTATTTTATGACTCTTGTCCCTTTATATTCACATACTTGGAACAGCATAATTTCAGTTTTGTAACTCCCTCTAAAGTCTCCTACAAACCTCTTCTGTATAGTCTGAGTAACTTGTATAGGAATTACAACTTAACCATGTGATAGTTGGGTTTCTAAAAAATGGAATTCACCTCCTCTTCTTGGATAATCAAATGACTTCTAATTATTTAGCAATTATAATTTAGCACGTTCACATCTGCTCTAGCCCTGCAGCTTTAGGGTGGGTTATCTCCATTGTGCAGGTAATGGAATTGATTGAGACTGGGATAGTTTTGTGATTCACACATACACGTTTTTCTATCAAAGATTGACTTGGGATTTATACTCAAGCCTTGATTCTAAATCTGCTGGCATCTCCTGCTGGGAAATGCTATTTAAAATTACTTAACAGATGAGCTCTTTGTTAAGCACAGAATAATATTTAAAATGTAGTCTTTATGAATACAAGTTTTGAGATTTTTTTTAGCAGCACACACCTTTACTTTCCCTTTAATTTTTTTTTAGCGCTATTGCCATTCAATAATAATTTCAAGTTTATTGAATTATTTTCAGTGATTGTATGTTTACACTCTCTGCCGTTTTCCCCTCAGCACTTCCTTTAACCCTAATCCATTTCCATCTCCATGGTCCAATTAGTTCCCACTGAGAGATGTCCAGTAAATAGTGTCTGAAGCAGTGAAGTTGTTCTAGGAGTCATGCCATATATATATTTGATTGAGTAGGAGCGCTCTATAAACTTTATTTTTCATCACACCTATTGTGAACCTAAATGTGTTAAGTACTTTATCAGACCAGTTGCCAGCAAACTTGCCAACATCAAAAACTTCCTTGTGGCAAAAAAAAAAAAAAAAAAAAAGAAAAGAAAGAAAAAAAAGAAAAAGAAAGAAAAAAAACACCAGAAACAAAGTTAAAAGTTTGATGACAGACTAGTGGAAATATTTTCACTCATATCATAGACAAAAAGCTAATAATCTCCTTAATAGATAAAGAGCTTGTAAAAATTGCCCTTTTTTTAAAAAAAAAAATTGACAATCTAAAAGAATATCCACAGGAAATACAAAGACCTTTATACATATGAAAAGATACTTAAATTCATTATAAGAGAAATTCACATTAAAACCACTGATTGGCACAAACGCTGAGTTTGAAGATACACTCTGTTGTAATACTGTGGGAAAGCAGGCATTGTCAGACACTGATGGTAACAGTGTAAACTGGAACAATCTCTACGGGGGAGTGGATAATTTAGCAACAACTATCAAAATTACAAATGCGTTACCCTCTGACCTAGTGTATTAGCTTCCTGGGGCTGCCATAACAGAGTACCACACCACAAACTGGGTGACTTAATTAAACAGAAATTTATTGTCTCACAGTTCTAGAGGCTAGAAGTCTGAAATTAAGACATTAGCAGGGTCATGCTCTCTGAAACCTGTAAGGGAATCCTTCTTTGCCTCTTTGTAGCTTTCGATGGTTCGCTGGCAGTCTTTTGTGGTCCTTGGCTTGCAGCTATGCTTTATCTTCAAAATGTATTCTCACTGTCTCTGTGTCTTCACATAGCCGTCATCTTATAAGGACATTAGTCATCGGATTAGGTGCCCACCCTATTCCAGTATGACCTCATCTTAACTAATGACGTTTATTTTACAATAACCTTATTTTCAAAGAAGGTCATATTCTGAGGAACTTGGGTTAGGACTTCAGTATACCTTTTATGTAGGGGCACAATTCCACCCATAATACCTGGCAATCCTACTTTAGTGTTTATTCTGCAGATATATTGAAACAACCCAAAGTCTGTTAGTAGAGGCTTTGTTCTTTACAGTGGAATAGTGTGCAGGTATAAAACAGAATACGGAAGTTATGAGCTGACACGGGAAACCCTTCCAGTCAGAACAAGAAAGTAGCAGGCTACCTTTTGAGCAAAAAAGAAGAAAAATAATATATCTTTGTATTTGCTTATGTTTATATGAAACAACTCTGGAAGAAGACATAAGATATTAATAAAAGCGATTATGGGAGGTGGAATATGGCAGGTGGGAGCAGAGATGCAAGTCAGACTTTATTGCTTATGTTACTTTATTTGCAAATCATGTGACAAATTACCTGCCTTCAAGGATGATACACCAAGAATGTCATCCTTTGAATTCAATAAACTCATTTTTATGAAATTAATAGAGAATTTTTATATTGTCTTATTAGTAGCTACCTATTTTCTTTCCTTTTTTCTTAAGCTTGACTTAGTTCTTGGAATTTATCCCCAATATCTCTTGATTCGCAAGTGTTACACAATTGCCCTTGGTTTGTTGCATCAGTATGACTTATTTCTCATTAGTAAAGAAATCATGTGCCTATTCCAGAACCTTCTTTAGAGATGCAAATAAAAGCCAATCAGGCAGGCACTGTCATTCTTTATGAAAAGGCTGTTACAGACAGTCCTTTGATGAGCTTAAGGCAATTAACATTAAAATGGTCTTAAGCAGGAGCCCAGGTAATGAGTCAATATTTTTATCTATCTAAAAATTTAAAATAAGATGTTATGAAAGAAGCGTTCACAACCTTTAGTAGCATATTGTCTTTAATTTCTCGGTCTTAAAATTTTCTTAGCAATTTTAAAGTGGACTTGATTAATGTACTAAGATCAAAATCAGAACTTTTTTCTTAAAAAATAATTAACCTTATAATTATGTTCCTTCCCCCACTCCAAAAAAAAAGTTTATTTTGATCTAGTCCCCAATATCAGTGGGGATGGGGGTAGGGGGGTGGGCAGGGAATACAATTTCAGATTCAATTAAGAATACTTTGGGACATGGTTACTTAGTTCTGTGTCATCCACATCTTTTATTTCCCCTCTACTGCCTTGTATTTTAGTTCAGCAACTAGAAGGATGAGGAAAAGAAAAATATGTCAGCCTCTTTGGCTAATTAATAGTTTTGGGAAGAGAAATAGCTAGGAGGATAGTTGAAAATTGGACTAAAGGAGATGCTTGGTTGTATGAATTTTACTTTTCAGAGTTCATCCTGGTTTCTTTTATGATGGATAATTCATAGTGAACAGCATTATCGCTTGACCTCTTTTCCATAGGCTACTATAAGTTCTCTCAGAATATATATTAAACACTTTTGTATAAAAGACAGTTGTGTGTTACAAAGACGTATGATACCAGCTCTCGAGAAGTGTGCAAGCTGTGCAGGGAGAATGAGGTGTACATTTAACTATGGCACAAAAAGTTTCATAACACCTCATCCTCAGAAATAATAACACAAGAATTAGAGGTGGGGACAAGTTGTCAGAAAAAGGCAGAGGAGAAGGTTACAGTATGGAACATAGCATATAAATTCTAACTAAACTAATATCAGATATGTGGGGATATCTAAAATGAAATCTGGGAGCCTCAAGATAGGAAGAAAAGGAAAGGGAAGCTTAGGGAGTGGAAGAAAGGAAACCTGTGTTCAGGAAGGAAAAGTAGAAGTCCCTGTCGTACATCTCAAATAAAGCAAGGTGGGCTGCCAGTTCTAGACAAAAACAGATTTTTCTATTCCCTGTACACTCTCAGGAGTAGACCTCCAGCAGTCACTGCTGGACCAGTCCCAGCTCGTCCTCTGGGTAAAAGCAACTCATTTGCCAGGCAGAGACTTGGACCATACTATCTGTCTGTGCCTGTTTACCTTCCTTTGTTCATTCAGAAGACTCCTGTAGTCAAGTGACTGCCAGTGTGAATCTGATTATCCCCATGCTGAAATCCTTAGATGCTTCCTGTTACTGTTACAAGATTAATCCTGTCACCAGTTCTGAAGACCTGCAGGGTTGCCCTCGCCATCTCTTTAGCCTCCAGTCCTGCCACAGGGCTCCCCGTCATTCTCTCTTTCTGAGCCTGTGCCGCCTACGTTCTCTACTTGCTACCATGCTCCCTCCAACCCTAGAACCCTTCCACATCCTCCTCCCTCCCTCTGCTATTTAACTGTTTGATTCCTCCTCACCCACTCCCAAACTTTTCCTTGGTAGCACTTATCACGATTGAAGTTTTGTATTTTTGTGTGATTATTTGATGGTCTCTTCTACTAAATTGTAAGCTCTTTAGAGGAGAGGAACCATGTCAGCTTTTGCTTATCATTCCCATGCAGAGTTGGCTTAAAACATCTGTTGTGAATGGCTGAAGATATTGAGCCGCTCATCAGGGAAGCTGAATAGTGTACTGGTGGATTTCAGTTTCATTTCCACCTCATTCAGGCTGTTTTCTTACCTATGGCTGCCTACTTATTAAGAATGCCTTAAATAAGAAAGACATTTACTTTTTCTCATGTAAAAGGTCAAGCTTGTATGGTGAGCTGGGCAAAATCGTTAAAGGCCTGGACTTCCCTCTTTTTTGGTGGGCACCTATGAATCCACTTAAAATCGGGCTGCATTAGTAAAGAAAAAGAGTTCGAGAACTGGTAATGAGAGCAATTAAAAATCTCTGCCATAATGCCTTATAAAGGTATTGTAAGGATTAAATATTACCCTAAAGACTCTTAGCATAGCTCCTGGCACACAGCACTCAACTGGGGCCATTTATATTCCTTCATCCTATTTTTTTTTCCTTTTGAAGTTCATTGAATAACAACCCTTCTGCCACCCCACTGGGATTTTGCCCTCCATAGCCTCTTCATGATCCCTGTTTATATAAAGTCAGTTTCCCCACAGCTAAGATAAACTCTGTTGATTAAATAGAGCCACAGATCTTCTCCTGTGGATGGTGCCATTTGGGCGTAAATCCACCTTTGTTTACTGCTGTAGTTCGACATGCAAGGGATGAGGAAGGTGAGAGGGAACTTTGATGAAAATGGAATAGGACAGTGTGAATTTATCCTTGACAGTTTATTTTCTTTATTTCCTATGAAGGCAATTGACCGAGTGTGGGCTTTGAACTTGTCTACAGCCCCGCTATCAAAGATTCCACAATGAGAAGGTACACAATTTCCAATGCTCTCAATTTGATGCAGGTCTGCAAAGGAAAGGTACGGTTCCATAATTTTAGGATTTTTTTTTAAATCTAGCAGTTTATTATTGTCCATAGACTGGATTATCAAACCGATTCCTTTTCCTTAAAGCAGAAAGTTCCCAAGGCACAGGAACAAATTCTCCCATTTCAGTGAGCTCTGCAAGTTTTAAGGTGAAGACAGATGTCGAGGGAAGAATTATGTGAGGCGGGGGAAGAAGTGTTGAAAGCTTTTATCTTTCAATAAGGAATTTGCGCTTACCCACTGTGAAAAGAATGGTCTAGATAGTAATTGTCATCAGTGATTTAAATTAAGGTTATATGACCTTTTCAACTAGTTTTTAGAACTAATTCATCTTTTCTAAGATCTATGAGAGAGACCTACTTATTATAAGCTGCCTTATTTTGACATGAAGTCTTTTATTCTTTCACTTTAATTATTTACCTTATCTTTAAAAGGAGTTGGTATGTATAGTGCCTTAAATGTTAAAATGTGATTGTCAGTTATTTGTATTAGAAGACTGATTTTTTTTAACGTTCATCTAACATTAATACTGATTGCTTTCTATTTTGTAGAATGTAATTCTATCTAGTGCTGCAGAAAGGGTAAGTCTGATACTATGTACTTTGTTTTCACTTTTCAAGTTATAAAACCTTGAAAAGTTTTTAGGGGGAAATGAAAATGGTACTATAAAGGACGTTTATTGCATATTTTTATTTCGTTCATTGTAATTGCTGAAGAATAAAATTTATCCCTATTTCTTTTGGGCTTCAAGTTTTGTTTACATAGTTTTTTCTTTATACTATTTCAGAATGCTTTTTAAGGTTCTTTTATATTTTCAAAAATTTAAGAAAACCGTCAAAATTCTAAGGACTCAAATTTTAAGGACTTTATTACTTGTGGATACTTAAACATCCTATTAATTTACTGCAACTTAAGTCATTGAAATGTTACAAGTATCTTCTCTCCTGTCTATTTGTTGTTCATTTTAGCCTTTAGAAATAAGAGGCCCATATGATGTGGCAAACTTGTATCCTTTTTCTGAGTAAGAAGTTACTGAATTTTTCTTTTAGGAATCTTGTAATTTGAGATGATGTTATACTTTAACAAGGTATTTTTCCAACCTTTTACTGTAAGTTTACCAATTAATAACTTCAAAAATAAATTACATCAGGTTGTAGAGAGGGTTATCCTTTTGTTTCTAGATTAAGGGTGAGATAGAAAAAGGAGAAAGAGAAAGAGGGACTCTATTATAAAAGCTTACAATGAAATGACCCTCTTCTCCAATGCATGTTCTATTGTTCTATTGGGCTAAGAACTGCTGTAGAATTAAGCCCTCTCTCTCGACGTGGCCAGGTGAGCACATCGTCAGTTATGTTTGTGTCAGTTTCATGTCCCCGGCTGACTCTGGGTTGAAATCCTTGATGATCCCTCCAGAGGGTTGCTGTTTGGGCTGTCTGAAAGTGATGCCAAGGCTGCTGTGTCCACCAACTGCCGAGCAGCCCTTCTCCATGGAGGTGAGCAAGTTCTTCCAATAACAACACGGAACGGTCATATTAGGAGCCAATCATTAATATCAGACAGTTGAGCCATATCTACTCTTATTACCCTGCCCCACAGAGTTCTTTTAGGGTCATCTTTTCTCATCCTGTTTACCCATATCCATCAATGCTTTTTTACCCTTCACTTCAGGCTTTCTGTAGTTAGTAGAACGAATTATGGTTTGTATCACAGAAATGAGTACTGAGTGTGTGCTTTCAAGCTGTGCACGTGTGTCCCTGCCTACGTGCGGATCGGCTTCAGCTCTCCTTGTCTTCTCTCTCTTCCTCATGGGGGCATGCTTTCCCTCCTGAAAGTCAGCATTTTAGAGAACTGAAATGTTAACAATAAATGTGAAGCCACTTAAGAACACAAAAACAGCAAATACATTTTAAAAACCCAGCTAACAAACTCAAATAACTTTTTCACATTTAATACAGCTTGCAATTCTTATTTTTTTGTTTACATGTTCAAGTATGTGCAAACTATACATTTTTTACTCACATTTCATTTATATATATCTGCCTGTTCACGTTAATTCCACTACTAGAAGCCATTGGATTTCTTATTCATTAGGTGATAAAAATGAAATTAGAAATATTTGGTATGCCTAGACTTTGGAGAATGAAAATAATTTTTTATTTTTAAAAATTTGAACTTTTGATCTGCTATTTTATTTTCATTCTCTTTTAAATTCTTAGCATAGTTGTACTGGTTAAGAAGCAGTTTACTTGATATCACCCAGAGGAATTTTATACTTCAGAATAGGTTACTACATGTAGACAAAGTTATTTGGCATACAAATGCTAGTTAGGTTATTGAAGTCTTATGCATTGTGTCTGAATTTTAAAGATCTTACCTTCACTCTAGAGAATTGGTTACTATATTAACTTACCATGGATTAAATTATTTTACTTTTGGTTCCGAAATATTTGGTTTGGGATTATTGTGTTAGATAGTCTAGACCCGCATCACATAAGCTGTGGGAATAACTAAATTAATCAGGATTTTACAAAATTAGAGAATAGTTGATCCACACTTTGGTAGTTCTGCCATGATTTTTGTCTATTTTAAATTATTGTAAGAAATCATCAAGCTTAGGATAACAATTTGTGTTCTAAAGTAGACTAAAACAAGAAAGGGAAACTTAAAAATATATAATAGGGAAATATATGAACTTTTGCATTTGACTTAAAAAAAATCAACTATTCAACATAGGATACACACACACAACACACATATGCATAAAGCTAGGTTTTTATAGATGCTAAACTACAAGACTTGTGGACTTTAGGTAGCATTATGATTCCCCTAGTGTGCCCAGGATTAACCACACATTAGTGGATAAATTATAGTTCCCTGGTTTTAGTTGACACTGGGATCAGTATGAGTTGTGTGGTATATTTCTAAGATTGCTAATTCAGCCTTAGGTACATTAGAAGAAAGAAAGGATTCTGAGCCAAGGGGATTCAAAGTCTTATTGTCCTCTGCACTGATGAAATCCCAGCTGACATCTATATCATCTTTAGTGCTACATTTAAGAAGGACAGCAATGCACTGGAGCATTGCCAGAAGACAGGTAATAGATTCTTAGAGGGTCTGGAAACCTTCTCATGAGAGGAATTGTTGAAAGCAGAGCAGGATTGGATACCTGGAAAACAGAAGATTTGGGGCGTGTAGTAGCTGGCTTTTAATTAGGAAGGCTTACCATGGGGAGTCAAATTAGATGCATCCTGTGAGGTTCAGAAACCAGCGAATAGCATTTCTAAGAAGATTGTAGGGAAAGGACAGAAGAAAGCGGCTCAAGGCCAGAGGCTTTGGCCTATAATTGATGAGGTTGGTGTCCTCAATTAGCCATTGGACCAAGATAGATCTGTTGGGGACCCCTGCCTTAATTCTAATTCCTCATGAACAAAAAATATAGTGCACTCGTAGTCTTTAGATTTTCCTTGGCAGGATGAATGAAGGAAATACTATATGTGAAAACATCTTGTCAAATAAAGCCCTACACAAATGTAACTTCTTGCTATTACAAAAAATAAATTTATTTCTAAAAGATTTACACTAATAAGGTTACTTTATCTGATAACTATAAAAGTCTTGTTTATAATTGTCAGATTAAGAAGTAAATGTTCTCATAATAAAAATAGGACATTTATGAGGTAGAAATAAACAAACTTCAAACTACTACATTTCGTTGTGTTATAAAGTGTTGGTTTTTCACAATTTAATTTTTATATTTTTTATTCAGTTGATTTTTAGACTTTACTTAGAACCATAGTGATACAAATAAACATCTCTAAATGCAAGATTTTTTATTTGGTGAAATGCAGATTATTGGCAATTCCTATTTATTTTGAGGTTCTCTGATTATATTGGCATTTGAATAACCTAGAGAGCATTTGTTCCTTTTATAAATTGAAATACTTTTAAATAACTGACAAAGCTGTGGTAGACTTGTTAAGTTAATCTTGACAAATGAAAAGGTGTAATGCTTAACTCTAAAATTGACTTTTATTACTCAAAATAATTTTTTTTTAATTCATAGTCATTGAGTTCTTTTGATTCTACCTCCTTCCTAGCTAATGGATCTCTCACGACTTCTCCCTAGTCCCTCTCTTTCCTAAGAACTAAGTTGGGATCTCTTTCAGTGGCACTGTGGCCCTTCCAAGCTACCCTTCCAGCATCATTTCACCTTCATTTTTTGATACCCCTCCTTTACATCAGACATATTGTCCCCTAACCTATTCTGACCTCTTTCTCCATGCCTTTACAAAGGAAAACTTATCCATTATTTTTTCTTCCTCCCTATTCCTAGTGTCACCTTTATAATACTTCCCTTGATTCATCCAGGCAGAGTTAATTCTTGTGGGTACTTCTATTATATTTGCCCATAATGCACTTATTCCAGTGTGTTATAGGAAGAAGCACTGTGTTAGCCATCTCTATACCTTCCTTAGGTAACACAGTGCCTTGGCCCATTAGTATATATTTTTAGCAGAATTTTGCTAAATTAAAGTTGAACTCTGCTGCCAATCTGATCTAAACAGCTAATAATTTTATTCTTTGTCCATCGTCACCAATTTATGAAATCAGTAAATATGAGTTTGATTTTCTTCACTTAACAAGTATTTATTAATACTGGTTACATAAACCAGGCATTGCTGAATGTTAGCAATTCAATACATTTGATTCTTCAGAGGTACATTGATGATCTAGTAAGGAAGGCGATACGGTACGTGCTATAAAATGAAGTGAGCACACACCACATGGGAACAGTACAATTGACTATCGTACTTGATGTCATGATTCATCTGTCTTTCTCCCATACCTGAGGTCCGTGACATGGAGTCTGGCTATATAAGTGGACAAACCGTTAGAGATAACCTGCCCTATACATTTACCCTTGAGGCGATCCTTAGGGATGAATTAGATGTTAATATACTGATGTTTGTATATGTTGTGTGTATGTTGGGAGATAATACAGTAAATGTCATCAGCACTCAGCAGTTCATTATGGTTTTATCATTTCTTAGTGCTGTAAGTCAAAGCAACATGATGATACTTGTTAAACGACCGCTTTAAGTCATGTCTTAACTTCAAGCCTTATGATTTCTTTGTTTTATAGAAACTAGGAAAACTGCTTTTGGAATTATTTCCACGGTGAAGAAACCTCGGCCATCAGAAGGAGACGGTGATTCTCTTCCAGCTTGCAAAAAGGCCAAGTGTGAGGACTGAAAAGAACTCACAGTCTACTTCAACACTCCCTTCTTCCCTTTAATAATCTATTAGCCACAACAGAAATAAAACCTTTATATGATTTACTGTTTTCACATGGAGCTAGAAATCAGTAGTCTATAAAAATGGCTTGATTTTATAGTTAAGCCACCAAAATAACAAACAAAACCTGTTTAATGAATTTAGATATATTTTAAGAGAAAAATAGAGTCTAGTTTATATTCTTTTTGTAAGTGATGAGATGGCAGGTATAATTAGAAGATGTTTTACTATTTCAGGAGACTTTAAAAATATCTGTTTTTTTAAAAACTCATGCTTTTCTACTCTATTTGATACATACTATTTTTTAAACTTACTGCTCAAAAAGTGATTATTTTAGGACTGTTAAAACTTACATTAAGAGACTGGCTTTTAGTTAATCTATTTTTGTTTTAAGCCTCTCTTTCATTATATTCATCAAGTCAAAATTCTTTCTAAAAGGACTTGCTATAAAATTTGTAGAAGGAGCAGAAAAGTATACATACAACACACTTGGCCTCTTCCATCGCTGCTTCTCACCACTCTGATGTCCTTGACATAGGATTCTCTCCTTAGAGTTGGAAGCCCCTGAAAACCTAATATTGATTTTTCTTAATAGTTATGTTAAGAATATCAAAGCATTGGACTCAACTAACTTTGGAAGTAATTTTTTAAAGAACAGGATCATTATATCAAATAGAAGTGTCCTTTTTTGCAAATAGTTGCATTTTTGCTATATTGATATAAAATGAGAAAAGAATACTGAGAGAAATAATATATTTATAAATGAGATTGGTATAATCTCTTATATCAATCAAATAAAGGTACTTAAATAAAATAAAGTTAAGGAGAAACCACTAAAACAATACACCATGACCAGGTGAGATTTATTCTTGGAATGTAAGGGTATTTCAGTTCTTTTTAGTATACTATATCATATTAATAGGTCAAATGAGAAAAATGAGAGTTGTCATAATAGGTGCTAACAAGACATTTGATAAAATTTAAAATCCACTCCTGATTTAAAAATTCAGCAACAGTAAACACCTTTGGCAAAATACAGGTAGAAGACTATTTCACACACACACATATATATACATATACATATATGTGTGTGTGTGTATACATATAGTAAATATTAACCATAATGGCTGATTTTTGGCTGACTTCCCCTTGAGCGATTTGATGGATTAGCCTGCTTCATTCCCTCCATCAGACTGATGGCTACTGCTGCTGCAGCCACATACAGGGATCTGCCGCTTCCTTACACTTGCTTCTGCCTATGCCCCACCTGGACTCACCACAGGTTAGGAGTGTGTTTACACACACCTGTTTATGTCATACAGAGCATTGTAAAATTATATAAGTTACTTAAAAATTATGTTGAACTGTGAGAGCAAAAAAAAAGAATTCCCAGGAAAACTGAAGTTGAATCCTTTAAAGGTTTGAAAAGGATGAATCATTAAAAAGAACTGCTGTCAGAGTAGGTGTGAGCAGATTAACTAAAATTTGGGAGAGGTCCAGTAAAAATTCTGCACTTGGATTGCTTCACTAGAGTCTTAAGTTCTTGATAGAGACGAACTCAAGAAAGACAGCTGTGGATCTCCTGTCATTGCATCCATACTCCTGAGAACAGGCTTTGACCTTTCTTTAAAAGATTGGCACGTGACTGTATGTATATATATTTTAAACTCAAATGCTTAGGAGATGTACGTTCAATTTTTTTTTGATGCTCTACCTAAATCTACTTTTTTAGCCACCAGACTGTATATATGTGTATATATATATATATGTAAATTTAAAATCCAATATATATATATTTTAAGTATAAATATACATATTAGCTTCATTTGCACCAGATATATATTGAGGACTTTCATCTTATATTAGAAAGGAGGTAAATTTATTGCAGATGGGACTCTCTTCTTGAAAAATAAGAGCAGCAACTGGGAAAAGAATAGAAAGAAATACAGGAGCTTCTTCATTTATGCACATTAGTTGTGTATTTGCAGTTGTGCCTGCTTTCTTTTTATGAGTAGTGCTTATTCCATTGTTCAAAATAGCAGGGTACGATGGCTGGTCACCAGTGAATAGCAGCCAGCGGGTTTCCTTTTAATGTGTACTTTTGTTAGAACATGAACCACTCACTGCTGACGCAGTTGCAACAAGATGACCATACCTTTAATAAAAGTTCAGCAGTGTTATCAGTTATAAAATAAATACACAAAAGTCAATAGTCTTAATAAACAAAAACGTGTTATAAAATATTTTAAAAGATGACTCTATTCACAGAGACATAATTTAACAAGAAATGTGTAGGAAATAATGAAGAAAGCTCTTAAATGAAAATAATAAGGGAAGTTAAAGAAGACTGGAATACATGGAGGAAGACTTTCTGTTTTCTTGGATGAAGAGACATTATATATCACATTCTCCCCTAACTTGATCTATGAATTAAACAAAAAACAAAGTGTGTGTGTGTGTGTGTGTGTGTGTGTGTGTGTGCGCGCACACACACACACAGCTTGTGTACATGCTTGGTTTTTAGACTTGGTATTTTGAAAGAATAAATATGAGAATAGCTAAGGAATTTCTTAGAAGAACAATGTGAGGGACTTGTACTGCTTGCTCAGTATTACAGGTACAACAGAACTGTACTAATTAAAACAATGTAGAATGGGTGCAGAAATTCTTATAGATGAAGGTAGAGTTGGGAGTCCACTCCAGTTATAAGAAGAAGTTACGGATTGTTCAGTAAGTGGTGCTGAAGCCACTGGTTACCTGTGTGGAGAGACAGTGCAGCATATCTGTTAAGTACAAAGACTGAAGTCTAGTTACTACCTGCATTAAAATCCCAACTTGCTAGTACCCCTGTGACCTTGGGCAAATTACATAACCACTCTGTGCCTCACTTCATCCATTCTCCCTACCCATGGCAATATTGCAAGAGGTAAGTAGATTAACAGGCCCAGACCAGGACCTGTCATAGAACGTACCTAAGTATCAGCTATCATTCTATCATTTAAGAAAACAACTCTAATTCCTATTTCATACCTAATACACATAGTACATTCAGGTGGATTAAAGATATAATGTTTAAAAAAACTTCAAAAATACTAAAGAAAAATAGGTAATTTAAAAAAAAAATAAGCTTGGATTAGAAAAGACCTAAACGTGGCCATCAAAGCCAGAAAACAAAAAGCTCATTGATTTTCTCCATAAAAATAACTGTTAGTACAACTAAGAAAATACATTTACAGTGTGTATTCCAGAGAGGTTTAGCATCCTAAGCTTTTAAGAAACTATTTTTAAAAAACATCAACATGACAAATGCCACTAGTTTCCACCCCGGTCCCTTTTACCAGACTGTGGACCTATCCCTTGTTCAAGGAGAGAGGAAATTTTCTCACTTGGGGAGTAAAGACAGTATGATAGATGTTACGACACGGAGAAAATAAAGTACAACAGGAACACACTTGAGGGGAATAACAGTCAAAGTAAGGGTCAAGGATGGCTTCCTAGAGGAAATAACAGTTAACCTGAAGGGGAAGGATCAGACAGTATGCAATGGCGTGGGGCGGGAGCTGGCGCAGTATGTGGAAACAAGCAAGTGCCTGGATTTCTTAAGGAACTGGAAATTCAATAGAGTTGAAATTTAGCTAGGAAGGTAATGAGAAATAGGTAACAGTTAACAGCAGTCAGAGTTTAAGGGTTTTAGAAAACACTAAGGAGTTTTCATTTTCCTGAGGGAAATGGGAACACACTGGAGACTTAAGAGGAGAATGAGTTGACCAGTGTTGACATTTTAGAAAAATCACCTTGGCTGCAACTTGAAAAACAGACTGGAAGGAAGTAAACCAGAGGCTAGGAGCCCAGCTAGGGCCCTTTGAGATTCCATGGAGATATGAACTGGGGAGTGGCCCCTGGGATGGGAGGAGGTGGGCAGATTACAAAGCAACATGCTCCGTATAAAGGCTTCGTGGTTAATTGAAAGGGGTGAGGCAAAGAGAATGTCAAACAACTTCCTGGAGTCTCAAGAGGCCAATGGGATGTTCCCTTCACTGAGAAAACATGAGACAGATTGTGGGCAAAAAGCTGGCTCAGGTGGGAAGATGAGCTTATAAAAGTTGGCTGCCTGTGTGACAGGAACTTGAAAATTTTGCCCGAAGTGTGTTTTTCCTTTATTCTAGGTAATAGTTGGCCTTGAACTATGAGACTTATTCAATGTTGTCTCTCATGTCCTCTACCTCCGAAGCAGTGCAAATCTTTACATACGGCAACACAAAAGTGTTTAACCCCCTTACTCTCTTCTCTCTCAACCCACCCAGCTCTTTTGGGGAGGGTGACTTGAGGATGACATCATAAAGAGAAAATGTGTCACATGATAATAACACGGCCAAATTGTGCCATGGGAGACATCAGGACTAGCAAGAGAAACGTTGCCTGTGTTGTAGGTGCTTTACCTGGAAGAAGTGGAAGGACCCTGAGCCTTAAGGATCTAAGAAGTTAGAGCCAGGACCCCAGAGGGAAGGCAGAGGGGTGGTAAAGGGGATTGGGAGGGAGGGGGAGATAATGGAAGCCCCCGAAGTCCCTGTGAGGTGGGTTCTATGGATTTTTAGGAAACTAGATAGGTTCAAACTGTTTCAAACCATTTTCACAACTATATGTATCCATAACCAGCTATCTGAAGACCTGGTTTGGGACTGTGCCTGTACCCCCTTCTGAGGATTAGAGGCACAGCTAAGAGGCTGTGTATGTTCCTGTCTGGAGTGGGTTTTGGGGGAGGGGTGCTAGAGCTAGTGTTCCACGGTGGCCTTCATACATTTCCTAAGGTGCCTGACTTTCCCCATAGCCTTGCCCTTTCTTGCATTTTCTCTACTGCCTGGAATATTCTGTGCTTGAATAACCCCAGGTTGCCCTTCAAAGTCCCCTGAAAAGCCACCACCTTAACTCTTGAAATACCCTCCCCAATCAAATGATGTGCCCCCACATCTTAGCCTCTCACAGCACTCTGTATTTTTTACTTTGTTGTACTTAACAGATATTTACTATATATTTGTGTGATGATTTCTTTAGTATTTATCTATCTATTTAAGGGGTCAGGGCAGGGGCAATCTGGTTTTCTCATCACAGGTCTTGGCACCTGGTCCAGCACCTGGCAACAAAACCCTGGGAGGTTAGAAATCATTGATCATGTATGTTTTTTCGTAGGAAGCTTTGGACACCATCAGCTGCTGTCCTCAATAATTGTTAAACTTCAATCAGTGGAGCCCCTTGGTTCTTCTGGAGCACTTATTTAACTTGCAGTAATAATTCTTCCCACCAGGGGTCTCTTTCCCCCATCATTGGGGTCAAAAGAACTTCCTTGGCATCTTTATGGTTTTCACAGCCTTGCTGCTAAGGTGTAGTTGTGGCTTACCACTAACTGCATTACCTGGGGGCTCATTAGCAATGGAGAACTCGAGGTCCTACCCCGGACAGCAGAACCAGAATCCGCAGTGTAACAAGATCCTCAGGTGATCTGTATACATATTAAATACTGAGAAATGGTATTCTACAGGACAATTCTAATCTGAAAAACTTGGAAGACTGAGAAAAACCCCATCTAAATGGCCTTTTCCACATGGTTCTGTCCCACTGTACTTATAGAAGTTTAGAAAGAGGTTTAGAATTTGTTTGCTTTTATTATGAATATAAAATATACATATGACATCATATACATTTACACATTTACAATTTGTGGTTGCCTTCATCTTTTTTTGAAAAAATTCCATTCTGCATGGCCCAGTTGCCTACTCCTTCCACTGTGCTCTGCTTACGTTCACGACATTCACTTCACCTTGGTACAGTGCATGACTTGGTAAGAAATACCAGGCCCAGCAAAAAATGTCTGACTTTATTGTCCTTCTCACAGACGGCCAATCTCTTTCATTCTACTGTATCCTTTTCTGTCTCTGCATGCTTTCAAATGCCTCAAACTTCAGGAATAAAAGTTCAGGAGAAAAGAGGGCCGCAGTCATCACCTTTGTCTTCTAGAAACAGCTTGAAATATCCTAACGAGTGAGGTGACACAAAAGTAGGCGCTGAGAGCACTGCTTATGACCTCGGTTTGAGAACTATCAACAGGAAGGCTCTGAAGTGTTATATATGAATTAAGCTTTGCTCACCAAAGGGATGATCATAAAGAATCTGCGTATCAGTGGTATCGAGTACATTTAAGAATAAATAAATACACAGGAATAAATACAAAAAAAAAAAAAGTTTTGCGTTAAGAGAAATTTCAATACCAATATTCCCGTGCTGTTTCAAAACTTCAACAGGTGCGGCTTGACAACAGGTTGATAAAGAGAAACTGGATTTTATATAACTAGTGGCTCTTCCTTGGGGCCGTGCCTTCCAAGTGCCGGTGAAGAGCGGATAACGAGGGATCTGTCGCCGTTTCTCTTAGAATGCAGCTATGCGAGAGGTTTTGTAGGAGTTCTCTTTGAGGCTGTCAAATATTGCTTTGGTTCCATTCTGCCAGTGTAACACCAGATCCATCGGGGTCTTTCCAGCCTAATCAAAATAGATGAGAAAATTTTACTTCCAGATGGGAGGCATCTATAAATTCACATCCTCTCTCTGTGTATGTTTAATGAGGTGATGGATAGGTGTATGTTATTAAAGTATTTCATGTTTTCCTCTATGCGTGATTTACAGTTTATATTCAAACCAGTCCTTCACTGTTTCTCACAGGAATGCTTTTCAGATTCGCATTTTTCCCCCTATGGAAGTATTTCAGGTATTGATAAAAATCCCTAGTCCCTGAACACAAAATGGCAAGAGCACGCCAAGTCATTTTGATGTTCAAAAAATGCCTCTGTATATCACCAGCATTCTGCAGAATGGTGTGGGGTGGTAGTCTTGACCTTTTAGTCAAAAACCAGTTCCTATCTATTTGGAAAATGATTCCTTGTTTAATAAAAACCAGTGGTAACCAAACTGTTTCAACACCTTGGCTTAAGTACTCAGGTACTTCTCAGTACTATTACTGCTCCATAGGGTTGGCCCATAAATTTATTTTTCTTGGAGGTGATGTCAATGATGTGTGAATAATTTTCAAGAACAAAATTTATTTCCTTTATGAACATGTCTCAAGATATTTGCAAAAATTAAGATTATGTCACCTCTCAATTCTTGCCTTTAAATAAGAGAAGTCCTAAACTTTTCCATCTCTATTAATTCAGAAGTCTCTCTCTAACCCAGAGATTGTAAACTGGCAGTTTTGAGACACAAATCAGTGTAGAGAGCTGTTTTGGACCAAACAGAGCTTAGATTTCTTAAAAGTTGGAATGACTTGTTAAGTTCACAGTTGGAAATTAAGAGCCTTCCCAAATGAGTTTGTGGTTTCTGAAAAAATCAGAAGAGTTGGCAGCATGATACTCGTGGTTCCTTAGAGCAACAATGGAGTAGATTGGGGAAGAGTCTCCACCTCTTAAAAGTGACGTGCACAAACCCCTACAGGCACCCACTTAAGTCACTTATATGATCTGCCTGGACCCTGTGCATATTGAGTTAGTGGCCCTGTAACCTTCACTTTGGAACTTCTATAGAGTCTTTCTTGAGAAACGCTGATCAGCAGACGCGAAGACAGAGTTTTGGACAACAATAGAATAACATTGTGTTGTCTCTAATCCCTTTCAGGAGGGTGTCCAAAGTTCATGGGTTTTTGGTGGAATATCAATCCACTGGGTCAATGACATTAACCCTTATGCTTGGGGCTAATTAATTCGTATTCAGAGCCTTGAGTCCTATGTGTATATCTTTGGCTATTCCATAAACTCCTTTCCCTGCTCTCTTGAAATCTGTCTCCTGATTTTCTGGCTACTTACAGTCTCTCCAAATCTGTATGCTCTTTATCTCTGCTGGTAGTGTCTCACTGCCAGAGAAAAAGATCATATTTCTGAAGCTTTGGAGAGTTCATTGAAAATACTCTTTTTTCTAGTACTTTATCCAAGTTATTAGATAAGACCAATCCCAATATCAAGGATGAGAAACCCCTACTGTTAACATTTTCCCACCCCAACCAGTCTCTATTTCTTGCATTTATTCTTTATTCTTGTTACCAAGGCAGTTTTGGGTAGGTTTTTTGTTTTGTTTTGTTTTTTTCTAATGATAAAATATTCCTCTGAGTCTTATAGTAGCACAATAAAGAGAAGAAATTATTCACATTGTACGATCACTGGGGTTTTCTTTTCCTTCTTTTTTTAAAGTGATTCTCCAAAAGCTTTCAAGTTATTTCTTCAGTAATTTACACCCATTCCTCTGGGTGATATTTTTAAAGCTTATATTAGATGGTGTTTGGGAATTGGGACCATGAGAAGTTGGTTACGTTCCTTGATTACAGATGAAGCTAAATTAATACGTACTTGTAGAAGGAACTTATACAAGCATTTTCAGGACCTAAATATAGGAAATTATTTTGAGGAATGTGCAGATAAACCAAAGCAGAGAATAGATGGAAATTATCTCAAAAATATAGGCAAAAGCACGGCTACCACTGGAAGAAAGTGGTAGCCTGTCATGCTGTTGTTGTAAGGAGGGGAGGGCTATTCAGAATTACCCGGATTAGACGTTAATTCGGGTTCATTGGCTCTTAGCTGCTTTGACCACTGCAGAATTTTAAACCACTTCAGGAATGGTGGGTGTCTGTATTCCTGACCACTCCAGGCTTTGCTCAGCTAGGGATGGCCAAAGCAGATTGAACCTGTGTTCGTGAAGGTGAGCGATTTGACTACCTTTTATTTTCAAGACCAAATTCTTAAAAAGAATTACTAGACACAGTCATAGCACTCACTATGGCTTCCCCCATCCCTGACCAGGTGACCTGAGTCCTTGCCGAGTTTAGCGGTGTCATGATAGAATGGATAGGAGCATTTAAACCATCAGAAGACCCCCGAGATACTACCATTGTGGGACCAATTTCAAGTGTGTGAGATACGCGTTTGTAAATGTGAAAGCCTACAAGTGGAGCACTTACACAGTTCTTGACATTGAGGTCGGCGCCGTACATAATCAGGAGTCTGATCATCTTGTAACGATTCAGTCTCACAGCATCATGCAGGGGGGTGTCTCCTTCCTAGAGAAGCAGAGTGAACGGGCTAAAGGTGGGCCCAAGGCCAGGAAGGGGGTCCTGTCGGGGTACCTGGCTAGAGGAGTGATACCAAATAAAAAGAGTGAAACCGGCTCTGCCCGGCTGCTCACCCGGTCTTTGGCGTTGAGGTCCGCCTCACAGGCGATGAGATGCTCCGCGCACTCGTAGTGGCCAGTCCTCACCGCCACATGCAGCGCTGTGCTGAGCAACTGAGACATTGAGAAATGCTGCTGATTTGCTGGGTGCTGAGGACAGGAACTGTCCCAAACCCCAAGGCGTGTGGGAGGGGAGAAGTGGCCCCTGTGGTGCCCCACACAGCAGGAGTTCTCAGCTGATCGCAGTGGTGAGGGGTTTGGGAGTGGGGGTGGGGAGAAGAGAAAGAGGTGAGGAGGAGGGGTAGAAAGAGGGGTAAAAGAGGGAGGGGAAGGCAAGGAGGGAGAGGGAGGAAGAGGAGGGTGAGGGCAGGGCCAGAAGAGGAGGAATACCTTATCCCGGGCACTGATGTTTGCTCCTTTATTCAGCAACAATTTTAAGACATCCAGGTTTCCTCCTCGGCTTGCCCAGTGGATGGCTGTGGATTCAAGCTATACCCGGAAGGTACAAGGACATGACTTAATATAAAGAAGAATCTGTTCGGAGGAATTAATACTTGGTTTCTAAGGCCCAGAACATCAGGTTTGCTAGGGCATCGGTGGCAACAATGGTTGTCCTCGCTAGATGGCCACTTCCAGGCATTTTAGTTGAAGGCTCGTTGCCAAATGTTTTAGCTAAAATACATGTGTGCATGTGAGTATATGCACTCACATGTGTATATCTGTGTGCATATGTGTGCATCATTAGAAGACTCTGAATAAGTCTAATTAAAAAAATAAGAACAACAATTTTATTGAGAATTCTCTCATACTGGCTTGGTACTACTCTAAATGTGTCGATCCTCCCAGCAACATTATAAGGTAGGTGTTGCTGTGCTCATTTTATAGATGAGGAAACAAGGCTCCTTTCAAAACACTCAAGTTTCTTGCCCAAGGAAATAGCTGGTAAGTAAGTGGCAGAAGAGATATTCAAACCCACATCTGCCTGGAACTTTAACCACTTTCACCAAATACATATACTTAAAATTTCTAGACAAATATATTTTAAAATTCTGGCAGAATAAAAGTAGTTCCTTCCCAAAGATTTTAACCTGGATCTGACACCTCTTTCTGTGTCCTTATTGTTTCTTCCTCATCTTTTGCTGGTTGTCTGCTGTCATTGATGCTAGCACAGCCTCTTCCCTCGATTGTTGTCATTTGTGGTCACTGCACACTGCTCTTACTCAAAAGATGCCCTCTTCACTGATCTGTTTGGTATATATATCCCTGGCCTTCCAAGTCCCACACACATGAATTTTAGTGTTTTTCCATGCAAACTTTATTTTTGTTTCTTGAATTGTTCTTCTGTGTGTTTGTCTTTTGGGTTCAATTGTGGCCAAATCCTTTGGCCTCTTTTGATATTCCTTTTCTACTTTGCTGTAAAGTCGAATCGAGCTGCATTTAAATAAGGCATTTCTCTAGCTCAATTTCAGTTCGTAAAATATGCTATATACTGGTCTTTGTAGAAATCAGAGTGGTTGAATTATTGAGGTCTGAATAGCAGCTGCTTTCCATAGATGCAATTCATTTAGTATTCCATCTAGCCTCAAATTTCATCGATGGCAATCGGCATCTATCGTATAAGGTGTGCAGCTAGAGAATTCTGATTCACTGCTGGCAACCAAGGGGCCACAGGGGGACGGGCGTGTATAATGGAAGGACAGGGACACTGAAAGGCAAGTGTCGACTGTATTACTTCTCAGTAATGCTACTGACTTGATAATGACCCAACTCTTTGATGAGGATATTGAATTCTGTTCAACAGCGTTCGCGTCCTTCTTTCCCCTGGAACACTCCTCTCCTTTTCAGTATGTATAGAAAATACTTTCCACATGACCTAGTCCCATCTCCCAACTTTTTTTGTATGGGGAAATAAGCTTTTGCCTAGTTCTCTCAGATCAATTTTCAATCCAGTCAGCCACGTGTTTCATTGTAGGTTTCCTCGAGCTTCATACACTCTACTCATTTTGGCTTGTTTCCAAGCAAAGAAATATATTTACCATATCACGGAATTCGATCTGGGCTCCGGCTTCCATTAACTTCTCCACAATTGCCAAATGTCCTTCTAGGCACGCTCTGTGAAGAGCTGTCCGTTTATACTGTTAGAATAGATATTAAAAGGAGAGAGAGAGAGAGAGAGAGAGAGAGAGAGAGAGAGAGAGAGAGAGAGAGAGAGAGAGAGAGAAATCTAAAAATGTGCATAAATCCTTTCTGGAAGGAATGAATCTGGATGCTCTGATGACCTCATTGATAGAAAATTGGATGCTTCTTTATGAGTTAGAAATGTCAAATTCACTAAAAGTGCACAATCAGAACACTCATCCTGCAACTGAGATTTGAGCTTCCTGCAATGTAAATTTCTAAGTGCCCAGAGATCTACATCGAGGGATGTGAACTTGAGGTTCAATGCTGACTTTTCCTTTCTTGTATTTTTTGCCTTCATTGTTTGTGTAGTATTTGCATGCAGATCAGACAGTTTTCTTCCATCTGGGACTGTCTCTGGGTTAAATATCAAAAAATATTCAATTCATATTTAAGAAAATGGGAAACTCATTTTTAGGTCAACTTCAGAAATAATTCCCTGTTTCAATTCATGGGGGAAAGAATACAAAAAGGATTAGAGATTTCTGGTAAATTGGTTTCATATGAATGGATGAATAGACTATTAAAGCTGAAACAACTTTAGGCACCATTTCACTCCAATGCCTTCTATTTATAGATAAGGAAGTCAGGTCCAGAAAATAAAAATTACCTTCTAAAATTCAAGTGGTGAAGTAGAGCTAGAGCTGGCACTTGAACTCTATTCTCGAGATTCCCTATCTAGAGCTGATGTTTTGTATCCAATCAGAGATAATGCTAATAATATATTTCTGTAGAGGTGACTTGTTGTCCTTCCTTATTAAAAGTCTATCCCAAGGATGTAAGAAGTTAAAGACAAACTGAAAAATCAGCCAAAAGTATATGAGAGTGCAAAACATGATTCAAGTCATAGCACTAATCCAGCTTTTTTTTTTTTTTTTGTACCCTATACTATCCTATTACACTGCTGGCATATGTGGCAACAGCTGGGGAAACTGTTTCAGGTGGATTGATTTTTGGCACCATAATTAGCAAGGCTGCAGTAAAGCATAAGAAACACAAAATTAATGAGCTGGATTTTGCAGTGCTTTGTATAAGACTTACCTCATCACAGACATCTGGGTTGTTCTTGTCTGACAAGAATTTTTCTACTACTGGCAGTTTATTCTCCAGGGCAGCCTTCAGAAAGCGAGGCGCATCTACAGGTTCTGTCTAAAGCCAAAAATAGTGTGAAAGTTACCATGAGCATTCCAACATTCAATTGAACCCTTCACAGATATTTATTCCCCTGTAGCATACACGTCAGACATGCAATACTACGAAACCAAGTAGCCCTTACGATGATTTCAGGTTCAGGGTCCTTCACAATTGGAACTTTAGTTTTCCTGTATTTTTTCTTTTTCTTCAGTTGAATGATAATTTCAAGGTCTTCCAAATTTTCGAGCTTTGATCTTTGTTCTAGTTTTTTCTTCTTGAGCTGAACAAGAAATCCATATTTCAGTATATGATGAGTTCTACTGAAAAGCATTCTGCCATGTCTAAACAAAATCTTTAAGATCTGAGATAAGTATGTGAACAGTTTGAGCAAAAATCATTTTTTAATTAAATTTTTGTTTTTGATTCAGTGATTTCTTATTCAAGTATTTGAGGGGTCTAATTTTTCAGCTAATTGCCTTCATCTTCACTTCTCTTACATGTAGCATCGGCTTCTGACTAATTGGAGATGGGACCTAGTCTCTGATGATTTCGTGATTACTGCCACGAACAAAGCCAAGATTTTTGTAGTTTTTTTCTTATCCTACTCAAGAATTTTTTTTTACCCCCAAAGAATCTATTAATAAGTGTTACACTTTGAAATATCAATTCCAATCTTTCAGGTGCTCCACTAAGCAGAGTCCATTAAACAGACTGTCTTGGGACTACAGCTAACCAATGCATGTTTTATCTGCAGTTAGAAAGTCATGAAAATTCACCCAGCAGCACAGATCTTGTCAACACAGATAGCAGACATAGTCAAACAATGATCCACGGAGCACAGACCACATTATTGAGAAAAAATAGGGTTAACTAGATGGCGTATGACAAATTGACTGGACACATTTTTCTTTCCAAGTCTTTCAGTTGGAGCATAGCCATAGAACATTCAATCATTGATTCAGAATCCAAAGGCCATAGTCTCGCCAAAGAATTATTTCCCATAACCTGTCCCATAGAAGTTGCCTCTTTATAGGTTCAAATTTGGTAAAGAAACATCTTCAAAGTGGGGGCATTTTGTTTCTTTCCTTTTTCCTGCTTGGCACCTCTATCCCCTACTCCATCCCCAACCTCCCACTGGTGGATTTCATGGAAGGCTCTTACCTCCGCCTCTCGCTGTTTCTCAATTCTCCACTGTTGTTCCCCAAGGCTCACATGGTGGGCTGGAAGTGTTTTCAGGTCCTCTTGCTTCTCCAAAGTAACAGCAGCTTCATACTCTCCATCTGTGAAATCCTCAGGAAGGAACTCCCCGGTGTCTCCACTGCCATTCTTCTTCCCTGTGACCTATAAGGGAAGAAGACGGCAGGGTCAGAAGTATGGGGGCCTGTCCTGGGCTCTTTCTCTGCATTGGATGCTGCAGGAGGTTTCTGGTCCTTTCTCCCTTGTGACAGCCACCTCCATGCAGCGCACTGTCAGATCTCAGGCTGCGACGCGTTGCTCCAATGTTCCAGGAATGACTTTCGGTGCTTGTCCTGCTGTCTTAGTTAATCAAGGTTTAGATTAGATTGATATGTTTACATCTACTTTTAATCTGCTTAGTTACATTTCTCCTCTGATTATTTAAAATTCTTCTATTTTAGATACTTTTGATGACTCCTGGCCTTGACTTGTAAAGTTTTCAGGCATATGTTCTTGCAATAGAACTTCTTCCCTAAAGCATTTTGATAATTACATGTGATTCTACACTCTAGTAATAAAACCAAAGGAGAAGATAATAAATAGGAAATATGTAGAAAATTCATTCCTGCCAGCTCCATTTTTCCAATTTCCCTAATTTCATCACATATAAACCTACCATTTTCCGTATATGACATTTTCAGAGTACCTGCGCATTATGCCTGAAAGAAAAGGATGTTTCAATTTTCAATAAAAACCAAGACTGAACCAGTTTTCATTGCATAAAAATAATGTCTCACATACCAGCTCTTGTACTTTCAGCATCATCATGTTGGCCTGAAGTTCGCCTGTATGTTTTTCTCCTGTGGAATGAATTGCTTGAGTTGGCCCTGCTAAGCTCCTCCACACCGGTCAGCTTATATAGCTAGGGCTGGGTGAGATAATCTTCCAACCTGGGAACCCAAGTAACATCCCAGCCCCCCCCACCAGTGGCCAATCTCAGAGGCAGGTGAAATTTTCATCCAGACTCAGTGTCTGGGAAGCAGAAGAGGGAGGGGATGACAAGTAACCCCCACTGAATATGTGAATCAAGAAGAAATGTGAGAGGGCCATTCCTCTCAGTGACAACCGCTCAGCAATGCAAGTCATCCTATTTATCGGGAAGCCAGGGGACAGCTGCCTGTTGATATTGCACCACAACGCTGCTCTTTTACCTTCTTTGTCAGCTTTCATATGACTAACACTATCAAGAAAATGTAAATACCCTGAGTATCACACTCCCAATAATATCTTTTAGATAACCAGACTTATCAACACTTCACTTGGGGGAAGTGTTGCTTCAGGACACCCTATTCCCATGGGTAAACAGCCTGAGAGGAAAGGATCCGAGTCCACATGGCCCTTGTCTATATCTGTTTGGAATTCTCTGCAGTGATGTCTGGGGCTAAAAAGGCCCCATGACATGCCATCTTACCATCATTATAAGAAACTGAAAGCACTCAGTAATGCACTTTTGTTTTATGGTGTCATTGGCCATAATTAGCATATGACATATTTGCTGTCTTCTAAAACAGCATACTTACTGGAGCAACATTTATTCAAAAAGGATCCAAATGGTCCCAAGATAGACTATATGAGACCAGTTTTTAGCAATGGTATGACCTTGATTAGGTCAGAGAGCCAAAGTTCTCAGATGCTCTGGGTAAAAGACTTACCTATGGGAGCTTGTCAAAAATGCAGATCCCTGGGCCCCACTTCAGGGCTTTCTGAGTTGATTAACTGTGAGCCTTAGGAATCCATAATTTTCACAGCACTCAGGTGTTTCCGATACATCAAGGTTTGAAATACATTGCCAGAGAAGCAAAGAGCTTTGCTTTGGGGAGGGCTGAAAAAGATCTCTGTTTTCTGGTTTCCCGTCTCTGAGATGTGAAATTATGTAAAAATATTTAGGTTTCCTTGTAGTTTAAGGAGAAACTGTGGTTACCTTCGAAGTGATTTACTCCCCACACCTCCCTCTTTTTTCAGTAAAAGGTGGGAAGAGCAAGAGAAAGGGAGAATCAAATGAGGGAACATTAATTAGGGACTCTCTTTAAACTTTCTGTGTCTACCATTTTCTCAGACTTACCCACTCTACAGACATAACTGCCATTCTCTTTGGTACCTCTTAGACTGGTCAGCCCATGGATGGTTTCCCTGGAACTTTCAGAACAAGACTTTCGCTCCCCAAACCAAACACTGGCAAAGAGGGACCCTCCCAGTAACTCCTGTATCTGTTCTGGTCTCCTAATGTTCTATCCGAAAAGGGATTTTACTTAGAGTAAATTTCCTGGTGTTTTCTTTGAGGTGGAAATAGCTAGTAACATGTTTGTTGTTCTCGTTAAGTAAGAAGTGGCTAGTTAAGCTTTTCCTATCATTTCTTATGACATTTTTCTCAAGCCAGACCCAAACCAAGGGGAGGATTAGGAGATATCTTTGGGGAAGGGTCATAGGTTGTTAAAGGCTCTTGAATATGGAACCCCAGAGCTGTTAGTGCTCTCAAAGTCTGAGCAAGACTAATGCTTTCATTTTGCAGAGAGGATACTGAGGCACAGAAACATCAAGCAACACACCTAGATGACGGATGTTAGGTTTAAGAGTTTCGATTCCATCCAATACAAGCAGAGAATTATTGAGCCGAGAGCACATTGACTAGGGCAGTTCATACATAGACCCACTCAGCGCCCAACCAAAAATCGTTAGAAGGCTCTTCAGTGTTTAAATCACCTCAAAGAATGTAAGTGAAAGTGAGTAGGATGGCTCACCTTGTCCATTCCTTCCTCTAGTCACTTAATTACCCCTGGCCAGTTCTGTACTGGAGGCTCCAGGGAGTCTTGAAGAAAATGTCAAGGAAGCGTTGATGGGATGAGCTGAACTTAAAGAAAGGAGTGAGTTGGGCAGATCCTCAAATATCTTCAGGGCCAGCAAAATCACTGCCAGGCCTCTCCACTCCCTCTTTTCCCTTGACCCAGCCTGTCATTATAACACATGAAAGGATTTGCTTTTCAGAAAAAGATCCTAGATACATTTAGCTCCCTAACAGCATATAAGAAAAAATTATATTTTCAAATAATTCTTACTCATCAAAATTGAGAACAAAACTACTTAACGAGAGGAGAGTTCTCTGTCACTTGTTTTTAAGGAGTTTCCTTCTTATCAAAGTTCACTTAATTCTGAAATTTGTATATTTGGTTTTATCACAGCCTCGAACTAGACATAACCTTTTCTCATAAAGGTGAATTAAGACAACAAAGCTCTAAGCTTCTTCTACAATTATTGAGCACATAAGCATTACTGGTGTCAACAATCTATGACCAGAATGAGTAGGGAAATGGTCCCTAAGCTACCAGAGGGACATCATGAGCCTTTCCCTCATCCTTATAGGATTTATGTATTTCAGTGGGACCAGAATTATAACCCTTTTTACAGCTGGAGAAACTGAGGGACAGAGGAGAGGGGCCTAAAGCATTTATTGCTGTCACTCAGGGTTTGAAAGACGTGCCCAGATGCCATCTGTGTTCATGTGTCAGGTCTCAGCCCCCAGGACAATTTTGTTTTTCCAAATCTTAAAGTACTCCTACTCAGAAATTTTATTTTTTTCATTATATTTCTTAACTATATAAATAACATATAAATTTATTATTGTTAACTAAAATAACACAGAACGTTGCTTAATTGCAATCTTACTGTTGATTTGTTACTTGATTTTTTTTTCATTCAATAATACATCTTAAGGATTGTCTTCTACCAGCAGAAACAAAACTATCTTGCTATTTTAAACAACTTCATGGGTTTATTTCCATGTGTGGGTATATTTTTGCCTATTTAACCACTCTTTTATCTATGTATGTATAGCCTATTTTCCAAAATGGTCACTTTTATTTACTACAATCAAAGGCATTTTGTAGCACATAAAATGTTACTGGTATTAACGCTCCTTGTCCTTAGAACACCCACCCGTTGTACTAAAAGGAAGGACTCCAAGGCCTCAAGCCAGATTCTGATGTGGAAGACACCTTGTTCCGCTGTTGCACTTGTAATTGCTCATTTTGCCATCCCCCTTAATAGCCTTCCCAGGCCCAGCTGCTACTCACCTTCCTTGGCTCGGAGAAGTAGCTGACTTTGCCTGACTAGGAATCCGAGTATCCTTAGGGCCAAGCCATGGCTCAGTTACACAGGCAAAAGTGCCAGAGGGAGGTCATAAAAGTGAAACAAACAATGTTCAAGGTTGTTTCCCCTCCCCCACCAACCGAGAATGGCATCATCTGTGTTCGAAAAACCAAAAGTACTGAGATATTTTGAGTAAGTTTGTGGTATCTGCTTTCATCTTCTTAAAGTACAGCATCGGGATTAAAGGTCTCTTCTTCCCAGGGCTCTGGAGAGAAGATGCACACACATGACTGTAAGCAGCACAGTACAAGCTTCCTTTTTGCAGATCTCTGCGGCCTCTGACATTAGGGGTTGGCAAAGGCTATAGGGCTTGCCCCCCAGACCTTGCAGCACGTGCCTTGTTACAGTAAATAATGTGTCTCAACTCAAATTCTGCCACACACATGAACCCGTGTCAGCCAGTAGGCACACACAGCCACACGGGCTATTCTGTAAACTCAGTGAGGACAGCCTTCTGTTAATTCAGGCGCTCGGACAGTGTCCAGCATAAAAAGTTCACTTCGAGATAAAGAAAACTACATTCCAGCAGCAGATAGATTTCAGCTTATTTTCCAGTCTTCAGATGACAGGACCTTCCATATATGGCCCAACCTGAGATCTGACAGAGAGTCCTAGCACTTGCTATAGGCCAAGAACAGTGCCTGCCACATAGTGGGGCTAAATATTTAGCTGATGCCTGGTAGGCGTCTTACATTCTTTCCTAGCCAACCACATATCTCAAATCCTCCTTCTAATGACAATTTCTAATCAAAGCCGAGGACGGTCCGGGAAGGCAGTGTATGCATGAGACTGTGGAGACCGAAGAGGATAGGATAGGTATGAGAAAACCAGGCTTCTTTCGCCCCCACCCCCCCACCCCGGCTCTGCCCTGTATCTAGTTGGGCAAGTCCCCTCACCTCTCAGAATCTCAAACCCTCAAGTTACTCAAGGACAGTTTTGAATGGGATGACTTCTGGGACCCTTCAGTTTTGTCGAGGTCCCCAAAACCGCTTTATCAAAAAGGTAGAAGTAAGCATTAATGACGAGTATCATATGCTTACAGCAAAGCTGATTCTCCAAAAGCTTCTAAAAAAGAAAATGGCCCATAAAGTGTTCACCAGCCCAGTGCATTTCGACCGTTTGTAAGGCTCCCATTTGATAAATGTGAAAATCTCACATCTTCTGTTAACACGAATAGAACTGTTGAGAACACTTGAGACCCAAACCAAATCAAAGCAATGGTACTTTTGAATATGCTTTTCCAAACTTCCCCAGACCTTAGAGATTTTGAAAAGGCTTCTTCTCTTTTCCTTCCCTTCTAAGAATCTCTGCCTGAATTCTTGCCTTTGCTGGAATCTGTGTAGCAGAGGTAGCAGTAAAAGGTCAGGAAGGGCTGTCAGTGACTTTATATTAAAATTCTTATTTCCTCAAACAATGGGTTCTTTTTTAGGCCCCTGCACTAATTCTTATAGTCTTAGTAAGGCAGAGCCTTCAACAATCGGCTTTCTGAGACTGTGATAAGGACGAGTGGACTGGCTATTACAACTGCGAGAAAAATGGGTATGCGGGAAAATCAGCTAACGTAAATGCATAATAATTCACTCTCCTGCCCCTGAACTTTCTGAAAAGCTGAACTTACTTCATAAGATGAAATTTCACTGAATGGACAGTGGGATGATGGAGAGTTTGCATTACAGCATTTTTTTTTTTTAAAAGAAGTCCGATTGTCATGGTAACGCTATGAAAAGATTTTGATGCAACTTTGGAATTACTTCACATCCAATTACATAGGACATCCACTTGGGGTGAGAGATAAGTGCTTCTGTGACTGCAAACATAGAAAAAAATCCATTTACCCTTTTTAGCCAATTTATTAAAGCAGGGGAGAATTATTTTTAAAATTCAACTTCTGACTTCAAGTAAGGAGTATTGGGGGAAAAAAGTCTTGGTGTAAGTTTGGTATTTCCCAATAAAAGAGAAAGACTGAAAGATATCTTCAGTATGGTTCTTCAAGAAGCAGAGAAATTTAGGGCCAGTAAAAACCTGAGTGGTCATTCATTCCATTCCAGGTTCAGGCAGGCAGGACCTTCTTACTTTAAAGACTAAAACCTCCCTTTGTAAACATCCTGATGCTTAAAATCTAGCTGCCGTGTGGTTTCTTATAGTTTACTAAAAGCTTGGTAATTTTGTCTGTTTGTCTCATTCTAGCTTCAGGAAAGACCATTACCATCAAAAACATCTATCAAACACATTTTACAATGAGTCTTGCTAGATAAAGTGAGAAAAATCTAAAAGATGAAGTTTCTGCCATTAAAATCTTACAGCAACTAGCCCTTTCTACCAGCTCAAAAACGTTCTTATAACTAGATATTGTTAAGCTCTTCAGAACATCAAAGTTTGGAACTGAGAAAGGGCTTCAATATTGTCTAGCCCATCCCCTAATGAAACACATTGGTATTAGTGACACCTGAAGAAGTCAGGTGGCTTTTCCCAAATCACATGCAGCGTAAGGATACAAATCTAGATCTTCCTATTTCCAGAGCAGATTAAAATGTCTTAGTATTTTTCTTTACAAAGATGTGATAGCTGATATCTACTGCTCCATTTCCTTCAAAGTAAATACCCATATAGCTATTATTTCATGTTTTCTATCTCCCTTCTCTTTTACAGAGGTTTATATGAATAGGCTCCGGTTCCTTGGAGAAAAGGCTAATTCCATGTCTGGGACAGGGAAGGTACAAGATGAATTTAGGCTATCCCCTGCCAAAAAGCCAGTACTCATAGTGATGGGGACTTGCCCAAAGGAGCAGCTTGCAAGGGGCTCCTGCTATCCAAATTTGGGATGTCTTGAGTGTTGACAAGAATGATGATGATAACTCATAAATGAAACAAATAATCTATTGAGTTCACAGTGATACTCTCTCTCTCTCTCTCTCTATTATATATAGAGAGAGAGTATCACAGTGATACTCTCTCTCTCTCTCTCTCTAGATATAGATAATATATATATCTATATCTATAGATATAGATATATATATATATGTAAATAGAGAATGAAAGGGAAAAAGAAAAGCTCTCCTTTATAGAAGAATGCCAATGCCAGCTAATGTAGAGAAAAGGATAAAATTAAGAAGTTCACTATTTTACAACCCCCCAATGAAATAATTGATTCAAGCAAAGATCACCAATGAACACTAAAAGCATTTTATCATTTTGTGTCAGGAAAGGATCATAATACTATAGGATTACACAGAGATTACATGTTGAATACTAAGGGGCAAAAAGCACCTTTACAATGGAGACCTGGCAGGCATCCACTTCACAAATGACCAAACTTACCAAGAGAAGTGCTAGGTATCAGTATTTTTAAAAAAATTTTCCAGCTGATTCTAATTACCATCCAGAACTGAGAATATCCTCCTGGGGTTTAGATTTACACGAATATGTATTTAGGTGTGTGTGTATATATATGTGTATATATATTCTTGAAGTTGTAGTAAACAAGCCATTGTTATTATAGTCTCAGGATTTTGATTACTAAAGTCTCTGCCTTACTGTCTATAGGAAAAAATACATCCATCATACATATAATTTATTCATTCAACAAATGTTTATTTAGCCTGTTCCCGTGTAACAACTTGACATGCGTTTCCTGAAGTGTTGCAATGAGAAGTACACACCATCAGTTATGTAACGTTCTTAGCCTTAAAATACTGAACCTGAATCCAATCATGAGACAACATTCAGAGAAATCCAGAATGTTGGATATTTAACATGACAACAAACTGGGCTCTTCAAAAATGTCAATGACTTGAAATGCCAAACAAAAAAGAAGTGGGGGATCGTTCTAATTAAAAGAAACTAAGAGATATAACAATCAAACAAAATACATGAACTTTGGTTGGAGCCTGTAATTTAAAAAGCTAAAGCCATAAGATACACTTTTTGAGCAATTAAAGAAATTTGAATATAGACTATATTTTAGACACTATTAGTGATAGCTTTCTTATATGTAATAATAGTTTTGAGGTAATGTAGGAGAACGTCCTTATTCTTAGGAGATATAGTCTAAATTATTTAGGGGTGAGGCACCAAAATATCTGCTTTCAAATGGTTTGGCAATATATATATACACACACGTGTGTGTGTGTGTGTGTGTGTGTGTGTGTGTGTGTGTGTGTGTGTGTAAAGAGAGAGAAAAAAGTTGAGGAAAAAAGCACAACTGTAAAATATTAACAATTAAATCTAGATGAAGAGTACACAGGTGCTCATTGTACTATTTCAATGTTTTCAATGTTTCAAAATTTTTAAATAAATAAAAACTTTTAGTAAAATAGGTACCCTAAACCTTTAAGCTCCTTGAAGCAAGGGATGTTTGTTTCTCTGTTTCTCTCATTGATGTATGCCAAGCACTTGAGCAGACCTTGGCATGTAGTAGGCACTCAATAAACACACGTTTAATTTAAAAAAGAAGAAGAAGAAGAAGAAAAGGCGGGATAGAAGCCAGGGAGCCTGTGTGTCTGCAGACACAGCGCCCTGCCTGCCAGTCAGTGCTTTTCAGAGCTCCTCCCTCAGGAGCCTGGGAATGCCACAGAACGAGGCTCCCGCCGGCAGTGCTCGCTCAGCTGCATCCACTTTTGGTGCTGCCAGCTGGGCAGAAGGTTGGGGAAAGAAGAGTCATTCAGCCAGAATGGCTTACTTGTGACCTGCTTTCTCACCACCCACCACGATCAGACTGAAAGTGGCAAGATGTTCCTGATGAGAGTATAAAAATGTAGGTATCTGTCAGCACACATGGGTTCAGGCACCCCACCGATTCAGGGGTGAACCTGAACATCTCTTAAAACTCTGAGGTCACAAGACCCAAGGGACCCCACGTGCAAATGGGGGAAATTGCAAGTCTTACAGCAAGGCAACAGCTGACTTCTTTTTTCATTTTATCTCCTTTAATGTCACCAAAACAAGATATTGTCTTCAAAAGATGAGTTTTCTAAGATCCTACCAATCGATGACTTATTATCTTATTTCCAAATTCTGGGATTGAAGAAACATCTGTATTCAGAAATGGCTAGAATAAAACAAAAATGCCCTGCGGGGTTAATGGAGGAGACTGTCAGGGCGGTGGTGGGAATTCCAGGGTGTGTGCCAGACTGTGGGGGCTCAGCTGAAGGCCAGCCAGATAAAGGTTTCTTTCTTTCCTCTTTCTCTTTCTCCTCTTTCATTCACTGTATTTTCTCTTTCCTCCCTTCTTCCCTGCTTTCTCTCTGTGTCTCTTCCTTTCTGTCTCTCTCTGTCTCTGTCTCTCTCGCGCGCACACACATCACACTTAAAAAAAAAAAAAAAAAAACCAGTCATTGAAACTAAAGGCAAAGAAAAGCTCAGGCAGACCTCAGCCTCCACCTCCCCCGCTGCCTGGTAAGTACAGCCATGACTCTCTTAATAGTGACTGAAAAAGGAGGTTCAGATGGTTTTAACTAGAGAAGTCCCCAAGGTAAGTCATCGCTTTCCTGTGTAGACCTGCAATGCTGGTGATCTTACCTCTCCCACTTGGAAGAAGCTTGGCAGTGCTTTCTGAACTGAATTCACAAAGAAATAGAAGAGCCTGTTTGGAAAGACATACTCTTCTGCTGCCAACGCAAGCAGATCTTGTGGGGTGGAGGGAAACTGTAACCCCTCCAAGGTCTCTGCTCTCCTTGGGAGCCGAGGCTCTCAGGTTTCACAAAGGAATTTATAGAGCAGACTGACGCCTCTAGGGTTGGAATTCGCTCAGGACTAAGAGGAGAGCGTGAAGAGGGACAGGCATCCTTCTCGGCTTTGTGCGGGCTGGGGATTGTTTACCAGGGGATGAAAAACTTCTTCTCACTGAAAAGGAATGTTTGGCAAGGAAATGACCTCTGGAGGCACAACCCAAGTGCTCCCTCGGGAGTCAGTTTGGGTTAGTAACAAATCAGAACCACCAACCTAGACAAATCACACTGGGCAGGGCATGGGAGGGGGCTGGGGTCATGGGAGCTTTGTGATGTTTAAAGGAACTCTTGACTTCAAAGGACAGCTATCCTCTTTTCTAGGTAGATTATGTATGGCAAAAGAAGGAAAACGGGAAAAAGTGAGAGGTTAGAAATCTCTAACCTCTATTTTATCAAAAAAAAAAAAAAGGAATCTTTGATTTATTTGTGTAAGGGTTTCCTAGGTCCCTTTCAAAATCATATTTAGGGGGTACAAAGGTGGTGTGCGGTGAGTTGCTCTGGTTGCTGAAATCTACACTTGTGAAGTGGAGAGACGATGTCTTTCCTTATTTGGTGGCTCTAGAAGACACACTCCCTTCTCATCCTCTTCCCATAAGGACCTGGCCCTGTTGAGCAAAAGCCCAGGCTTGCATCAGCCAGCCCCCACCCCTGGCGCTTCCTTATCTCGGAGTCTTTGCTGTGGAATTCCCAGGCCCACCCCAGTGTTCCGGATGTGCCCCAATCCGTGCCCTGCCACTTGACTCCTCTTGCGATGACAAGCAGATGACATAGCTCACATGCCTTCTCCTTTTCCTGCATACCAACCAGACCCCAGCTCCAAAAAGGAAATGCACCGCAAACCAAGAGAGATGGGGTTTTTCTTATTTTGTAGAACAATTATTTAGACTCTGAAATAAGCTTAGCGTTGTGGAAAGTGCTTTCCTGTATTGCTCCAGTTAATTCCCTCAATCACCCCGGGATTTTAACAGATGAGGAAATTAGCGGGTGCAGAGGTTAATTAAATATCCATAGTCACATAGTGTATATGTGTGTGTGGTGGGATGCGAATTCAAACCTGAGGCCGACCCCCAAGGCCAGAGCACCGTCATTGTAGTTAAATCCCATCACAACTAAGCATGACCCCTACAGCAGTCATTGTCAGGAAGATTTACTGAGTTCAAACATCATTGACTTCAAGACAAGTAGTATTCTTTCTTACGGGCATGGTATCAAAAGGTACATTTCCGTTATTCATCAACATCACCATGGTTACAACCACAACTCAAATGCAATTTATAAGAACTCTATATCTGAGAAGCAACAAGAAAGTAGAGAAAATGTTTGCCAAACATAATAAATGAGTGGGTATAAATATGAAATAAAGTAGCAGGAACATGTCCAATTCAATAAATATGAGTTAAATGTCTTCTTTAAAAGACAGATAGAAACTCTTATGTAGGATGAGACAATATAAACCCAGCTCTATGCTGTTTATAAGAGACACTTATACCAGAATGATATGAAGAGGTTGAAAATAAAATGACAGCCAAAGAAACACCATGTAAATGCTACCAAATCTGTAGAAGGGGCAAAGCAATATTACTACCAGACAAAATAAAGCAAAAAGCACTAAATGGGACAAAGATGGATGAAAAATATAATTCAACAAAAAGTCTACCGGTAATTTTTGTGCAGTCAAAAACAGCATCAAAATATCTAAAGACCAAATCTGTGTACTCAGACATGCTAAGAATGTGTACACATAAGTAAAAAGTACTGTTTAGTCCCAATAGGAACTTGCTGCCTCTTCCAGTGGATAATTTGTCCACAGTGTCTTTAAAGCAGGGAGCTTAAGCTCAGACTTCCAGAATTGAAAGATTCAAAATATTTCAGGAAGAGGTTATTTACTCTGTATGAGTATTTTACATCAGGGAAGCATTATAACAAATAGACCATGAAAATCACACCACATCCTAAGGAAAAACAAAAAGCCACAAAAGGTTCTTGGAGTGTCTCTTCAGGAAATCCTCAAGCACTCAAGGCTCTTGCCAGTTAGGGTAATGTGTTCATAAATCTCCCCTAACAAACCCATTCCAGCATCGGAAAATGACAAATCAATCAAACTTTAGAGGGTCGATAGCTTCAACTCTTCCACGACTGTGGGCATGGATCCAGGAAAGGAATTTATGCCAGAAAATGAAGCCCCTTCTTGCCAGATATGAAAATAAAGACAGAAAGAAAACCAGTTACTTCTTTTCCACTCATATCTACCATATTTTTAGGCAAGAGAGCAAGGATGTAGTTTAGAGCTCCTCACAGGTGAGATGAAACTCCTCGCAAAATGAAGGAACTAGAGCACTCAGTTCTTAAACACATCCTTTCCGGGAGAGTTTGGGTCTGTGTGGAGAAATGGGGCCAAGAAGCTAATGAGGAGGAAGGTTTGTCTCTGGGCTGGGCACCTCCCGTTTCTAAATGCTATCCTTCGAGGGAACACAATCTGAGTTTATGTTAAAGGAAAATCTAAAGCTAGTAAGTGCTAATCTAGAGTTTATTCTGTTAGACCATGAATTGGTTAACAATGCTGAATGAACAGTTTTCCAAGAGAAGAGAGCTTTTTATTCCTGATCCTTTGTCAGGTACACTAAGGTGAGACCCTTTCACTTAAAGGAGAGTTGGCGTAGGTGAGCTCACTAGTACCTTATGTTCCACATCCAAACCAAATAAACGCCTCCAAACTCTGTGGGACCATAGAATGCAGACCCCACTAGGTCAATGACCAGCAGGTTTTTTTAGTGTGTGAATGGGTTGAACACACACACACAAGATGTGGATGGGTGGATGGATGGATGGATGGATAGATATTAATTTGGGGTCTTCTTTTATCTCCCCCTCCCTATTCCTCTTTCTCCTCTCCAGTCTGTCTGATTCTGCCTCTGTTTTAGGTCTTGTCTCTGTTGTCTTTTCATGGGGCTCAACATATTTCTCTCAGTCATTGGCTGTCTGCCCTTCTCTCTTCCTCTCTTGGTCTCCCTCCCTTCCTTACTCCTGCCTTTTACTCTGGCTGTGGCTGTTGCCACTGCTACTATGATACATTTTCTATTGATGGAATGAGCATTAAAGATGCCCAAATATGGTAACAGGTTTCAGTCAGGGCTGAGATCATGGTAGCCAGGCAATGCTTGCACTCTGCACAGTGGTCAGGAAACTCAGAACTGTCACAAACACTGGCCCACCTTATGTCCAGACACCTAAGATCAAGAGGAGACAGAGTGATGCAGCCAGACCCCAGTTTATAAGAGGCAGCTTCGGTTTTACAACTCAGTCGATTTTCTATCCCACGGCAATTTACATTCATGTCTCTGTTGTGATCACTTTGCTGTGCCTTTACTGGAGGGAAAACCACCATTTCCCTTAGAAACACTTAGATAACTAGAATAAATCACTGGATAATAAAAGTTCAGGTACAACAATGAAACTATTGAAAGATTTAAAAAAAAAAAAACAAAAAAAACACCCAACCTCCTTTTAAAAGAATGTTCAAAGAAATTGCCACATCGGAGTTCTGAAATGTTAAGAATTCCTTTCTTTTCTTTCTGTGGCTAAAGCCAGGAACCTTCTAGAACATTGTAATTGCTTGTTGCTTTGAGTGAAGGAGAAAAGTTAATTTCGTTTGCCTGGGATTTAACCCACCTGAGAAGTATCTTTCCAAGGCTCGCCTTGAGCAAAAGTCTGGCTGAAAACGTTTCAACCAACCTATGGGGGAATAACTTGTCTAATTAAAGAGCTTTGTTTAATCAAACATTCCTTGCTGGCATTTTAGGAAATTCATTTTTACTGACTCCTTCTAGAACCTGTAGAAAATCTTTAAAATGGACAGCACCAATCTCAGCAGAAGACAGCTGCAGTGAGAGGAAGGGGAGACAGGCTATAACGCAGAATGTCAGGAGTACAGCTCTGTTTTTCCCTTTTGTGGTTTTTTTTAAGGGAAGTCCAAGTCAGAAAGGCAGGAAAGCCAAACCCTTAAAATCATGGCTCATGAAACTGATTTAAAAAGGGTTTTAAAGTCTTTCAGAAAGGCTATGTAAGGTGTAAAACTTTCCACCTAGGACAGATTCTCAACTGTAATGAGATTTTTCCTTCAACCCAACCTGCTTATTACCATTTATTGAGAATTCACCATATGCCACACCCTGGGGTAAATATTTAACTAGCTCATTTAAATTTCACAGTAGCCCTTTAATGCAGATACAATTATTTCACTAGTTTACAAATGAAAACAATTATAAGCCTGATGGGTTAAAGCAGTTTGTTCACATAGCTAGGAAGGAGATCTGGGATTCAAACCCAGGTCTGCTGACCTTACAATCTGTTTTCAAATAAATACCTGTCTTATGGGCAGACTCGCCGCCTAAGAGTCTAGCTACAGAGAGAAAATTGGCTCTGAGCCTCAGTAGTAACAAATGTCCCAGATAGGGAGCCTGTTTACTCTCCCCTGGGCCTGTTCAGTAAATCTCAGAATGCTATAGAGACCATCATGGTAAGAACTGATTTGTCAAGCCCTAAACTAATATAATGCCATAACTTGATAGAAAGAATATAAATAAAGGGGAGGTAATTTATAATTAAAATAATATGTGTTTTAATCGGTTGAAGGCATAATTAAATCATTGATTGTTTGGGCCTTATAATTAATAAGTTTAGATTTTTAAAAAATGTAAGGCAATATAAAGGTGAATATCGCTGACACTTTGTATTTAACATATTGACATAAAGGGTAAATAAGTAGATTTGTTTGCATATACAGACCTATTCATGAAACAGATAACATGCAGATCAATACATTGACAACTTAAACAGCCCAAATGACCTTGTCATCAGTGGTGTGATTATCCAAAATGGCCAACAGTTCATGGTAAAGTTTCTTAAAAAACATGTACTATATAATCTTCCCTTGATTTACATGGTCGTTATGTTCTGGAAAATTCAGTATCTATTCGTATCTTAAAACCATACAAAAATCCAGTGTATTTTTCACATACAATAGAATTAGGTTCTAAGCTTAAACCATTATAAAATGTCTTGGAGAGCAGTGGAGAGACATGTGAAATATGAGACAGGCCTTCTCGGTTTGGAATTGTCCTGTGCATTGCTGGGAGTCTGGAATCCCTGGCTGTGCCGCAGGTGTCGTGCCATCTCCCATTCACCGTGACAACCATAACAGCTCCACATGTATCAAAAATGCCCCTACGAGATGGTGCCACCCCTGTTGAGGACGTTGTCCTATACAAGAAAAGACTGGAAACAGAACGTAAATCTAAGAAAGTATCATCAGCCATGCCTACTACTGCAGTTTCCTGGATGAGATTGAGTGGGCAGCTTCTCACCCAAGCCAAGTGAAGCAGAGATGCCAAGAAAATTGAAGATGGAGGCTGGGGCTTTCAGCATGAAAAAAAGACTGGCATCTCCTTTCTCTGGTTGGGTATTCACAGCCGATCGCTCTTTCTGCCTCGGCATCACAGAGAAATGGAGATATGTGGAGGGTGCAGAGATGACCCACCACTTATTGCAGCTGCGTGCCTACCACTGGGCCTGGCAATTAGTTCGAATTTCCCATGGACACCTGGGCACAGTACATTGCAGGGAGCTGGGCTGGAGCCATCTTGCTGTTATTCCACCTGAGAAGGTTGTCTATCCAGTGCAAATACTCAACGATAAGAGAATGTGTCATATGCTGCCTGCCCTTGGTAGCAGCCGAGGTGGAAGGATAGTTCAGGAATAGAAGACGTGGAGCTGGAGATGAATCTTCTATTCAGAAAGTTACAAAGCAGGGGGAAAGGAAGGTGGTCTTCAGGAGTTTCCAAGAACTGCTACATGGACGTCTGTCACGCCCTAAGTTTGGTGAGACTTATTATGACTAAGAGAATATAACAGTGTTAATGCTGTGTAAGAACTGGAGTCTAGACCTCAAGAGTCCTTGCAGCTCCTGCCTTCCTCCACTTGGAATGTGGCCCTGAGAATGCCATGAATGGAAGCTGGTCCAGCCTCCTAGAGGTAAGCAGCCTTGTTGAGAGGAACCAAGGTACCTCAGACAACAACCAACAGCTGTCAGACATAAGAGTGGGACCATCCTGGACCACTGAAACTTCAGCATTTGCACATGACCATCACAGCTAATATATTTAATATCTGACCCTTTATAGGAAAAATTTTCTGACCACTGTCGTAAGTGCCTGAGTCTCCAGCTAAGTACAGCTCCATGAGTGAGCCAGAAGAACCAAGCAAGGGATCTGTCAAGCCTACTCGCAGGACAAATTCTTCTTTTAAATCATGACATTTGAGGGGGGCCTGTTATGCAAAAATAGATAGCCGAATACTTATTTTTAATAATCTTTAGTATAAAGCCAAAACAAAACATGTCTGTTTTTGCAAAAAAAACAAAACAAAGTCTTAAAACATTGAGAAACTGAGACAAACTCTCAAACCTTTATTTTCATGTACACAGTTATAATTTTTCAAGTAACTGCTTTTTAGAGAACAAATAATAAGTAGAACCAAAACTCTCCACTAAACTATGTTAGATCCCCTTGGTGTCCCCTGGATTTCGCCAGGAACACCGATTTTCAGAATTTCTGCTATCTGAATGGAGTCTGACAAGAGGACCTGAAAACAAATGATAAGAATTCACCCTTTCCTTTGTGTACTCATCATTGGTAATAGAATTAAACTGCTCCAAGACAAATCTGGGAAGAAATATGTTGTGTTGGTTTGTTTTCTGAGTACTGCCATGGTTAACTGACTTCCTGTGCAGGAGGCACAGTCATAGCCTAACCACAGAAACCTGCAGTTTCCGGCTTCTAACAGTGAAAGCTGGGACCCACGAGATCTGGGAAAACGTAGCTCTGAATTTTCCCACTTAATGTGGAGCTCCTGCCTCAACCACAGCAGCCACACTTCCTCAGGGTATCAGGGGGATCACTGAATTTAGTTAAAAGACCCAAGTTCTCATCCTGTGCCACCTTAGATGTCTTCCTCTCTACAAATGAGGAGTATAATAATACCAAACATGTTACCTAATGAGAATGATAAGATTTTATAATAGTACCTGGAAATATCTAACATTCATACATTGTTTATTAACAGTGTGCCAGGTTTTGTTCTAGGCCAGTAAAGAAAACTAAGACCATAATCTCATGGAGTACCTCATGAAGGAGATAAAATTCTACAGTGTGAGGAGATAAACAATAAACATATAAACAAGTAAATATGTAGAATGCACAGCAAGGAGTGCCATGAAGAAAACTAAAACGAGGTTAGAAGTTGCTGTGTCACAGATAATGGTCAAAAAAATCTTCACCGATAAGGTAACAGCTGCACAGAGGTCTAAAGGAAGAGGAAGCCATGGCATATCAGCAGGAAGTGTTTTCCAGGCAAAGGGAACAGCATGTGAAAAGTACCTAAGGCAAAAGTATGCTCAGCACATTAAGGAATAGCAAAGAGGCGGTGTAGCTGCAGTAGAGTGAGAAAGGCAGAGAGAGAGAGAGAGTAAGGGATAGATCATGTAGAACTTTGTTAGATGATAGGCAGTAAGTACTTTGGTGGATAATTCTGAATGAGAAGAGGAACCACAGGTGAGCTTGAGCAGAGGAGTGACAATTTTTGATCTTCTGGCTGCTATGGGTAGCATAGTTTTCAAGGAGCAAAGGTGGAAGCAGGATGACCGGTTAAAAACTATTGTTGTAATACAGGTGAGAATTGTTGTAGCTTGGCAGAAGCAGAAATGATAAAAGGTGATCAGAATGAATATGTTTCGAAGGTGAAGCAACCAAGATTCTGATGGAAAAGTGGCAGAGTGTGAGAAAAAAAAAGAAGAGGCGAGCATGACACCAAAGTTTTTCTCTGATATAGTGAGATATGGAGGGATATAGCGAAGTAGGAAGATCTGAGAGAAACACGTTTTAGGGGAGGAGGAATCAGGATTCACTTGTTGTTTTAAAATAGGCTGAGCTTGAGATGTCTACACTAGAAGATGTGTTCAGAAAGTAGTATAGACAGTAGTTAGGAGTCCAGGGACATAGTCCAGGCTGGAGATACACTTGAGAGTTATTAGAATAGAGATGGCTTTTGAAATTGTAAAATTGGCTGCACTATTGGGCTGGTTACCATTGTAGCATCTGGGCTTCAACCCTGCTGGAGATACGCTGAAGAGCTAAGTCCATTGTAACCCAGAACTATCTGTCTGAGACATGGTGTAGAGAAATGGACACTAACTTTTAGTTCCCATTGGGCAAAGACTGCTCCCTGGGGTGTTAATTTCCTTGAACTTCCAGATTTGTGTGCGCACTAGAATGTCTGTGCAGATTCCCTTAGGCATTCCATATGATGGTGGCTGTGGTCGGTTAAATAATGGTCCCTAAAGAGATCCAACTCCTAACTTCTGGAATTAGCAAATGTCACCTTGTTGGCAAAATGGGACTTTGATGATACGACTAAATTCAGGATCTTGAGTCATGAGATTATCCTGGATGGGCACAAGTATCCTTACAAGAGGGAGAGTTGACTATAAACCGAAGAAGAAGGCCATATGATGAAAGCAGATTCAAAGAGTGAAGGTGATGTGCCAGTGGCTATAAAGATGGAGGAAAATCCATGAGCTAAGGAGTGCAAAGAATGCAGCTCCAGAGATGGAAAAACAAGGAAACAGATTCTCCCTTTGAGTTTTCAGAGGGATCATGACCCTGCCACCACCCTGATTTAGCTCTGTAAGACTTAGTTCAGGTTTTTGGCCTCCAGAAATGTAATTGAAAAATTTTATGTTGTTTTGAGCCACCAAGCATGGTAATTTCTAACAGCAGTCCTAGGAAACTAATACAGTGGAGAGCATAGTGTTTCAGGATAGGTCTGCAGGTTGCTACAGCAATGACTAAGTAAAAGGGTGGATCAAGATGATGTGGGCAAGGCAAACATCTGGACCCAACACAGTCCACTCTTTACACTGCTTGGATCCATTTTGTGACCTATGTTAAATCCAGTGATCAGAGAACTTGACAAGTAGTAACCAGTCTCAAGGCCTAGTAAGTATTTCATTCAGGAGGACTGAATAGAACAAGCCAGTCTCTGCTGCTGCAACTGGTCCTAGGCTATCGTCCGTATTTATCATTTTTCTTTCCCAACATCCTGTTATATATCTCACCTTTGGCTGCACCTCAGTAGGTATAGGATGCTTGCCTAATGGGGTGACCCAGATCTTCATCCGAGGGACTGGAACTTGTAGTTATTTCTTCCTTGTTAGGTCATGATTCCTGCGCTGCCCATTTATGCTTATGACTGGGGATGGAAGCACCAAGAAACACCTCGATCAAGGTGTGCTGCCTCCTGCCCTGGCTATACAACAGCAACCCCAGATCCCATGATAGTCAAGGAACGAGTTAACATGGTAATTTCTGTCCCTGTCTTTTGGCACATTGACTTAAGAAGCCAAAAATGACTAGATGCTAATAGCAGGTTCACTTACATGGAGTCCCCTGTGAAAATATCCTTTCCTTATTGCTCATGAAAAAAAAAAAGATTTACAATCTAACACTAAGATTGCAAGAATAGGAAGCACAAACTTCACTAATGAGTCCTTGGGAATTATGGTGAAAAGGGTCAATCCTACTTCCTCCTCACTCCTACTAGGGGCACAACACCATATATCAGCTACTGGTTCAGTGCATATACTGCATCCTGAGGGATAGCACTCTAATTCTGCAGGGTGTGTTTCCTGGATGATGCCATAGCTAAATGTTCAATTGACCATTTCATCACTCTGTCATGCTGTCTTATTTGAAGTGATTTGGTATGTAATAAGACAAATGAGTTTCATAGTTATATGCCACATGTTACCTCCTCTTCATTGTAAAATAGATTCATTGATCTGAGACAATGTTATATGGTAATATCATGTCAAACTAGGCATTTCTTAAGACTTCGGATGTGGTGCAGGAAAAGGCACTGCAGGCAGGGAGGGCAAACCCATACCCAAAGGAAGTAGGCATTCTGGGAAGGACGAATCATTGCTCAATCCAGATTGGAAGGGATTGATGTAATCCCTTCTTGTAATCCAGTAATTATATAATCAATAATCCATACTCCTGTGTGGCTAGCTTGTTTCCTCAAGACATAGTCCCATATCAAGTGTTCAGTGTCAGTATCTGCAGCTGTAAGGATGGGCATTCATGAGTGGCAGTAGCTGGAAGAGCCTTGATGAGAGACTTGATCTCAGACCCATTTACATCTTAGGCCATTTATGATCTAAGGCCCATTTTAGTCCCCATCCCTGCCATAATGGTCACTCATAGGCCCATTGTCCAAGTGCTGGGTTGGCTGAGAGGAGAAGCTGGTTAATATTCATAGGACAACTTATCCTGGCTGCTTGCTCAGTACCTCCTCATCAAAGTGACAATCATATTGTCCCCATTTCCAAATGCCTCTTTCCCAGACTGCCATTTTTGTGATCTGCTAATCTTTTCTTCTAGGATCCTGACCATGCAACCATACTCTTTTCCACTTCTCTGTCCATATCTGTACCTCAAGCTATTTATTTCTTTATAGAAAGTGAATGACCAGGTGCACTGCCAGAAGCCCTGATGACTGGGAGGACTTATCTTCAGCCCCGTCCTTTAAAGCTACCTCTCCATACAGTGGTTCTGAAATGTGATAGCTGTATATGCTCACTTAGCACCCATCCATGAACCAGGCTGGAATTATCCCCCCCTCTATTAGTTAGTTGCAGACAGCTCCCCATGAGACCATAGGTGAGAGCTGAGGACAAGGCATTGGAACAACCCAGGAAGGTGACATGAAAGTCTATGTTATCTGTTTATCTGTTTATGTAAACTTTACTTGTACCTTTGGAGTCTGCTTGGATCCAAGTCTGAATGTACTATTTCCATCATATGATGGATTGCCTGACCTTGTGACTTGGTGGATCTAATAATACTCACCTCATGTTTAGTAATTTTATGCTCAGACACTCAGCCTCTACAAGGGTGCAGTACTGTACCAGATGCTGCTTTGCAAAAATGGTGATTAGTTCTCTACTACAGACACCCCTAGGACCTGTGCTGTGACTCTCCTCTTGGGCCTTGACAGAGATTCCACTCAGCATTGATATTTACTATAGTTATCTCTAGCACTACTGAGTCTGCTGTGTCATAGGGCCCAAAGGGCAGAACACTTGCATTGCACCCTGAATCTACTGAGATGCTCTCGCTCTGCGTCCCACTGAAAACTGGCAGCTTTCTGAATCACTCAATACATGTGTTGGAGGAGAATTTTCAAGTGGGGTACATGTTGCTTCCAGGATACAAAAAACAAACAAACAAACAAAAAGAAAAACAATAAAAACCCCCACACTCAGTGCTGTGCCTGTCATTAGTGGAGAGAAAAGCAAAGCACACAATATCTCCTTTAACTTAGAGGGGTTGTCTCAGCATGATTCGACCCTTGGACCCAAAAACATGACTGATGTGGAGAGTATCTGAATCTTCACAGGGTTTAGCTCCCTCTCTCTGGCACATATATATTTTACAACAGATTTCAAACTCCTTATCACTTTCTGCTTATCAATCAGTAAAGTGGGCCTGGGGAATATTCTGTTGAATGTCAAGTTGACCAAGGCCCTTCAGACTATGTTGCAGCAGAGAACAGGAGAGGTTCCTGGACATGCTCCCAGAACAAGACAGTGGATGTGTACTCTCTCCAGCCCAACTGAATGCAAAGCATTTTTGATCCTCATTATTGAGGAAAATGATTTTGCCAGATTAATAGCAGGACCCAGAAGAAGCCCTATTTAGATTTTGTAGTTTGAAGAAACTGAAGTTCTGGAGGGTTAAGAATCTTCAGAGAGAGTGGTTTGGAAGTCACCTAACCCAACTTTTTACCTGACACATGAAGTTATTCTTCAATAGTCTTCAGTTTAAGGTTATAAGTTCAATAGAATGAGGGGAAAAGCACAAGTTTGCAAGTTTGGAGACATACTGTATCAGTTAGCTCTTGCTATATAATAAACCACCCCAAACCTTACTAGCTTAAATAACATTTCAGTTTCTCTAACTACAAAATAAACTTAACAATAGCATCCATCTCAAAGGTACTGTAAAGATTAAATAAGGTCTAGGCTCAGTATAGTGCTAGGAACATAAGGGACTTTAAAAATTGGAGGCTCTGATTATGAAGTGAGGAGTCTGGGTTGATAAGCCTTTGTTACTTAAAGCTCAGGATGCTCTGGGAAGGACCCCAAGGTAGTCCAAAGCTAGTCTCTCCCTGACTACTTGGTTTAAGGGGCTGGCTTTTGAGGACCCTCAATGGCCACATCAAGAAGGCTCACAGGACTTTGGGAACTGCAGTTTACCGCATTTCTAGGATGCAGTATTCTCTAATTCACTCCCTACACTCTGCCCTGGTTACCAGGTGGAGATGAGGGAAAGACTCTATGACTCCTGAAAAACACAGTATGAGGACTGGCTAGGAGTCAGACAGACTAGTACTCAAAATTTGGCTTGGCCACTTACTAGCTGTGTTGACTTTGGGCAACTTATATAATGTCTTGAGCTTCAGTTCTGTTCTGTTTTACAGGTTTGTGGTGAGCTCAGCTGAGGTGATGTCTGTTTGGGATAATGGGCCTCCATGCATGATACACATGTGGGGGAATAGAGAGCTGGAGGTGAGAAAATGATCAGGGACACTCGTGCAAGGACTCTGATCAGTATGTGTGTTTCTCAACACTGCCAAAAAATTAACTCAATTCCGACACTGTCTACATGGAGATAGTGCTAGATCCCACAGGTTAAGGGGTCAATTCTACGAAACTGCCTCCCACCTTCCTGCCAGGTTGTTACCTGTGCTTCTGACCAACAGGTTGTAGATGGGAGATTTCAAAACTAGCTCCTTGAGTTTTACTTTGTGAAAGAGGCTCACAAAACTCAGAGAAACATTTTACTTCTAGATGACCAGTTTATTAGTAAAAGATATTACTCAGGAACAGCCAGATGGAAGAGATGTGTAGAGTAAGGGATGTGGGAAGGGAGTATGGAGCTTCTATGCTCTCTCTGAACACACCACCTTCCTGCATCTCCACATAGTCACTAACCTTGAATCTCTTTAAACCCTGTCCTTTTGGTTCTTCATATGGAGGCTTCATTACATAGGCATGACTGATTAAATCATTGGCCATTGGTGATTGATTGGACCTCCAGTTCCTCTCCCCAGTCTGGTTGTCAGGTGAGTGGGGCTGAAAGTTCCAACCCTCTAATCACAAGGTTGGTTTCCCTAGCAACCAGCCCCCATCTTTAGGTGCTTTCCAAAAAATCATCTTATTAACATAAACTCAGGTATGGTTGAAAGGGATTTGTTATAAATATAAAGACATTTTTATCACTCTTATCGCTTAGGAAATTTTAAAGATTTTAGGAGCTCTGTGCCAGGAACAGGGATGAAAGCCAACTATTTCTTATAAATCACAGTATTACACTGTTTCTTCCCCATGGATGAGAATGTGGCCTGCCTGTAAGTTTAGTCTAAGAACCAGGAGAACCCATTATTTGTAAACATGTCCTTAAAAATAAGCATATAGATATAAGTGCTAGTTTTTTCAGAATAGTAATGTGATCCTAGGTATAGAAAGGAAGTGGCAGAGCAAGCAGTGAGCTTCTCAGATCTGTTAAGACTTTGCTGTGTATGGACTGTCCAGAACTTGCAGTCCCTTGTTAGGGACTCTGGAGTTCTACCTACATAAACTGCATCTGCTCCTACCCTATAGAGCTATCAGCTTCTGAGTTTCTGGATCCTTGGCTAAGTAAATCAGGCATATAATAGAAGTATATAGTGGGTTCGACTCTATTTTTTCTTTGCCTACCAATCCACAGCCCACTATAACCACTGTAGCATGTGAAATACTTAGCACAGAGCAAAGCCCATGAAGAGTGCTTGGAAAATGACAGCGCCTTCTGTAGACCTAGAGAAGGGGTATAGCTGCCAAAAAGTACTCCTCATGGTTAACTGGGCACAAATTTATAACTAGAGTCTAGCAGCCATTGCCAACAGAAGCCTCTCACGCACTGTGCATTTTAAAGAAAAGCCACTGACCTGCCTGCCAACCTCCTACACTGGTTCCGGCAGCCTGAGTCAACCCCTCCCTATAAAGGAGTTCCTGGTATCATATTTCAACCAATGAGCTAGACTTGCCCCAGTTCAATGGGAGATGTGCAGCTATGTCCTTATTTGCATCTTTGCTGACCAATCAGAGCAGCTCCATCATGACCAATCAGAATGCATGATTCTGACCAATCAAGACAGTGCTTTTTGAACCATTCAGACTGTACAAATTTGGATTCTTCATTTGCATAAATATAGACCAATCAGAGACCAGGGCAGGGCTGTTCTGTTTAAAAAGCGGCCTCCTCCTGGAGGCCGTGTTTCTCTGGTTTGCAAATTGTTTATGGAATAAAGTTTCTCCTTTCTCCGCAGACCGTATTTGGGACTCCTGTCAGTATTAGAATTGGTGGCAGCAAAATTTTGTTGACATTTCCAACCCTCCTTTCCAACCAGGTAAGAAAGTCATGGTTTGATTCTGTACCTTGAGTTATTCAAACAGCCTCTCAAGTCCTTGACACTTAGACCTACTTCTTAAAAAATGTCCATCCTGTGTTCAATTCACAGCTGCCCCTCAGCACAGGCTGCTCTGGGGGCTCTGGTTGCCAGGAACGGAGCAGGGAGCGTTGCGGCAGAATTGTCTGCCTTTCCACGTCTCTGCACTTACTTCCTTAGTATTGGGATATGCAGCTGACAGATGAAAGACCCCACAAAGCAACCTCTCTGTAAGTGTCTGCTCTGGCAAGGTCCTTTCTTGGATCTGGGTTCCTCCCGTGTGGACACGTGGTGGAAACAGAAGCCCCAGTGGCAGTTATTCAACCCCGAGCAACTCCCTCAGGCATTGTTGTGGTGCGATCAAATCTAAGACCCACGAAACCAATTGAGTGAATTATGAGCCTTTATTATCCGGCCGGGGTACTGACTCTCTACCATGCCAGGGTCTAAGAAGAGACTCAGCCCCCAGCAGCCTGACTTACCATGCAGGGTTAGAAGAGATCAGCCCTGAGAGCCTCCAGACAGGGATAGCTTAAAAAGCCCAAAAACCCCTCAAGCAAGCAAGCAGGTTTACAGAAGCAGAGGCTGGCTATTAACGTATCTTAACACAGGATAACTACACCCTTAATATTAGCATATCTTTGCACAGAATATCTTCTAGAACTACACCCTGTTTAACATTAAACAATGGAAGCAGAAGTTGGCCATTTGAAAATTTTCCACCCTTAACAGCATTAGTAGCTCCTTGTTAAAATCATGTCCTCAGTCAGTTGTGTGTGGGTGAGTGTCTCATAGCCCATTTCCTTAGGGCAAGCACCTCCGTGCCCTTCAATGCAGTAGTGTCTGGCCTATACAGCAGTCCCTGCTGTCCCTTCCCTGTCCAGGGAGACTTTGGACACAAGAGGACTCCGTTTTAGGTGCCTTTATGGAGATAAAGAATTTGAGGATGATGTCTTTATCCCTCTGTCTCCACTCTTTGCAGGGCTCACGTACCACTGGTGTGAGTCAGGAAGGAGTTCAAGAGGCCAAGCAAACATTCAGTAGGGGTCAAAATGGCAGTCTGCCCACCAGAGTTCATAAGACAGTTCTCATGGGCCTCACTTCCATTCCTTTAGGAAGATACTATTTGTGGCCTTCTCCTTGAGAGAAGGGCGGCCTCTTTTTGAAAATGATGGATTTCCCCAAAGGCAACCTCCTTTCAGATGCCAGTCCCCCTCATATCTCTCCTCCTCATGGGGACCACAGGGTAGCCTCTCTTGCACATGGTGGTGGTGGTGGTGAATGATAACAGGTAAAAAGTCAGTTCTATAGCCAGAATGGGTCTTTCTTTGAATTCTTAGCAGCTGAGAGAACTTATTAACATCTCAGTAGTGCTTTATCACTGCCTTATAAAGCAAAGTCAGGAGCAGGAAAATAACCTCAAGCAATACTTCACAACATCCCATTACATGCAGGATGAGTTGTTGCAATGACAAGACCCCAGTCTGTCCCTAAGGACTAGCATCAGAGATAGAGGCCCCTGCCCCAGGCAATTAGGAAAATTCCTATCAACAGAAGAAATGTGGAAATATCAGTTTCCCACTGGTGTCAAGGCCAAGGGTAGTGATTCTGGCTTTAACTAACTTTTTCTGGGCTAAGCAGCCTAATGGGACATTTAACCTCTCTGAGACTCAGTTTCCTCATCTGTAAAATTAGAGTTTAATTAGTCTGCATAGTTTTCCCAGCTCAGATTTTTAAGAGTTAAGATGATGGAATTGTGCTGATGTTGTATAAATAAAAGAAACAAGTAATTTTTTTTTTTAGCGATTTGGAAATCCCCTTCACAATTTGTGACTAGAGATAGCACTCGGATTTATAAACCAAGATAATCTTTTCCTATTCTCAAATATCCCTGAATGATTCTTTGGCCTACTCTTGTATTCCGTTGTGGGTATTTTGTCCTGATCGAATGAAAAGCAAACTCAAAAACTACTTCAAACAGGTGAGTAAACCTGTAAAACTAGAGAGGCATGCAAAGATGTCAACTAAAACTCACAGAATGTATTAAAGGAGTCCAGTGACAAATGGATAAGTAGTGAACAAGAGTGTCTTTGTCGGCACCATTAAAAGGATCATTAGAGTAAAATGTGGATTTTTGGAAAAGACACAAGAGGATGCCTGGCACCCAAGTGCAGGCAGAGCAACGGGTCCCAGGGGACTGGCTGCAGGGGCTGGAGAACCACCAGGAATCAGGGCAGCCAGCCCTTGCCAGCTGTCCAGGCACAGGGTCTCTTATCTCAGCTTCTCTCTGCTCATTTATTTCCCTTTTCTTGAGGAGGAGGTGTGGCAGGGTTGACAAACTTCTCAGAAAGTCTGCTACAAAGTGCAGAAGTCTCTGTGAGACATTGTCCTAAAAAAATGGAGTCTTGGGTTTTAGTTACTTGTGCTTCTGGTTTTAATGGCCTTCGCTGCCGCAGGGTGCGCAAGAAGCCAAACTTTTGGGTTCCTTAGGATCGCCAGTAAGAAAAAAGTGGTAAAGCACTGGATCGCAAGAAAAGGAGAGTTTATTTAAAACTGTCGTCTTTCTAAAAGATCTAAACAAGGTGTGAAACCTCCCCTGTCCCTGGTTCATGATTCTGGGGACAATTGACTTGTTGACTTAAAGATATTCAAAAAGGTTGTCTAGAAGTAATAACGGCGTCAGAACCTGTTAACCACGTTAAGATTTGAGAAAGAGTTAGCTTTCAGTAAGAAAAAGCAAACTTTATTTTGGAAATAATTTCCAGACCTCACAATAATTTGAGCCAAAAGTTAGAGGCCCAGATCCTAGTCCAGGGTTTGACAATAATTTTTCAGAAACCTTTTTCCTGGAGCCTGGAGTTTGATGAATGGCACAGAATACCTTTCCTCTGCCTTCACTGGCTAAATGCTTTGATGTCCTAGGGCTAGAATGTGGATTCCATCACTTGCCAGCAATGTGCCCTTGGGAATGCATTTAACCTAAATTTTTCTCATTGTAAAGACTTGAATTGTTAGCTTTCTTTTCATGTCTATGTGATTTGTCGTTTTTGTTATACATTTTTTAAACTCCTTAAGGGCAGTGTTTCTCACCTACAATCCTAGTCCTGTCTCCTCTAACACTGTTACCATAGTGCAAACTGGGAGCCCATGTTCAATAAATGTTTAGCATTTTCTTTATTTTGGCAAAAATATTAATAATCATATATTAAGGTTTTAGTCTGGGCAAGACATTGAGTCTAGGTACTTTGATGGGAGGTTGGGAGAAGGAGAAGGACAAATAACAATAAACTTTTACTTCAAGAAGTTTCAATTCACTGTGGGGACCAGATAGGTAGATTAGCTGCTATTTTATCTGGCAGGTCTTTCCACTTCTCCCTTACATTGCGTGAATCTAGGGGAACTATTTGAAAGTAGAAACTGTCGGAAATAGAATTAATGTCTAGATAGACAATCTTGGCTTCCTGGTGGCCTACAGAGAGAGAGGAAGTTGCTGATTATCATTAGATGTCCCATTTTTCTATAATAAATATATATTGGACATTGAAAAAGCCATGCACTTTTTTTAAAAAAAGGTTCTGTCAATTGCCTCAAAGATCTGGAACTGAACAAGCAAGGAGCCAAGGTGGAGGTGAAGAGGAGGATTATTCAGATGTCATCCTTCTAGCATTGCCCCCATCCTAATTTCCCTGCATCACGTAAAAACAAGTCCTCACCTCTTGCGGACATCCAGGGCCTCTCCTGTAAATACTCCCCTCTTTCCCAACTCTTTGTCCAGCCAGTTCTGTCTATTCTTCCAGCGTGGAAGGTGGAGGCTGGAGGAGCATGAGTTCTGGTCCCACGGATAAAGGGTGGGGATACAGTGGAATAAGCACAAGTGAAGGTGCGAGGAAGGAAGGCAGGATTCCATTTCAGGCTGCCCCCAATTTCTGCCTGAATAATCTAAAATTTAAAATCAAATGCTGTTTGTGAGCCAAAGAATTAGCTTTCTCCTGATAATACCCACATCAGTGTAGCCTGTGTGAGAAGATCCTATTCCTTCTCTGAACAAAATCTGAGTCCTGTTTCTTGTGAAACAAATAACAATTCTGGCCTTATTGAACTGAGAGAGTGTTTGTCCTCTCTGTATTCTGGGTAATTATGAAGTTTCCTGGCATTACTTGACAATGATGGATGCCCATTATCCCTGACTTCTCTTCCTTTTGGGGAGGGGGTATGTATGCAGAGAATAGGAGGCAGGTGACATTGGAGGTTCAGCCAACATAATCATAACCATGAATTACAAGTGCTTATGTCAACTCAAATAGTATCCTTCCATAGGAGTCCAAGGAAGTGTTCGTCCCTGAGAAATACACTGCCTTCTGTATGATTTCTAGAGAAACTGCTTTAGTTATACTTTCTTATATTAAAAGAGTACAGTATACAACCCAGTGTAATTTTTTAATTTATCTCTACCACTCCCCACCTGAGGCTGTGAACCATCTGACAACAAAGGCTGCCTCTTCCTGCAACTAAGGGCATGCTACCTATCCCCCAGACCACACCCCTCCCATACAACATTCTGTGAAAAGAGGACATCTTTGCCCAACCCCCCCTCCCACCGCCTCACCTTGTAAATATTAATAGGTTCAGCATCTCCCCAAACTCTGGGAGGGACACTGTAAAGGCAGCCCATGATGGATGAGATGAGATATATACAGACAAGTAAATGACGGATTGGCTTCTTAGCCTGAAGCAGGAAGGCTGGGGAATTCTGTCTCCATTGACTTGTCTAAAGCTGCATGGAGTGAATAGTATTACCATAACCAAGAAGGTTCGAGATGGCTGGGCAACGGTAGCTCTAGAAAAGGAGAGACCAGGAAGAAAACCCCTGCAATGAGTCTCCAGTGCTGACCCATAGCCTATCCCTGATTGTGCAGACAGATAAGTCAGGCTTTTAGAGCCTGGAGCCATAAAATATTTGAGTCATACACCAAATTCCTGTTGTTCTGATTTCATGCTCAGAAAGGCACTGAAAAATTGCAATTTGATTTCCCATTTATTATTACCCTTTGTTCCAAGAAGGATATAAGGGTCTTGTGAATGTGTGCATGCTTCAGTTTCAAAAATAAAATTTGATATAAATTGATAGAGTTGATTTTTGGTTTTGCCTGCCCATCTCCATTTTACCCTTATTCTTCCCCATTTTGAGGGAGAAACTACCTCTGAGATGAACTGGTACCATCTCTCACAAGTTTTAGAGGGTGTGTAACCCACATCTGGCCAATCTTAGAATTCTGTCTGCTTCATCTCAGTGGCTTGGCCAAGTCACCCATGGAGACTCAGCTCCAGGAATTATGGGAAAGGAGAAGGTCTTCTTTCTCTGGTGCTGCTATCTGTAGGATGACATAAGCATGGTGCTGCTTAGAGCCCTTAGGTGGGGAGGCAGGAGCCTGAGAAAGCAGACAACAGAGAAGAGAGCAAAGCTAAAGGATAGATGGAAAGAGACTAAGTGGTAATGAGAATTTTTGTATTGGTAGATCCAGTCATGGATGAAGCTGGACTAAATCTTGGATTTTTTTTTTTTTAGTAGAAATAACATTTGCTTTTTTCTTAATTAAATTGAGTCTCCGGCCACTCTCAACTTAGGGTCCTGATTAATATGGTATATGAAAAAAATGGGGAGAGAAAAAAAATGAGCATAGAGAAGAAAATGAGACTAGTAGTAAAGTGAGCACACACATCCACCCACAAAACTGTTTGCCCTGAATTCTGGATACTTGCTAACACTGGGCCATAACTCAACTCTAAATTCATAGCAGTCAGCACTGAGCAGGAAAACTTGCTCAGTCATGGTAATTAGAGGACCCAGAAGATTAAAACTCAGCAGAGATGCTCAGGGAATATTACCACTCTTCCTGATTATAAAAATTGTAAAGAATTTCTACCTTGGCTCGCTTTATAAAGAAGATGCTGTGTAAAACAGTGAATTACACTTTTAGTAATATTCTTATAATACATATACCAATGAATTAATGAATTTCATGGGGGCTGTTTCTTATAACATTCTGCAAAGTGGACTGATGGCATAACACCACAGCACAATTCAGTGAGAACAGCTTTAAAGTGGGATAAACAATGCAAGTCATGTTATGCAGCCTGTCAGGATGGCTTTGTCAAAAGGGACCCCTCCAAGGTAAATAAGGTACATACTGTACTGCTAGGTGACTGAATGGTATGGGGCTATAAACCAGTTAAAATTTCTTTAGAAGCTGATGTAAGTCTTATATCTATGGTAATTAGATGGAGAATCATTGTGTATTAAAGCCTTTTTTATTTTGATTCCGTAAAACCATGCCATATGCAAAGAAGAGAACGTTAATCTTTCTCTTCTTTATGAGGAGAGTGGGCCATGAAAGTAGGGCTTTCCATTTAGTTTTCCTAGAAGGAATCTCTCTCTGCTTTAAAGGAGACTTTCTGCCTGCAATCTGAGACACAGATTTTTTGTTTTTTTTAATCTAATGAATTTCAGCACTAACTGTGTGGCTAGCACTGAAGTAGATGCTGTGGAGCTGAAAGACGGGCAACCCTTGGTTGCTTACAGATGGAGGTTCTAAATACATGTGAGTTGAATGTCTGATCATGCAGACTAGAACTATATCCAATAAAGGTTTTCTGTTCCTACTCAGATGGAAGTGTCTATAAAATTTCTAATAACACTTCGTCATTATCCATTTAAAAAATGTATAAGCAAGTTCATCTCTAATAGTCACAAATTTTAATTCATTTCTTTTTCTTTTGACTTGTATTTCCATTTCATTTCTTCCACAGAATTTCTAATGTAACATGTATTTATATTTGAAAGGCTTTTATTGATATTTACCTTGAGTAAATGTACTTTTGTAGATTGAAATTTTCATCTGGATTCAGTTAACATTACAATAGATATAATACTATTATATGGTTGATTAAAACATAACTGTATTTATACTAAGTACATAACATTATGATAAATATTAACAAAAGAAAATTTTATCAAATAGTCTCTTTTTAATAATATAGATAGGACTGTTTTCTTTCAGTTAGTTCAGTATACTCATGGATGAATATTACTCATTGCTAGAATGAGATAGGATTCAACATCAATTTTGTTTCTCATTTTTATTTTTATGAACATAAACATTAATAAACTTGTTTCACATATAACTATTAGGTGGAAATGGAAAGAATTTTGTTTTCTCAGTGCAACTCAATTATATTCTAAGTTATATTCTTATATTTATGTATGCATTCTTAGATTCTAAGTTCTTAAAATTCTTATAATTAATATATTACATAATTACATAATATATAATGTATATAATTTTATATATTTTTCTTTTAAGTTATATTTAGAAAATTACATAGAGATCCATGTTAAAATAATTTTTAGTGATCTATGAAAAGATTATTTGGCCCTCTCTCAATTTTGCTGAAAGCAAAGCATTAGAAATCATAATACTTGGGAAATGATTTTTAAAACTCTGTCATTAAAGCCATTTACTTGCACAAAACCATTATTTTCAAGTGCTGCTAGTTTCCAAGGCCCAGACTTTTTTATACCTGTTGTAAGATTCAGAATGGATGAGTGGCATGTAAAAAAGAGAAGCACAATCATGATAGGGGAATAAGGAAAGGAGAACTGGCATAATGTCTCCTCTGCAGGTCAAATATTCATCTGGAAATTAAGTCTCTGGAAAAAGACTCCCTTAAAACTAACTGGTTATACCCTCATACCCTTAGAAAAGTTTATATACCTCTGGAGATATGTTCTTCTCAGTTTGAGGGCCGATGTTCTAGTAAAGGCAGAAAATTTTATAAAAATATATAAACTGTATATTTCCTGGTACTAAAAAAATGCTATAAGGAAGCATAGAAGGCAAAATCCTGGAGGAAGGGTAGTATGCGAGATAAAGTGATGGGAGAGGTTCTGTGAGAGGTGCTATTGAACCTGAGGCCCAAGGATGAGGGCATAGGCAGCTCGCAGAACTGGAAAAGTACATTCTAAGCAGGAGGAACAGCAAGAGCAAAGGCCCCACTAGGAATAAGCTTAGCATGTTTCAGTGGCAGAAAGAAAATGAGTGTAGCTAGAACATAATGAGCCAGGGGAGGACTGGAGGTGGTGAGGCCAGAGAAATGGGCAGGGACAGGTTATGGGGACCCTGAAGGAGCTATGTATTATTTTCAGTGAGACCTAAGCCATTTGAAGTCTTAAGCAAGAGAGTGGCAGCAGCTAAGTTGTGCTTTAGAAAGATCATTCTGGATACTGGGGGATGGGGCCATGGATCACAGGGAAGTAAAAATAAAGCTAACAAGTAGCAAAGCACCACAGACTATTGCAGTAGTCCATGAGGGGAATGATGGTAGCTTGAAATACAGAGGAACAATGGAACTGGTAAGTGGTGTTAAATTTTGGAATAATTTTGAGAAAAAGCCTACAAGAATTCCTGACAGATTGGATATAGAGTGAATCTACCTGTAGGATAAATTCTAGAAGTGGGATTGCTTAACCATATCCATGACATATTTCAACATCAGAAAATTTGAACAAAGAAGTACTGAGCAGAGACTTGGACCATAGCACTAACTGACCAAGAACTCTGAAAATCTACCTGAATAAGCTATGGTATGGACCCCACTCTTGGGTCATAAGTCATACCACCATACATGTACCGGGTTGTGGAAACAGCCAAGTCAATGCCTCAAAATGAGTTCCATTTTCAAAGAACAGCTGGCTCTATTGTCACAGTTCTGGTTAGTCCAAAGTATATAACTATCAAATTTAAAGTGAATTTACTTTAAATATTCCAACAATTAATTTAAGCTAAAATAAATGTTTTAAAACTAATTTTTAAAAATTTTGATTAACCTATCAAGAGAAGTGATCTGAGTTATCCTCCTATTCTCACTGTAGAAAGTAGTAAAAAAGTGTTATATAGAGTAGAAACACAAAGGGCACACAACCAAAATATAGGAAAAAACTATTATAAAGATGTGTTAGGCAGCTAACTAGTAAAATGTTATATTATCTTTATTTTGTGATGATTGTAGAATTTGTCAGCATTTTAAAATTTGTAATTCATTGTGATTTCTCAGCCTAAGTGAATATTTATTTCCATGCTAAATTGTCTTAATTTTGTGTTCTTTATGTTAAAGAGGGCTCCCCAAATTGTGTAAACTTTAGGCTCACAAAACCTGAACCTGTCACTTGCAAGTGACTTCATTTAAGATAGGGAAGTTTTGGCAGGGAGGAGCATATTATTGTTTGGGGGGATCTGATGTGCATAGGGGTATCGATGGTTTTTTAAAGCTAAGTTAAGATAGAAATTTCCATTAGATATCCAAATGGAGCTAGGCAATTTGATCAATGAGTGCAGAGCTCAAGAATTCTTGGCTGGAGACATAAATTTGAATATAACTGATGTGGAGTTGGTGTTTAAAGATGAAGAGTTTATGAAATTACCTAGGGAAAGGGTTTATAGAGAAGGAGGAGAGGAGAAATGAGTTCCTGACAGAGCTCTGAGGTCCTCCACATTTAGAAATGTAGTATAAAAAAAGAGTCAGCAAAGGAGGCTAAGCAGCAGCAACCAATGAGATAATGGAGAAGCCAGAGAAGTGGGCAGTCCAGAAGCCTAGATGAAAGGATTACGTGCAAGAGGGGAAGTCAGTCAGGGCAAACCCTGCTGCAAGGTCAGGAAAGATGAAGACAGAGCTAGCCAAGGGCTTTGGTTATTGGTGACATCAACAAAAGCCAAACTCTGGAGAGAGTTTAGGAGAGTACAGAAGGTGAGGAAGCAATGACAGTACATATAGACATTGCTCTAGAAGAGTATGGCTGTGATGGGGAGCAGAAATAAGGGTGGTAACTGGAGGATTGTGTATGATCAAAAGAGTGTGTGCGTGTGGTGTGTGTTTTAATGGGTGATATTAAAGCAGATCTGAGTGTGGATGGGAATAAGCCAGTAGAGAGGAAAAATAGATGATGCAAGAAAGAATAGGGATAATTGCAGAGGGATCCAGAGTCCAAATTTACCCTTCGGAAAGAGCAAGGACAGAAGGACTACAGAGAGTGTGGTTACAGATGCACGTCGGCAGATGGCTTTTGTATTTGGGACATGAGGTAGTCCTCACCTAATCATACCTATTTTCTCTATATGTATGTATGAGGCAAGTTTGGAATCAGAGATGACTATTCTAACTATTGGAGATTGGGACAAGAGGAAGAGGGTTGAAGATCTACGGTGAGAAAAGAAATGTAAATAGTTCTTAAATGGAAAAGTAAAACACAACCATGCTGTTTATAGACCTTTCTATGGAACTGTAAACTCTTTGAGGGAAGACTCATATCTTACCCATTTCTAGAAACCCCATAGTCACAACATGGCATCTTGCACAAGGTAGACCTTTGATGCACAGCTGTTGGGTTGATGGGCAAGTGGATGAATGAGAGGAGCCTTGTAGAAATCCAAAGGGAGAAATAAACATGTAACAATTTCATCAAATAGGAAGGAATCTGAGCAATGGGAAGGGTTCTAGATGGAAGAGTAACATGAGTAAAGAAGCAAGTGTAGACTTTCCCTGACCTGGGCAGAGACACATATATTTGAGACAATGGGACACACATTTGTATGTGTTGTATAGATAGGTCCAAATATGTTGTGCCTTGAGGGTTATGTTAATGAGTTTGGTTTCCAAGTGAAATTAGCATGTAATGCAGTAGGCAGGCTGAGAGTATTTTATTTATTTATTTTTGAAACCTTATTGAACACAACCTGGTAAAACTGAAAATTTAAAACTACAAGTAGTTTTCTGTCACTCAAAAAGTAAAAATTTAAATTCAAAAGGTACAGATTTCTATTTTTTGAGAAACCATCTGAATGAGTCTTGACACTACATAAATGTAAAATAAATGTGGCTTTCTAAAATGAAGATATTATTAATTCCAAGAGGCTAAGCTCCTCTCTAAGATAGGGGAACATTTTATTCATGGTACAGAAAGATATGTTTCCCTTAGAAAAATGTTTTCTTATACGTGCTGGCAGATGCACATGTTCTACTTGGATGAGTGAACTCTTGTTTAGAAGATGCTCACAGGAGACCAGGGGGCAAAAGGGCGAGAGTGGTGAGTTGCAAATGATTTAATTCTACCAAGAGGATTGGTTTGGGTTTGGCAAGATTTAACTTGAACTGAATTTCTGGTGTCCTGCTCATAGTATTGGTGAAGATTAATTAGCCTAGAAAGTACCATTATAAGACTATTATATCATGGTATGGTCACCAAGTAATACCCTTATACATGGAGGGTGGTGTTTCTTTGGAAGCAGTGAACATCACCATTGTCACTCACCCTGGAAAGAAGTAGATCCTAGACAAAACATAAGGATTAAGAATGTGAACCCCAGACCACGAAGAAGAGGATATTTCTGCGGCTCAGGTGATGGACCTGGCCAGCTTGAGATTTCCAGTGTGGCATGATGACTTCTCTGCTTAGGTAGGTCAATATTTAAGCAACTGTAAGGCCATAGGCCATGTGTTGGCCACACAGATTCAGAGCAACCATATCTTATATTCGCTCTCAATTCTTTCCTGTGCTTCTCTGAACCTTGATCAAGTTCAACCTAAAGCAAATTATAGGAAAAAAAGAACAGGTCTGGGACATTTTTGGGTCCCAGTGAAGAAGAACAGAGCAGAGCCCCTTCTTGAGGCCAGAGTAATGAAAGCATACAAACCACAGGGGCCAAGGAACAGCAATCCCTCAGGACTGTGGGCAGTAATGGTAGGGACATGGTGGTTTAACAAGGAAATATTGCTTTTAGGTATGAAACATTGGACACCAATAGGTGATTCTCTGAAATAAATGGAGAAATTCCACAGGAGCAGGTGATGACCAAAGTCATAGTTTAACAATTTAATGAAAATTGTTGGGGGTTAAGCAGGTCATGAGAAATCATCTCTGTACCCTGCTTCCAAATTTGGAACTGGCAGAGATTTAGACATAGGGGTCAGCTTTATTACTGTTGGCACTGGCTTGGACATTGCCATACAAACATGACGACCAGATAGCAGACACACTAGTGCATGGATGGTCCACAGTTGGTTTAACCAATGCCCCTTGTGGTGCAAATCTAGGTGTTTCTAAATTTTTCGAGACAGATGATGGTAATGGTTCCACAACAATGTGAATGTATTTGATGTCACTGAACTACACACTTAAAAATGGTTAAAATGGCAAATGTCATGTTATATATATTTTACAACTAAAAAAACAATAAACAAACTAGATTTGATTTTGTTTTTGATTTTATTTTACTTTGTTTTGAAGAGTTAATATAGTTATGTAGTTTTAAATTTTAAAAACACGAACGGCCCATCTACAGTCTATTTTCTAGCCAATTCATTTTCTTCTCCAGAGGCAAACAGTGATACCAACATTTTGGTATTCTTCCAGAGATATTGTGTACCTATACAAACAAATACATTAAAAATTTTTTGACAAAAAAAAGATATCAAATTTTATACACTGTTCTACAATTTGCTTTTTTAGTTTAATGAAATTTCTTGCAGAATGTTCTCTATCAGTATATCAGAGTTCTGGTATTCGTAGCTACTTATTTTGGTAGTACATGATTGGTCCATAGTTGATTTAACCAATCCCCATTGTGGTGCAAATCTAGTGTTTCTAATTTTTTGCTATTCCAAATATTGAATAGTTTCTAATATGTGTCATTTTCCACATCGATATACTCACGGGACAAAGTCCCAGTTGTGGAGTTCTCTAACTATGGTTTCGATGGTTTTCAACACAGGCAAACCTAACCCAATACTGTTGAGTAGACATTGGAACTAGGCAAGACCTCTACTCAGGGAAGTTAGCAGAATATTGACAATACGTATCCCACTCATAAAGCATTGTGTCACACTTTTGTGTGTGTGTGTTAAAGTGGGAAGACTGTTAAATGAAGCCCAAGAAAATGACATTCATTTTCAAAGAGCAACCTTTGTGGCAGAGCTCTAGCCAGTCCCTAATGCATAACTACCAGACTATAAGTGAGTTTTCTTTAAATAATCCCTTACATTTTTCCAAAGGTAATTTTCCCACGTTTCTACATAGAATATCTTTTCTGTACTGTAACGACTAAAGAACCCTATCAGGTTAACCACAGAAAGTAATATTACCAACATACAGTCAATGAAAAAACAGAAATAGAGGCAAAGTGAAGTTTCAGTTCATTCAATGTCACTTCAGCAAGTTATACAGGAAGAGTCTAGAATACGATGCAGATCAATAATCTAATCTTCTACTCTTCCCACTAATCTATATTGTTCTTTCTCTTTAGTTCTCGAAAATAAATGAACTATTCCTGAATCTACTGTGTCCAGGAGAGGTCTCAGTTTGTGGACAGCCAATGACTGCCGCACTATTCAGAACTTTTCTTGATGCTCCATAGATGTTGAAGATGAACAGAGAAGGTCTCTCAAGCGTAAAACATATCTTCAAACAAGGGAGATCCAGGAAAGTTGATGTACACTCACGTACAACTTTATGTGGCTCACACACCAAGATGAAAATAGGTAAGTTTGAGACCATTTTATACTGCTACCCAGGAAGAACCAGAGGAGAATGAATTTTGAAAAATGGGGAACACATTTTCATATTGTATACACCAAAATGCTACAAACTGCTTAAAATTCCTCCCATGCAATGCAACTCAGGGTGGCAAAGAATAGAATAGGAAAGAACCTCAGCATTGAATACAGAGAAGCCATTGTGGGGACACCAGACAATAAGCATTGTACCAATGAGAGTGACTCTGGCTATGTATGCAATCAATAAGAAAATTACTCAAAGTCTGAACTTTGAGCTCTAGTAGACAGAGAAACCAGGGATTCTTCAAAGCTAGATCTAGGAATGAGTCTGTTTTGAGTGTTCTAGCAAACTGTCCCCAAATCTCACTGGAGTAATGCAGTAAAGGTTTATTTCTCATCTGTATCACGATCAGTTGGTCATTATATGGGGGCAAAGCAGGGGAGCTAAGGGGTGCTATGTTCCATGCGGTCATAGAAGTGTGTTTATCACCTCTGTCCACATTCCACTGGCCAAGGCTCAGTGAATGGTTCCCACTGCTCCGGAGGTCAGGAAATGGGTTTTCCTCTGTGCTCAGGAGAAAGAGAAGGATTTACGTGAACACACAGCAGTCACTCTGCTCCATCAACATAATCAGGTTCAAAACTTAAATGGTAAGGGACACAGCAAATATAGGAAAACTGGGACAGTGAAAGGAAAAAAGTTCTGAACAGGATTGGATAGAGACAATCAGCTATAGACAAGTCTTCAGTAAAAAGGATGTGAAAATTAATTCCAGAACTATGGTATTATTCATGGCTTGTGGGAAAGAAATGTGTTAGGGTTAGCTGTGTAACCAACTGTACATAATTCTTATTTCATAGTTGGAGTCAATTATTCTCAGTTGGCCTTTTTCTGTCTTTATAAAGTCATGGGTTAAAGAACTCTATTGTTATTTCTAACTTGAGGTGTCTGGGTGGCAAGAATCTTTCTGACAACTGAGGTCAAGACTCTTGGTCCAGGGGTACAGAGCAGGAAGGGGTTCACCTTAAGGATGGCTACCCTAGAAAGGCTTATTCCTGTCTGTTGTGCTACACATTTTACTTATATTCTGGAAAAACTAGCGAGTGAGCAAGCGTCGACCTTGGGGTTGCTGGCAGGGTTATTTTGAAATCATGCATCATGACAAATCTCAGGGAAGTTAAAAAAGCAAACAATCATAACCAAGGCAGCTCAGCTATTTTAGAAAAAGCAGAGTTTCATTACAAACACAAATTCCTATGAGCTTGGAAACCACCCTACTCCAAAATGAACATCCCTTTGACAGCTGTAATCTTTAAAAACACAGCTAAGCTCTTTTTTGAAGTATAAGCCTTCTCAACCTCAGAAATGTGAGTGTCTTTATGGGAGGGCCGATGAGGGTGGGTTTGTGAGTCTGTGTCTATGTGTCTATGTTAGAGTGTTTATCTGGGTTATTATAGGTATCTGTGTTACTCTGAGAGAGGGCAAGAGGGAGAGAGAGAGAAAGAGAGAGAAAGAGAGAGAGAGAGAGAAATTCAGAGTTGGACAGAGGAAGGCAACTCAAGTGGATCCATGTTTTACCTTATATTACATGAAACTAGTTAATCGACTGAAGAGCAATGGGATCCCACAAGTAACTGACATCAGGACCATTAAGAACCTCCCAGAAGACCTAATCCTCGCTGGCTCTGTAATCACAAGCACCTGCAAAGCTCTGCCTTGCTAAAGAGAGAGCAAGGTGCACCTCCCAGCCAACATCTGCTGAAGGAAGAAAAGATAGGGATTCAACGCTGAGCAGAAGAGGGCTGTCATGCTCAGCTGCACTGTGTGTGGATCAGCCTGTCAGCCTGCACTGAATCCTACAGCACTGTTTCAAGTCTTAACGATTCCTAAAGACCTATTGCCCCTACCTGTGTGTGCCCAGGAAGGCTCGGGTTTCTATAACAACAGGCCCATCCCCCTATATTTTCCTTTCTCTATGTGAGAGGAGACCACCTGCCAATCTATTCTGATTTAGCCTGGCTCTCAGCCTGGCCCCTTCAGACCTGCCATACCTGTTCCTACCCAGACACCAACACTGGGCATCAGTATTTCCCAAAAGTGGAAAGAGCAAAATGGAGACCTAGTAAACAAGCAAATAAAAGCAGAGCTTTTGTAAGTCATTCTAATCTTGGCACAGTTTGAATTTCCTTTACTGTTGCTTTATCTAGATTCTTTTAAGCTAGCAGTGAGAATAGGAAGTCAGCTTTCAATTGGCTTGCTATGATGTTTTCTCAATAATCTTTCTGAGCAGTAGAATTGAAGTTTTTTTTTTTATTCTAGAAGTAGAAGCATGGTGCATTAATGGTAGTGATACCATTTTGTGGGGGTGTCTTTCATTTGCAGGGTTTTTCTATAAAATTAGGGGAATAGATTAAGTGAGGTGTTCTGTGAGTTTGCTACAATCTGGAATGAATAAGGTTTGAACAGTAGAAATAAAAAATTGTTAAGGATTGTGATTTTATTTTATATTGTGACTGGTTCACATTTGCAGTGGTCCTTGTACCTCGTGACTAATGTGTGCTCTGAAAGAGTTAACAGAACCGGCTGTTCTAGTGTGGAAGCCGAGCTCAGAGGCCTCAGGTTGCAGGAGCAATTGCCCCTTGCCTTTGTAGCTCCTGGTGTGAGCATCAACCCTCTGGTAGATTCTGGGCTAGTTTCTTCTCTATCAATCGTGGTTGCTAAGAGCAGGTGACCTCACAAACTGTTTGAGCAACTTTTACTGCTGGGAATCATTCTCTTGGGAACCTCAGAAGCTGGCAAAATAAATCTTTGTACTTACTCTGTTTATATTCTGACAACGCTGACTAGAAATCTTTGCTTTTAAAAGGAAAGGCTTTTCCCGAGCAAATGTGACTGACAGAATAGATTCCCATGTGTGGCTTCGAAGGTGTTAAAATAATAATAATTGCTTTCATTTGGAAGAGCTTTATATGTTCCAGAGTTCTCTTATGAGTTCCATTTCATTTGATATTTGCAGTTTCCACGTGAGGTAGGCAGGATTGACCTTGACCGACATGCCTATCAGCAGCTCAATGGGATTAAATGGCTTGCCAATGTCACAAGGTGAGTAGTTGGCATGAACTGCAATGCAAACAGTCTGACAAATAAGTTAGCAGGCTTTCTATTCTACCATTCTACTAAACTTCTAAAATAATCCTGTGGATTTAAAAAATTTATAATGGCCACTCATGTGCAAGCCCTTGGAAAATTCACAGGCTGATGAAAGGGGTCTATTTTAGTGATACAAGTGAATATCAAGCTGCTGATTTTGAGGAAAAGCAGCCAATGCAAATAAGCATGATATATTCATATATTCATCCATTTGAAAGAAATCTGATGGCAGGAATTTGTTCCCAACAAAGCAGATTTTAAGATGTGCCAGCATCTGTACAAATGCATACCCTTCTTTGCAACCTCCATGCCCATAAGAGAACTACAGATTCCTTGAGCATGAACACAAGACAGAATCTTAGAGATAATTTTATGCAACCCTATTCTACAGGGGAGGACAACAGAATCAGAGAGCAGTGCCTTGCCCAAAGTCACCCTGTTAATAGGTGTCAGGAGTAAGACAAAGCCCTAGACCTTCAGACACCACCGTCAGTTCAGTCATGCCTCTGGGCCCCTGGATGGTTCCAAGTCACGAAAGCACCACTAAATTATGCTCAATGCAGTACTTAGACCTTTAAGCAGAATTTAGAACAACAAAAGGCAGGACTCAAAGGCCTGTGGCTTGTTTAAAGTTGTTCTTCTGACAGTGGATCTCTCCAAAGTGCAGACTAGCTAGAGACTAACTTCAGCTCTGCTTTGCGCTAGAGCCTCGGCGTTGGAGCGTGAAGCCAGAGTGGGCTGGTGCATGGTGTGGCATGATGGCGGAGACAAGATCTGCCTCTGGGCTCCCTATGTTTTCCACGTGGCTTTATTTATCAGCCAAGACACAGTGCAAGTCCCAGAAAGCCAGGCCAAAACAATCCTGACCAATGGTACAAGGGGCTACGGTATTTATTCAGAGGCTTTCTCAGAAGGCTTTCCAACTATTTCAAACCTCAGTCCAAGACCAAACCACTTATAGTTATGTCAGTCTCTTTGCCCAAGGTGGCTCTGAGCTGCTTTCAGCAGGCTTCTAAAAGGATCATACAGACTCAGGACTCGGACTGTGCCTTTGAAGGAATGGCCTGACAGCAGGCTCAATAAGAGACTTTCCCTTATATATTTGTATCAGGAACTTAACCAGATAAAATTGTGTTGGGAGCTGCTCCCGTGGAACAAATACTGTGTGTGCTGCTTGGACCCCTGCCTCAGGACCCAGGCGCACACCCTCCCAGCTGCCAAGAGTGTAGCCTGCTGATGGCCTATAGCTGAGCCCCTCTCCAGGGACTGCCCTTTGATAAACGTCGTTGCCTCACTCAAGATAATAACCCCTTCCCTGGGAATAGCCTGCATCTGATGACTGGTCAGTGTAGGGTTACAAAGGATTGGCTTCCTTGCTCAATGCAAGACATCTATGCAGGGCCACCTCATCTCTGGAGTTACCTGGAGGGTGGGCTGGGACCTCTGTGCTACTGCATCAAAATACAATTTTACCCTCTGCCAGGCCTGCTTTCCTCACCCCTGTACAGTGGTGTTCCCCAGAGCACTCCTGGTTAACCACGTACATGAAAATCTACCCCAGAATATCACTCCCCTTGCTATCACCGTCTTTGGGCCAGAATCTTGACTCTTGTCATCCAATGGATATCAACTTCTCTATATCAAAATGCTTAGATGTCTTTTTTTTTTTTTTAAATCAAGAAATACGTATTCATTTCCTATGACCGCTGTGACAAAATTACAACAAATTTGGTGGGTCAGAACCCAAAATCAGTTTTACTGGGTCAAAATCAAGATGCTGGCAGAGCTGGGCTCCTTTGGGAGGCTCTAGAGAAGAACTCAGTTTCTTTCTTTTTCCAGCTTTCAGAACTGAATTCTTTGCATTTCTTGGCTAGCAGCTCCTTCCTCCATTGTCTAAGCCAGATACATAGCATCTTGCTTCAGTGGTCACAGTGCCCATCTTCCATGGCAAATGTCCCTCTGCCTCCCTTTTATAAAGACACAGGTGATTGCACTGAGGACCCAACTGGATAATCCAAGATGATCTCCCTATCTCAAGAGCCTTAATTTAATCACACGCTGGCAGTCTCTTTTGCCATATAAGGCAATGTTCACAGGTTCTGGAGATGAGGTGTGGATATATTTGCAGGCCGTCATTTAGCCTACTACAGAATCATATAGCAAACTCTGGGGGACACACAGTCTGCTTTCAATCTGTAATTTATGTTTACCTAAAAGTGAGGAGGCCTCCAGATTTTTTTTTTTTTTTAATTTTGTGATACATTTCTATTGTCCCAAGTAGCCTGGTCTCATCTGGGAAAACTGCTTCTTGATTCAGGCCTTTATTATGAAACATTGGCAATTCTTACATTTTACTTGTAATTGCTAGAACTCATTCTTTGTCTCTCCTATCTTTCTCTCTCTTTTTCTTCCTTTCCACCCCTCTAACTCACTAGATTCTGTGTCTGCAGTTACCCTGGTGACTGGATTGTCTATGATGAATCACATTCTCTGGCATGCTGTAAACCTGGGGGTGGATGGGGAGGGAGAGGGGGAGGTTAATGGTTTAAGTCTAATTGATGGATTTCTGTATCAGCTTCATAAAGTATCCTCTGTCAATAGCAATTTGGGGTGATACCATATTACCCTTCGGCTAAAGGTTTAAATGACACATACTCATTGACCAAATATAAGGCCGATCTGAAATTTTATTGGTTCTAAGAAACCCTATACAACCTCATTTCTTCTCCTGCCCCCAATTCTTTGAGCATATTGTTTCTACCTCTTCTATGAACTATATGTCTTGATCTTCATATTTGTCTTCCCCACTAGGCTCTGAGCTCCTTTTTTAAAAAAGCACTTTATTTTTTAAAGTACTATTAGGTTCACAGAAATATTGAGAGGAAGGTGCAGAAATTTCCCATATACCCCTGCCACACACATGCATAGACCCCCCTATTATTAACACACCCCCACCAGAGTGGTACATCTGTTATAACTGATGAACCTACATTGACACATCATAATTGACCATAGTTCACTTTAGGATTCACTCTTGGCGTGCACATTCTATGGGTTTGAATAAATGCATAATGACATTTGTCCACCATTGTAGTATCACACAAAGTAGTTTCAGTGCCCTAAAAACCCTCTGTGGTCCATTGATTTATCCTCTCCCACCCCAGCCCTTGGCAACCACTTTCTTCATAGTGAGCTCCTGTTTTTCACTCTTCTATCCGAATAAACCAATTATCCAGGGTCGTTCTGGGAGAACATGACCTCTGCAAAAGAACCCTGCTACCTGCAGTCTGTAAAACGGCCTGGAGTCCCAGTGGCCCCGGTCATGCCATGTGCACAAAGACAGGCACCACCACCTAATGACATCTTGGCAGTCAGAAGGAACTTGTGACTGCCATCAGTAGGTATGACAGCCAAGCACGTGGCCCTGGGGGAAGCCCTTCACATGGATTTTTTCTTGTCACATTTATATTTAGCTCAAATGAAAAACTACAGCTTGTTTTCCTTGGTGGCAGGTACCAAACAAAAACCGAAAAAGGATAAGGAATAATTGTTACCTTCCTCCCCTTTAGGACATATAGTCCTTGAATTTGGGACCACATCTCTCTGACAACTAATTTCCCAACCTCCCCCATGAATGTGCACAGGGGCTTATCGTATTGAATTGTATTGAGGAAGATTCAGACAGAAAATACTTGAATTCTGGTTCTCAGCTTTTAAAAAATGCTTCTATATTTTAATTCTTAAAATTAAGGAATATTTCAAACACATAGAAAGGTACAGAAAATAAAACAGACAGCCATATGTCAGCCATACAGATTAACGTTTTCTCGTATTTACTTTAGATCATTCATAACAACAAAAAGGTAAAACCAGCTAAAACACACACAGAGAGAGTTTTAATCCCTTGTGTCTTTTTAAAAAAACTAGTTTATCCTTTTCATATACATTTGTAACTGTTCTGTATTTATTTTGAAATATATTTGAATTGCAAATATCTTCTCCCAAACTTTATCTAGCCTTTTAATCTTGTTTATGTTATCCTCTGTTATGAAAAACTTTTTAAATTTAATGTCAAATCGTAAATCTTTTTAAGGTTTGTGGGTATTTGTTCTTTATTTAATAAATCTGTTCATTTTAATAAAAAAAAATCTGTTCATAACTCTACACCCAAGATATTCTCCCATATTGTTTTCCAAAAATTCTAAATTTTTGCTCTTCACATTTAAATTTTTGTCCATCTGGAATTTACTTTTGCTTATATGGTGAAATAGAGATCTAATTTTATCTTTTTCCAAATAGAAAGTTAAATGTTTCAGTACCTTATAAGGATAGTCCAGCCTTTCCCAGTGTTAGAAGTGCCATTTCTGTAAAATACAAATTCCCATATGTGAGTGGGTCAGTCCCCTCAACTCTCTGTACCACTCTGTTGGTCCATTGGTCCATGTTGGTCTAGTCCTCCATGGCATTATTTTAACATTATTAGAGCTAAGAACTACATTTAGTAGTTGGTGCAGTGATTCCTCTCATTCTTTGTCCTCAATTTTGTATATTTTCCAACTTTATTAAGATATAACTGACAAATAACATTTTTAAGTTTAAGTTGTACAACATGATGATTTGATATATGTATATAATGTGAAATGATTACCACAATAATGATAGCACATTATTACCACACGTAGTCACCATTGTGTGTGTGTGTGTTGAAAACGGTAAAGATTTACTCTTAGCAAATTTTAAGTACACAATACAGTATGTTGACTATAGACTGAAATTTGTTTTGAGTTTCATTTGTCCTTACCCTTCCAATATTTTAAGATTAGCTACTTGCTACCTAATTTCTATTAAAACAAAACAAAACAAAACAAAACATCTAAATAGATTAATTTGGAAAAAGTTTGCCATTTGTACACTGTTGAGTCCTTCCAACCAGAAATGTGATAGATCTCTCTACTTAGACCTTCTTGAAAAATGGTGCATTTATATTATTTAATATATATTTATACTTTTCCCTGTAAAGATTTTACATATTTTATTAGATGTATTATGATGCTTTTATATTGCTTGTTACAACTGTAAATAGAATATATTTTAAAATTATATTTTCTAACAATTTTGTTGCAAGTGCTCAGAAACCATTTTTTTCCCTCCATGGATAGTTATCTTTATTGTTTTTAAATTAATTAATTACTTAATTTTTATGATAACATTGGTTAATGAAATCCAATGAGTTTCAGCTGTACACTTTAACAGTAAGGCATATATATATTTACACTGTTGTTCATCTCCTGTAGTTGGATTTATTTCTGTCATCACATATTTGACCCCCTTTACCCTGTCTACCTCCCCCTTTCCCCACCCCTACCCTCTGGTAACCACTAGTCTATAGTTCATGTTCATGAGTCTTGTTTGTCCTGTTCATTTGCTGCTTTTAGGTTTATATCCCACATATAAGTGATATCATATGATTTTCAACTTTTTCTGTCTGGCTTATTTTGCTTAGCACAATTATCTCGAGGTCCATCCATGTGTTGTAAATGGCAGTATTTCATCTCTTCTTATGGCTAAGATTCCATTATAAATATATACCACAGCTTCTTTAGCCAATCATCCAACATAGGACATTTCGGTTGTTTCCATGTCCTGGCCACCCTGAATAATGCTGCTATGAACATCAATAAGCAAATATCTTTTCGATATGGTTTTTCAAGTCTTTGGGGTAAATACCCAGTAGAAGGACTACTGGATCATATGGTAGATCAATTCTTAGTGTTTTGAGGAACCTCCATACGTTTTCCATAACGGCTGTACCAATTTACAGTACCACCAGCAGTGTATGAGGGTTTCAGAAACCATTTTTTAAAAATCAGTTTTAGGGATGGCTCCACAGTATAGTGGTTAGCACATCTGTTTTACACACAGAAGATCTTGGGTTCGCACCCCAGGTAGAGCCACAGATCATACCCCCAGTGAGCCTGACCCGGGTGAATGCTATGAGCATGTGGGAGGAAATGCCCCCCTTCAGAGATCCAGTTCTTAAGGGGAAACAGCAACATCCATAGGTCAGGGACAGGGTGGTGATGGCGGGTGGAAGTGGGCGGGAAAAAGAGGGGGGAAAATAAAATAAGAATCAGTTTTAAATTAGACAATTTGTTAATTTCCTTATTTCTTATAATGCTTGTCTATTACTTCTATTAGATTTTTGAAAATAGATAATCATAGCATCTACAAATAAATATTTTTATTTTTTAATTTTGAATCTTTATTACTTCTTGTCATTGCCTTATTGGATAGGACTTACAAAACAATGTTGATTAAGGACTTTTATTAGAGTCATCTTGCCTTGTTCCTTGAACTTAAGTAGAATTATTTTAGTGATGCATCAAGTATAACTTTCACTGTAGATTAATAGTAGATAAACTTTATTGGGTTATTCTTTTTATTTCTGGTATGCAAAGAGATTTTTTATGAATGGTTATTGAATTTTATCAAATGCATTTTCTATATTTTTTAAGGTGATCACATGATTTTTCTTCTTTACTGTGTGTAGGAAATTACATTAATAGGTTTTCTGTTGTTAAGCTTGCATTTCTCAAGTAACACAACTTGGTTATAATATGTTATTTTTACACTACTAGATTCAGTTTGCTAATGTTTGATTTCAAAATTTTACGTATTTGTATATAAATGAAATTCACCTGTATTTTCTTTCTGTAATGTCTTTTCCAGTTTTTGTTGTTAAGGTTATGTTACTATCATATGAGTTTTAAAGTTTTCTTCTTTTTTTCTCTTTTCTGGAACTTACCACATAAAATAAGAATTCAATTTTCCTTGAAAGTTGGGGCTAACTTACCTGTAAAACTCTTTGAGGTTTCAACTTTTTTGTGGATAGATTTTAAATTATATATTTAATATTTAAAAAGGCCATATGTCTATTTATTTTTGAGTTGTATTTTCTAGAAGTGTTTCCATTTTATTTCAAATTTCAATGTTATTACAATAAAGTCATACATAGTACTCCCATGACTTTGTAAATTTATATTATATCTATAGTTGTTCTATCTTCTTTCTGTTTCCCACTCTGGTTCATTTTACCAGCTTTCGTTTTATTCTGATCTTTTACCTTTGGTGGCCATCTCAGTTGTTTATTTTCTGTTTCATTAATATTTGTTTATATCTATATGTTTTTTCCTTTGTCTCTTCTTGAGCTCACACTGTAATTTTTTTCTAACTTCTTACAGTAGATGTGCTCATTACGATTCAAACTTTCTTCTTTTCGGATGTATATATATGTACATATGTGTATCTGTTATTTTCTCTCTGAAGTACTGCTTCAACTACATCTCACAGTTTTGATATGCAGTTTCCCCCTCATTATTCAGCTTTAGATATTTTTGAATTTCTATTATGATTTCTATTTTGATCCATTAATAATTCAGAAGAGTTCTTATAATTTCCAAACAGGTTCCTTCTTGTTAGTTACATTTTTGTAATTTGCTTCCAGTTCAATAGCATTTTGAAAGGGAATGTGGTTTGTATGATATTGATTCATTTGTTGCTTTTAGATACTTGCTTTGTGACAAGTATGTGGTCATTCAAAAATAAGTTCATTGTATATTCTCTATTTGTTACATACAGGAAATGCTATGTTCAAGTTATGAAATGTTGGTTGAACTCTTTTGGATGTTTCCTAATTATTTTCTTTGCTTGAGCTATTATTGAGCATTGTGTTAAAATATCTCACTATGATGGTGGATTTCTAGATTTTTTGTGATTTTGGTCATTTGTGGTTCATATATTTTGAGACGACATTCTTAAGTCAATAATTTCAAAATTTTTTATCTTTTCATTAGAGAGTTTCTGGCCTAGTTGTTTGATAATTCCTCCTTTGTTTCCAGTTCTTCTTCTGGGACATAAATCAGATCCAGGGGATTCTGCCACCACTGCCCATACCACATTCCACTGCTCTTGGCTTAAGGTTTATACCCTACCTTCGAGAAGCAGATTTTGCATGAATATGTACATATATGTATTTAATATCAGGAGCTGAGTGCTTTGAGAAGGAAGAGGGTAGATCATTGTTTTCTTTCTTTTTTTTTTCTGGCTTATTCTTCATACTTTTCTGACTAAAAAACTTTTAAAGGAAAAAATGTAGAAAACAAAATTCCTCATGGTTTACCTATATTAGCTTCCTAGAAATGACATAACAAAGTACGCAAACTGGGTAGCTTAGACAACAGAAATATATCATCTCATAGTTCTGGTGGCTAAAAGGCTACAAATCAAAGTGAAGGCAAGGTTGGTTCTTTCAGAGGTCCGTGAGGACAAGATCTCTTTCAGGCCTCTCACCTTGTGTCTCTTCACACCATCTTCCCTAAATGTCCCCTTTTAATAAGAACATCAGTCATATTGGATCAGGGCTCCCTCGAAACCTTCATTTCAACTTGATTACCTCTGCAGAGACAATCGCCAAAGAAGGCCATGATCTAAGGTACTAGGGGTTAAGACTCCAACATTTCTTTCTTTGGGTGGGGACACAATTTAATTCATAACAATACTTAGTATGAGAGGAATTCATAAAAGTGAAAAAAACAAATGAATTAAATGGAGACATTCTGGAGATGACACTGGACCTCATTCCTGAAGTATAAATTGCCCTTCAGCCTTTGATAAGGAGAAGAACTAGTTCATTTTACAAACCCCTCCCCTCTTTTTCTGGAGCAATATGGGAAAATGAATGGTCTGGATTGACCAGGATGCTCAACAGGTATGTCTGTCTAGAAATAAATGTTTCATTAGTGCGGTGAACATAAATTGGATTAGGACTGATAGGCAAAATAAGGGAGTAGATCTAACTTGAATGCAAGGAAGAATTTGCAATTACCCAGAGTCATCCTATAATGGAAATCAGTCACTCCACAACTTAGGGGGGGCATGCCTAGGAAAATTGATGCAGAAGGCACAGAAGGGTTCTCACTGGGTAGGCAGTTGCATTAGACCAATTTTAGCCTTTATGTGAAGTCCAGGCCAGCGCCAGTAACAGGGAAAACCTTGAGGGGAGGGTGGAGAGCAGTAGGAGAGTTATGAATCACAACACTCGCCCTGGGGGAGAAACAAAACCCCGAATACAGGAAGGGAAGTTCCTTTCTAAAACCCAAACCAGTGAGATGGAGGGGACAAGGAACCTGGGGAGAAGACACTTTCATGAGGAGTATTTGATTTCCCAAAGTGCAGCTTTGCAGAAATATTTTGTCAGAGCCACAAAGTCCAGGCCCAAAACATGGGGTCAAGAGTATGAGAATTTTGGCCCAAGATAAATAAACCTGGCTTCAGCAGCTGCCACCACTCTGGAAATTTGTATGTTGAAAGAATGTGAGCACTTGAGACTATTTCTAGTTCCAGCTGCTCTGTGGTATTAATAAAGGTCTAATTGCTAAAACCATGTGCAATGGACATGGTGTTCATTTTTCTGACACATGGAAAATGCAGCTTGGAGGACAGGCTGTCAGGCCCAAATCACCTCCAGACCCTGCCTGTTGTAAGCAAGTACATTTTATCACTGTGCAGGACTTACTAAGCTTGGTTGATGGCCTCGTTGTGGCTATTTGTTTCCTAATGCTGCAGCCGACATGACAAGTTAGAATTCCTGTCAAAGAAGTGTGGCACCAAACTTCCTTCCAGCCCCATTTCCCAGGTAATGTGGTGTGGAGAAAATCCATCAGATTGTCACACCTGAAGATGAAGGAGCCATTTGTCTAACATTTAGATCAGGCTAATAAGTTGTCCCTGATTCTCAGCAGGCTGTTTAATAAAGAAGAAGCCATCTTATCACTTGGAGACTCTCTGAAGCAGTTATGCTTCCTGCGCAAACAGAAGTGGTAAGGGGGGTGAGTGTAGCCACATGTCTGTGCATCTTGGCAGGGAGAGACACAAGGAGGCTCTAAGTTGGTAGGGGACAATTCCCCTCTTATTGCCCCACCCCACCACACCCACAAATAGTGGTGGCTATCTCTCCAAATCTAAATATATTTTACTACCTTATTGCTTCATAAAGCACAATACATATTCACACCAGGTCCTCATAAGTCGTCCCGTGCTAAAAATACCAAAGTCCACACATATTATATACCAGCTTCAGTTTTTATGGAGAATCCCCCTCCCTGAATTCACTCACATTTAATTAATTTTTCTGGCTTGTAAAGGGAGTTCCTGAGTAGTTCCTGAGTATGACAGGTTCCAAGCAAATATTCCTTGCTGACAAGGGTTCACTCCCTGGAACCCTGAGTTTTAAGAAACCCTGGACATTGACAAACAGTATGACATAGTTATTAAGAGCCTGAACCCTGCAGTCAGACTGTCTGGGGTTCAGTACTAGTTCTACCATTTTTATTTCATGTGACCTTGGGCAAGTGTCTTCAACTGTCTGTGCCTTGGTTTTGTTATGTGTAAATCAGGAAAAAATAATGGCACTTCTGCATAAGATAGTTGTAAACATTAAGTAAATTATGTGTAAAGTGCCTTGTAATAAATGCCAGGCACTATTATTGTCTCCATAGAAAGAAAGTGGGGTCCTAGTACCATCCTCTGGAACATGAGGATTTAGCTCAACATCTCCCACAAGAGACCCAATAAACACACACTGAATTTGTACAGCTGTTTCTCAATAGGGCCGTGCTATTCCCAGGGTAACCATATAGTGGGCATGAAGTGGTTAAACAGAAAAATCAAGTATGGTTTCCACTACTGGAGGAGTAGATGTTCAATAATGCTGAACAGGAAGTCCAATCTAAAAAGAGGCCATTTACCCTGGAGTCATCTCGTCCCACCACAGCGAGAGACAGCTCAAACAGAGACAAATCCCTCATTGATAGGGAGCTTGGCAGAGACCTGGCACAGATGAAGAGAAGCTGTCCTTTGGTTAAGGTGGCAGCGGAAATTTTGCAAAGCTTTTTGAGAGGTTGGGGATTTTGGACTGCCTGAATCTGTGCAGTAGCCAGCAGGGACAGCTAGAAGAGTTAGGGATTGAAGAATGTGCTTAATCCCTAAGCATAGACAAATTGCTAGCGGAGACAATTGGTGTGGCTCATAGGTCAAACCAGTGATCGGTTTAAAGCCAGGATAATAAAAGAGGCTTCAGATGGGATCTGTGTGGAGGTATATGCTTGGAAGAGACTGTTGCGCTCACTTTGTGGGTGCTATGATGAGCTCCCCAGACTGCCATCAGAGATATGAGCGGGACTTATTCCCCAGCTACCCTCACACTGTCCTCAGGTGTCAGTCCTCTCTGGAGTTGCCCTGGCTGAGCTGTCTCACTCAGTCACACCCCTTCCCAGGATAGCCTGGTGCAGTGACTGAACAATGCAGGGGTACAAAGGTCCAGCCCTTTCGCCCCAACTCAGGACAGCCCTAGAGTTACCTTGTCTTTAGAACTCCCCACAAAGTCAGCTAAGTCTTCTGAGGTGTCTATACTGAGGCTTACTCTGTCACTCTGCCCAATCCTATTTCCTTAACCTCCCTTCCACAGATGTTGACTCCAGAAGTATTCCCTCCAAGGTGCTCTACATGCTCATTTCCATCTCCGAAGCTCCTTCCCTGTACACCTGAGACTGTTCCCTAATGAGCCATGCATGGGCTCCCCTGCATTTCCAAGGCAGCAGTGAGGTCCTGTGACACGGGACGACCAATGGGATGGAGGCTGAGTGAAGGGGCTCAAGGATCTTTCAGGAACATTGTAGGCAATATGCATAAAGTGGCATAGGACCACATGGAGGAGATTCACATAAGTGGAGAATAAACCATTGTGTTAAAGCTCTGGGATCTTGGGTTTGTTTTTGCTGGTGTGTTTGTTTTCTTAACAAACTCTAGTAATCTGTTTTATCTAATGCTTCAGCCAAAACTTTTCTAATTCCAGAAAGAGAAGCAACCACAAGTTTATATCTAAATACACTATAAAATATTCAGGGTTTGTTGCATACATCTTCTTAAGTTAACTATTAGGGAAGCATGGCATGGTTCATCCCATGCTGTAGATTTAGTTATTTTCAATAATAATATTGCTAATGAATTCTTTTTTTATGCTTATAAATTTTAGTTATTCTCAGTGGCAGTGTTTCCAATGAATCCTTTGGTGTGTGTTTGTATTTATAAAGTCTCAAGTTAAACCACTTAGATATTTTAACAAAAAAATCTGAAGAGAGTGGTTATAACTGAGAATTGCATTCAATATTCCAATATCCTAAAGAGAAAAATACAGTAAATATAAACATAGTAAATATATGCATGCACATTGATTGACTCTTTAAACCAACATTAATAAAGCATTTCTTTTGTGTATCATGCGTCTGGAGTTTTGCTACATGGTAAGGGCTTCCTAGTCTCAGGGAGCTCATTAACCAGTGGGAGAGGTATTAACCTGTGGGAGAGGCAGACCTATACCCAATTGCCAGTGGGACTCAGTGTGGTAGGGACGTGCAAGAGGGCACAGGTGGCTGGAGGGAGGAAGTCCTCCACTTTGCCTATGGAGAGCCAGGGAAGGCACCACTCAGATGAATCCTAAGCTTGTGGCTTGATGGAAGTGTTAGGGTTCATCAGTCGCATAAAGGAGGGAAAGGAATTCCAAGAAAAGACGTTGCAAATAGCGTGATGCATTCAGGACATGACAGAGAAGGAGAGGTGACCTAGGCAAGGTGTGACAGGTGTAGTCATGAGGTTGGAGGAAAAGCACAGGTTGGATTCTGGGAGGTCTGTATACAATATTCTGAAAGGTCTATATGGGATTTGTACTTCTCCATTTATTCTTTCATTGATTTATTCATTTATACCATAATGGCTTTGACCTGTTTAATTATTATTCTTCTATGCTCTAATGCAGAAACAATGTACAAAAGGGTAAATTATACAAAGAGGTAGAGTTTGTAGAATTATAAAACTCAGGCATCATTAAAGGCTACCTACTGTATGATTCCAACTATATGACATTCTGGAAAAAGCAAAACTATGAATACAGCTAAAGAGATCAGTGGTTTCCAGGGGTTCGGGGAGTCAGCACAGAGGATTTTTAGGGCAGTGACACTATTTTCTATGCCACTATATGATTATACATTTGCCTGAACCATGGATTATACAGCACCAAGTTAACAGTAAACTATGGACTTTGAGTGATGATGTGTCAGTTTAGGTTCATCATCTGTAACAAATATTCCCTCTGGTGGGATCTTAGTAATGGGGAAGGCTATGCATGAGTTGGAGGAGAAGGTATATGGGAAATCTCTGTACCTTCCTTTCAATTTTAGTGTGAACCTAAAATTGCTCCAAGAAATAATATCTGTTAAAGAAAACAAAAAACAAAAATGACCCCCAGTGACTCTGAGCTCCCAGTTCCACATTGCAGGCACTTAGCCTTGGGCTCCCCAGTGTCCTCAGGCAAATTCTGAAGTTTTTTACAAGATGATTTCTTACATCTGTTAATAAGGTGATCAATTCCTTCCACTTTGCCCAGAACTTTCCTGGTTTTAGCTCTGAAAGTCCTGTGGCCCAGGAAAACCTTCAGTCCAGGGTGAACCAGAGTGGTCATTCTAAAGTAAGTTTAGGAATATACCTGACCCGCTCAAGGTTTTCTGCGGAGGGCCCCTGCTCAAGCAGCCAAGCCACAAGCCACTGCCTCAACTGAACATCTCAGGGGGCTCTGATGGCCTCTGGCAGCTCTGAGCAGCCAATGTCTGCCAGGCGACAGATGCCACCCTTCTAGTTTTGGGAAAGGAGACAGCCCTCCTACTACCACCACTCAGTTCCAGGCATGAATACCTCCCACCCCACAAAAGAGTAACGAAACTTCAAGGCAAGTTTAAGGATAATGGAAGGAAATGTCAGCCTAGGGAGTAACCAACCTCAACTGTTAGTAGAGGCAGATTCCTGAAGCACACCTCAGAACCATTCTCAGTGTTCTTGGTACCTGGCCTTGGCTCCACGTGGCAAGTCCAGCTCACATCCACCACTAGAAAATTCAGGCCCAATCACCAAATGGTTTTTGGAGAGAAAGGACTTCTCTGCCCCTTTGGGTTCAGGCCTGCTTCCCAGGGAGCAGAGACTACTACTGCCCCCAGTATTCATTCTCCCACCTCCTTAGTAATAAAGTCCCCATTTATTTAAGATGGCAAAGTGCCCAGATAAAAGACTATTTCTCAACCCCCTCAGCCAGCTTTGGAAGTGTTAAGGGGACTTCAGAAGGGCTGTTTAAAGGAGAATCAGCTGGGAGACCTCACCCTAAAACATGTACACTCACACTATTTTTCCTCCTTCCAGGCTGCAATGTAGATATAAATTCCAGTAGCCATCCTGTGACTCTGAGAATAAAAGCTGTTAATTAAGGCCAATTAAACAGAAAAATAGAAGGAAGCCTGAATCCTTGGGAATCAAGGAGCGACCCCAACAGCTCTGATTGCTTTCTTCTAGACTTCCTTTTAGAAAGAGAAAACCCCTTATGTGTGTAACCCACCCTTATTTGGGGTTTACCCTAATCCTGATGTAACTGTCCCTGGAATGACAGTGGGAATTTCTCCTTCCTTAAGGAGCAACCCCACCCCCCACCACTAGGGGGTGGACTTGCCCTACATGCCTCAACTTGACAATTACATCATTAACTGAGTCCATTATCAGTACATTCTGTATAATTCGGTCTTAAATAACAGTGTACTTGGGACAGCAATGGCCCAGTATGGGCTGAGCTGTGCCAAATTCCGTCCAGTTCCCCAGCATGAGATTTAGTTTTGTGTTTTCTCTACCCAGATCCTCAGCTTCTCTAAGCAGTCCTCAGAACAAGAGTATGCAGAGAAGCAGCTCTGATTTGGGCAAACACAAAAATTTGTAGTTTCAAGCAGAACAATGAGCTTCCAGTCTAAACAACATTCAGGTTAACGGAAACTTTACACTTTTCAACAAAAAGCAGTAGGTAGATACTTGCTTTACAATTGCATAAAGATACTGGCTAGTGGTTCTAATAAAGGGAGAGTCTACGCTGAAGGGATTATTGAAATCTCCACTTCCTGTAAGGTAGAAAATTGCTTGCAGCACTTAAGTGACTGTTTCTCCAGTTTTTTACTCATCAAAGTTTCAAAAATCTCCAGGCGGGGAGTTTCAGTCATTAACAATCTGATGTGAGGGACGTAATGTATCTAATTCTCACTTTGGCTAAGGGCAAGTTTGCTTTCTCAAAATGAAAGTACAGTACTAGTGCTATAAAAAGCCCACTCACAACTAACCAACAAAAGGATTTGTGGTGATAGGTGGTTGTAAAACAATCTTCTTTTGACAGTTTCAGATCACATCACCTCGGTACCATCTGTACCCTCCTTGTTTACTTTTAGTTTACATCTCAATACTGTAGAGTTAAGGCTAGGGGAGTTTCATGGAGAACTAATAATCCTATCTTTTCTAAATTTCCTTACTGCTGCCATATGAGGCAAGAACAAAAAATGTGCTAATAGAATTGAGAAATAGTCACTTATTTCTCTCCCATTTTCTTAAACACCACGCACAAGGTGTTCATATGTAACATAATTAGTGATCACTGGGCATTCTCAAAGTAGAAGAAAGAACCAAAACCAACTCTCACAGGAATCAGATATCTGTTGCCTTAGAGAGTCCCTTGCAGGTAGGGTTTAGCAAACAAAAGTACAGGATGCTTTGTTAAATTTAAAATCTTTGCAATATTTGGGACACACTTATACTAAAGAATTATTCATTGTTTATCTGAAATTTAAAGTTAATGGAATGTCCTGACAACCCCATTTGGGGGTAGAGAATCTGCCCTTGGTGGGGGAGGGGAGGAAGCAATAAAAAAAAAATGAGCAGATTCTGGAATCTACCAAGGGGACTGCCCCAGGGAAAGTCACAATTAAAAACAAAACAGCCACAAACCACCAGGCCTGTGACAGGTTTCCCACAGTAGCTAATGTCTTCTCCTTCTGTACCTTTACAGAGTCTAAGATGCTTTCCTGCCCTGGACACAAAGAGAGCTCAGCTGGAGGTGCAGACCACTTGGCTAGCCAGTAAGTGCCTAAGAGGAAATGTGAGGTGCTAACACAAGCCCCAAGTCTCTGGGATTATGTGATCTGCATTGGTCTTGGTATCATGAGTCTTTTTCTTAGAGACAAGGCAATCAGTTGTTACCAGAATGTCCAGCCTCCCTATTGTCTTTCCGAAGTAGCTTAGAATTTGGTAAAAAAAAGGTTTGGTTTTACACCTTCCTTGAGTTTGCCCACTCTGGAGTGCAACTTCTACTAGCTCTGCCAGGCATCTCTTTTCCATTGTACGGTTTATTCAGAACTTTCTGTCAGAATCCATTGGGTAAAGAGATGTAAAACTATGCACTCTCTCCTCTGGCTCCAGTGAGGAAATAGGTGGGCAATGCCTTTTCAGTCTCCACACCAGGCTTTGCAGACATAAACATACAAATGTACCGAACAGTGTGTACGTTTCAGAAGAGAATTACAGCTAAGGATCCCCTCCTTTATTATAATTCCGTTCTGACATTGACCCCTCCATTTAGTGCAGGTCTCACAACTTTAAGTTTCTTGAGCTTCACAGGGAGGTACCTGAAGACAAGTCTTTATCTAGGATAAGGTGGTCTCTCTGGTTCCCTCCCACTGCTGACTTAGCTAACTTGTCCTCAGGTTTTAGTCCTATCCAAGCATTTTCTTCCTTAGATCTTGTCTACATCTTTACCCACAACCCTAGAAAAACCTCATCTTTATTTAGGGAGAGGTTTCATTACTGGATTCATTCTTCCTCTCATGCAAGATCCCATGTCTATTTTTTTTTTTTTTTTTTTTTTTTTTAGTCTGAAGTGTCACCACTGGACAGTCAGAGATGTCCATTACCATTCAATCTTTAAGAAAAAAAAATCCAATTATCATGGATAGGTGTGGATCCTTCTGGGCACAATTCCATTTCATTTCCCAGTATGAACTGCAGGCACACCAGCTCTAATAATCATGCATCTATTAAATCAGGCACATATACTATCTCAGGGATGATGTGGCTGGAATTCTCATTGAGACCTGTTTTCTCACTAGCAAGTCAACTGAACCCCATCTTTGTGCAGAACAGACTTTTCACCTAGGCACCAGACAGCATGGGAAAAGGAGCAAGGTCACTTATTAACAGATGCTCCCTTGAAAAGCCAGAGAGGACTTTAGACTGGACTAAATTATTTAGGTTCAGCATTTCTCCTTCTGGAGGGGCGGGGGAAATAGGAGTGAGTTTGGTTGGCATTTCCTCTCAGACAACAGCAAATGTTCACTAGGGCTTAATTTGGGTCCTCATTTTCTTTAAAGAAGCTTCACTGATTTCAATCCTCTATAAATGATAAAGTTGCTTTTACAACCAGGCTACTGTAACATTTGTGTAAGATTTGTTACTTGAAGTTAATCTTATTATTTCAACCTCACCTTATTTTTATCCTAATTTATAGAGGCCAATTCTACCCCCTCTTAACTTCTTTGTTTCTTCTTCAATTCTTCATCACTAACCTTTCTGCTTCCCACATACTATTTATAGGTTTCTGCTAAATCTGGTTTTTTTGGACTTCTAGATCTTGGTACATTCTGTTATTTTGTCGTGGAATAATTTTTCCCCCCATCCCTCTTGCGTTTTACCTACTCATACTGATTTTTCCAGTCTCAGAGTAAACGTTATTTCCTTATCTAGACCATGCAGACCTTCTTAGCAGGGCTTCCCAAACTTTAGTATGCATAAAAGTCGCCAGGAGAGTTTTTTTAAAATATAGATTCCTTCTTCTCATCTCTGTCCTCCTCCACTTAATTCTGATTCAGTAGGTGTGGGATGGGAATAATCTAAATGTTTTTAGGTAATTCTGATAGTGCTAGTCTGCAGGGCACAGTTTGGGTACCACTACCCCAGATTCAATTATGTCTCCAGCTCTATGGTCTGGAGCTCCCCATGTACACTCTATCGAAACTTATTGTTACTAATATCACTTTGATGTCTAAAAATACAGCAAAGGCAGATTGCGTCCACATTACTTGCTACTGAATGCTTATCTGTTAGCACAAGGATCCCTAGGGAGGTAACTGGTTTACCTCAGCTTCTTCCTGCAATTAACAGTAACTCGACTTTCCTTGCTCTTCCAGCCTTCCAACAATTCCCTTTGTTAAATCTCCTCTGTTTGAAATACCTAGCATGATTTTTATTTTTCTGACTATGCCAACTATTACAAATATTATTTTATGGGTGTTTTTTTTTTTGCATTAGTCATTTTATTATTTATTTTTTGCATATCATTTTTACTCTCTTTATTTATTTATTTATTTATTTATTTTAATCGAAGAAATGATTAAAAATTTTTTTCCTATCTTCCCCCCCCACCCTCTGACAAATATTAATTTAAAAAGCATTTCTTTAAATGCAAATAAGAGGGTTAAACATCCTCATAGTCCTGTGAATTATATACATCAGATTACTTTCCCTTTAGCATACTTTTTAAATTATTCCTCAGACATTTATTAAGTATCTAATGTGTGCTAGAGACTATACTCCCACCATTGGAAAAAGACAGTTCTTGTTAGAGAAGATCTCAGAGTAGGGGTCGGGCTGGGACAGCTGAAGAGACAGAGATCACAATATAAGTGCTGTGAGGGCACATGGGGCAGCAGGGAGGGCACCTAACCCAGTCCAAGGCAGGCGAAGTCAGGGAAGCCTTCTCCATTCTGTCCTGCATGGCCAGGCATGAAGAAGAAGCAGGGGGTGGGCGAGACCTTCTAGGCAGAGTGAAGAGCAAATACTGAGCCTCAGATCTAAAGAGCAGAGTTCTTTCAGGGTTCTTTCTATGAGGTTGGCGAAGAGTTGGAGGTTGACAATAGCTAAAGCTAGAATGGTAAGCAAGGGCTCAGTTCATGAAGCACAGCATAGACCATATGGAAGAATTATGTGAAATTTTATCTTTGAGGTCACTGAAAACCATTAAAAATAGTGACTTAATGAATTTGACCATTAGGAAGGTACCACTGGCTACAAAGGGAGAATGACATATTTTCTAGAAGCTACCAATGACTTACTGGCTAATTAACACAAGTTAAAGTATTAATGATTTCTTTCCTTCACCAAACATTCAATGAATGCCCACTATACATCAAACACTGTGTTTGGTCTTGGAAACATAAAGATAAATAAGATGCGTTTCATACCTTATAGAAGCTCACAGTCTAATGAGGGGGAAAGAACCTTAAATAATTGTAACAAGTATTATAGAAATAAAAAAGAGGGCAAGACCGAGCAGGAGAAAATGGAAGACCTCACAGAGGAAGTGATATTGCCTTGGATCTTGAAGTATGAATAGGAACATTCAATATAAAAGAGCAAGAATAGGCTTTTTCAATGAAAAGGAGCATCATTTGCATCATCATTGGGGACCAGCAAAGAGTGCTTAGGAACTAGCAAAGAGTCTGATGTAACTAGGCTGTGAGGTAAATAAATTAGTTGAAATGAAGTCCTCATTTCAACTAATATAGGACATCAGGAGCCTTGTTGACAATGCCATATTTAGGCAACAGGAGAGATTGGAAGTTTTTAAGAGAGGTAGGGGTTGATGAAACAAGATTCACACTTTAGGAAATTATGTCTGGCGAATTGAATTGAAGAATAGAGCTGGCAGCAGGGAGACTAGTTATGAAGTTGAGGCAGTAGTTCAGGTGGAAGCTGACAAGAACTAGAACCATGCAAAGCCATAGGGGTGGAGAGGAGCCAACCAATCCTGGGTCAATATACACCATTCTAGAAAATATTTTGTCTTAAAGCATCCGTTAGTACCCAAAGGAAGCCTCAGAAATATGCCATTATTCATCTTTCTCAAAACTTTGTTAAAGTCTGTTTAACTGTGTTTTAAAAAGCGCATGCCCTAGTAGAGCAGTCTTTTCTCTTTCCAAATTCTTTTGGAAGGCATCCTAGGAAACAGACTGCATTGCTAAGAGAAATGCTGAAAGGGGAAACATGAGGGCTTGACGCGAAGTGCAAGTAAATTCTCCATGGGATTTGGGGAAAGAGCTTTTCAAGGAAGGGGAGAAGACTAGGGTGGGGAATTAAAAAAGACCTGAGGCTGAGGGAGGGAAGACACTTGAGAGGGATTTTTTCCCCTTCTGATTGAGGGGAGGAAAAACTCTGGGAACAAACAATCAGAGGTTACAAAGGCAAACACCTCCAGGAGCTGGGCAGGTGACATAAATCGTGAAGCAGGCTCGGTTCAAGAATACAAAAGCACAATGGTCTATGAAAGAAGCAGATACCCACAAGCTCCGGTCAATTGTTGGCATGGGGAAACTCAGTGTTCCCAGATCTTGTGCTTTTTCAAGAGCAATCAGAAATCTAGATATTCCTGTAAAATTACCCACTGTCTTTAATGTGGGTAACTAATTCAAACTTTTTTAAATACCATACTGGCCAAGTAAAACACGTTGTGGCTTCATTTGGCCCTTAGCTGGTCAATTCGTAACCTCTGATTTAAAAGCAATGGGAAGGCTGTTCTTTCCATCATAAATAAATCTCACAAGCCGTGGCAGAGAGGCAGCCTGCTTCTGCTAGAATGTAAACAAGTCATGAGAGTACACTGCTTCCAAAAAAAAAAAAAATCTATTAAATCACTGGCTAAGTTTAGAAATATACAGAATGTACTGATATGTAAGTGTGGTCTTGTTTTTGGTGGGGAAAATTGTATAAAGCTTGAAGAAGAAGGAAGGAAACCAATCTTCTCTGAAGTAGTCTGTAACACATGTAGAAAAAGCCAGGGTTGAAGAGAATGACACATTGGAAAAGATGTGATCTAATATCTCTTTCAGGAACTAGCTCTGGCATCAAAGTCAATTATTTCAATATACAACAGACAGTATATAAAGGGTTCTCATGGATTAATAATGAGACAACATTCCAAAGGAACATGAACAAAGAATATGAACAATTCATAGAAAAGGAAATATTATAGGTTTTTCACCTACAAAAATGCTTTGCTTTATTTAACTTCTGTGAGAAATCCAGATTGTGACCATGTTTTTCACCTATAATATTGGGAAAAGTTAAAAAAAAATTGGATAATATGCTGTGTAAACAAAGGTATTAGAAAATGGCACTGTCATACTTTGGTGCTGGAATCTAAATTGACATGACTGCTAAGGAGAGCAAATGAGCAGGATCCATTAAAATTAAAAATTTGTATTTGCCTCTTGGTCCCAAAATTTCAAAATCTAAGAATCGATTACAAGGTTTTATTCACACCTTTGTGAAAAGACATATATATAAGAATATTCACTATAGCATCATTTATCATAGCAAAAGATTTGAAATAAACTGCATATCCATCAATACGGAAGAAAAATAAGTGATGGTGCTCCCAAAGACTGAGAACACTGAACGCTTAGAAAAAGGCAGCTCTCTATGTGCTGAAATGGATGCATCTCTAATATGTGTTAAGTGGAAGAGGCAAGGTCAAGAACATTTGAGATTGCATAAATATACACTTATATGTTCATAGAATAGCTTTAGATGTTTTGAAAAGCTTATTTTAAAAAGGGATGCCTCTGGAGATGGCTGGCTGAGTGGGAAACAGAGATGGAAACGAGTTAGCTTTTTGCTATATCTGAATTTTTGTAATATATACATACGCATATAAACTATACAGGATATATGTAATATATATTATATAATGTAATAATATGTATACTAAACATATAGTATATGTTATTTGCATTTATATTACCTATTAAAAGCAATTTAAGAAAAAAGTCCTAACTAAAAAAAAAATTGCTTACTTATTGTCAATCCTCTCTAAAATCTCCTATTACTTTTGAATCCCCAAATCAAACTTTGGCTTCAAATCACTAGTAACTCTACCATAACTTTGGCTAGTAAAATAATTGTAGTTACTTTTCTTTTGCTATCTGAGATTCAGATTCAGATCATTAGCTTTTCTGTCCAATATGCTGGTGAAAGTACATCCAAACCCACACATGTAAAAAAAATTAGACCTCAAAATAGGACTCATCTGTGTAGAAGTTCTGGGTCAGTTCCTTTGCGAGAGTACAGACAGCTCCTGAGCTTCTCTCTGACTCATTTCTCTAAGTGAAATAAAATGATAAGGCAGACATTTAAATCACAATGAGCGAAGCTTAGATCTGGTGTACTGGAGGTGGAAAATTTTCTGAACTTGTTATGTCCCCCCTATGGAGGAGCACAGACTATCTTTCTTAGGCAGGCACAGAAACACAGAGGACTTAGAAATCCCATTAGTTTCAGAGTCTACTGCCAACAAATTTAATAAGAAATGGAAGCAGGCTTATTTGTTTTATAGCATTCTCAAGACTGCACAGAAAGAAACTCTTAGAAGAGTTTTGTAACAGTAAGTGAGTAAAACATTATTCACCAAATTCTCAAATAATTCCCAAGGACCTACTAAGTGCTAGGGCACTGGGCTAGGTGCCATGGTAGAATTACAATGATAGGTAAGGAGTTTATAATCTAATTCCATGCTTCCCAAAGTCTCCTCTGAGGCGCACTATACTCTGAGAAATATTTAAATTATTACAAGACAAAAAAGCTTTTCTTGATCATTAAGAATCATAACATAAAGAAATTAAGTAGAAATTAAGCAGTTTCATTGGTACTGGACTTTTAAGGTCTTTTACTATTGCTAATGTGCAATGTAAATCTTCTTTCAAGAGGGGCACGGTATGCAGGCTTTTCCAAAATTATTTGAACACAATTAGCTGTTCGGTTTGAGCAGCTGCAGAGACTAAAGTCTATGCAGCATATGTAGGAAAACAATTCCCTTAATGGAGAGAATAACATAAATGCATATGTGAAAAGTTAAATAACAAAATAAAACTTTCATAAAGCAGGCTGGATTTGACTGCCCAAATGTTTGGCATGGATATAATAAACAGCCTGAGTTCCAAAAGGGAGAAGATACTGGTGGCCTGGCAGAATAGAAAGGTCTGGGGCAAAGCCACAAAGGAGAGAAGTGTCGATCAAGGAGGACAAGCAGCTGAAAGTGACAGAGCTATTTGGAAGAGGAAGGAGACGAGCGTGGCGGGAGCAGAGGGTTCATTATGTGGGAAGGAAATGGAGTTATGTCTAGGTAGAACTAGATCAAAAAGGGCCTTGACTGCCAGGTTAAGTAATATGAACCTTGTGTTACAGGCAATAGGGAACCTTGAATGGCCTATAAGCAGAACACTGAAATGTTCAAGAAACATTCTTCTAAGAAAATTACCTTGGTGCTCATTTGCAGAAAGGATTGGTGGTGGGTGGAGCGGATTAGGAGAGAAGGAGATGGGAGCCAGGAGCTAACTGTAAGATAGATGGAAACTATGAAAGGGATTTTTAATAAAGAATTGACAGAACATGATGGCTGGGTGTGAAAACTATAATGAATGGGTGTCAGTGCTTTATGTAGGGTTTGAGTCTGGATGATGACAAGAATGGTACCATTCACATGCATAGGACAGTTTTGGGCATATCAATTTGAGTTTCACTCTTTGGATTTTTCCTAACTGTCCTTGCCACCCCCAACCCCCACTAATCCCACAAAGTAAGCAGGCTTTTCACACTTCTTTGTTTGATGGATTTTTGCCTGAAGAGCTATCAGTTCTCCTGGTCTTTTATAAAGCCCAAACTCACATACACATGATGTTGGGTATCCTAGAATGATGAGCAATAATAGCAGAGAAAGGAGTCCTTCAAGGTCAGGGAAAGAGAGGGCAGCAGAGGTGGATTCCAAGAGACTAGGACAAGGGCTCCATGAGAAGTATGCACCCAGTTTGACTTAGTGGCCACACTCTGGGAAGATGGCTAGCTTCGAGAGGATGATTCCAAGATGTACCTGGAGAAATCAGAAGCAGAGTCCATCTAGAAGAGTGGAAGATACCCATGCCTCACATTTAAAAGTGTGACAGAACCAAGTGTGGGTAAGGTTAAGGAATAACATGAATGCTAATCGCTGTGTGAATATAACCCATTTGAGAGAGCAGTTTGGCTCCATCTAGTAAAACTAAAGATCCCCAGAAATCCCCTAGGTATGTATATACCCTAGGAAAGCTGCCACTCGTAAGTCCAAGGTGATAGATACAAAAATGTCAAAGGGCAACATTGTTTGTAAGAGTGAAAAATTTGGAAATAACTTAAAACCCAAGAGGAAAATGTTTAAATACATGACGTATATTCACAAAGTAGATGGCTAAATGAATGAACTAGAGCAACACGGATAGATTTCAAAAAAACACAATGTTGAATATAAAGAACAAGTTTTGGGAGAAATTACTATTCATATGAGGATTTCCAATATGCAGATCATGCCAAAGTATATTATGTATTATTTGTAGGCATATATACAAAGTAAAGGGGTGAAGGCAGCATGGGCTTCACAATTACTAACCTCTGGATAGTGGTTACACTTAGGAGGAAGGGATGGGAGGGAAATTGGATTAGGAAGAGGTCATAGAATCTTTTACTGCATCTGTAATGATTTATTTCTTCAAAAAAATTTTTAAAGGAATTATGTTATAATCTGTCAAAATTTAGCGGTGGGTACACAGATGTTTGTTATATTACCTTTCATGTTTGCCCAAATTTTCAAAATATTTCACACAAAAATATTTTTAAAGTATTTTAACAGCTTTATTGAGATATAATTAACTGTATTAAAGTGAACAATTCGATGTTTTGGCATGTATACATCCTTGAAACCATCACTGTAATAAAGAGAATAAACTTATCTATCATCCTCCAAATTGTCATCATGCTCCTCTATAATCACTTTTCACCTCTCTCTACCCTCCAGCCCCACTCTGAGGCAACTGATGATCTGCTTTCAGTCCCTATTAATGCATTTCTATTGTATAGAGATGTACATAATTAGAAGCATACAGTAGGCACTCTTTTTTGGCTGGCATAATTATATTGATATCTATTATGTTGTTATAGTCATAGTTCATTCCTTTTTATTGCTGAGTTGTATTTCATGGATATATCATGATTTGTTTATCCATTCACCCACTGGTAGACTTTTGGATTGAGATCTAAAAATTCTTTGTAAATTCTGGATAGAAGTCATTCATCAGATATATAATTTGAAAATATTTTTCTTAGTCTGTGGGTTCTCTTTTCATTACCTTATCAATATTTTTCAAAGAACAGTTCTTAATCTTGATAAGTCCAATTTATCATCATGTTTTTTGTGGATTGTGCTTTTGGTGTTGTAACTAAGAAATCTTAGTCTAAACTGAGGTCATAAAGATTTTTGCCTTTTTTTACTTTAAGTTGTGTAGTTTTAGGTTCTCATATTTATGTCTATAATTCATTTTTAGTTAATATTTATATATATATATACAAGCTATGGATTGAAATGGTCTTTTTGACATTTTTGTGTTTTTATCTTAAAAACATTTTTCATGCAAATATCCAATTGTTTTAACATTGTTTGTTGCACCTTTGTGAAATATCAATTATAATAGATGTAGAAGTCTATTTCTGTATTTTCTGTTTTGTTCATTGATTAATGTGTCAATCTTTATGTCAATACTCACTATCTTGATTCCTATAACCTTAAAATAAGTCTTGAGGTCAAGTAATGTAAGTCCTCCAACTTTATTTTTTTCTTCAAGGTGGTTTAACAATCTTAGGTTTTTGGCATTTCCCTATGAATTTTAGAATCATCTTGTTAATTTCTATAAAAATAAAAGCAGCTGTGATTTCAATTGGATTACATTGAAGCTATAAACAAATTTGGGAGGAACTGACATCTGAACAATATCGAACTCATGATCTGATTTATGTTCTTATTATTTTGGCCCTCTTAAATTTTTTTCCAGTAGTGTTTTGCAGTTTTCAGTGTACATACCTTGCACATCTCTTGTAGTATTTATCCTTAAGTAGTCTATCTTTTTGATGCTATTATAAATGGTTTTGCTTTGGAAATTTCAATTTCAAAATTGTTCAGGCAACCTTGCAAAACTCGCATTACTTCTAAAAGCCTTTTTATGGAAAGGCTATTGTATACAGACAATCGTGTCATCTGTGAATATTTATTTCTTCATTTTTTTAATCTAGATGCCATTTATTTCTTTTTCCTCCTTGATGACACTGGCTAGAAATTACAGTACAATGTGTTCTGGTTCTTTTATGCGATGGGCAGTCAGATGTAGCCAGCCACAAGAGGAAACACAGGAGAGGCTCAGAAAAACAAAAGTTTATTATACTTACAGCCTCTAGAAACAGAAGGCACAGCACACCATGCAGCGCCACGTGGGGAAGCCTCAGATGGTCAGAAGGCAGGAAGCAGGAGGGAGGAGAAAGCGGAGGCTAGAGCTTTTATGGGGGTTTCTGCAGGAAAGAGGAGGCAGGGCAGGGTGAACAGTTTAAGATTGGTTAGTTTGTATAATATCAGCAATTTGGGCTATAGGGGTGGTCTCTAGTTGCCTGGTACCTCACCCTGGGATGAATAAAGCAAAGGAATTTTGTCTCCTGGGTGCACAGGCCAGATAGGAGAGGTTTGGCTCTGAATTGGTTAGTTTGCATATCAAAGACATGCTTCTAACGGAGCCCTTTGTTATCTCTAAGAATTGGCTAGCCCCAGGAGGGGCAGTCTCTCCCAGCCAGAACCAGTTTTTTAAGATGTCAAAACATCATAATGTACAGAAAAATATATATATTTATATATAATACAAATGTTGAATAGAAGTAGTAAGAGTAGAGATTCTTACCTTGTTCCTGATCTTATAAGAAAGGTATTTAGTCTTTCTTCATTAAGTATAATGTTATTTGTAGGTTTTGTTTTTTTTTTTTTGTAGATTCCTTTTATACTGTTGAAGAAGTTCTCTTATATCGCTAGTTTGCTGGTAGCTCTGGTTTGTTTTAGTAGAGAATGGTATTTAGAAACCAAGATCTAGGCACTATAGTTGCCCAGTGCTATTGGGATGTTGTTGCTCCTGACGCAGGATGGGGCATATCCCCCTGAGTGGGGATTCAAGTCCCTACACCCACTGAGAGAGGATCGTTGGCTCCATGCAGGAGAGACTTCAAGAGTGAGACAGAGTTAAAGACAAAGGAAAGTTTACTAGAGAAGGAATAACGCTCTACAGACAGAGATGTGGTCTTCTCTCAAAGTTAGAGAATGAGAACCTGAGTGTTTGAGGAATGGGGTTTCCTAGTTTCTATGAAAATTACTGATTATAGGGAGTAAAGAATAGAATGAATGGTTGGATTTATTTTTAACTTGCGTAGGGTATAGCTTCAAGTCCTTGTTCTTCTGTTTTCCTTTCATGATGTGGGTATGTAGCTTTAAAAGTATGGGCAGATGGTTGTTAGCAATCTCAGCAGGACTCTTCCTTTGTTCTGTAGATTCTCTGTGGTCTGGCCCTATGGCTGATGAGCCAGGTTCCCAGGTCTACAAGCACATAGCAGGTTCTGAATACAACCTGGTTTAATATTTAGTCAATTTGTGTGGTTCTCATGCCTCTTTCCTGCATTACTCCCAGGCCCTTTTGGAGGACAGAGCTAGGAAGTCTTCATAGGTACGTACATAAAATCATGAGCTCACACCAATGTCTCTAATTCCAATCCAACACTACAGGGTCACTCTAGTTTTCTCCTTCCTAACAGTGTTTGGGTTCAGACACCCTAGGTTTGCCTCTCATGTGAACACCTTCCTTAAGCCACTTAAAATCTTGACGTTTCATGCCAGCCAGACTATTGGGCTCCCTCCTTTGTGGATGCCCTTGCCTACTTTCTTTGGCCTCTGACTTTTTGCTCTGGGGCAGGCTGACTTCTCCACTTCCGCCTCCCCCACACAAAATCCAACCTTGCTCTGCTCCATGAAATGCCTTTAGGATAGAATTATTCAGGTTGAGAAGAAAAGGGAAGGTTAAGAGGAAGAGCTAAAAATATCTTTTTAATAAACTAAAAAAAAAAAATCTTTAAGTGTGAAATGGAAGTAACCGAGTGACTAGATGTTAAGACTGCGTGAGTAGGGATAAAGAGCATTGGTGGTCACTTGAAGCTTCCTTAAAGCTTGAGCACTGCTTAAGAACCTAAGAGGGACCTGGCATCACCTTCGAAGGGCAGAGATTAGACCCTATAACAAATGAGACTAAATTTCCTGCCAGCTTGGGGGAATGAGATTCTAGAGTTAGAATGCTTATTGTTTAAAAAATAATAGACGTAATATTTCTTGACCTCTCGAGTTCATGATTGCAAAGTCATATTGGACACAAACAGAAAGAGAGAAATTGGGTAGAAGGAAGGATTTGGAGGTAACAGTGGAAGAGTGGAACAAGCAATGAAATGTGGGGGTCTAGAGCTGCAAAAGAGATCAGCACTAGAGGTTCTAGGTTTCATGAGTGGTCACCTAGTGCAAATAGTTAAAGCCATGTGAATAGATGACCTCTTCAAGGGAGAGAGGGGCAGACCAAACACAGTGCTGGGCATAGGTCCCTGTGTTGGCATGTGCACTTGGGGGGAGGGGGAAGAGTAAGAGCGAACACTATTTAGATGAGCTCAGATATGTCAGTGAATCAGCATACCTCAATCGTCAGGAAGCCAAAGGAAAAGAGGGTAAGGTTAATAGCATCATGTGCCCAGAGAGGGAAAGCAAACTGAAACTGAGGAACCATTAGACCTGGCGACTAAGAGATGGCTTATGACCCTGTAAGTGCAAGTTCAGTAAAACTGTGAAAAGAGAGCCATTTCAGACACTCGAGAAAGTGGGGGTGAAGACACCTCTGAATAAGTATAGATCGTTCTGAGAGTTTGACTATGAAATGTGGGGAAATGGAGCAGTGGTTTGAAGGGGGAATCTGAGGAATAAGTAGAAACTTTTACCGATAGGAAAGACCTAGGATTTATGTTTAATAATCACCGTTTTCCCCATCTTCAAATATTACCATCATGAAAATATTTGTGACAATTCCAAAACTTTATGTTTAGAAAGCTGATTCACTCAGTCCACTCATCTAGTGTAAAAATTTTAAAAATCTGCATTTAAAATGTAAATAATAAAAGCAATAAATGTTTTAAAATCCTATGTACAAGTGGAAAAGTATAATTTTTTTCAAAATCAGGGGTTCTAGCAATTAGCTCCTTTTTACTCATCAATTGCTAATGCGAGGGTAGAGGGGACTTGGGTGTTGGGTGAAACAGCTTTGCCAACCAGAGTGTGTGAGATCAACTCAGCAAATGGCCCAGGGCCTGGGCAGCCTGGCCTCTCTGAGGCTGATCTTTGGGAACTTCTTCTGCCATGCTGTCCAGTGTTGGAGGAAGCCTGGTTGTTATCAGCTTTCTACAGCTCGCCGTTTTCTCTATACAATGTAGTATATGCCTTGTGCACAAGACATTTTCAATAGAGAAAATAATGCAAAGGAAACAGTAGAAATCTATGCGTGGGATGCCAGTGCCCCACCCCAGATATTCACCATGTGAAGCCAGTTTAGAGAGATCAATTCAACTAGAAGCAAAAAAATAAATAAATATAAATCGACTTCCGATAGATTATTTTTTTCTAGTCCTATGTTTAGAGTAGAAAAATGAGACTATAAAATAACTGGAGCAGATAGAGCAGGACAGAAGAGAATTACAAGCTACTCATCCTATAAAACTTTGCTACACAGGGTGGGGTCCTTGGACCAACAGCCTCAGCATCACCTGGGAGCTTGTTAGGAAAGCAGAATCTCAGGTACCACCCCAGACCTCTAAATACAAATGTGTATTCCCAGATGATCCATCTGCATATTAAAGTTTGGGAGAGACAGCTGTCAAAAACATTCAGGAACTGTGAGATTGTTGGAACCTTGAGAAGTTCTTTCGGGATCAGACAACTAAGAGGCAAAACTAGTCTGTCTGAAAGGAATCATCAGTAGATTAGTGAGACATCAATCAGGGATTAATCAACAAGGATTTGCAAGGAAATTTTAAAGAGAAGAGGAAGCTGGCAGCTAGGGAAATTGAATAAGTGGCTGAATGTAAGAAGTGAACATAAATCCTGTCAGTTTATTTGGCTGGCAGAATCTGTGGCCTAAGGAGAGATTAAGTTTATCTAGGACCGAAAGGCAAGACTCAGAACAATAAGGAATTTTGCCTAAGCTGAGACCCAGAGTTTCCTGGAATTTGAGGAAGAGAGCTTGAACAAAGGACAGGGCTGGAGAAGGAAGAAGTGACCAGGCGACATGCTGGGCATGCTCTACACACCCGGCTCACTTGGCCATCCCTTTTATACTAGGAACCCCTCTCACTGGGCTGGAGTTTTTTAGACCCTCCTTAGACTGACCACCTCTAAGCAAAAACAAGATAGACTGAAGTACAGCTTTCAGGAACATAATCTTCACTGGAAATTCTTCATCCTCCCTAGGGAGTACAGGAGACAATTATTCCCAGCGAGGCAAAGAGTGGTGGGGACTTGGCTAGTAGGTGGCCTCTCTGGGGACTTTGCTGGCAGGAATCTGCCTCTGTGGCAGGTGCGCATCACAGTCATTTCAGGTTGGCATCCACTTTTAGGGTTCTGGGCTACTCGTGCCCACAGTCCTCCCTTTCTAATCCAACCTCTGCACCATTGTACCATATAGTCCAGCCTGCAGAAGCTACCTTAGCTGCCCACACAGCTGTATTCTTCCTCCCTCCTAGTTTTCAAATATTTGGTACCATCAGGACTACCTGGGAACCCTAGTATAAAATGTTGATTCCTGCCCTTCTGGCCCCAGGACCCTGAGAAATTCGATAGTGTGTGTGTGTGTGTGTGTGTGTGTGTGTGTGTGTGTGTGTGTGTGCAGGGGTGGTGATGGTAGGGAACCCAGAAGATACATTAGTAACAAGCACCAAAACAGACTTCAGAAGCATTGCTTTACCCTTTCCTTCTACTTCACTCGCTCACTGCTCAGGATCTTACCAACTGGGGTGGTGGAGGTGGTGAGGATGCTGGATCCTCTGCGATATACGTTCCCTTTTCTCCTTCCCCTTTGCAACCTCAGTTTTCCAGGCTGTGTTCTCTTTCTCCCATCTCATCACACCTTCCCTCTGCCCTCGCTGCCTTCTCAGTGACTTTCAGATGAGTGTAGGCCACGCATCTGCAGATCTTCAGCCCTCACCAACTCTTATCCACTCGACAAATTCTCCCAAATGTGTTCTCTTTCTTACTATCTGTAATTCCACATCTGGAATTCTCCTCTCAATTCCAGTCAGCTTTTACACATCTCGTCTACAGCTTCTTTAGGTCTCCGATTACATCTTCAAGGGCATATTCAAAAGCCTCTTTCTACTTTCCCTCCTTCGCCTCACAGCTGCATCTGCCACTGCCAATCACCCTCTTCTTTGAACATTCTAGCTCTACTGGGGCAGTTTCAAGGCTACACATTTCGCCTTTCCACTGAAGCAATGAGCCCACCACTTCACTGTGAACAGATCTCAGGATTTTGCAAGTATTCACACTTGTCATTGTGTCATATGCTTCCTTTAATCTCCTGAAAATTGGAATGCCACTGGGGAGGCTAAAAGGAACTCTCTCCACAACTGGTTGTCTTACTCGGGTGTACTCGAAGATTCAGTCCTACAATCAGGAGCAACTACCTATTTTGTGGGGCCGAGTACCACATAAAAATGTGGGTCCTTTGTTTAAAAAGTATTAAGAAATTTCAAGGGGATGACAGTAGAGCATTCAACTGAGGGCAGGGCACTTTTAAGCATGAAGCCCTGAGCAACTGCAGAGGTCACATGCTTAGGAAGCCAGCCCTGCTTACAGTTGACTCAGCCTATTAGCTTAGTGACTATCAAGACCAGATAAGTCAGTGAGAACATGGTAATAATTCAGATAAAATCAGATCTCGCATTCCCAAGTTATCAGCTAGTTTTCCCAGAATCAAAGCAACCCTCCGTTTACAGTCTTCACTTCTCTGGTCAGATCGGCTCTCCCATAGCTCTTGTCATCAAGAATGAATGGTGTGTGGGGGCTGAAGGGGGAGGGATGAGGGGAGGGTGTGAATGACAAAGCAGAATTATTTATCAAAACAATGTGGGAGAAATGGCTCCACAGGGCAGATCCAAAGCATCATCACCATCATCATTGTTGTCATTTTAAATAGGACTACGTGGAATTTAATCCCAAAAGCTGTGCTCTGGCTGTTCCCCATTCTGAGCCTCTAAACCTCATAAGACGAGACTGGAGATAGAAACTAGAATCCCAGCAACAGCAAGTCTCCCTGCTTTCTTTGGGGCAGCTCCAAAAAGAGATAAAGAAAGTGTTGTATAAGGCAGCAGTAAACAGGCAAGGGACAAGCATGCCTTTAATAAAACAGACCTTCATTGGGGCTAAAATGGCCCCGGGCTGACCCCACCCTAAATCCTGGCAGTGTCCAAGGACTGGAATTCGGAGGAACAAAGACGCTGGCATTGCCTGCTGCATCCCATGCATACATAACAGAAAGCATTGCAGAAACCCTCAAGCAAGGAATACATAAATAAGAATATCCAGCATTTCAGCCAAAATTTATTTTTTAGTCCAGAGGACCATGCTATTCTATCTTCTCTGCCTCAAATTTCTGTCTTTTGACTCACGGGGAGGACCTTGGGGACAAAGAAATATCCCGGAGACCTAAAATAGGTCCTTTTCCTCCCTCCAATATCAGGATAAATTTCCTACAGCATTTGTTTTTTTCCTTTATTAACCAGGCATGAATGATAATATTGCCTGGGCTTAAGAACTCATCTCTGTCAGTGGTAAATATAAATAATGAGCCACGTTCACAGGAAAGCATGCCAGAATTTCATTGATTAACATCCTGTGCCACAGTCTCCTTTTGAAATTAAAAACACTTTCAATGACACTGAACAGAAAAGGCATTGCACAAAAAATATTTCGAAGACGAAATTGTCATTAAAGCGTTCCAAAAATAGAACTGTTTTTATTTAACCATCCTCTCTCCTCTCCCCCGCCCCCAACCCTTGCAGGCTGTGAGGCTGCATGCAGTTAAATCACAAGAATTACAGAAAGTATTTCCAGCCATTTGAATATCAGAAGCTTCAAAAGCAAATCTATGGATAATGCTTAGTTAATGTGTCTTTCCTCACCGCCCCCCCCCCCCCGCCCTCACTGCAAATGGTAATTAAGGAAGTGATATGGCTTTTAAAATCCCGCTGTTAAGCAATCTTAGGAGAAGTCTTAAATTTCTTATTGATACATCAGATTCTTCCACTTCCAATGTCTTAGTTCTGTCCTCCATCACAGTCTCCTAGTCGGTCTCCTGGCTTCCAGCTTTGCAGCCCCTTTTCAGTGGGATACCACTGTGTAACAGAATTCCCAAACTGGCCATTGGAGGGCCAGGCTCACCACAGACTTGTTTAGCTCTCTGTTAGCCGGTCTGTTTGATTTCGAATGCCTTTAATCTGTGTGCTTGCTCACTACATGGCACCCTCAGCATTCCATCTTATCTCGTGCTCTACCCTCTGGAGCCCTGTCCCATACAGACACTCCTTCCTCTTCTTCGAGGCCCCTTAAGACATTTGAGTTGTTAACACCAGTCTGTGAAACGAAGTCCAAGCTCCTTAATCTCTTACTCAAAATCCTCCACCATGTCACCCCTGTCAACGTTCCCATCTTTATGTCTCAAAATTCTTTTAGAACCTGGTCTACTGACCCTGGTCTCCTTTCTTGCCAGGCTCTCCACCTCTGCATTAGGCCAGGATGGTTCTTTAAGCTCACCACGACGTCCTTTCCTCCAATTCCCAACTCTGCTCGAAAACTTGACTCACCTTTCCAGGCCCTGTTGAAATGTCATCTTCTCTGCGAAGTGTTTGTTGTTCTTTGCAGTCAGTCTAGTGTGATAGAGAAAGCAAAGACTCTGGCATTGGCCAGACCTGAGTTCAAATCCCAATCTTTCATTTATCGGTATGAGAACTTAGCAATTTTCTTAATGGCTTTGAAGCTCCACTCACTGATTTGTAAAATGGCGATGATTGATGCTGCCATTCATAAGCTTGTTTTGAGTATCAATAGAAATAATGTATAAGCGTATATGTAATTTCTGGCACAGGACCTTCTACTTCTTTTTTTGCTTTTCTGTTTTCCCAGAACGATGACAGCAGAGCATTCAATTGAGTGCAGGGCCCTTTAAGACATGAAGCTGAGCAACTGCAGAGGTCACAGGCTCAGGAAGCCAGCCCTGCTTACTATTTACCCAGCCTATTAGCTTAGTGGCCATCAAGACCAGATAAGTCAGTGAGAACATGGTAATAATTCAGATAAAATCAGAGCTCAACATTTGTTTTTAATGAAGATATTTGTGCAAATGTCTTTCTCTTCTATTGAATCACAGAGCAGGAACCTCATCTGTTACATCACTGCATTCCCCACAAGACCTAGCCTGGACCTCCCACTTGATACTCAGACATTTATTAAATGTGTACTTGCTCAAATTGTCTCTTCTGCTTTAATCATACTGACAATCATACACATAAGAGAAATGGGGCTGAAAAAACTGTTAACTTATATAATATTTATAACTTTTTTCCACATTTTTAGATTTTAGATTTTTCAGATCCCCCAAATTATAATATAATGATAACTTATTATGTGTGTATAATTTTTATTACTTTTATAGTGCTTTCCAGGACCAAGTCTAAATGCTTCACATTTATTCCTTATGTAATCCTCACAACGAACCTAAGAGATAGATGCCATTTTATCCTCATGTTACAGATGAGGAAACTGAGGCTTGGAGAGGTTAAGGTTAAGTAACTTGACTAAAGTCATGCAGCTAGCATGTGGGAGCCTGGAACCAGACCCAGGGAGCCTGGCTCTACAGAACAAGGTCTTTACCATGGCCCATATAGACTTTAATATACTACCAGATAAATTGTAAAGCAGAAGGTAAATGAGATTTATCCAGTTGGTTACTTTTCTCAAGCACTATAACCTAATTAAACTGATGTTTCGATTGGCTAGACTAAGTGTCCATGTGTGATCTTGTAGGTCATTAAAAATGACTGACAGATGCTTTGTCCCCCAGCTATTTCCGTAGACCCTGGCAAGTAGTACTGGGTCCCCTGGAGGCCATTTCTTGCCTCTCCTGTAAATCCAGGTATAACTTGCGAAAGAAAGTAGTAGACCACAAAGGTATACAGCGCCATGGGGCCACTCTAAGGAGGATTCGTGGAGTCGATGGTGGCAGTCTCAGGCCTGCAAAGCTTGGGACCAGTTTGGCTGTGGGAATCACCCATGCTTGCTCCTTTGCTCTTGGGGTTCCAGATATCCCCCCCCACCCACACAGACACACAGTATGTTGCTCCTTTTGTTCCAGAATCTAGGTCCACAGTACACTGTTTTCCATATTGTAACCAGTAGCAGTTCTTCTCAAACTTTAACATACAGATAAATTACCTGGGAATCTTATTTAAAATGCAGATTCTCAATAGGTCCAGGGTGGCCTGAGATTCTGCATTTCTAACCAGCTCCTGAGTGATGCTGATGCTACTGGACGACACTATGAGTTGTAAGGGTCATGGAATGCTAACTTCATGAAAAAGGTTCATAAGAGATGTGGTCATTCCTTATAGAGGACCTCTTAGAGGCTGTAATGTGCTAGAGTGGATTGGAAAACTTTAAAAAGTGTCTATAATGTACAGAATTCCCAGAAACTATTTGCATAAGGAATGCTTTTTAGTAGAATATCTATATCACCTTTATTAGTTAAGATTAGGTTCGAAAATCCAAAACAACAGTGACCTTTTTTTCTTTACACCTAAAAAAATGTAGATCGTCCAGGGTCAGCAAGGTCAGAGAACTAGGTTTCTACAATTATTTGTTCTACCCTCCTCAGCGTGTGACTTTCACGTCAAGGTCAAGATGGCTGCTCCTGTTTCAGCCATCACAAACACATAAGAACCAGCAGGAAGAAGAAAGGGCAGGAGAAGGACATACACGTTCTCCTATCCAATGACACTTCCAAGAAGTTGCACACTACCCATGCTTTCATTTCATTGGCCAGAACTTTATCAGATGGCAAAGATGCAAGAATGACTAGGAAATGTGGTCTCTATTTTGAGCAGCCATACTCACAGCTAAAATCAAGGGTACTATTACCAAGCAGGGAGCAGTAGATACTGAGGGAAAATAAGCTCTTTTGATTATAGTCTAACAAACTAGTAAAAATAGTTTGGGAAAGGATGCTCTGTTCTGAGTGACATTTTCTACAACTGGCTGATGGGTGAACCAGGACAAGCATCTCCATCTCTTGGCTTCCATCCCAGGTCTTGCTCAGTTACTCCGTGGTTCCCCTCCAAACAACATTCTTTCTATCCCTTGTGGCAGAGAGGAGACCCCAAGGAATCCCTATCTTGGTTGCTGGAAGCTGTTAGGAGCACCTGGGTGATGGAATGCTGTGCCCAGCTCCCTCTGGGTCAGAGAACGCATTAGTGTCATGGAAGAGAGGCCAGGACACTGGAAAATGAAATTATGGGTCCTTATTTTGCCATTAGACAGATTTGCACCAACAGGCAGATGACAGCATCAAAAGTTATATTATTCATGAAATTTTATAGTGAACCTGGTCTTGTGAAGCCTTCTCTGTGAATTTCTCAATACTCCATCTTTCCATCCTTGCTTTACTGTCTTTAAATTTTGATGACCTCCTGTGGAGTCAGTGAGGCTCGCTCCCTAGCACTGAATCACGGGCAATGTCAGTTATGTCTTAGTGCTGTGATTACTGTACTAATAAGAAAGGAATAAGAGGGAGGCATACCATTTATTGACTGCCTACTGTGTGCCAAGTGCTAGACTATATATTTATCTTATTTAATGCTCTTTGCAGTTTATGACACAGACTGGAAATGATCAAACTGGGAGTCAAACTGAATATCTATGCCTCTAAAATCCATCTCTTTTTACCGGGACAGAAAATAGGAGCCTTCCACGTGTGCCACTCACTCTCTTTGTCTTCACTGCTCCACCCTTCCCCCTACCACATTCTCTCACACATTGACTTTGTGTTCATCTTTTCCCAGTAATTAGTAAATTATAACCCCTGCATCTCAAATTCTTGACATTCATTTGCTGTTTCCCAGTAATTCATTCCATTTGGTATTTGCTTTGAAAAAGACGCAGAAGTGCTAGCTAATGCGGCAGCACTGCCTTGCCTGGATGAGGCTCTTCACCTCATTTATCACATTGCGCTGCTGGTCCTGAAGTCTGACAGGCAATTCAGGCTTTCTGAATGCAATTCAGGCATTGATTTTAATCTATAAAGCTTTGGCGTCTGGATCCTGGCTGCCATGGAAATGAAATCGCTTCTTGGCTACTTTTCTACATGCTGCCTCTAACTGTTCTGAAATGTGGGATTCCGAGAGACATTTCTGTGCTTCTTCAGAAATGTCCAATACAAATAGCTTCCTAACTTTAACCGTTATTACAACATGGAAGAGAAATCCCTAACAAAGACAAATATATGGACTGCACTTACAGTCACGAACCTACACACTGAATTTATTGGTTATCTCTCGTTGAAAATAAATGTAAAAATACAGACTATGAGGTGGCCGACATATTTGGTTTCTAAACTGGAAACCACTAAGCCTGAATGGGACTGAATGGGCAGCCGGGAAGCTCATGGGGATGTTTAGACTCTTGTATGCAATCTGGTTTTTTCTTACCCATACAGGGGAAATTGGCAACTGGGAAGTGATTCTAAGATGATGCTTTTTCAGAGTGGTGAAAGGAATTGTAAAGCCTTGGTATTTGTTTGTATTAAAGGCATGGTGGCAGGCAGCTTTTGTGCCAGGGAAATGACACCACCTTTGTTTCAATTGGCCATGGAGGCTGGGGAACGGTGAAGGCTATCAGAACTGTGAAGGGGGCTTAAAGGCTGTCCACGAGAGTTCTGCTTTCATTTTCTTCACCAGAAGGTTCTGGCTCTCTGTAGTTATTGCTCAAGTGGCACTCATTTCAAATGCAATTCCTTGCTTCAGCTTTTAAAATTCTGATGACACTGGCATTAGCAAAGAATGTGGCAAGGCAGTTGACATGTTGACATATATCCCTAAAAGGACAGAGCTTTGATTTTTTAAAATAAGAATGTGTCCAAAAGTCAGAAACTTGAGTAAAAGTAGAAAAAGAAAAGGATGAACATGAGGCATGTTTAAGTAACAAATGACAGTTGAATCTACTATGTAACTTTATTTTTCCACGGGAGAATGCTGTTAGACATGGACTCATTATATAGAAAGAGTTGTAGGGAACGTGTAATTGGCTCCCGAAAACATCGCCTCATATAAAAAGCACATGTAACTTAGGAGGCGAATGCCATTCTCAGCTCCCATTAGCAGTGAAGGATTAACTCAACCACAGTTTTTAGGAACTTCGGTATTACCCAATTTTGTTTAGAAAGTCATTGTGAAAATTCTACCAACACTAACAGCTACAAGTGGGATGTGGTCAGTGTTACTGCGAAGGTTTGGTTCCAGCAAAGCCAGGCCAGGCTGGGAGATGTAGCTGAATCAGATGGCATCGATCAGGTAGATGCGCCCTGACTTTTTTCCAAACTACAAATTGTGGCTCTGTTTGTGAGATATCAAAACAACTGTGTAATGAAGTTCATTTTGTCAATAACCTCTCAGGGCAGTTATTGAAACCTAATACGGATGATCTGGTACTGCTTTTTTACTTTTCAAATTGGCCGTAGGTATATTAAGGGTGAACAGTAGGCAGGAAAGATAAACTCACTTTTATGTTTGGGCAATGCGAGCCCTTGTAAACCAATCAGACAACTGCAATATCAGAGAGAGAGGTGTGGAAACTTGGGATAATAAGTTGAGCGCTGGAATGAGAACCTGACTCACCTAAGCATCATTACAATCAATGCTTCTCTTGCTCTGAGGGGATGGTACATGTTACCCTGACCCAGATACCCCTAGGCCATACCTCTCCCTTTCTAAGGAATGCACAATGGGCCGTTGCCTGTCTCAGACTAAAGGTGTGCTCCTTGCCAGTACTTTCTTGATTAAGGTTGTGAAGCTCCCTTCAAACCCACCATCATGGAAGCACCCACGAGGGCTCTGGTGAGGTACGCAAAGGTGAAGAAGGCATTTCCTGGCTGTGAGATACCCCGGTGACATTTTTTCTCAAGTCAGCAACCTTATTATCAGGAACAGCATGACAGAATTTAAATATTGAGGCTACCACCTGTTCCTCTCAGAAAAACACTCTGTGCACATTCCAACCAGATTCTTTGATGTAACACACACCAACTGGAGATTGCAGTGATCTCCTTCTCTGAGAACGGCTCTGACTCCAGGGATAGGACCCCAGCAGTCATGTCTGCGTTACATGGCCCTGTTTCTTGCATACTGACAAATCCAGGGGTAATGAACCCAGATATTCATCAGAACCACCTTGCTATCCACAAATCAATCACTAGGGTAGGTAAAATGTTAGCAGTTTGCCCACTACTAGTAACTATCCTTTAAAGTGGTCAGAAACTTAAATTGGGATCCCTGACCTTGGTATAGAATTAGAACTAAAGGGTCACCTCTCCTTTGGAAGTGGAACCCACAGAATAAGACCTTAGCCTTGTGGGAAATTTTGTTCTGGTCTGCAATTCAAGGCAGTATTGCCTTCTCTCTTTAGAAAGAGGCAGAGATAAAAGACAGAGGTAGAGAGTTCTGGGGAAATTTGATCCTTGGGGCCCAACTGCCCCATCCCCCTCCTGTTGGCAGTTTTACGTGGCAACCCCTTCTCCTTCCAATAAGTTCTCTTTTGCCTGAGCTAATTAGTGCTGGGTTTGTATCACTTGCAGCCAAAATGACACATTGGCAAATTGTCTCATCCTGACAGCTGGCCTGTCCCGCAATTAGATGACCCTTCCTGTGTATTTTTTGCCTCAAATCATCCATTTGTCCTCTTTCCTCAAGTTGTGAATCACAACTTGCTATATGTGGCACCCAAGTATTCCAGATTTGTTGAGAACACCACTCCTTGTGGCCTAAAGCTCACCATGGCCTTCCTGTCAACAGTTGCCAGTCACATCCTTACCTCCTCTCTGTGGGTGAAATTCTGTGTTTTCTGCCTCGATACTTTCCCATACTTCTATTATTCCTGCCCCCCCCCAACATACACATGGTTTCTTGTGGTTTATGACAGATTATGGTGAAAAATTGGCAACTGAGCTACCTCTTCTATCCCGAAGTCTAAACTTTCCCTGTCCCCAAGAATTTTAATCAGCATTCTTTCTTCCTTTTTCCTTTTCTTCTGTTAGCATAAGCCAAACTCTTGACAATTGAAAATTATCTCCTCTTTTTTGAAAATTCTAGGAAACCATGGTTTAAGGCTTCATTTTGGAACATTTAACTTTGCTTTCAAAAGACTTTTAGGGAGCTTATTTCTGAAGATCATATAAAGAGGCCTTGATGTTCTCAGGTTTAAGATGCACCATCTCCCCTTGTGGCAGACATTATTTTGGTTGCAAAGCATCCGAATTTCCTTCCTATGTTTGCGAAATTGGTGGGAGACAGTATTCACCTCTTCCTGTAGAAGCTGAAAAGGGCTGATATTCACTCTTCCAACCTCACTTACGGGTAGAGCCTAAGCATCCAATCTAGGCATGGCCCATCATATGCATACGTCTAGGATTTAGAATCAGAAGCTAATAAGGCAAAAAAGAGGGGATCATGAATTAACCGTTCTGGTGGTGACAGCAAAGACAGCAAGAACATCCCATTTTTAGGGGCAGCCATGGCCTTGGTGCCTCCAGTGGGGTCCAATGCCCAGCAGCAGAGCAACATTGTCCATGTTGGACAACTTCTTGGCATTGATCTTGGCTGAGGACTGTCAGTCATGCTTCAATTTGAGCCTGCTCATTTTCTCCAGCCTTCCCCCAAGAATTCTGTCATGTTCCCAGTGCCCTTTTATACTCAAGTCGCTCACATCTAGAAACCATGAATGTGCACCTGCAAAGCATTCACGATAGTCAGTCATTAATTTTTTCCTTGCAGCACAACTTTGAAAGATGTAATCTGGAAGGCTAACATGTAAGGTCTAGTTGCTTCATTGGTGGGTGAGCCTAGCTGACTCCTAATATCCACAATTGAACACAACTTTATTCTTTTCTTGTGAAATGGTAATAGACAACTTGTTTCTTTTTGAAGGGGAGGGAGGTGGAGGCACAGCTGCTTAATTGAAGCTGTGATAGAAGTGATAGACGTGCAGAGAAAGGAAGATATGGTTCCTACCCAGAAAATAGCTTTGTAAATGACTTAAGCCTGTGCATAAAATATAATCAGTCATTGATCTAACAGGATCACTTCAGCAATGCTTCTTCTATTATATGGGTAAAATTATATTCTATAGCGATCATGTGACTATTTGATTTATCAACTAAACCAAGATGGTACTGACAATGAAAAGAGATAATAATAATAATGCTAATAATAGGAACGCTAAGCCAACAGACATAATGGTCATAAGTAGTAGAGTGGAGACTTGGAGATTCTTGAAAGTCATGGTGTTTATCAGGCACTGAGATATCTGTGTTGCTTTCTACTCCACAGCACTCCACCCATCTTCTTCAACCACATTCTAGTTCTTTTTCTGGTCCATAGCTGAAGATGGACAAGTGTCAACATGCCTGCCACTTGCTTGCACCCTCCATTCATGCATCTGGCAATACATTCTACATTCGCATGCATTCTTACAGGGGCGATTTCCATAGCAACAGTAGGAATATAAAAAAGGCACCTGAATGATGCTTTAAAGATAAATCATCCTCTTTAAGAAATCCTCTATCTAGGGAATTACAGGCTTTTGCCACATAGAATTTCTTAGCTCCTTGTCTCATACATACTTTTCTAGCTACAGCTCACTGCCTTCCAGCTTAATTAATTACAAACATTTCAGCTTCCCTTTTCGGCCAGAAGATAAATAGAAATTCTTGCTGGACAGCTGTGGTTCACAAGCATTTTATGAACCAAGAAGGAAAGAGGAAAAAAATTGCATGTTTTGAGTGCCCACTAGGCGCCCAGCTCTTTTACTTATTTTATCTCGTTTTCATAGGAACCTAGGCAGAGCAAGGCCACTTCTATAGTGCAGGCTGAGCCTTGTGCAAAACTGGCAAATTTTTCATCTAACAATTCTATTCCTCTGTCTCATCACAGAGAAAGCCAGAGAAGAAAGATCATGAAGTGGTTAGAAAGAGAGGGTCTGGGTGGGGCGAGGGTGGGAATGAGTAAGGTGAGGAGGCACAGATGTAAGCAGGAGAGCTGAAAACACAGGGCTCAGACTGTTGTTTTCTAAATCCTTCATCTCATCAGGGCAGAGGGGACTGAGGGAGGAAGCAATAGTATTCAGTCACTTTCTAATCTGAGGAGTGATGTCCTCTAAACCAAGGGTATTGACTAATTGGGACTTACTTTTTTTAAACCTGTCATCCTCAGTGTTTTCCCTCTCTCTTTTTACTTTAAAGAAATTTGTATAGTGTTGTATTTTTAAATAAAACATCAGCTCTCTACATGAATCTTTCCTATTTCTTGAGACTGCGTCACCATTTTTTCTTTTCTTTTCTTTCTTTCTCCCCCATGCCCCCCGCCCACCCCCCGCCCCCCCCCCCCGCCCCCCGCTTTTGGAGCAGATATGTCTCACCTGTCTTTGAAAACTCACTTCATTCACACAAGTATTTATTAGTCTCTTCCTTTAGGTCAGTCATGGTGCTTTAGGCTGGGAAATGTGAATAGACATGGACCTTATCCTCACAAAACTTATCATCTAATTGAAAGAAAGAAGTTAATCAGTCAATTATAAAATACATAACTGAACATTGTGATTCGGGCAATGAAAAAAGGCGAGTATATGATAATGTGATAATGCTAGAAGTGCTAGAATGTGGCCCTTTGTCCCCCAACATTCTACTCTTAAGATCTACCCATTTGAAGAATGAACAAGTTATCACATTACATCATCCACCTGATAGCATGAATAAGTTCAATCTCATTGTTTTCCTCTAAACAGATGCATGAAATCCATGTTCTGAGAAACTGGGAGGATTTATAGAATCAATGGAGAATAAAGGAATAATTTAGGAACACTAGACATTGCTTGGTGGACAAACCTGGTCAGGATGCTCCAGAAACCCTAATTGCAGAAAGAAGGCACAAGAAGCCAGAGAGGAAAGAAGAAGGATACAGAATGAGAAGCTAAGAGCACAGAAAACAGATATGTCCTAAGGAGGGCTTTACCCAACACTGCACGTACCTAGAGAAAGGATGGACATAAGGAATAGGGAGTTAAATTCACTTGTTATTAGTACCTGGACTATTCAAAGCTACTTTTCAATGACTTTATGGTTAATGATAGACACAGGTATTTGGCATTCTCTCGAACCCAAGAGGCATCTTTTTATTAGAGTTTTTCAGATGACTGCTTTTAATTCTGCCAACTACACCAGATGGGAAGGGTTTCCTTACCTGGGCTGAATCTGCACATCCCTCCAGCTATTTTTACCTGTCAAGACCAGACTCCTGAATGAGATAATACAATATATGAGTAAATTAAATGAATATATTTTTTTAAGTTATGACTTAATCCCTTGTTATGATTTATTCCTGGTGATGTCCCTAATCCCACTTTGCTTCCTTATCTTAATGAATTAGTTAAATGACATATAAATGCAAAGTCTCTCCCTCTTTTTTTTTTTTTTTATTTCAGTCTGAAGCCAAAGCCAGAACTAATCATGAGAAATCAAACCCTTGATTGCTTGTCCCTGGGTTCCACTTGGCCCTGCATGTCTCTCTGGATAAAAACACCTCCTAAGATGAAGGCTCAGCCAATGCCGTTTTCACCATTCTAAAGGCAGAAGTGAAAGGAAAAGAGTTTCCCCAGGATTATTTGGCATTCATCCACTCATTCCAACAAAGTCTTCGTTGCCAAGTTTTAAGAAGAGTGTATGAACCCTCCACTAAGCTCATGTAAGGCTCTTCCCTGAGTTTAGAGTAGGGGAAGAAATCATGCAAAAAATTTTCAATTTAGGGCCAGTTGGAACTGCTCATGCAAGGGCTGTTATCTTCCATAAAGAGCTAACGTGGTTTCCTCTAGTATTTTCCCTTCTCTTAACTCAAGAAAGTTCTCTGGGAGTCTGAATCTCAGTGGGATTTCACTTTATGTAGATTGGTAACTTTGTATGTTTTTCAACTTCATTTTAATTTAAGATGGTGTCAAGGAGTTTCTTCTATGTGCCTTGGATTGAGTGATCCTGGCAGTGTAGGACTCTGTCTCATATATAACATTTTATCTACCATGTGACTTGCTTATAGCCTTTGCAATAGAAGCCGAATTAATCATTCAAGTTTAAGGGAATTACTCTGCTTTCAGGATACTTATAATCTGGTGAGAGAAAACACACACACACACACACACACACACACACACACACACACACACACACACACAAAGATAAACAAACTGCAATCATCCCTCAGTATCCACAGGGGACTGTTTCCAGGACCTCCCATGAATACCCAAATTCCAGGAATGCTGCTCAAGTCTTTCCATATAAAATAGGTACTATTTGCATAATAACCTATGACCATCCTCCTATATGCTTTAAATTATCTCTAGATTAATTGTAATACCCGAATTATAATGCACAAATGGTCATTATTTTGTATTGTTTAGGAAAAATGATGAGAGAAAAAAGCGCATGTACATGTTCTTCATAGGACCTAACTACATCATACACATTAGCAACAGAATTTATTTCCAAATATTTTTGGTCTATGGTTGGTTGAATCTGTGGATGGATACAGAGGGCCAACTATAGTGTGGTACAAAGTATTCTAGAATGGAAATCCTGAGCCCATGTCAGAATGGCTCTGCCATTTATATATAGATGGTGACTTGACATTATTTCTCTGAACTCCAGTTTCTTCATCTGCAATGTGAAGGACTTGGACTAGATAATATCAGATGACTGCCCACAGACTCTACCTTCAGATCATATGCCAAATCTATTCTCTTGTGTCCACATCCTCTACCATTCCTGTCCAAGTTACCACCATCTCATTCTTCTACAACTGTAAAGCTCCTTGTTTCTAGTCTTACCACCCTGGAATTCATTGTCACAGTCAGAGTAATTGTTGGAAAACACAAATCATATCTTGTTATGTGCCCCTCCCCTACTACCCCAAATCCTCCAACAGCTCCCAACTGTACCAAGAATAAAACATAAGCCACACACCAGGTCTTCTATGTCCTGCGTAGCCTGACCTCTGATTATCTCTCTGGCTTTACCTTCTTGTGCTCTCTCCCTCATCTCTATGTGATTACCACCTTCTTTGCACAAACCATTCCCATACTCATTCCAACTTGTTCTTCCATCTAGAAAGTTCCTTTCCCTTGTACCTTCTGGGCTTTTTGCCCTCCGCACACCTTGTTTTCTCTTTATCCCTCAGAGTAGGACCAGGGGATCAACGAGATTAGCAACAGAAATTAAGACTAGATTCTTACCCAAGGGAGAAATTAAGTGAAAAATAATACCAAGGTTTCTAATTTGGAAGACTAATGGAGTCAGGGAAATAAAAGAGGAGGAAGAACAAGTTTGGAACATGTTAAAGGAACTTTGGTGGTAGTTTATTAAAACTTTGCCCTTCTTTCAATCCCTTTCCCTTATTTTTTTAAAGAAGAAGATAGTAAGCATAGTCATGGCTAAGCTGGTTGCTACATTCAATGTCTGGTCTAATCAATCAGTGCCCTGTTCTAATTGGTCAGTGTCCAGCTAATCTAGGTGTTAGCGGTTTTTAATGTTGCCACTGTTAGTAATCTTCCAGCGCTCCACTCCCTCTCTGAATCATCTCCTACTCTTTGCTAGAATGCCATTCCCAGGCAGAGCTTCTCAAAGTTTTCCTTCTATGGGCCCCTGAAGGCAGAAATTCCTAGATTTGAGGTTGTGGGGACACCCAAGAATAGGCAAAATTTATTTGGAAACTCTTCTCTTGGAGGCTTACAGTTCATCAAAATTTGCATTCTGCTTTATGAGAAATCTGTGTTTTATATATAAACAAAATTTTAAAGTCCTATCAAGATTAGCAGTTGAGAGAATGGGCTTTGAAGTCAGATCTGTAAGAGTTTGGGTCACTGTTGTATGTTGTATGACCTTGAGCAAGTTCCTTGGCTTCTCTGAGCCTTCATATGCCTCATGTGGTTGTTGAGCATACGGTAAACGATGGATTGTGAGCACCCCGAGGGGCAGAGTCTGTGTTTTGTTCTTATTTGTATTTCTCACAGAGACAAGCAGAGTGTCCTGTGCATAGACTCACTTTATAGGTGTTCATTCCTCTACATCAGACATATGTGCACCTATGGTTATCCTGTTTTTACCACTAGATGGAGAGCATGTATCCTAAGATTTTTAAACCATTATTAAGTGAGAGAGCAAACATTCATCTGTAGTGTCTTAATCAAATCAATTTATTTATTAATGGCAACATCATTAAAATTGGCTCTCAAAAAATGCAATTATAACTTTCAGAACTATTTATTCTTAAAATAATTAAAAGGCAAAAGCAAGAGAGAAACACCAGCTTCAGGATAGTGGTTACCTCTGGGGATGAGATGGATTGGAATCAAGTGGGAATGGGGAGCTCTAAAAGTGTCTAACAGCTAATATTTTTTATAAAAATAGATATGTAGCAAATATTTCCAAAAACGTTAACCTTGGAATTGGGCAGTAGTGGTAGATATACATGTGTCTCTTTATTTTTTGTTTTTTTGTTTTTGATTATTTTTGAAATTTTTCACAATTGCAATTTTTTTTGAAAGTTGGGGAAAAGACTCAAAGGTGCAGTTTATGCTTACTGTTTCTATCTCTATACCTACTGCCTAATGAGTTTTTTAATGTTTTCAGAAAGCTGCAAATTGCAATGGAAAACTACAACAGAATGAAAATCACTTAGTGTCTCTCTACTTGGTCTTATGTTGCTGCCCTTCTACTGATCCTACATTTTGCCCTGAAGTTAAGTCTTTTAAAGTCCATTGCTTAAAGTCAGTTGGCTAATTAGTTCTTGTCTCTGAATTGGATTATTTTCAACTAATAAGAAAGATGAAGAAAAACTGTTTCTGACTGTCTGTTCTGGTTACTACCGCTACGTAATAAACCACACCAAACCTTAGTGGCATAAAACAGCAATTTTATTATGCTCATGGACTCTGTAGGATAAGAATTTGACAGGGCACAGTGGGTGTACCTCATCTCTGCTCAGTGATATTTGGGGCCTCAAACTAGAAGATTCAAGCTTGGGCAGGGTGGGACTTGACAGTTGGAAATGACTTGATGGTTGGAGGCAGAAATTGTTGGGAAGTGACATTACTCTTGTGTCTGATAGTTGATACTGGCTGTTGGCTGAGACTTCAGTCGGGGCCATTGACTGAGCTATCTACTGTTTATAACCAAGTTGCTATATTTAGCCCCGATTCAGCAAGAGGGGGTAGAGAATCCTTGTTCTCAATGGGAAGGGTATCAAAGAATTTGCAGGTTTATTGTAAATCCATCACACTATTCTCTTAAGTCTCCTATTGTAATAAAGTGGAATTGACCAACTTGGGCCCTACTTTCTCTTTTTGTCCATTCAAGTGATCCAAATGGAAGAGCATTTGAGTGTATCTAAATTATTTAGGAACATGGTCAAGTTCCTTTGCCTTATCTGGCCAAGTTTGGGCAGCTCAGCTACAAACTCATATGGTAGTTTATTTTATCAGCCCTATTCCTTTTGAAAGTTGATTGTTCTTTATGATTATTAAACATAAATGTATATATCATAAATAACATCTGTAATACAATTTTTACCATAAATGAAATATTATCCAAGGAAAACCTTATTAATTATCTATTGCTGCATAATGAATTCCTCTAAAACGTAGTGGCTTAAAACAACAAATATTTATTATCTCAGTTTCTGTGGATCCCTAATTTGTGAATATCTTAGCTCTGGCTTAGGGTCTCTCACAGGGTTGCAGTGAAGATGTTGACCAGGGCTGTGTCCTTCGAAGACTTAACTGAGGCTGAAGAATCTGCTTTCAGTGTGGCTCACTCACATGGCTCTTGGCAAGAAGCCACAGCTTCTCATTGGTTGTTGGCAGGCGACCTTAGTTCCTCACTATGTGGGCCTCTCCATTGGAATGTTTATGTGTTCTCTTAACATGACAGCTGGCTTCATTCATTCATTCATTCAGGCGAGGCAACCCTTGGTTGACCTCACAGATTGCAAGGACCTGTCAGCTTACAATCCTTTATTTATTTTTTTTAAATTTTTTATGCCTACAACACCTGGTCTTTCTAGCTGTTCTCCCATCCAAGTACTAACCAGGCCCAACCCTGCTTAGCTTCCAAGATCAGACAGGATTGGGCTTGTTCAGGGTGGCGACAGCTAGTTTCTTGAACAGTGAGTGATCAGAGAGAGCAAGGAGGAAGCCATAGTACCTTTTATGTTGAAGTCTTTGTAAGACAAGGTCACACCTGCCATTTTCTCTTCATTAGAAATGAGTTGCTGAGTTCAGCTCACACTCACCAGGAGGGGAACAAAGCACCACTGCTTAAAGGCAGGCACATCAAAGACTTGTGATTATACAGGGGGTTTGAAGAGATTTCTCTCACTCTGTCCTGAAGGGATTTGCCTCAGGACACCTGTCCTTTTTTTATGAAACCAATGTGGGGAAACGAGTGGTTTCTGTATGGAAGATTAGAAATCAATTTCTACTTTGTCATTCAGATGGAAAATATACCTACACATCTCTCCTCTACTCTGCACCTATCTTTATTGGGCAGGAACTGTGATTCTTGCCAGTAAAACCCTGGGGTATGCTTTAAAACACTGTATATTTATCTTTACATAGAACTGTGCTAATATTGTGGAAGTATGGGCGTTCCTGTGCCTATTTCAACATCTCATTGACATTGGGGTCAATTTGGCAACCCAAATTGCCTGGACAGGTATGTCCTTCCTCCTACTCCATTCTGTTATAAACTCGAATGGTCAGGATAATAGATGGGGCTGTGCTTCAGGCCAAAGTAGATCTTAAGATACAGAAAAGTTGCCATCCTCAAAAAGCAAAACCCAGTGAAGTAACGCGCAGGTCTGAGTAACTGTTTCTCAATTCGGGTGAGATGTAACAGAAAAGAGGCAATTACTCCTTCATCTGAGGAAGGGAAACAAGTGACACTCAGTTTGGATATCTAAAGGGAAGATCTGCTGTGATTCCTCACTTGGGAAGAGCCAGTCCTGAGGACAGGGTAGCCAGGTTCCTGACAGAGAAGGAGGTAACTTCCTTGAAGGAAAAAGAGTCAAATTGTATCTGGTTCTGGATCTAATTCAACTTGACTATTTAGCAGTAAAGATAAATTGAACCTACAGAGAAAACTGAAAATAGCATTTTCCTGGCAAGTCCTTCAATGGACTTAGTGTGTTTAGATTTATGAGGGGGTGAATGACCTTCTCTGCCTTGGTTTTTCACATTTTCGTGTTTCCAGGACTGATTTTCCATCTGGCCTAACCAGAGCCTAAAGTTGCTGAATCAAACAGAGCCAATAGGTCTGACTTGAGCGGGCTGGAACGTGCACAGAACTGGGAAAAAACAAATAAGCTCATTCTGAAAAGACTATCAGGCAGAAGCCCACTCCTCCACACGGCCTGCCTCAGGTCATGGCCCTGAAAAGAAGACATCCTGTTCTTCCAACTCCAGACACCACTGCCAAAGGAGCAATATCAGGCTTGGGTGCATTTCTATCCAAGAAGCTGACTGTGTGAAGAGGATGGACAGCATTGTTAAGTGCAAGGGCACTGTCATATACATGTGGTTCCCATCCCAGCATCCTGGGGTGCTAAGGCCAGAGAAAGCTGATGTGTTCTAATGGCCTCCAGTGGCCCCAGAGGAAACATGGAGGGCAGTGCACGCCACAGGAGAAGGATTCAGGAGTAGGGCATCATTGATCAATCCTGGGGGTATCTGACAGATTGGTAAAGGCATTGAAGCAGAAAATGGCAAGACGAAGGGGGCGGCCTGAACACTTCTGGAATGTCAGTAACCAGAGGTGGGAAACATCCCAGGAGAGGAAGGTTTTCCAGAATGCCATGGAGGTTCCCCACACCAGGGGAGAAGGAAGACAGGAGAGAAAATCAGAATTAACGGAACTCTAAGATGAAAAGACAGAAAACACAGAGGCGTTGTAGACATGATTAAGATTGCATGTTGACATTAAACACATTAAATTTCATTATGGAAAATGTTATATTTCTTGTACACCCAAGTTTGTGGCTTAAGAAAATTCAAACCTGCTTATAAATGTCGGCACATTTATTCTCTGTCTCTTCCTATGTTTTCCCAGTTTTTATACCAGACAGGGGAAAAGGGCTGTTTGGGGTTAGTGTGTCTCTCAGTAAATGACTACACCAGAAAACATTCTAGACCAGAGTCTGGAAATATTTTCTTTAAGGGGCCAGATAATAAATACTTGAGGCTTTGCAGACCGAACGCTCTGTTGCGCTCTCCAACTCTGCCATTGTAACCCAAAAGTAGCCGTAGACAATACGTAAACAAATGGGCATGGCTGTGTGCCAATAACATTTTTTCTTTCTTTCTTTTTAAATTAAGTTTATTGGGGTAACATTGGTTAATACGATTAAATAATTTTTCAGGTGTGCATTATAATTTGACATCTGTATATTCTATTCTGTGTTCACCATCCAAAGTCCAGTTTCCTTCAGCTACCATATATTTGATCCCCTTTACCCACATCACGCTCCCCCTAAACCTTATATTTGACCCCCTTTACCTCATCTACCTCCCCCCTCCTCCCCCACCCCACTAGTAACCACCAGTCTATAATCCTCTGGTAACCACTAGCCTATAGTCCACGAGTCTCTGTTTGTTGGTCCTGCTCACTTGTTGCTTTTAGGTTTATATCCCACATATAAGTGATATCATGTGATTTTCAACTTTTTTTCTGTCTGGCTTATTTTGCTTAGCATGATTCCAGTAAAACTTTATGGACATTGAAAACTGAATGTCATATAGTTATCATGTGTCACAATATATTTCTATTCTTTTGATTTTTTTTTTAAGCATTTAAAAATGTAAAAGCTATTCTTAGTTCACAGGCCATACAAAGACAAGTAGTGAACTGGATTTGGCCCATAGGCAGTCGTTTGTCAACCCTCATTTTAAACTAGTCACTGCTCTCCACACCATAGAAATGATTAATTTATTCAGGTTCATGGCTCTGGGTAAAAAGGTCCAACTTCTTAGGAAAATGCTCAGGTTTATAAAGTCTTCCTGAGAATTCACAGGATTTTTCCCACGGGATTTCCCTGGGAAATGCCCTTTTTACATGGCTCTAAGGCAAGAGGTAAGCTTTACATCTGACTTAGAAAAGCCGCAATTCACATTCAAACTGCTACTATGTTAGCAGAAGCTATCAGCTGGGCTCTAAGCTCCAGGAAGACAGAGCCTGTGTCTATTTTTCCTGCATTGTATTACTAGGGTGTAATGTGGTATCTGACATAGAGTAGGCATTAAATAAATGATTGTTGATTGAATAATCAAGTGATTGAAAAATTCTTTTCAGCACTTTTCAAAACTGTTTGTTTATTCCATCTTGTATGAAATACATCACTCTCACTTTGAAAACTCTTATAACAGTGACTTGGAATTCAGAAAAATCATCATGCATAAATAAAAGATTTTCTTCAAAGTTGAACCAAACTTCTATGTCAGTGTGAAACTGCAAAACCATTATTAGCTCTGTTTAAATGGGGACCTGTTTGCAGTAAGAAGCGAAAGAAAAGTAACTGCAAATATCAGAGATCACCCTTAGTAAGGAAGGTACTACCTTGTGCCTTTCTCCTGACATTAATTTTGACCTGTGGAAGTGGCCTCAACCATTATGCCCATGACATGAAAAGCTACCTGGGTAACTTACCAGGGACCATGACATGGGAGGAGCTGATACTGAAAAGCCCTCTGCTTTGTGCTAAATTGGCAGTTCTCTCCCCATTAAGGCACACAACATCTAGGCAGAAGAGGGCAAATTCGGAGAAAAGCACATAGCGTTTAGTTACCTTAATTCAGCATTTAACATGAATAAGCTTCATAGCTCTCTTTTTAAAGTTTGTGTGTGTGTGTGTGTGTTTTAAACTCCTACATAAGTTTGCACAGAGAATCATGAGACTGTGAGAGACTTTGGGATGATAACTAATGTATGGTACCAAAAAGAGGCAAAAGAAAAAAGATCAAAGATTAGTGTCTCGGAGCTGGGTGGCACCTTGGCACCGAACCCTGGGAACAGATGCTGGCTTATTTGAATAAAAAAAGAGCAGAAATAGCCAAAGATAAGAAATAATTGGCTAAAAGATATAATGCCATACTTTTGACTGGAATAATAAAGTTTTGCAAGCAAATGTTAGAATAACTGACTCTAAAAAAAACAACCTCAAAGAAACTAGGAAATGAGAAGTATTGCTGAATATTTTCCCCCACAGTTCGAATTAAAACGTGGTCAGAGAAGAAGAGACCCTTTCCAAAGCCTCAGCAGGATAAATCAGTTGAGTGGGGCCTTTGTGTTCCGTGAGAAGGGTGTCAGAACCCATCCCAGGAAGAAGAAAGAAATGTTTGCACTGAAGGTCACTTGAGAACTGTAAAGATAAATGCTGTTTATAATGACTTAAAAAGGCTTCCAGGAAGGAGAGGAATCAACTCACTGTTTTGGAATCAATGGAAAAGGAAAAACTCTCCTGGTTTTCAGAGAATGATTTCAGAGAATCATTTAGCCATTCTAGAAAGCCTATGAAACTCTGAGGGGAAATAACCCAGGAGTATGAGTATGGAAAAACCGTTATATTGTTGAACTGTTTAAAAAAACAGGTTATAAATTTACGTAGGGGGGTCATAAAAAAAATAACTTAAACAGTTTCTGATAGCAAGCAGAAGGCAGGGACTAACAATCCCTCTACCCTGTTTATCAATTGACTGAGAATCCTTAGGTTGTCCAGATATTCATGGCACATGACCTGGATTCACATTTCAGCTCTATCACCTTCTGATGCTGAGAACTGCTGCTCATCATTAAACTTGCCAAAGCCTTAGTCTACTTGCTAGTTAAGTGACGATAATGGGTGCTTCTGCAGGGTTATTTTTAAATGAGATAGAGTGGGCACAGTACATGCGCAGTGGATGGCCTTGAATTTGTTGCACTAGAGTCAACTTAGTAGTTAAATAGGTTGAGTGCTCACTAGCTGTAAGTACGTCATCCACTCTGTCTTGGCCTTCCCAGCAGCCCTATAACCAGAGAGAACTGTTATTCACTTTACACAAAGGAGGAAACTGAAGCTCAGAAAGGTTAAGAAACTTCTTCATGTACAAATCGTTTGTAGTCAAGCCAGGCAGCCTGACCTAATGCATGGGAGAGGGAGTTAGCTGGACTTATTTCTGTTAGGACAAAGGGAATGAGATGAGGAGTTTTTCCTCTCTTAGTAGCATAAATAGCTACTGATCCCATTTCAACAAGGAAAGTTAAAGGGAGTGTCCTTAAATATAAAAGATCCAGTAATAACTAACACTTTATGATACAGACAGTGTTCGAGATGCTTTATTAAATGGATTTTTTAATGTTCTCAACAACCTTATAAGGTAGATGCCACCACCCCCTCCACTTTATGGAAGCTCTAAGCAAACGTGTGGTAGAATTTGGCTTTGGACAGCCATTGAAGCTCCAAGGCCACAGGCAACCATTGCGTGGCTCGGCTCTCAGCTTCAGGCTTTCAGCAGCAAGCCTCAGGTAATTATTGGTGCTCTCCTGGCGGGGCATTGGGGATGGGAGGAGCCATGCAGCTTCAGAGAGAACTGTACATTGAATTTGGAAGAAAAAGGATATTTATTGACAGCTTATAATTTAAGTGAGTAGGGACATTTTAAGTTAATAATGTCCTACCTAGGGTTCCAAGTCCTTGGACTTCACCAAAGACAATAGCAGAGGTCTGCGATCTATGTTTAATATTTCAAAATGCCTATTAGTATGTCACTAAAAAATATGAAACATAGCCTTTGCATATGGTAACAAAGCCTTAAAGAAGAAAACTTTTTGGAAAAGTGTGTTTTTCTCTAGGTTTGAGCAAGGCTGCAAGAATTCCTAACTCTGCCAACGAGTGAATTTTTGTCCTGTTAGAATTGAAATAATCCTTATAGATGTCAGATTTGCCCTAATAGAGGAGATACCCCATTATCAAAGAGAATTCAACAAGACTCAAAAACTTTAACAAAGAAGTTACCAGCAGACATGAAAGGCAATTTTGGCCACTTACTTGGAATTGCCAGTCACCGTGGGAGCAGAAGAGGCATTTTTCTGCCAACTGGTTGAAGCGCATGCCAGAATGATCCTGCTGTTTCTTAATTGTCCTAAAAGCTTGTAGCCAGCAATTTCCCTGCCAAGCCTGACCTCACTTTCATGTTTTTAAAAAATGCAGATCACAAAGTGTCCCATTCAGAGTGGGAAAACGAGAAATTACTTCCTTGTCCTTACTCTCTTCAGAACTCACCGTCTAATCCATATAGTGTCTCCCTATAAAATAATACATCAGCGACCATCTCAAAACCTTGGGTATAATTTTTTTAAAAAAATTCTTAAGTGCCTTCTAATGCATGATTAATACTCATGGCAAACTTATAAGATAAGGGAGGGGAAAGCAGTGTCACTTCCATTTATGAGTGATCAGCTAACAGGATTGTGACTGATGCACATACAAACTCGTGCGTGGCATATTGTTATAAACTGCAGGTGGAATATAGCATATGCTCTCTCTTTTTTGTAAAAAAGAGAAAGCCATACCATAACAGAACTGTGTGTGTGTGTGTGTGTGTGTGCACATATGTACTTTAGTGTGTGGCAGGGGGGGAGGGCTGTGAAAATGTGGCAAGAAATCTTGCAATGTACACTCTAGTTTCACCAGTTGTTACCTCGTAAGGTGGGAGTGAGTGAAAGGGGCTATAAATGAGAACATTCACTTTTATATCTCTGTACCTTTTGTTGTTTTTATGTTTTACAATAAACATTATTTTTAAAAATTCAAAAATAATTTTTTGAAAAAGTTTAGGGTAGATGATAAATGTCTCACCTGAAGAATAAACATGGGTCTTGCCCTCTAAGGGCTCATAGTCCTGTAAAATTGAAGAAGACAATTACTCACTAGATCACCTTAGATTAAAATATGCTGATTCTTATCCTCATCGAATAGCTTCCCTGGACAGTGTTCTCTGTGATGCTTCTATCATTGGCTGCCATAGAATGCTTTCATGAAAGAGAGCTCCCAGTCTTGTGACAAATAGTAAAAAGATAGAAAGAAAAAGAGTCTAATGACCCCTGTGAGACCATGATCCTGGAGCTGCAGCCCTGTTTATTTTTAAATTTTTTTATTTTCCGTCTCCCTTCCTACAAGTTGACCTCTAGCAGCATCACAGTCAGGTCATTGATTTGGAGAAGTGACTACATCGTGAGTAGTATCAGGAATTATTCACAGAAGCCTGGGTTAGGACTAAAGAAGTTTTAAAGTCCAGCCTTTCCTAGCCCAGATCTTTTTCTTTCTGGTTCCCTGAGTCTGAATTTTTCTTCCCAATTCCACTTGCTCCTACATATCTCCAAAAGCTGAAGGCTTTTGCTCAGCTCTCCTCATCCTGAGAGGTTATTCCATCTAATCTGCCCTTTAAGAATCACTCCTAGGTCTGGGGAGGATGGGCATCCTGGTACTCCGGGGCTCAGCAGGCGAGTGTTGATGCTGATCAGCACACGCCAAAGTTCTCCCCTGAACCAGCTCCTCGTGGCATCATCTTCCATGCTTTCTCTTGCTTTTCGTGACTCTCTTTTCACCTGTAATGGCCACTGGCACCGAAAGCCCATGCTCTATTTCAAAGCCTTTGCCTGACCAGTTTAAGTTTAAATTATAATATATTTACATAGAATGATAATCAAGTCGTTTGTGTTCTAGTGCTGTCTCCAGAGCCACAGACAAGTCGCTTCACCTCTCCAAGCTTCGGTGACTAGATGGGAACAACTCCATCATTGACAAAGATACGTTCATCAAGTGTCCACACACAAACACACACATATGCACATATTTTCCGGGTGAGTTATGAAGGTAGTTTCAATTCCAACTCCATTGTCTCCTAGCGTGTGTAATCTTGGGCAAGTTATTTCGTTAAGTGTCAGTGCCCTCCTCTGTGAAGTGGAGAAAATAACATGTCCCTTAAGGGTTTCAAAGGAATTCGTGGAATCGTTCCACTAGGAATGAGCCCGGCATAGAGGAGCTCAGTCAGCGGCGGCGCCCATCACTGCCCTTCCCACCCCCCCAGGTCTTGCCAGAGTGCACGCGGTCTCCCCACCGCCTTCTTCCCTCCCTTCTCTTCTACCGTCTAAACACAACGATTGTTCAGTTTCCCCTCTTTTTTTTTTTTTTTATTTGCACTGAAAATGGTCAAGGGCTGAGAAAAGAGGTGATTTGTGTCTTTTAAATGTGCCAACTTCTACTAATTAAGGAATGGCGACTGTATCTAGACTCTTGTAGCCAAAAGAGACAATATTGATTAAGCTATAGAACTGGTCCTGAGATTGACTGAGACTGTCTAACCATTTAAATCACAAGTTTATGAAAAATGCTTTATTGCCATCACATTATACTCTTGCAAGTAAAAGCCAACATCAATTAGATGGTGACTTGCTAAAAGAATTTTTTAAACTTCTTTGTTTGTAGAGGTTACAGTACAAGAAAAGATGTTCAGTAGTATAATTTTAATATCCCTTTTATTGATTTTTTATTTGATTTTATGACTATATATTTATTTTGGAAAATTGCGAACTACAAAGAATTTGGATGAAATTGTAAGTAAAATTATCTAGAATTATACCACCCCAAAACAAATACTTATTTAAAATTTTTTCTCTTTGTAAATACTTATATTTTTAAAGTTAAAACATATTTGCATATACAGTTTTGTGTCCTGTAACCATTTTATTGTCACTAGAAAAAAATTCTTATAAACAGAATTTTTCAAGGTATGCCACTGCCTCTAAATTTAACCAGTCACCTATTAGGAGCCATTTTGCTTGTTTGTAATTTTGTCGATTTTATCTAGCTTACATCCCTTTTACTTTCTCTTCTTTGATTTTTACTGATGCTAAATACTTTAAAATGTTTATTCACCATTAATATTTGTGAATTGTCAGTTTTGACCATTTTTCTAGTAATGGTGCATTACTGTCACTGTTCTTGTCATAGCAATTTTCCTGGGACCTTGGCATTCCTTGGGACCAGGTGGTATTGAAGAGTTGTTTTTGTTGCCAAGAAATCTATTAAAAATGAGTTTGTAAGGACATCCAGGACTGGTGTGGGGCCCGAAGCTGAACAGGAAACTGCCGGGTCATGGGTCTTCTCAAGAAGGCTTTAGGCTCAGCCAAAGGAATGCAATCCTAGGAAAAACATGCATTGGGGAATAACATAAAATCTTCTTATCTCTAAATGGAAAAATCATTTTTTCAGGGAGGAATTAGTTTGCTGTTGTTGTTTTGTTTTCTTCTGAGTAGTTCCCTTTTTGCCTGAAACTTTACTTCTAGGATCAGCTCAACTTGGAAATCTAAAGAAGGTAGAAAGTGGGAAATAGACACCCATGATCCTAACGAGATTGTACATCCACCAGGATTTTTCCGAGGCCACCTACGTGCCAAGCTCGCTATCACCAGATGGGGAAAGTCAAGGAAGGCAATCGTAGCTTAAAGTCAAGTAAAAGTGTTGGTTTCCTTTCCCGGGATAAAAACCAGTGATTTTACCTGTCACACTAGAAAGACAGGACTTTTCCTTTACCATACTTCCTGGCCTTGATACTTGATGACCTTCACGATTTGGGACCCAAGAATGTACTTAGTTTCATTCATGACAGGATAACACTCTTGAAGTCAGAGATGACATCTTCAACTTCTTGGGAAATCTCACTGCAGAGAGGCTATCCACAGCTGTCAGACTAAGAGTCATCCAGAGAGTATACTGCTTTGCTAGATGACAAGTCCTGGAGGGCTGGGTGTTGTTGCCTCAAGGAAGTGGGCTGGAGTAAAGTCAGGGTATAGGATATTATCAGACATAAATCAATTTATATGGCTGCCCAGTCAACACCTTCCTCCCACCCCATATTACTTTGAGTAGGAGCCGGTGTTCCCACAATGGCCTTTAAGACCCTCTATGATTTGGACCACAATCCTCTCCTTACCTCTTTCTTCTCCTTTTCCTACTACTCTTCACTCCATTCTTTGCCCATAAATAATGCTGTTCCCCCTGCCTGGAAAAGCATGGCCTCAGCTTGAAAGCCAGGGCAAATCCTGACGGCACTAACAGCTGGATGCTATCAGGTAACTGCGCTCTCAGTAGCTGAACAGGAAATTCTTTCTTAAAGGAAAATCCAAATAGTATATTCCATGGCTGTTACTTTCCCCAAAGTAATTGTTTCCAGGAGGTATCACAAATCCTAGACCTGTCAATCATGTCTGGGCTGGATGTCCCAACTATGTGCTCTCACAGCATCCTGCGTTCCCCATCACTGCACACCCACACTTAGTGCAAGTGCTCGCTCACTTGTCTCCGTTTCCCGCTGTATTAAAGAAAGGGGCTCTGTAATTTTATTCACCATTGTATTCCCAACCCTAATCAGGCCTTGGCACATAGAAGACATTCAGCAGATGGCTGTTGCATGAAAATATAAATGAAGAAATGATTACCAGCTGCCTCCATTCCCTTAACCTGATACAGAATTAATAAACTAATCTTGAACCTAGTGAATATATGAAAATAATAGTACCACTGAGGACTATCAGACCAGCTTTTCTCTATTGGTTGCTACATTTTGCTTGCTGATTTGTGCTAATAATTACTGCCAATTTTACTTTGGATTTAGTTATGAAACTGTACTTGTTACTTGAGGGAATGCTCCACAATTTCTAAACTTGGGAACCTTGCTAAAGACATAAGTTCAAAAGACTCAGAAAAAATTTCTCTCTCTCTCTCTCTCTCTCTCTCTCTCTCTCTCTCTCTCACACACACACACACACACACACACACACACACACACACACCACTTTGTAAACATCTAACAGAAAAATTCAATAATAAAATGTTTATCTCAAACTGATTAGCTTTAGACTTTCCAAACCCATGGCTGAGCCAGGATGATATGGTGTCCTTGTAAAGATCTGAAGGGAAATATAATAGAAGGACTCATCATTTCTCTCTAGAGCAAGGTGTGTTTCTGAACCTACCTTGGCTGTGAAATAGAAACACATGGTGAGCTTTTTAAAATGCCAGTGCTCAGGCCATACCTGAGACCAATTACATCAGAATTTCTGGGGGCAGGAACCAGAGAACAATATTTTTCCAAGTGCCTCACATGCTTCCAATGTACATCTAGGCTGCAAACCACTGCTCTGAATTCTTCCTTTCATTGAATTCTCTCATTAAGCCCTACTGTGTGCCAAGCATGATACGAGGGACCGCCTTTCCCTTTAATTTATTGATGTAAAGTGCTATCTCATCCATTTTACATGGACTGGACTACACCTGGAAGGGAACCAATTTTAAAAGCCTTCATTATTTGCTCTATACTGTCAGGGCACAGGGAGTATAAGAAAAATGTTTTTATGTACTATTTTCTTAAACTATCCCCTTAATACCTTAAGAGAACACTTTAGCTCAATTTTTTAAAAGACATTGGAACTAAAGCCATCCTATAGATGAACTCCATAGGGTTTTTTGTACACTTAAATTTACATGTTATGAGATAAAAATTATTAATGTTCGAGAGTTCACAGCATCCCCTCTCCCTCCTTTGCTCACTAGCTCTTTGTTCCTCCCCCACTTCCTATAGAAAAAAAAGGTCGGGGTGGGGTGGGGAATCTGACTCTCATGAGAAAAACAACTAATATGGAACACATCCCTCAATCCTCAGGGATTGGTGAGGCATGACTTACCTGGAGCCTGTATAGAACTATAACATGGACAGAGAAGAGAGGGGACCAAGGGCCCAGGGCGGCAGTGATAGGGCATAAGATAGAGAGAAACGACAAGGAATTTATGGGTGATAGAGATAGACGAGCACAGGAGATTTTAACGGATTTCTAAAGGCCATGTGTTTGGATCTGCTTAAATGTTTCTGTGAGAGTGAAAAGTAAAAATTAAAATTTCTGTGTGAGCCTCATTACCAAACTGTAGCCTGGCTCTGGGCAGTGCTTCACAGGTCATGCCTTTATGCAGATTACGTGGACCGACCTGCTGTGTGAGCAGGTCCGTAACTGAGACCCTGACTCCTAATTCCTGCTGCCACCCCACTGGATACCTTTTTTTCTTTTAACTTAAAAAAAGTTTTTTTAAAAAAATTTCTTAAAAAAAAATTTTCAATTTACAGTCGACATTATATTCATTTCAGGTGTAGATCATAGTGATTAGGCATTTATATATCTTATGACGTGATCTCCCTGAATAAGTCTAGTTACCCATCTGACACCATACATAGTTATGACGATATTAGTAACTATATCCCCTATGCTGTGCTTTACATCCCCATGACTCTTTTATAACTGGAAGTTTATACTTCTTAGTCCTTTCCTATTTTTTACCCATCCACCCAACTCACCTCCCATCTGGCAACCATCAATTCGTTCTCTGTATCTATGAGTTTGTTTCTGCTTTGTTCATTTATTTTGTTTTTTAGATTCCACAGATAAGTGAAATCATATGGTATTTGTCTTTCTCTGTCTGGCTTATTTCACTTAGCATAACATCCTCTGGGTTGATCCATGTTGTTGCAAATGGCAAGATTTTATTTTATTTTTTTTTATGGGCAGGTAATATTCTTCCTCAATGTATGTTAAGGAAACATGTCAAGAGTGAGTGCCAAGAATCTCTGCTCTGCTTCCTGGGGAATCCTCTTCATCCTCTGGCATTCTGATTCTCCATCTTCTTAGTTTCTCCTTCCTGGCTCTCACTGCTTACTTCTGCTTCTCATGCACGCTAGTTGCATCTTGGTGTCTGTGTCACATGAATACTGAGTTGCCCCAACATATATTGTAGTTATAGATGCAGTTTAATATACTCCCACACATTCACTAAGAGCTAGCTACTTGTCTGGTGCTGCAGAAGTTAAATAGTATGGACACAGTCATACACCCCTGGCCTCATATGCTCTAGACGGGGATTAGATGCAATTGAATAAACAATCTTTTTTTTTTTTAAGCATTACTTTTAATATAGGGCAAGAATAGAGTGTCATTGTAGAGCCTCCCAATCAGGAAGGACTTCTCGAGGTAGTGACATTTAAGCTAAGAACAGGGGATAGGTGATAAGAAGGAAGGAAAGGGTATCCTAGTGAGAAGAAAGAGTATTTTGGAAAACTGGTAAGGAGAGTGAAGAATATTCAAGAATCTAAAAGAAGTTCAGCATGACTGGAGAATGGTGTTTGAGGGGAGGTATGCTGAAATATGAAGAAAGAGGTCAGGAGGAGCCAGGTCTGCATCTCGTAAGCCAGATTAAGGAATCTAAAGTGCATCTCAAGGGCAAAAACAAAACCAAAAACAAACCAACCAACAAAAAACTCTTGCAGCAGTACTATCCAGTGGAATATGGGTAATAATGAAAATGGTCATATCTACTCTGTTCAGTATGGTAGCCACTAGCCTTATGTAACTCTTGAGTACCTACAATGTGGCTAATACAGTGGAGGTATTGAATTTTTAATTTTAGTTAATTTTGTTTCATTTAAATAGGCAAATGTGGGTAGTGGCCACCTGTATTGGACAATGCAGCCTTATAGAGTTATAACCACAGGACACTTACATACATATTAATTTGCTAATACAAAAATGGACACCTACCTACATAAATGGTTTTGTATTTGCACATAATTATACATACCTGAAGAATGTAAATATAGATAAAACTAGACACAATTGCATAAAACAAACCCCTACCTATTCTTACGGAAGGATAAGAGCAATGAAAATTTGAAACTGGAAATAGTGCATAGGTCAGTATAAAGAGATTTGACACAGAAAGAATTGGAGCAAGGAAGATATGGGTGGGTTGGAAAACAAAGTGAATTTGGGGTGATACTTGTTAACTGAACAAAGAAACAGAAACAAAGACAATCCAATGAAACCACTAGTGGTTTGGGAATCCTAGCTTTGATCTTTTAATCTTTCAGCAAGACTTTCACAAATGACTCACACCCTCCTAAGGCAGACTTGAACTGTAAGGATGGTCCTGATGATTGGGAAGAACTCTAAAGGACAGAGACAGAAGAGGGAAAGAAAGCACTTACTTCTTCACAAGGGTGAAGTAATTCTCCAATTGACATTCATCCACCAAGAAAACTATAGGCGCTCTGGTTTGCAGGAGAACTATATATTTCAGTTATTAAAATTGTATGAGATGGATGAGATAAAGTTCTAGCTATCAGTATTATCAGCTTATCTAAAAGCTTTACTATCCCATGGACTCGAACAGGGGTCTCCAACCCCTGGGCTATGGACCAATAGCACTCGGTGGCCTTTTAGGAACCAGGCCACACAGCAGGAAGTGAGTGGCAGGCGAGTGAGTGAAGCTTCATCTGTATTTGCAGCCGCTCCCCAGTGCTAGCATCGCTGCCTCAGCTCCACCTCAGAGCATCAGGTATTAGATTCTCATAGGAGCACCGGTCCCTGGTGTCAACATAGTTGGAGACTGCTGGACTAGAATATTGACCTTTTCCTTGTGAAAAAGGTAACAAAATTCTACAGACATGAACTAAGCAATAACTTCTCCATCCAGTAGGTAGTATAATTGTTATGAGCCTGGAATGCTATGATTTGCTTCCTAGTACTCATCTTATTTATCTAAGTCTCTTGATGGATACCCTTTATTAATACTGGCCTTGTAGTTCTCTCAATATGCTATGCTCTTGCCTACTCGTGAGTCTTTGCACATGCTGTTCCCTCGGTATGAAATACTCTTCAGGTCTATACTTATACACCACTTCCTTGGGAAAGTCTTCTTCAGCCCACCCCCACCTATCCCAGCTTAGATCAGTCCTTTATATTTTATGTTTTCACTGCACCCTGCTCTTCTCTTTCATAGCACTTTTCATGGTTATAATTACTTAATTATTTGTATAATTACTGTTTAATTTGATCTTTTCTTGTGAATTGTTAGCTCCATGAGGTCAGATATTATAATCTGCCTTGTTCATCCTTTGCTATGTCTGCAGGATTTGGTATGGACCATGGCACATATTAGATGCTCAATAACTGTTAAATCAATATTCAATAAGTGAATGAATGTATTTAATTTTTTTTTTACATTGGTTTATCTAATTCTTCCTTCTCTTCCACCTTACTATATCATAAGCTACACTATTATATAGTTCTATACAATGGTAAAGAACTCAAAAGCAACCCTAAACCCTGTGTGTAGTAAATTCACTTTACTACTCCTTGTTCAGTTCTGCTTAAAAGCTCGTAGACCATATGGTAGTAAATCATTAGATCATGGCAGTTATAAACATATTCAGGCCTGGGTTAAACCTAGTCTGATCTAACCAGTCTTCTGGCTGTTGCAGAAATGCCTCCGTCTATTTCAGAAATGTGCTTACTACAGAAATACGATGCTCAGTTTATTATATTTATGAGATACTGAATTCCCAGGAGGCCTTTAATCAATAGATAATAGAGATGGTATTATTACCTGATGTGGCAATAGCAATGTGGCTGGCTATAAATTTGAGAATGAGGAAGATAAGAAGGTTCTCAGAGAATTATTTTAATATAGAAATGGGCTAACTTATCTTAGAAAGAATGCCTTATACAAAAAGTGGCTTGAGCGAAATGAGAATTAAGAAAAAATTTTCAATATATATTGGTCAAAAGGAGATTCGTCAATGATGGAGACAGAAAACGGTCTTGCCATATGTGCCTCTCTTTTGGCTTAACAGCTCTGTCTCACATTGGCGCATCAGTAATGGGAACCTGGTTAACCTGAATCCTCCTTCAAGGGGTGTATCCTCCATCTCTGGGCTGCTGTGCGAATCAGGTGACAGAGCATGTGCAGCTGAGGCCAGCCTCCAAGCCTCATGTATCCATCCTGAAGGCTGCAATGGCTGGCTTCCTGAGGAGTCAACTGTCCTCCCAGCAAAATCTCAGCCTTGCTGGGCACTGTTTTTGTCCAAATTTAAAATGAAGACTAGGGAGAGGGAGGTGAGTCCATTAAAACCAGCCATACTCTCTTAAAGATTTTTTTTGAAGATTTCAATTATGAGACATGAAATTCAAGTCATGTTGTGGTGATGAAAACTAATGCCTTAGGAAAGACAATAAACATTGTACAGAGGGGAAGGAGGAGAGTGGAAGGAAAGGGTAAGGGGCTAATATACTAGAAAAGGAGACAAAAGATACTATATCAATAACTAAATAGAAACATGGTAGAATATAACTAAGTTACAAAAATAATCAATAAAAGAACTATAAATAATTATAGTAACTACATTGTAATAGATACATATGTGTAGAAGGAACTAAAAATAGTAATAGTGACCATATTGTGGTAGATAAATACATAGATGAAGGGAGGAGAATGCAAGAGAATCAAATCTAGCTCTATCATAGCAGGGGGCCAATAGATAATGTAAATAGAAGCAGTTATTTAGAGTTCTAGGAAGTAAACTAACAGAAAACAGCTTAAAAAGTTCCAAGTAGTTACCTTTGGAAGTGTGACTCAGTAAGAAGGGTTGGGGCAAATGAGATTTTTATGTCTATTATTAATTAATTTTTGATCACGTGCATTTTGATTTATTCGTTCATTCAACAGATATTTATTAAGGCAATCATGCTTAAGGCTGAGTCTAAGCCCTGAAGATACAGCACTGAACATAAAAGTTAAACATTTTGTCCTCAAAAATACAGTAGAGGAGATGGAAAATAAATAAACAAGTAAAATATATGGTATGCCACATGATGTTTGGTGAATGAAGAAAAATTAAAGTTCTTTTACATTGGGTAAGAGGTTTGAATGCAGAACTGAAGGATGTGAAGGAGGGAGCCATGTGGATTCCTGCAGGAAGAGTGTTCCAGGCAGAGGGAACAGCCAGTGCAAAGGCCCTGAGATGGAACAGCAAGAGGCCAATGCGGCCAGAAGGAGTTAGTGAGGAGATGCAATTAGAAGAGGCCGGGGTGAGGGAGGGGGACACATCATATGAGGCTTTGTAACTATGGCCAGATCTTGGCTTTTACTCTGAGGTGAAAAGCCTCCTGAAGGTATGTGAGCAGAAGAGTAATGTCTAACACGTTTTGTTTTTTTTTAATTCTGAATTTTTTGAGGATAGACTTTTTTTGAGATGGTTAGGGAAGGAGCAGATAGATCAATAAGGAGGGAGAACAGTTAATTAAAATATTTATACAGAAAGACAGCAGAAAAAAAAAGACTTCTCAACATACCATTAAATAGAAGTGTATGTTTTCTTATTTTAACATGTAAATGTCTGTGTGCTCAAGTCTTCCATGACATAGTAGAAGAACTCTTCACAGTTGCCCTTGGAGGTTCTCTTACAATGATGGTTCTCCATGAAGTCCCCCTGCCAGCCAGCGGAATGGGGATGGGATTTCCAGAATTTGAGACTTGTGCAGCTCCTCGGATGTCCCAGTCTCCTCCCTTGATTTTAAGTCAGAGGTGTTTCTGTCTTTGTTGCTCCCATATCAGAGTTTCCAAAACCTGGCTGGCCATAGAGTCACATGGGAGAGCTTTTTACAAATATAGACTTCTGGGGCCCAACCTGGCAAAAGATTCTGAGTATTTTGGTTTGAGGGAGGATCTAGGCAGTGATGTGCCGAGGGCAGGGTGGTGGAGAGAGTACACCCAGGTGCAAGCAGGAAGTGGGTGCCTTGTCTTTGGAGAATTTAAAGCGATAATAGAACCAACTAAAAGTCAGGCTGCTTTTTATTATCACCATGTGCTAACAGTTTCAAACAATGTTAGTGATAAATACTTCAAAATCTTTCTTTGGCCTAAGCACTTGTTGAGTTTAAGCCATATATACTCAAGCTTCAAGCTACACATTTTTCATACTGATCTTTTAATAAACACCATATTCTACCAGCAAGTTAATTTGGAGAACCACCAGTAATACAGTCAGCCCCCAATACATGGTTTCACTGACACATTTTCATTTCCAGAGAAAGTTTTTTAGCATTTGGAGTCTGAGGCTTGCATGGATTTCAATTGTGTTTTCAATACCAGTAGCCTTACATTTTCCTGCATTCTAAATAAATTAGACTGACACGTAGTAATATTCTTAGTCAAGACCAAGTAACAGAGTTTGAGTTACTTCAAATTTGCCATTCTGTGTAATCACCTAGAGTTTTTATTTATTTCAAATTTAAAATGGTGAAATAGAATATAAATTATGAAATACAACATTTTATTTTGGCATGGGTAAATTTTATTCCGTACATGAACCATTACATTTTTAAAAATGATATTTTAAAATGTAAGGTCGTTCTTTCTTTTTAATTAACTATAATATAAAAATGAGTCAAAATAAGAGTATATATATTATTTATTATTTTATTATATGTACATAATGTGTAACATACATATATATTACATAAACATGACTTTTATATATTTTATAATTAGTTATTATTGATATTGCATAACACTATTAAAATAATTTTAATATAGAAGAGGAGGATGTTTACTGCTCCAAGTGTCAAATGTGCTAGGTACTTCATTGGATCTAGAAGTCTTTATGTTTTAAAAGCTCCCCAGGTAATTCTCACACGCAGTCAGATGTGGAAATCACAATCTGTAGCATGTTTACCACTTGCCCTACCTCTGTTTCTACATTCCCCATCTACTCCACTTCCAGTTTTCACCACATTAGTTCTGCCAGGATCCCTAGGGTAGGTGAAGAGGTGCTAATTAAATAGTTGCTTCTAGGCAGTGGTGTGTTTTTAAATACTTAACCACCAGCTCTCTGAGGGGTTTAGAGCATTTACAAATTTCCATAGTGTAAAAACACTCTCAACCACCATGATATGAAGCTGCTTGAGAAGTTTTTGCACATTTAATGCTCAGCTTTCACGAGCTTGTACGAGTCCGCTGGAATGGAGTAAACCACTGCTCCTGAGGGCGCCTAAGACATCCTGCTGGAAAGATAATGGATTCCCATGGAAGAGTTTTGCTCAGTTTTTAAAAACCAGTGTTCGCTTTTCTGAATTATTTCTTAAATGTGTGGCTTCATCTTTAAAATTTAGACCACTCTTATACTCTTCTGTCAAGAGTCAGGAAGAACAACTCTCAACATTTCTTTTTCTACTTTATATAACACACACCAGCCCCATATTCAGAAGCATTGTTAGATGAAAACTTGACTTTCTAGCAACCTGTATAAAAATACACGCTTATTAATTCTTCATTCTCCCCTTAAGTTGGTGGATGTACCTGAGAGAATTTATGCTGCTTTCTCCATCCCCAGCCAACCTGCTCCCCTGTATAACTCAACTTAAGTCTTCCTTCATTCTTTCTTCTCAGAAGGAGATGCTAAGGGAAGAGGCAAGTCTTCAGCCTGACTTTGAAGAATGAGTCATAGTCCCACCTCTTAGCACTTATGCTGTGTGAGACCATTTACCCTCTCTGAGCCTGAGGAATAGCCACTATCTCATAGGCTTGTTGTGAGGTTTAAATAGAAAATACTAGCAAAGAGTATTTCTTGTAACTGAAACATAGTTAGCCTCAGCATATATTATTCTAATTATCTTGATAAGTATTAATATGATTATTCCTCTAGACTTCCCAGTTACCATGGAAATGAACAGCAGTGATGCTAATGTTTAATGAGATATATACTCAACTGAACAGAAAACAGTAGAAGAATCTTTTTACATTGCTCAGTCCTTATGCTTATAATTACTTGCAAAGCATGTTTAGAAGCAATCCTAATATATAATTTCTCTGTATTACTTTGTATAAACAAAGTCTCCATACTTAATTCCTTCTTATTACTTAACTGTTCACTTATTGTGCTTTGTTTTCTTAACTATTTTGTGAAAACACAGGAGCCATGTCTTATTCATCAATGAGCTCCTTCACAGCACTTAGCAGAGTGCCTAGTATGAAATGGGCATTCAATAAATATTTGATTTACTACATCGTTTAAAGATTTATACTATACTTTTGTTTGCTTGCTGTGGTGCTGTAAATCTGTACTATTTTCTTATTCTTGATTTCCAGGGATTAAGGCCTGTGAATAAAGCAAAGCACCTCCTTCTCCTCACAAAAGAAATGTATATTATTTATGGTAATACAAAGTATATATGTTTGTAGGTATGTTTTGTTAATAAAAATGATATAAATAATGTAGTTTTATCATCAAAAATGATAATAATGCATTAAGAATCTTTAGACCTGTCGAACTTCTCTGTGCCTTGGTTAGAAATTCAAAGAGCACTTTGGGAGCTAACCCAGGCTATGCCTATGACTATACCATGCCCAGGTGTTCAACACCTGCCTACCTCAAGTCAGATCTTGCCATACTGTTCTTACAGTGGAACCAGGGAGTAGGAAGCCTAACAAATCTCTGGAACCTTGGAATCAGCTGCATGGCTATGACTAGACATTAGAGAAAGTACCTGAACTATGAGTTGTAGGGGGCAAAGATAGGGAGAGTAATGGTGGAACCGTGTGTTTGACTTGAACCACAGGAAGAATGCCGTCTACTCAGGTGGAAAACTGTGGCAGAAAAATAGGTTTCAGAGAAAAGAAAATAGTCTAGTTTGGGAAGTGTCAAGTTTGAGATATTTATAAATCATCTATGAGATGTCAAGGAGGAAACTGGACCTAAGAGACTAGAGCCTAATGAGTTGTCTGGGCTGGATACATAAATCAGGGGTCATGAACACATAGATGGCATTTGAAAACACGAATGGATAAATTCACCTGGGGAGAGAACTGAGAAACTTCTACTTAGAAAAGGCAGAGAGAAGAAAGCCTGAAAAGAAGCATCTGTGGACTTACAGAGAATGGGAGAAAGACCAAGGATAAGTGGAATCAGAGAAGCCAAAGGAAACCATGAGGACAAACAGAAATATAAAGGGCAAATTACTGCAACCTTGATGACATGAGTGACTTGTGAGAAAAGCCTGTGTCCTTCATCATGGAGCTGCACATGCACCTGGACCAAGCCTCAGAGAAGCTAACTGAGAAAACCTAACAGGAGATGGAGGAGCTGGGAGCTGGGGTGCTGTCCCATGCCAACAAGGGGACCCAGCAGAATAGTGACAATGTGGGGCTGCCACTGTGCCTAATGCAGAAATGGCGGCTACTTTACTTGTTTTATGGCCAACCCTCATCCCAAATCATACAGAGAAGTAATTTTGCTCCTTAAATGTACACAGCAAAAAGCCACCACAGAACCCTGGATGACACAAGGGCTATAATTTCCTTGCAGAATTATTGTAAAGGACTAGAAATAATACATGAAAACCTGATAGAGTGACAGGCATATAACTGGTCCTCAATAAAGAGAAGGGAATGATAATGCTGTTGATGTTAATAACAAGATAATTTGTTAAAATGTTCATTTATGGTTTCTTTTCCTTGTATTTTGCTTTCTATTTTAAGCAGGTAGCTCTAATTGTCCTGAATAGATATCTTCTCCTTCTTTTTTGTATTAGAATTCCCTCAGTACTGTATTACTTTGAGGCCAGGTGTGGTTTTGTGAATTAGTTTAGTCAATTGTAGGAGTAAGAGTGACAAGAGAATTTCTAGATCTTTTTTTTTTTTTAAAACACAAGTTGCAGGTCCTAGTTTCCTCTCTTTCTCCTTTTTGTGGGCTGGGTCACAGATACAGAGGTGATCTAGCTTTGGCCATGCAGAGGAGGAATAACACCATGGGAACTAGTGAAGGATAAACTAGAAGGCACTTCCATCCCTATAAGACCACATGAAAGAGATAAGCCCAGCCACCTTGACCATTTTCCTCCAGGTTTTTCTGTCATAATAGCTGAGCATATACTATTTCCTAGCATCTAAACTTTTTGGCTAAAAGCCTAAAGCAGAAATTGCTTAAAGTCTCTTAGTTTTCAGTACCTAAATCATTGAATAAATGTTCCTGGGAGGGGAAGAGAGAGTAAGGAATGACTTAAGAATAAGGGAAAAGAGATTTTTTTCCAGGCAGAGAAGAGAGTTGAGGTGTTCAGGACCCATGAGCAGTGGGGACCCTTGTTCTGCTCTCTGGCAGCATCCCAGGAGGTGGCAAGTATTAGGGGGAATGATCGTATAGTGCCCTAGGGAGGCTGGATCTTGGTACATTGGTGCTAAATCTCATCATAGATGACCGTGGTTGGCAACAGAGATGCCAGTTGTGAGGAACCATTTGCACTGGGACAAAGAAGGTCTTAGCAATAACCATTCAATCAATTAGCAAAGAGGTTATGCTAATGCTCTGCCATTGGAAGGCCCAGGAATATTTTACCCAATGGCAATCAGGATGAAGACTGAGTAATAATTAAGTTGGATTTCCTATTAGTTTGGCCAGATGAGAAATCTAAGATAGATTTATTATTTTTAAGGAAATATGGAAATGGCATGTTTCTGGCACTCCTGAGTTTGTGGATGTGGGTTCAATCAGGTACATCATCGTTTTTGACCATCATCCAAGAGTCACGCCAGATGTCTATCTACACCAGGATAATCCCTGCCTTGGCTCGGGGACTAGCAAAGGCTGATCTGCACAGTGGAGATATTAGTGTCCACAGAGAGGAGGCCTGGCGGAGGCAGGACAGGAGGCACCCTCATAGTCTCATAGGATTGTGGCTCTAGGGCTGAGTAGTCCCTTTCTTAGTTCTCATGCCTTGACAGCCATCAGATTATCCTTTCTCTTCAAAGTGCTAAGCTTGGCAAAAACAAACAGGGGCAGCTTGAGGACAGTGGTTACTCAGAGTGCCCTCCATCTCAAGTTCTTCTTGGAGCAGCAAATTCCAGGGTATCAGCATCCTCAGGCAGGTAGGGGTGGTCAGGCCCTAGAATACAGAAAAGCCACAGCAAGGAAGAATTCTAGAGACCCTCTAGCACCACTTTCCATTGCCTGGGTAAGAGAACTGGGTCCTGGAGAGGAGAGACCTACCCGCATTTACACAGCTAGTTGGAGCAGAGATAAGACGGGACCAAAGCTCTTGATTCTCAGGCTAGTCCTTAGCTTATCTCACATAGGAAAAATCTAGAGAGATTTTTTTCCCCCATTGATTTTATTGGGGGCAATTTGAAGAGAGATTAGGGGCTTGTGTTCCCATTTCATAATATCAGGGTGCCTTTAACTTACACTATCCATTTCAACCCTTGAAGCCTTAAGCCCATGAACTCTTATGCTGACAGAAGCAGGAACAGAGCTCCATGTGAGTGTGGAAGGGGTGTGGAAGCCAAAAGATGCTGACAGGTGGGCTTCCAGGGGACTCATAGGGAAGCTGTCTTCCAGCATCTCCCTCTCTCCCTGTCATACTTATATGTACCATCCCCAAAAAGCCTAGAGGTAACAGGGATCAGGTCAGCTGAGAGGGTAATGATCCTTCCCAAGGCAAGAAGCAAGTGTTCCTCATAGTCAGCGGCATCTGGAAACCTTTGAGATGCTTTGTAAGTTACAAAGGGCTAACAAATTGTGGAGAGGCTCACTATAAGGGCCTGAGGTTTTATAGTCCCAAAACAGATGTGACAAACACCTGAAGAAGACAAATAACACTGCTTCTTAGCAGCCAGGTGTACTGATCCTGGGAAGTGGGGTGGCCAGCCCAGCTGTCTATTCTCAAACCCTTCCTTCCTTCCTTCCTTCCTTCCTTCCTTCCTTTCCTTCCTTCCTTCCTTCCTTCCTTCCTTCCTTCCTTCCTTCCTTCCCTTTCTCCCTCTTTTTCCCTGTCTCTCTTCCTCCTGTCTTTTTATCATTCATTGACTAATCCAAAAACATGCATTTGCGTTCTTTCTATGTGCCGGGAACACTGCTTAGATGCTATGGTTACAAAGACAACCTTTAGTCTCTGCCCTAGAGCACATTGTGCCATTTTAATAGATCATTCATTTATTAACACTGGTTGGAGAAATACAACCCATTGAGACTGGAGCTTACGCTGATACACGGCCTAGACAATTAGCAACTGCCTTCTACCATGCATACAGAAGAAATACAGGTTCTTCTAGAGACTGATTATAGAATCCCCTACACCTTTCCTTTTCCTCATCCAGTTCTCAATTCCTCTTTTCTTTTGTTTGCTAATTTTTCTTCCCCAAAATGGAAATAGTTTGTGCCTGAAATTCTAACCCCCCTGGTTTTAGACAAGGCCTGGGAGAGTAAAAATAAGCATATGAATATTTAGCAAAAATGACTGCTATGCAAAGCTCGAAGCACTGTTGTTATAATGCAGAGCCTGCTTTAATCATAGCCACAGGGAAAGCATTTGTCGCTGTCTTATCACACAGGAATGATTTTCCTACTGGCAATGGCAGCCTGCCAGCTGGCTGTGGAGCCAGTGCCTTCTTGGTCCTTCGGGTCACAATATCAGTTGGCATGCTCAACCACCGCCAGGCACTGACATTTCTATTTTTGCAGAAGGCGCCAGGTCGGGAAACAAAACTGTAGAATCACAGACAAATTCTTATTTACATTGAATATAAATCTCTTTTTGGCTCAGAAGCCTAAGAATTTCCAACAATTATAGTTCAATACATCAGAGACGACTTGGATTTTTGCTGATCGAAGTCAGCTGATAGTCTTCAGATCTTATCATTCCCTTTAAATACTCAAAGTGGGTGGTAGTGTGTATCTCTGCAAATCTACAATAATTTTCCATTTCTAAATAAAGCAGCAGCTCTGCTGGGTACCACTTTTATCCAAGCCCAGCTCAGAATGAGCACAACAGAGTGATGGCTTATGTAGGGAAGCTGAGTTCTCTGGGAGGGGCTTTGGAACCATAATTTATTGCCTCCCCCAAATGATGCTTCCAAGAGCTGCTTCAGACCCTTGCCTGAGATAATTCTTAGCCACGTGGACTCCATGATAGTCTTGTCTTGGAACTATTTTAACATTAGATTGACACTTGTGATTCTAGCCAACACAGAGTAACAGGGACAAGATTTACTCTCCCACATAACACAAAAACTAGACAAAACATGTGAAATAAGTTTTCAAGACACTGACCATCAGGTAGGAAAAGATCCTTGAGAGCTGGGAAACAAACAAGATGAGCACTATGATTGTCTCAGCTTACTGACTTGAGATACTTCACGGATTGCAGTTCAGGGGGGACGAAAATACAAGTACAGTGTGCTAGATGCCCTGAGTTGAGGGCTGGGACTGAGGGTCTGAAGATTAAGGCAGTTTGAGTTTGCAAGATGAAATACTAGTAGGGAGAAAGCAACGTGCAGAGAACATTCTGAAAATCTCAAGAGAGTCCTCACTGAGTATTCAGCTGAGTAATGATCAGTGTATGCATGTGAAGCAACTATATGAAGCTGAGGAAAGAAACACCCCAAAAGGATTAGAGGCAATAGTGCCAAACAATCACATACAGCTAGGAAATAGTACCCATTCCCACGAGACAGAGTGGAAAACTTCATAATACACGGAACATTGGAAAAAGTACATAGAAGGGTCTTACTTCTGTAGTGGGGAAAAATTAGTCCTTATCTGAGCATTACGCCAGTCCTGCCTAACAAATCTTAAAATCATACCCAAAAGAATTGAAGTATTTCTAAATAACTTACCTGGATTCTAGGAGGAAAAAAAGCTCAAGAGTATTTAAGGGAATACAAAAATATCCAATACCCTAACAAAGTAAAATTCACAGTTTTTATTATTCAATAAAAACTACCAAGCATGAAAAGCAGCAGGAAAATACAATTCATAATGAGGAGAAAAAACAATAAATTAAAATCAATGTAGGATTCATATAGGTATTAGAATTAACAGACAAGGATGTTAAAACAGCTATTATAACTGTATTCTGTATGTTCAAAAGGTTAAGTAGAGACATAGAAGATTTTTTTTTATAAGACTCGGATTCAACTTTTAGAGATAAAAACTGCAATATGTGAGATGAAAAATGCATTGGATGGGATTAATAGCAGATCAGACATTAAAGAAGAAAAGTTTAGTGAATTTGAAGACAGAACAATAGAAAGTATTTAAAATAAAACAGAGCAGAAAGAGAATTTTAAAAAATGAACAGAACATCATTGAGCCATGGGGCACTTCAGAGTCCAGAGTGCTAACAAATACAGTAGGTGTGGGACACTTCAAACAGCTTAATATAAGTGTAATTGGAGTCCCCAAGGAGGGGAGGGACAGAAAAGTATTTGAAGAAATAATGACCAAAATTTTCCAAATTTGATGAAAACTGTAAACCCATACATCCAAGAAGGTCAAATAATCCTAAGCATGAGAAATATATACATATATTTTAAGGAATCAAATGTTCACTGATGCAGAAAAAATCAGGGGGACAAAGAAAAGAATAACAGCAGATTTCTCATCAGAAACAATGTGAGCGAGAAGACAGTGAGCAACATCGTTACATTACTGAAAAAAAACAAAAATGTTTGAACTAGAATTCTATACCCACAGAAAATTTCTTCCAAAAACAAAGTTGAAATGAAAGCTTTTTTAGAAATAGAAAAGCTGAAAGAATTCATTACCACCACACCCACACTACAAGAAAAATTATGGAAAATTATACCAGATGGAGCTATGGATGTACACAAAGGAGAGCTTCAGAAGTGACTACATGGGTAAATATGTAAGATTTTTTTTTTTTTATGATTTAAATCTCTTTTAACAGAAAATTCTTTTAACAAAAAGTATAACAATCTGGTATGAGATTTATAAAGTGTGTATGTTTATGCATGTATGTAAAATGTATGACAACTATATCATAAAGTCCGAGAATGGAGAAATGAAAGTACATTATATAAGGTTCTTATATCTATGTGGCATAATATCACTTGAATGTACATTCTTATAAGTTAAAGATGATTCTATAAACCCTAAAACAATCACTAAAATAACAAAACAATTATAATAAACCAGCAAAGAAGATAAAATGAAATTATAAAAAATTCTGTTAATTCCCAAAATGTATTGTCTGTTACTAAAAATAAATCCTGTTAAAATTTGAGGCAGCGATTTTCAGTTAATGAGAAGTGGCAGAGAGGCTAGATTGCTTTGAGGAAGAGTGGCATTAACCAAGAGAGGGGAATAGGTGCTGAACAGAATGCGAGGGTAAAGAAGGGTTGTAGGAAGAAAGTGAGAGAAACCAGAGAGACAGCTGCACTTTTCCATTTTAAAATGATACAGTCTTGCCCTTTCCCCAGCCTTGGAATGTATGTGTGTGTGTGTGTATATATATATATATATAAGTTAGTCACCACAATGTTCTTCCCTTCCTAATACTCTTCTACTCCTACATTCAGCTGATGACTTATCTCATACTACATTGATAAAATGAGAAAACATTGAGTGGCAACTCTCTGATCTGCCCACGAGCAATTCTACCATCCTGGTTCATCTGCCCCTAACTGCTGATTCCCGCCTCCTGGTGAAGTGAAAAAATATCTACCCTCCTCCTTCTCATCTTACCTAGCCCGTGACTCTTTCTTTTGCTTCACTGTCTCTTCCCAAGCACCATATCATTTTGGGGAATATTGATATATGCTTATCCCTGTACACCCTGCTTTCCACCACATGACCATGGGGCTATACCTCTCCTAACCCCTTCCGTGCTGACCTAATTTTGTGGCCAGTCTTGAGTCTTGGTTTCCTGCCGTGAGCTCCTCTTCTGCCCCTTAACCACTGACAATTTTGACTATAGCTCTGAATCCTACCTACATTGCACATATTCTCTCTGAAGCTATGTTCCTCTTCGTTGTCTCTGTCATATATTTATATTAAAATGATCCTATGATATACGCAAAGGAAATAAGAATATCCAAACATATAGATAACAAAACTGACTAAACAAGCTGGGATAATTTATCCAAGGTCACATTGTAAATGGAAGAGCTGGGATTAAGCTCACGTGTTCTGACTACAAATAATTTCATTACACCCAACATATGAACTAATAGGAATGAGCTTTGAAACTGACCTCTCTTCAGACTGTACCTGATGTGGAAAATTTCTGGAAGGCTGATTCCCTTACATAGTTAAGACAACTCTCCTGTCCTTGTTGCTCCTCTTCTGTCCCTCTAGCTCTCAGAAATCCAGCCCTTGAGTGAAGAGGATTTCCTCTTTTGTCTTTGGATGTCAGTTATTTTAATCAGAGGTAAGAAAGTGAGGTATGGAAATCAATATAGACCAAGTTCCTGCAAAATGTCCTAACCTACATGAACTCACAGAACCATTACAACAATCTTGTGAGTAGGGACTCAAGACACCATTTATGAATGTACTTGTATACACATGCATATATGTCTGTCACTTGAACTGAGTAGCAATTCACTAGATACTTAAAAAAAGGAAAACGATAGAGCAAGTTGGAGAACTTACATTACCAGACATCAGGATGTATTTATACATTATAGTAATCAAAACAGCATGGCACTAACACAAAGACAAACAGAGCAAAATAAAGCAAACACAATCATACAATGTAAGATTCTACTTAAGGTCTAGAAACAGAAAGTAGGAGACCGTTATTCTTCCTACCACATATAATGTAAAACAGTATGAAGGACCTAATTTCCAACATATCAGTCATATTGACATATCAGTCAATAATCTTGTAGTAAAAGAAAAACTATATTCGGTTTTATGAAGTGAAAAGAGCTGTGGAGAGGGATGGTGGTGATGACTGCACACTCCACCATCATCACCGAAACACTTTCCAAAGTTCCACCTCTAGTACCATAAAAGGATCATAAGCTATGAACTGCAGGGAACAAAATATTCAGACCACAGTACCCTTTAAGTCTAGGGTTGAGCAACAAATTCAAGTCAACTCTCTGGTACCTTTGCAGGCTACCCAGGGACACCATAGAGTTTGACCTAGGTCTATTCAACACCCCAGCCTGGGTTTTTCTCATTACTCTCTCTCCCAATCACTGTTGGATGTATCACAAATACCCACCACATGTCCTAATAGTACTCCTTGGGGGACATCACAAATTGATCACATCACCCTTTCATGCTGAGCCCATACAGTTTCACTCTTCTTCGAGACAGGCTGCAGGTACTTCAAAGAGGGGGCAACATTCACAATTGCAGCCCAGGGTGGATCTAGGTCTTCTTCCACCCTGTGTGGCTTTCACTATGGAGTTCAAGACCTTCATTCATCCCACCCCCAAATGTTCTAGTTCCGCTTACAATGCCATCGCTCCAATCAGGGCCCTTCTAAGCTCCTTGCTCTTTCAGTGTTAATGGAAAACAGTGCATAGCAACATGTTTTATTTTATTTTTGTTCTACTTCTACCCCAGAAGAATCCCTAAACTCTACTGCTTATAGGACTCTTATTAGGTTTCCATGTTTGTATGTGTTCAGTCTGAACCAAAGTTAGCTTGAATTTATATTTAAAATTTCCTAAAATGTAGAGAAAAGGAAGAGGAAGGAAAAGGATGTTATTGTTGTTGAATGCCTATCCACTGAGAACAGCAGAAGGACCATTTCAGTTTTGCCAAAATTAGCATTGCTAGATAAATTGGGAGGCTTATATTCTGCTGGTTGCCAGGAGAGCATGCCAGCTAATTTTAGCCCACTGTGTAAATATAACCCGCATTGGTATGTACTGGCCTTTAACCTTGACAAGGGTCAATGACATCCTTCAGCAGCCAAGGAAGTTTCTGTACTAACCTAGTATTGACTGGCCTTCCTAGACCTTTAAGCCCCTTCTCCTCCCAGACATATTGATTTTCCACTTGGAAATGACCTTGGAGATCCCTTGGTCTGACCCCCTGCATCACTCATGGCCTCTTCCACATCTCTGAGCAGAAAAATGACCCAGCAAAGGCAATTTTAATAAAGCAACATCCTTAATGAGTTAATACTTAAATAAGGTAACACGTAAAGCATCTAGAAGAGTTCCTGGAAGATTATAAAGGCTTAATAAGTGTTAACTATTGTTTAATTGTTGCATGGATTGAAATCTGAGCTCCCCATTTACTAGTTGGATGACCTTAGGTACAATAACCTCAGCCTAGATTTCCTCACCTATATAATGGACATAACAAAAAGCCCTACCTGGTACGGCTGCTGTTAGGACCAAGTGAGTCGAAACATTATAAAGATCTTCCCTGGCCTCTACCCGGGCGTATGTGTGCCCAGGACGTGGCAGCTGCTCTTGTTACTTCTTTGAGCATTTGAGAGTCTTTTCAATCAACAGTCACACTGACAAACTACTCAACTTACATCATTCCAGAAACAATTTCAGAGTGGCTAAAGAAATTGAGAAAAGATGTGTGTGTGTTGTGTGTATATGATCATTTCCACTATTTTTTTTCTTTATAGCTACTGAGATTAAGATAATAATAAAAACAAGTGGTTTTAAAATATGGAAAAATATAAAATAAGCAAAAGTAATCATAGAATAGTATTCAAGAAAGAAGGAATATTTCTGGGTTGTTATTTTTTTTTTGTCTGCCTTTATCTTGTGTTTCTGGATGGGTTTGTTGAATTTGTGTTTGCCTCAAAGTTTAGTTATACGAATAAGAGTATGTTAGAGTTATTAGCCAAAGCGGACTAGTTTTGCTGCTGTTCTACTTTAAAGATCCTTGACAGACATAGTGACCGAGATCAATAAAAATGGCCTGTTACTTCTGTGTAGATTACGTGCACCTGAGGAAAGCCCTGAAGAGGCTAATATAAATGGGTGGATAAACCCCAAATTTTCCTCATTCATTTAAGTATGCATCCTGTTGTTTCTTTTTAGCAAGCAGTTCATCCTTGAAGGTATGTTTTGCTTTGGCCAGTATTAGTTAATTTGTATTTCCTGAGCCAGTCAAGCGATTGGTCTTATAAGATAGTGACCTGGGGAGGGAATTGTCTCAGGGCTTTAAAACTGGCAACAGAAGACTGCAAAGGAAATAGCTCGTTATTTAAATGCGAAATGTTGCTAGATTATTTTCTCTTCATGGAGCAGCATTTCTTTTAGGTAAACCATCCCTAGTATTTAAAATGTGTACTTCCAGGAGTTTTACCTCATTTGCAGTTTTTTTTTTTTTTTTTTTTTTTTTAGAGGCAAAGATTTAATTGTAATAGTAGCATTGCTGTGCGTGGTCGTTGGCAAATGACTGTCACGACAGCTCTTTCCTCCCTCGCAGTGAGTCCCGGGGAGTTGTGGTCAAACTGTGCTCCTGTGCAGTAACAGCCTGTGAGAAGTAGGGAGACATTTAACCCCAGTACGAAGAGACGTATCTTTCTGGCTTTAGGGAAAAGCATAGGCCAGACATCAGACTGTTTAAAATCCCACTCTGTAATCTGCAAGCTGTGTGACCTAAGGCAAATTATTTCACGTCTCAGGACCTCTAAACCGGAACCGTGGTCCCTGCTGCCCAAGTTGGCTTTTAGTGCAATACATGGTAGCGTATATAATTTTTACATATATAAGACATGCTTGCATATATAATTCTATTTAAGGCTCATGATAACTCTGTGAGGTGGGTATTAGTATTAGTTGTATTTTATAGATGAGAAAAACAAAGCTAGTAAGTATTCAAGTCATACCTTGCTGCTTACTATAAGGCTTCTACAGTGCTGCTGGTGAACGCTGCACGTGTGTGATGACGTGCCCTCACTGAAAGGATACTGCCAGGCATGGAAATGTGCACACTCCGAAGATACTCCAAACAGACTGCACCAGCGCTTGCCACTAGTGGGAGGTAGAAGGGAGGAGATGACTGTAACCTCCCTGCACGGGTTCTTTCTGCCTGCCTGTCTCCCTCCCTTCCCGTTCTATGTTGATGACAGTTTTTCTGAACTGCAGGTAACTTAGTTGACTAGAGTAGCTAGCTATTCCTGTTACAGTAACAAAATTTTCATCTCCTTTTATCTGTTAGCAGACCTTGCTGCAACCCCCTGCACCACACACACATGCATTAGCACTTGCACACACACAGGTACACACATGTGCACGCATACACACTACTTCTCATCGCTCAGTTCCATCTCCCCATACTCACACCCTGCCATGGTCACATGCATAAGCACAAGACTTTTCTTTACAGTGAAGTTAAAAGGAGTCCGATGAGGGCCTAGAGCCCGACAACTTAGAACAGGCCTGTCCGCTATAGCAGATTAAAGGCCAGCAGCAGAAGAAGCAGAGACCAGCAGAAAGAAAAGTTTCACAGAAGGCAATTCAGGCCAAGTCAACCAGTGGCACCTCCTAAGGAAAGGTCAAGCCCCCGTGTATGAAAACTCTGGTACCTCTGGGCCCTGTGGGTTTTCAATATCCCACCTTATCTACCTGAGTCAGCTTGAGAAAGCAACTTTGGGTTGGGTATTTGCAGACAAAGGAGTTCTATTTTAGTATACTCAAGTCTATCATTGGAAAGTTGAGAAGAGAATCCTAAATGTAAATACACTTTTCACTTTTCTGAGGATGGCTCTACACTTATTCATTCAACAAACTTTTACTGACTGCTGAAAATAGGCCCTGTGTTGAGGGCTGGCAACCTAAGGATGAGTAAGACATGGTTCCTGCCCTAATGGAGTCTATAGTGTAGAAGAAGATGTGCACCACGTAAAAACGCAATAAAATGTCACAGTGTTTTGATAAAGGTCATGGGGAGCTATAGGTAAGGAAAGAAAAAAAGTGTCGATTATTCCTACAAGGTTCAGGGAAGGTTTCAGGGAGATGATAACCCTTCACTGACATTTGAAAGACAAGTGTGGTCTAGGCCTTTGCTATTCTGAGTGTGATCCCTGGACCAGCAGTATCAGCATCACCTATTAGAAATACAAGGTCTCGGGCCCCACTTTAGACAAATAAATCAGTATCTTAGTTTTAATACGATCTCCAAGTGATTGATATCAAATCAAACTTTGAGAAGTGCTGATCTAGACAACAGAAAGAACAGACTAAGAGGAACTTCAGGCCAGGGGACCAGTGTGAGCAAAGGCTGGTAGATATGATAGTGCATGATGTGTTCATGAGACTGTATGCTACAGCAAGGATATGGGGTGGGGGGTTTGTGGTATGAATGAAAGCAGGTCTATCCCACATAGAGCCATATAATCCACACAGAGAGGGCTGGACTTTATTCTATTGGCAATAGGGAGTCAATAAAATATGTAAAGTAAGAGTGAGACATCATCAGATTGCACCCGTAAAAGCAAAGTAAGAAACCTTTCTGGTGAGCAGAGTAATAGATGGAGTTGGACACGATCCTGAAAAGAGGGGAGCCATTCAGAGAGTCAATGAAAAAAATAACCTGATTCAATTGATTTGACTGGATGTGATTTATTTTAAAGTCTTAAAGCTAAATGCCTGACAATAGCGTGGAAGATGGATTGGGCAGAGCATAATACCAAAGGCAGAGAGGCCAACTGGGATACTATTATTCTAGTAAGAGATGAACAAGAGTAGCTGTGCAGATGGAGATGCAGAGATGGCTTTCAGAGAGAAAACGAGGTGAATCTGCAGAACTTACTCGATGGTTGGAAACTGCATATGGAGTTGGGTGGGGCTGGGATTTCTGGCTTATATAATAAAAGCAGTTTGGTGGAAGAGTAAGTACTGGAATGAATGGTGCTAAGTTCTGTTCAGGGCCTGTTGAGTTTGGGCCCTCTGTGGAAGATACATATGGAGATAACAGATAGGACACATTAGCACCAAATACCAACCTTCATCTACAAGATCTCTCTTGAAATTCCTCAATCAGAACCTTCTTTACTTACCTAGGAAGCATTTAGTTGACTCCACAAATAATTAACTCTGATGTAGAATTTGGTGGCTATGAACAGGCTCTACAGCTTAAAGCTGATCTTCTACCTGTTACCTTTGCTTAATGCACACACAGCATTGAAAGCCATGAGGATCAGCAGATCTCAGAGTATATGTAATTCTGAAGACAGAACAAAAACACTTCTTTCTGTCCTTCCTAAATACCCTCAAATCCCTAAAACTTAAGTATAGTTCAACAAGTAATAACTGAGCATCAACCATGAGCCAAGCACTGTGTTAGGCACTAAGGACACAACATAAACAAGTTTTCTCACCTTCACTGGACTCACATCTAGCAAGGGAGACAAAATTAAACTGAAAATAACTGTGGCAAGTGCCGAAATCTGCTCGGTTCTCCCTGCCCAGCTGGGAGGAGTGCCGTTAACTGACAGCCTCCAGCACTTAGCACCCTCAGGTCCACTTTTGCTTTCAGAGTGGCTCCCAGACAATTGAGGTGCAAAGCAGTGGTAGCTGAAAGCGTGCACTTCTTGGGATCACCCCAAGCTGGAGTTGCCAGATTTAGCAAATAAAAACATAAGACACCCATTGAAATTTGCATTTCAGATAAATAATGAGCTTTTTTGGTCACTTCTTAAGATATGGGAAACATCCAAGAAAGAGTATAAGTATGTTCCAAATATTGCATGGGACATACTTACACTTTAAAAATTTGCTTGTCTACAATGCAAATTTAACTAAGCATCCCATATCTGATCTGGAAACCTCACTCCCCAGCCAATGACTGAGCAAGGCAGTGGCACAAAGGCCTCCAATTTCTACTCGACCTCAGAATGTGTTAATAGGCAATATGGGGTCCAGAACTCTTGTTGGGTTGGCAGAGACTTTGTCACATCTTTATCCTGGTTGGATGGCTGTCTCTATACAATGCTGATTTGTCCCTTTTCTGCTCACAGGTACTACTTCCCAATAAACATTTGGCACTTCTAACTCCACTTCATCTGTTTCCCAGAGAACTCAACTTGCAAGAGTTAGTACCAAAAATGATATGAGAAAGTAAGCAAAGTTTTGGGGAGTGGATCACTCACTGCCCCAGCATGAAAACCTCCACCCCTGCTGGTAGGCGGTGTGCAATTAATCCTTAGCGTGAGATGGCAGTCCAATAGTTGACAGTCTCACCGATGGTGAGCTGAAGTGGCATGTAGGCGGAGGGGAATACAGTGATTCAAGCATTTTAAATGTACATTGAGATTTAGAAGTATAAAGATAATGGAATTGGATGATTATCATGAAGTTGCACTGATGCCCCATAGAAGGATAGTAAAAAGTTGAGAACAGTTAATAATTGAAACTGAGTATGAAAGAAAAGTCTCTCCAAAGAAGTTCTCTTACTGTGTGTGGGCAAAAAGCTGAGTATGAAGTAGAGGATTTAATAGAGTTACTGGACTTCAAAGACAATCGAATGCTCAACCAAAGCAGGGCTGTGATGCCAAAGGCAGGCCCCAGTTGGAAAAACCCAGGATTATAAGACGTGGGGTTGGAACATTTGAGTGACTATTCCCTAGGCTTCTCTGAACCTTCAGAGCTTGCAGGTGGCTCCCTCTTCCTCTCCTGGACATCAGGCCTATAATCAGGGTTAAGTCACAGTATAACCCAGCCAGTCTTTGCTGGCCCTGATAAAGGAAGAAAGTGGCCATAAGCTCAAAGGAGCTGCAACATAACATCGGGGTGCTTGATCAAGAGGACTAGAACATAAGTCTGGAAGGAAGAGTTTTGGTTTCATTTTGTTTTTTACTTTGGTCACTCTCTTAAGATATGGGAAACATCTAAGAAAGAATACAAACTTGCTATTAGGGTTCCTCCTAGAGCCTGGAGAAAATGATGGCCCATGCGGAAAGGTTGAAATACCTGATGGCCATGGCAGACATGGGGGAAGAAATGAAAAGGCTCAGGAAAGTGGGCTTGTAGGAATGGGTATACTAGTGAGGCCAGAAAACCAAGCAGAGGACACACTATTTACCAATGCCATTGAGAACATGCTGGAGAGAGGAGCAAGAACACCCTCAATAAGTGGTTAATATTGTTTATTCTCCAGGGCAAGGGCTGACAAGAGTCTATCACAAAACTTGGCTCACCCATGGCAAAGGGTTGTATCCTTCCTCTAATGGGATAAATGGTGGCCCCCAGATATATAGGTCCACCACCAAATTCCTAGAATCCATGAACATCATATTATTTGAAAAAAAAGTTTTTCATATTGTGAAAAAGTTAAGGATCTTAAGATAGGACCATTTTGGATAATCTGGATGGGCCCTAAGTGTATCCTGATAAGGGACATAGACGGAGGAGAGGCACACAGAGAAGGCGGTGTGAACGTGGAGGCAGAGATTGGAGTTATGCAGCCACAACCAAGGATGTCTGGAGCCCCTAGCAGCTGGGAGAGGAAAAGAGTAGATTCTACCCTAGAGCCTTCAGAAGAAATGCAGCCCTGTAACACCTTGATTTTGGACTTCTGGCCTCTAGCACTGTTGTTATAAGCTGCCAAGTTTGTGGCTATGGGCTGTGCCCTCTCTAAGGAACCAATACACTCCCCTTCTCTTTTCACAGATGTCACTCCCCAATCTTTCCCACTCCTAACTACAATTCTCCGTCTGCTTTCTAAAGAATCCACCTGCGACAGCATGATCTAATACAGTTAGATTGTATGAGCAGGAAGTGTACACAGGAAGGGTGCTTAGCCCATTCTTGGGGGACTGAAAGGGGAAAGAGCATGGAGGGCTTTCTGAGGAAGTGACATCTTGAGTGGCCTGAAGTCAGTCAAATAACACATGCCAGAGAGAGTGTAACATACTCAAGGGGGAAAAAAAAAACACAGTCAGTATGGGGAAAAGGACTGCTTGTGGGAAATAAAGTCAGTGAGGCAAGATGAGGCCAGATCAAACTGGGCTTTGTAAGTGATCTTAGGTCTTTGTACTTAATCCTAAAAGTATTTAAACAGAGGGTGCCTAATCACCATTTCACTAATAATAATTAATCCTTTTGGCTTAAAAAATTGCCAGAATGCAACTATTCCCGAGCAAGATACTATAATAAAAACTTCTTGTGTATTGATGTCTTTGTGTGACCAGTTGTATCTAATCTTATTCTAAGAATGTTTTCACTGGGGTTATGGAGACATTATGATGATCTCAGGCAGCTGTGTCCTCAAAATTTGATAAGGACAATTTACAGCCTTTTTCCAATCTTAATATAATGTGCTATGCAAAGGCAGTTTCAAGACCCACCTTCCATCGAACCGAATGGGCAACACTAAATCCCTTCTAAATAGACATTCTGGAGCTGTCCGACCATGGTCTTGAGGACAAGAAGGGTTTTCAACCCAGGGAGGGATAGAAGGGATGCAGAAAAAGGCACAACCATCTGTAACCTTGGAATAATCTCCAGGAACTGACCACCTGGGGACTGCATGGGGTGGTTATCTCACAAGTGCAGCTGTGAGATATGACCAGCACCAGCAAGAGAGAAAGAAGAAACAAGAAATGTCAGCACTCACTCTAGGAAGGCCCAGCCTCCATGGGAAATTGTTATGTTAAGTCTCTTGGGGGGAAAAAAAAAAAGAGGAAGCTTTATTTGATGCAGACATCAAAAACAGTGACCTTAGGGCCACATCTGCTGTATTTCCTTTGGTCCTTCAGTGCTGTTGTTGTACTTGTCTGTAATTACACTAACATTCAAATATTTACAAAGCTCACGTAACAGTTTGGACGTCCAGGTTCTCTTGTCAAATCAGGAGCCCCGGCTTCAATTCACCCTCATTCCCGCAGTGACCAGAGTGCAGCGGCCACCTCCTTCACAAGGGACAAGGCTGCTTCTGGCTACACTGTCCCTACCTTCCCAATTGTCTCCTCAACACAGACCCAAGTGTTTTGTTTTGCTAACACAGGCTTAAGAAATATTTATCTGTGGTCATATTTCCACCAAAAGTGGGAAGATGAAAGCTGCACTGAGATCTTGCATACAGGTAGGAAAGACTTTTCCCCTGACTCCAGCTAACTTCGTTCGATTCCCATATCTGTGTTCGTGACCCCTGATTTAAGTGTTTTCAGGGCCTTGCCCCCTCACCCTCCTGGCCTAGTTTATTTGTTCTGCCTGTAGCTTCCCCTTTTACTTTCCCCACTGAGGCCCAGCGGCTGAGCATCACCACCGGGTGTAACCATGGTGCCGGTACCATGAGGGAGAATGTTGCTGAGAACCTGGGGAACTCCAGACTTCTGGGAAGCAGCCACAGACAGAAGTACAGGGAAAACTGTGGTAGAAATGTTCCGATCAAGAAAGAGATTACTGTGTTTCAGATACCCTTTCCTTCCCCTTGCCTAAATGGGTGACACACCTGCACGCCCAGTCTAGATCATGCGTCACTGTGAATGGTATCAAGAAATGGAAGTAGAGTCTGCTCATGAATTACCTCCCTTCTTATTCAGAATCACTGGGGGGAAGTGATGATCGTCCCAAGCAGCTCTACTGGGATGGCCTCCTGGCCGAAGAGGTGCAGTTTCCTCTCTCCACTCCAACCAGCAGCCGTCCATTTGGGCTGAGAACCCAGAGGTGGCAGTTTCCTTTGCTACTTCTCCAGGCCAGACTATCCTTTGGGGTAGGTGGGGCTGGACAGAATGTGGAGGTGGAGCGGCTCTCCCTGGCAGGGAGTATTTTATCACGGATGTTGTTCAGAATCGCCAGTATTGGCTAATTCAGTATTGGCCACAACGCTGTTCCCTTCCATCTCCATGCTGCTACTTGATTTCCTCAGGAGATCTCTCACATAACCCAACCTGGCCAGGAGGCGGGTCTCATGCCTTGGTGGGTTTGAACAACATGGATATGCGTGCACACGCGCGCGCGTGTGTGTGCATGTCTGTGTGTATGTGCACATGTGGAATCTGGAGGTGTGAAGTGGCATGGAGATGTATGGGATGGGGCCGTCCTGTTGGGATGGACTAAGTAGGCAGAGATATAGGGAGAAACGTAGGAGTAACAGACCTGGTTGGCTGCCCCTGCCCATTTTATAAACATTGCTTCCACATAGATTTCCTGCCTGGAAGACCATTCCTTCACTTAGCCTCTCCTTTTCCTGCCTGATGCTATTCAGAACAGTTCCTTTGCTTTGCTTCTTGACCAGCAATACAGTTCCCCCCATTAGCAGGACAGGAAAGAGGCACTCTTCCTTGGTTCTTCACTAAGTCCTCTCTTCCTTGTCTCTCAGATCCAGGACCTTGGGACACAGGCCTGGGCACCTGCCACTTCCATGCTACCATGTAGGGAGGATGGCTTCTAGGGCACTAGGGGTGCCACTGTTCTAATGTGAAAGAAGGAACTGGGATAAAGGAATCTTTTAAATGAACAATGTCATTAAATACTACAAAATGGTTTTAGAAATAAATTTTAATTTCATAAGTAATGCATATTTATTGAAGAACAATTAGAAAATCTATGCAAAAATATGAAATCTAATCACACATACAAGAAATCATTGAAAATCTCTGATTGCGTATTCCCCAAGACTTTTCCCATTAACATGGCTATGTATGCATATATGTATGTGTTTTTATAAGCATGAGAAATACATACAATTTTATAACCTGCTTTTCTAAAGAATCAATTATTGTGGTATTGGCACAGTTCAATCATTTTCTAGAAATACAGGGTTTTTTTATGTTACATTCTAACTTTTTGTAATACATTGGTCACCAAACTATTGACTATCAGTGGGCCGGAAGCAAGAAGAATTATTATTTGTTTACATTTGTGCTTCTGACTGAAGTTCAGCCTATTAAGTGTTGGGTGCCATAAATGCATCATCTTATTTAATCCTTACATTAAATTGATTTTATCGCTATCATTGTGTAGATAAGGGAACCTGAACTTAGAGAGGTCAATTAACCCTCCCAAAGTCAGTCAATGAAACAGAACTTGACTTGATGCTGGCAGAAGTAAGTAGCAACACCAGTCACGGAACGCAGACTGTAAAAGACAGCCTCCACTGTTACCATGGGGCCCATCGCTAGCATTTGGCGTAAATGTCTCCGATGGAGGCCCATACAGAAGGCCCATCTCAGTCTCTCCTGATGAACTTTTCTTAAGCACACAAGGGAAACTGAGGCAGCTGAGCAGGCTTATCAAGAGACAGAATCAGCTTTGCCCTCTTGGCATAGGGAAAAGTAGGCAGATGTTGTCATTAACTGGGGCTCTACCACCTGGAGTTGACTGGCTCCTGTACTGGCCTTAAGATGTGTTCCTGGGAATCCTGGGCAAACACTCTCAGGGTCTGTTAAATTAAACTTCCCTTTCGAAAAAGGGTCCCTTCTGTTTCTTATAAAAAATCGGGATTAAACTGGGGAATTTCCAGGTGGTCACTATTGGGCATTGGCTAACCACATTTTGAAAGAGCAGGACAAACACTCTATATTAGGAATCCTTTTTCTTGAGGAAATAATATTAAGGATCCTTTTTCTTCAGGTAGTGAAACCCAAGAATGTATGTACCCATTTGTATATTTTGGTATTTCTGTTATAAAAGTTGGGAGATCAGCACCCTATAACTTTACCCTTTGCTTGCAAGGGGAGTAGTTATTTGTTAAAATGACAGTCGTTTGTTTCCTTCGATGCTACAGTCATCTCTAAATGATTTTAATGTCTTTGAAGAGAATTAATTAGCTCTTCTGTTGATCCTTCTAAAGCACTTTATGCAGGTCTGGTTTCTACTCAGCCTTTAAAAGAATTTCCATGGCAGCCATTTAACAGATAACAGACTTTTCAGGAAATGCTTGATGCTTTGTAGCATTTGAAAGGAATTATGTTTGATGGACATTTGTGCAATTAAGAAATATAATTACTCATTGATAAAAGTGTGCTGTTGATGAAAATTCCTTTAAAAATGAAAGGTATGTCTTAAAATTGATTTTTTTCTTAGTTGGAAAATCATGCCATGGCCTATTTCTTTAATTATAAGGAAACTCTAAAGTATAAGGCAGTACTCAATGCTGGGAAAATTGCAAATTATTTAAAATCTCCAGAGTGAAATTTATTATTCCTCCTGGTGGCATATTCCTACTCCTGACAGACAGTTTCATTCCAAATCTCCTTAGCCTATTCTTAAATCATATTTATTGAAAGCCATTGAGCATGTGCTATATGCCAGATTAATTTGGCAATCATTTTTTAAAATCTTCAAAAACAATTCCATACAGTGGGTAGTTGTAAAGTAACAAAAAAGCCCCATTTTTCAGATAATAAAATTAAAGTTTTGGAAAACCAATTGACATTGTTAAAGTCACATAACTATAAGGACCAGAACCAGAATTTGAAACAAGGTCTTCAGCCTTCAGTGCCCATCAAGTTACACCTGCTTTGCTAAAAGGATACTGTGGAAATGTAACCCACTGCACTCATATGCACACCTGTCCCTTTTCTCATCCTTGTCCCCAAGTCCGGGTTCAGGGGCCACTTCCCAGACCTGCTGATTGAGACCCTTGACTTAGACCCTGGGCAACTGTATTTTAAAAGCTTTCTGAGTCATTTTTAGGTAGGAAGAGTTGAGAAATCTGCTTAAAATCTATGGCTCCAATTCCTTTGGCCTCTGCTCACAAATCTCATTTTCTGCAAACCATCTTCATTTTGCTTTGCTCCCTTTGGGACTCATCCCTCATAATTAACATGGAATAGACTGCCAGCTCCAGAAGACAGAGTGATAGAACTTGTGGCCTGTCTCCTTCCTGTCAGACCTCCTCAATATCTTCTTGCTCATTCAAAATTTAGGTTAAAAAAAAAAATTACTTTGAAAAACATGACTTTTTTCAAAAGCTAAGTGAGATCTATAGATATAGGTATGGAGGCAAAATACAGCAGTATAATTGAAAGAACATGAAGTCAAGAGACTTTTCTTCAAATCCTTGTAACATGGCTTTGGTTAAGTCATTTATTATTTCAGAATTTATAAAATAGGGATAATCATAGGTACCTCTTAGAGCTGTTGGCAGAATTTAAACTCAGGGCCTGTGCAAGTCCCCTTTCTCCTTCCTACCATCCTGACCCACCACCACCACCCCATCTCTGCGGTAAACATCCAATTCCAATGGTCTTGAACCTCTGGGGGCTCAGCTTCTCCTACAGCCGAGGCCGAGAGGCTCAGGATTAAATGTAATACAGGATGTAAAGAACAGCGCCTGGGATATAGTCCAGAAAGTGTTTGCTGTGGTAATTATTATTGCAGCTTGTAACAGAAAAAAATGTCTTAAAAACCCTTTACCCAAGTTAAGCCCCCAAAGTCCCATAATGGATGGCAGATGCCCCAGTCTCTCATCTCTATCTCTCCCCAACACTCCTGCCTCCCAGGCTAATGCCCTTGACCTGCCTCTCAGACGTCTTCACATTTCACCATCCCACACTCTAGGCCTTTCATAGGTAATATGGTGTACTTCTCTACTCCTCTTGTTTCTTCAATCCAGCATCCCCAACCTTCACTCCTATCAGCCTAACAACCATTGTCAGGGGCCTAGGAAGGCAGAAGATGGCAGGATATTTTTGTCATACACACATATTTTTGATCCTTGGCACCTGGTGGACACTTAAATGTGGGTTTCCTTCTCAATTACAGAGCAAGGGTAGAGTAACTCATTTCAGATGTTTATGCAAAGTCTAATACCACCAGTTCTTTCTCATTCCCAGTGTGTTAATGCACCTCTGATGACTTCGGTTCTGAAAACCAAGAACATAAGCTGATCCACAGGCGTGGGACATAGGCAATCTGAGGATCTAGAGTTGAGCTGTCCAATGTGGTAGCTATTAGCCACATCATCGACTTATTTCAATTCAAATTAATTAAAATCACATAACATTCAAAATTCAGCTCCTCAGCCACATTAGCCATATCTCAAGTGCTTAGTTGCCAGATATCACCAGTGACTAGACTAGTAAATTGGACAGTACAACCATGGAACACTTCCAGCTCATCAGGAGTTCTACTGGACAGCACTTGTCTCTAGAGAGAGACACAGAACATGACTTGGGGACTCATGGAACCTCGTTTCAGCCCTTCCCAAGCCTCTAGGCCTCCACTGGAGGAGAAGCTGAGCCTCCAGAGGTTCAAGACCATTGGAACTAGATGTTAGGGAAGAGGTCGGGGAGGTGGTCAGGATGGTAGGTAGGAGAAAGGGGACATTTAAATTTTGCAAGTTCTAGTCTGCTTAAGATCTTGGTAGGTTTCTGAGAAACCAGGCCACACACCTTGAAAAGATTCATTCTACTTCAGCCAGTCTACCTCTTATAACTGAACCACTTGGGAAAGGAACTCTGAGGTGATTTCTTGCTTTTTAATGTGACATAGAAATTGGGATCAATTATTAGGCCATTGCAAAGAGAAAAATGTCTAAAATAAGTTATCAACAGGCTAGATGCAAAAGTAAGTTTTCTGTCCTGAATTATGCAGAGTATTGCTTTGATTCTTATGTAGATGCAGTCTGAGGATTTGTTGCCCACACTTTCTTGTGATTTTTTCCCCACTGTGAAATGAGAACCCCAGGAGGTAGGAATGGCAAAGACAACAAAGAAGATGTCTTGGCAAACATGGGTTGGGCAGGTGGCGAGCAGGCTGACGGGGATCTTTGTCATCGACTGGTCCTTTAGACGTTTGCAAGGCGACTGAAACTCTGGTTCTCGAAGGCATTCCTTCCTTTCCAGAATCCCTTGCCTACGGGCCTTTCTTTAGCACTGTCACTTTCCACAAGTAGAGCTTGTGAATGGGGATTATAGCCTTTCTTACAAGGTGTTTTTAATCAAGTCTTCTGCTCATGGAGGGTCCGAGCTCATGCTCTTTGAGCATAGTGACATCTCAGGGGACCTCTAAGCTGGAATAGCAGCGGTCCAAAGTAGTCACGTGTCTGAGGAAGGGTGAGACAAGACTGCGATGTATAAAGCAGGCCAGCAGCCTCATAGTAGCTGGTAGCTTGGAGACTTCTGAATCTCCCTATCTTAGCTTCCCTCCTTTTTCCTGTCTCTTTCCAACTGCCCCACAGGACCATACTTAGAAACCCATCCAGACTCTTATACAATATTCTTGGAATCATAGTAATTCGGGGCCTTTCTTCTGAGATCTCTGCAGGCGGTTTACCAGAAATTATTACATAGAAATGCTTGCTGATGGCAACCTGGCTTTTCCTCTCTACCTAGAACATCGTATAGCTCTCTGCAACAACCAGCCCTCTTAGGAGCCATGCATACAAGTCAGGGCCTCTGAAGCTCAAGCTTTATTAGCAAAACAGTAAATCCACAGTAAATCCACCATAGATTCCAGGATTGTGGGTGGGAGTGGAGGGTGACCCCTGGCATTCTTGCCCTTCTCTTTTCTTTTTACAAATAAGAAAATCACCCCAGAAAAGTAAGATAATTTTCTCCACTATCCCATAACTTCTAATGTTAGGAACACAAACCAGATCTCCTGTTTCCCAGCCTGTGTTCTGGCCTCTAAACTACATTGTCTGATAAGAACTAACATCATAAAGTAGACAGAGCCTGAGTTTAGAGTCAGAAGATTCGAGTTACACATCTTTAACCTGCATCTCACTAGCAGTGAGAACTTGGGCAAATAACACAGCTTCTCTGAACCTTAGCTGCTTCATCTAATGTGAGCCTCTTGGGCTTGTGTGAGTTAAATGAAATAATGTACTGAAACTGTATAAAACATGGTAGATGCCTAATAATCACTGATGGCCTCTTTGTCTCTGATGCTATCCCTTGGACTATGCCTTTCTACAGAAGCAAGGGAATGTGAAATAAAATGACATAACTAAAATTTCTTAAATTGTTTTCTGCAAGTCTAAATGAAAAGGAAGCACACATCCTTATATCATTTTTGCAATTCAAACAACCCAGGCTCTGGTTTTCCAGAGTAAAAAGTTGGCTATAAAATTAGCTCTAACCATCCAGGAAAATAAAGTACAGAAATATTTATAATTAATATAGTCTCCATTTTGCTTGTGATATCTTCATGGTTAGTTTAGTGTATTTAAAAATGTGAATTTAAACCAGTATTTAAAATATGGGGTATTGATTCTACTTCCTATTTTACTTCACAACAAAAGAGATTTCATGCTGTCATATACACATTCAAGCAGAAAGCCATTTTGCTTTTTCCATTTGTTTTCATTATTTTTTTATATTTGTTCTTTGACACTGTTTGTATTGAAGCCAGAGTTTGCCTCTTTTCGCTTTATCTCTCCATGGCAACAGATAGATTGCAATGCCACACACAAAAATGCAGAATTACAGCCTCCCTGCCAGTTCAAGCAGAAAGAACTGTATACAGTGTAACCAGTAATGGAAACTTGAGATAGTTAATGAATAAGCCAAATCTTTCTTTTTCAGATAGAATATAAATCACAATTCCTTTTTGTATCTTCTCTTTTCTTTCCAGGAAAGATTCCTAGTAGACACTCAACAAATATTTGTAGAATGAATAACTGATTGACTACCATCATTTCCTTTTCCAAGTGCTCACCAGTCATCTGATTATTCATATATTTGAGAAATTGTAACTATAATATTTATAGTTTATTGAATGCTTTTCATCTATCTTGCACTGTACTGAATGCCTTACATACATTATTTCATCACATCATCACCACAGCCTTACAAAGTGGTCATTATCAACTCCTATTTGCAGACGAAGAAACAGACTCAGAGAGTTTAAGTCATCTGCTCAAAGCTAGAAAGTAGATGAACAGAGATCTGTTCCTTTAAAGTCTGCCTGATGGTAGAACTTGGGTTCTTAACCTGTCTGCTGCTGTGCTTGCCCCGAATTTTGCTAGGATATCCATGTCAATTCTATAGATCTTTTATTTTCATGAGATACTCCCCCACCTCTATTTTATTTTACTCATCTCGAATGTGTTCCCCATGCTTTCTCGGAGGTTTCTGACAGTGGCTCTGTCAGAAATTACAATCCCAATCTCCTTCAGTGTCTAGCACTTGTTCAATACAGATGCCTGAACTCATCTGAAAATAGCTACATGCCCTCTTTCTTTATAATGTTTGCTATAGTCCTTCCAGTATTAATTTCAAGTTCTCTGCAGAAGATCATTTTCTTGATGATTCATTCTCCTTGGGAGTACTCATAGGTCTTGACATGAGCACATGCTTTGAGCTCATGGCGTTAAATCCTGTGTGGCTTTAGTCAGGTTGTTTAGTCTCCTGAGCCTCAGTTTTCCTCTTCTATAAAATGGAAATTCATGATATGTTATAACTTCCTGGTCTTCTTCAGTGCTCAACAAATGTTATTTCTCTCTTTTTTTCTTCTTAGGACAGAAATAAGAAATTAGGCTCATCCTTCAGTCTCATCGTATGTAACACCTAAAAGAAAGGTGTCACCTCACCACTTGTTCTATGTTGAAACCCCTCTCCCTTGTTATTTTCTGTTGCTTCTCACTATTTTTTCCTTGATAGTGCTTAGCTGCAACTTGCCTATTTGCGTTACTTATTATCTTTTTTTATTCCCTGACCAAACTCCATGAAGATGGGAAACAAAATCTGCTTTATTCACCCACAGCACAGTGATCAGCACATGGTGTTTGCCCAATAAATACTTGTCAAATGGATTTAAAAGTGAATGCATGAATAAAATGATAAATGAATATTCTTGCCTCTCAACCAGTTCCTTATGAAAGTCAGCACAGTGCCACCACGCTCCTAAGTCACCCAGTTCAAAATGCAGGTGCCGTTTTTGTTCTTCCTTCAGTACTTACTCCTGTTGATTTTTTCTCTACATCTTTATGCAGACTTCTCTTTCTTTTCCAGTTCTGTAGCCTCAATAAAGTCAAGACACTTTTACATCACCCCTAAATTATTGCAACAGTCCCCTGAACATCTTCTTTTAAGATCTCTACACCGCCCAGTTCTTCTGCTAAAGCATTTGGGATTCTTCTGTTTAGGAATTTACTGCAGCTTTATATCTATTCAAAGGCAAATTCTAAATCCCTTGACACTCTCTGAACTAATCTATTTCCCATTCTTCCCAAGATCAGACCTACACTAACAAATCTATAGGTCTCTAACATGGGGCTTATTCATTTCTGCCTCCAGATATCCCCTGTACCACTCTTCTGGCTGAAATTTCCTCTCCAGTTCTTTCTACAAAAGCTTATCCTTTCCCTATAAATCCCTAGTCTGAAGTTTACTTCCGTGATTTGATACCTAGCTTCTCTCCCATCTCTATCATTAACTAGTTTGAGATTATGGATAATCATCTTAAATTTCTATCTTTAGGCAATTAACCAGAAATGCTTACACAGAAATGCTCCCCCCAACATTGGCTCTCCTGGGCTTCATGCTGCCCTCATAGTTAAGTCTTCTTTTGGCTGGGTGCCCAGGAGGTTTTACGCCTTGGAGCAAGGCATCAAAATATGGTTTTAGGTAAAAAAGGACTGCATCTTCCTTTTGTAAAGTGGGAAAATGAGCCACTTCTCAGACAGATTAAATTAAATTAAAAAGGTCAAGTTTAATAATAATATAGATGTTAAGGAGCAGAAAATAGATTCTCTTCAAATATCCATATTCAACTACCCCTTGAAAAATCTTCTCTTTGCCCTTGAAATATAAATGCTCCAGACTGAAGATCACAGGGACACGAAGATACTGGAAGTCTTTTCTAATAATAAGGTCCCATATAACATGTACTTGTAAAAATTAATAAAGAGTAACCAAATTTAAAAATCATTTCGGGAGCAAGAGGAGGAGCTTTTATGCCCTACGTCAATCACAGAGCCCAACAGGAAAAACTGTTTGTAATAGCAACCCCGCTCCTCCTCTGTAAAAGTTTCCTCTCTTTTGTTTCTCAGGACTTTCACAAGGTTCTCCATTAGATTGCATGTCCCAATTTGCAATTCTTTGTAGTTCCTGAATAAACCCATTTGCTGCAGAACAATCTGGCTATTCCTTTAAGGTTGACACATTGAAGTTTCTCTCTGGGCATCTTGTGACCTGCAGATGCTGAAGCCAGTTGATTAACAATCACATCCCAGTGTGTTCTGTCACTTACTACCTGTGTGACCTTTGGGCATGTTACTCATCCATTCCTTAACTAAATGGACATAGTAATAGTATCTCTGTTATAGAAATGTTGTGTAGAATAAATGAGTTAGTGCAAGTAAAGCTCTTAGAACAGTGCCTGGCATGTACATTAGGTGTTAAATAAATATTAACTACCACTACTACTATAACTAGAGAGATAACTTAGCAAGAGTTTGAGAAGTCAGTCGTATTTACATGGTTAAGGAGGTATCTGCTCACAAGTGGCAATGTAAACTGTGTGCAATGATGCTTCTAACGAAATTCTTTCATGCAACAAATGCCTGTTGATCAGCCACTAGCCCTGTGCTAGCAGTTGAAGAACAAATAAGGCAAAGCCCTTGCCCTTCAGGAACTAAGAACTTGGAAGAGAAAGTTAAGTCAAAGCATACTATCATGTAATTAAGGGGCAAAATGATTACTTGCTACAGGAAGTCAGAAAAGGAGAGAGTAATAAGAGCTAAGGTCTAAGGGACTGACTATGTTCTCAAGGAGATTTGATTTGGATAAATGTGGAGGGGACTGAGCATTTTACCCATAGACAGAGTATCAGGGGAAGAAGAGTTAGTATAGGAGACTAGGTTGGTGAGAGATATGAAAAGTACTCAGTCTGCCAACATTGAATCTTATTGAAAAAGGATAATGGTCCTAAGTCGAGAAGATAGTCATTGATAGCAATCGATGCCAACATGCTCAAAGTGTCAACTGCACAAGTTCAGAAGTAGGTAACCTTAAACTGACAGTAGTTCGTGTGAAAAATTCAAAAAGAGAGAAATCAGGGACCAATTTAATGCTTGTAAGTTCAATATAAATAAGAAGTTTGCAGCCTGGTCTGAATTTCCTAACCCAGCCTAGGAGGCTGTAACAGGATCAGGGAGATTATTGTTCAATGTGAAGTTTTCGTTTTTGTTGTTGTTGCCCCGGAAGTGACTTTTGAAGAGACTATTAGGGGATTGATTTTGGTTTTAAATTTTAATATACAAAGCTTTAAGATACGTATTTTTAAATCCAGTTCTTTAGCTTTTAAGTTAAACTTATAAAACCTATCATTCAACTTTAGTAAAACTAACAATAATTTTTAAAGGGCTTTTAATAATACTTGGCCCTAAACTTATAAACTTAAAGACTTAAAACATTTAAACTATGTTTACAAATTTAATGTAGCCTGTTATATTTTTTAAAATCTCTTTAATGTCTGACTTATCTGAATATAAAATATATCAAATACTCAAGTAATTATTAAAAAACAAAAAATTATATTTATAAACATGATGACTCAAACTCTTAAATGTTCTACTGCTGTATATACACTTAGTAAGATTTTCACTTAAAATCTTAAGTTTAAGTCACATCCTCAATTACACATTTTAAATTGGAGTAATAAGGTTTCCCCTCAAAAAAAAAATTCTAAATACTACTTTAAATATACAGAATGCTAAATGCGTATCAATTTCTTGATATAAACATATTAATATCCTGGCTTTGATTTTCTTAAAGCATGTTCTATAATTCTAAATTTTTTCAAGGTTGGAATGTATTTAACCCTTAGGTTAATTATTTTATTATACTGCACAATTTTAGGGATTACATTCCCCTATAAAATGGGGAATGACCTTCTCTGCATGAGCTTACAAAATGACCAGCGATTTTGGCGGGGGCGGGGGGGTACTGTCTGCATTTTCTTCTTTACAAAGCTTGATGTAATACTTTGAACCTAGTTAGTTTATATGGAAATAACTTCATAACTTCAAAGTGTTTACAAGGTACAAAAAAGGGAAGAAGAGAGATCAAGTAACCCATTTCCTTGGACTCAAGTTTTATACATTACCTAGATTTTATTCTTCTCACAGATGTCTATAATTCCTACTCAAATTGGCCATTTGGCTAGATTTTGCATATCTTTGGCCTTTAAGAGAAATAAGTGTGTTTTTTGCCTTCTTACTCTAAACACTCTTGTATTTTTTCATGTATTGTTGCTGCTTTGTTGTTGAATCACACAACTCTTGCCATGAGTAAGAAGATGTATAATTGATTCCAGATATCTCTTTAGATTTTGCCTTACTTTTCACACCGGCCTGCAAGGCCATGCTGATAGTGCAAATCCATCATTTTAGTGCTGGGTGGACCATATCAGGGGCCTTCCATTCATTATTATTGATTTATAGATTTAAAAGATCATGATAACACAATGAGCACATCCCAAGGATGGCCATCTAGACTGCAGTGGGGACTGGAAACCAACATTAATGCCAAAGGGTGGAAAGGAGGGCTTGGGAGACGTGACAACTATCTGTAAAGGTGTAAATGACTAGCCCACAAAGGAAAGAGTTACTTCTTTTACTTGACTCCTGACATTGCAGATAGATGTAACAGAGTAGCAAACTCAGTTCAGCATAAGGAATAACTTTCTAACAATCAAGATTCTCACAAGAGAATAGATCTTTGAGACGTGGTCAGCCTCTAGTCACTGAGGGTATCCAAATGAACATGGGTACCTAACTGCCAAGGATGCACTAGTCACAAGGTCACGAGGTTGACTTAAATGGCTTATAAACTCTCTTTCATCTTTAAGAATTTCTGATTAACAGAAAATAGAGTTCACAAAGCTAGATGTTTCATAAAAGGCAACTAACTGTCAAAAACTTAATGGTGTTATTATATTGCTCCACTTACTGCAGCATGAGCAAGTCAGAACTCCTGATACTGAAAACCTTCTTTTTCCTGAATCAGAAAGCCTTTTGAGTTGTACAGAGAGATTAGAAATGAGATGGATCAAGGAACTGGTGAAGGGAGGAGGGAGGAGGGGGTTGCAGCAACAGCTGAAAGAAATTAGAGCCACAATAGAAATCAAAAGGAACAGATATCCTAAAAGGAGAGAGAAAAGAGTACCACTTTGCAGTGTGAGAGGTGGAAATGGTGGGGAAAACTCTGTCTCAAGATAAAGCCCTTGAAACAGGACACTTTAAGATACATATATCATATACATATATATGATATATATAGGTAAGCATATATATAGGATATATATATATAAGATATTATATATATACACATATATTTATATATGTAGATATATATATAATATCTTATATATATTTATGTGTTTCTTTGTTTCAGTGTGATGTGTATATAGAAAATAGGCAATGAGAATTTGACCTAAGGATAAGTTAACTAATTACAGCTTATCAGGGACAAAATAAGCATTTGGATACTTCATTATTAACCATTGTATTATATTTACCTAATAATATTAGCTAACATGTGTTGAATACCTGCTCAGTGACAGGGGATATACCAGGCATTTTCCATGGTCTTTCCTATTTCATACCAGGTGCAGGTTCAGTATGATACAATGTTCAGAGAAGATTGAAAAGCCTAAAGAACATTATAGAAAGATGGCCATTGACTACTCTTCAGATTACACAATAAACATCCAGATTCTTTGGCCAGATACCTGGCTTTGAAACTTACATTTTTTTTTAACTAGGTATGGAAAACTTAACTTCTTTAAACCTCAGTTTTCCTAGATGTAAAATGTAGATAAATGATACATTCGCTTTCTTATAGTGTTAAAAACAAAGCTACAGGCTCAAAATGGAGTTGCTTATGCTAACCCCATCAAACCAAGACTTAATTATGTCTTCAGCTCTAAGAGCTAAAGACATAATTAAGTTAGGTAATTTGTCTGATAGACTCCTGCCATCCCCTAAAGGAAAGTAACTTTGCAATAATGACCCTTTTTTGTCCAATATAACTTCCTTATGCCTGCTCTCTTCTGCCTATAAAAGTCTTTCATTTTATACAGCTCCTCCAGGCTCCTTTCTGTCTGTCAGATTGAATGTTCCCCATTTTGAATAGTTTTTTACTCAAATAAACTCAAAAGTTATAAGTATGTTTCCATTTATCTTTTAATAATAGCAAGAGTTGTGAAAATTAAATGAGGAAATGCATATAAAATTATACCTATAGTACTGTCAAACAGTAAGTGCTCAAGAAATGGAAGTGATTCTTCTCTCACAGGGTAGGCAAACTTTTTCTGTAGATGGTCAGATAGCAAGTATTTTAGGTTTTGTGGGCCATACGGTCCTGTCACAACTGCTCAACTGGCCAATTACTTTATTTATGGAGACTGAAATTTGAATGTCATACAACTTTCACATATACAACAGCTTTCTTTTATTGTTTCAACTATTTAAAAATACAAAAACCATTCTTCGCTCACTGACTATGGGCTATAGTTTCCAGATCCCTGTTCTAGCATTCAGAAAACCTTTGCACCATTCCGCAGTAGCCATGAGCAATGCTGCTCAGGCCTCAGACCATGTCACCAGAAGAATACTCTTCCCTCTTGAATATCTCACCATTTCTTCACCTCAGCTACAAAGTGAAAAAAAAAAATCTTTTCTAAGTGTCCCCACTGGCTACATGTTACAAGGGGAAGAGTCTGCCCTTTGGCACTTCCAACTCTGGTAGAGAGGCAAAGAGTAAGCTCATGGAAGGCTGATGGCCACTGACTCCTTACTCTCCCAACATATCCATCTAAACCTGTCTGCCTCCTTGCTAGGGCATCTTTATACTCCATTTCTTTCTTCCTAGTGCCACAGGTTCCCCACCCAACCCAGCTCCCATGAAGCTTAACTTGCAAGCAACTTGGACTCTACTAATTTTTTTTTCTAATGTGCATAGATCAATATAGGAAAACACACAGTCTTACTAAGCCCCTTATGTGGACCTTTTAATAGGAACCATGCTAACAGTGACCTCTAAGATAAATTAACATTTCTATCCTAATGCTAATTGAAAGGGGACTTCAGGAAGGCATTTTACAATGCATGAAGATGTGCTTACAGCTTTCCTGGAGGGTAACTTGACAATATCTATCAAGATATTTAACAATGCAAATTGTCTTTTGACTAGGTAATTGACCTTCTAAGAATGTGCCCTAAAGAAATAATCATACATATACACAAAAAATTTATGAACAAGATGTTCATCACAGCTTGTGTCCCTCAGACGAAATTCTTGAGAGAGACTAACTAATTACTATAGTTGGACCTATGGCTTTCCCTCCTTGTGTCAGATGCCTACCTCTGGTCCAGTTGGCTATGCCTAAAAGGGTTGAGAGGTGAGCAGGGTCATGTGGTAATCAGGGCTGTCCCTTCCAGGGACAGGGAGATAATGCTTTTCATACAGTATTTCGTGACACAGGAAAACAGTCGCGATATAATGGCAAGTGAAAAGAGCAGAGCATAAATTGTACATATGATAGATCTTAATTTTTAAAAACAAAATTATTCAAAAAGAAATGGATACTTACAAAAATGAAACATTTAGTAACTAAATTATATATGAACATATAATCAAAACCTATTCATAGAGTAACTCTTAAAGGTAATTCTCTACCTATACAAGTGTTCCATTTGAGCCCCTCATGCCACACTGCACTCATCAGTCCTACAGTCTTATTTATCCTACCGTATCACCATTGACAAAGTGATTGGATTTGTCCCTTTATTTTCTTAAAGCTATGAAGAAAAGTGGCAAACAGCGTTTTTGACATGTGCCTACAAGAAGTTGCATAGAATAATGAATGTTGTAATTTGTTCAATTATTTCTTAATCAACCTGTAAATATGTAACATAAACACACATACACACTTTTGCATATACCCACTCAAATACACCCACACAATACAGAAAAAAATACTACAAGGATATATACTCAAAGCAAATGGTTTTTATCCCTGGGTTATGAGATTACCATTATGGTTTATTTTCTTTTTTTATGTCTTTCTGCATTTTTGTATATTTTCAATGATAAACATGTATTTATTTTATAATAATAAACCATTTTTTAAAAGATTCAAAAAACCCTATTGAAGGGTAGCAGAGTTTGCCTCCCCAAAATATGACTTGAAGTTCAGGACACACTAACCCTAAATATGCTATTTTGATTATATTGATTATATTGATTAGTTTGAGCTGTAGCCACTTGAAAAATAGCCAACTGTGGGGAGAAGCTTCCTCTGAACTCCCTTTATCTGCCTAAAGAGAAATCCTCCAAAAGGAACTCAATTGTCATAAATTCTCTTCCGAGGAGTTTCATTGACCAAGGAAGCATGACTCATCTCAGGAAGGGAGCTAGAAGCAGACACCACACCCAGACAAACTTTGTCATAACCTATTATACTCCCATCTATTTCTCTTAAGTGTCCATTTATCTTTCTAAAAATAATTTATTCTCCCCTACGATACCTACATTCTCTTTCGCATTCCTTATTAAAATGGCATTTAAGTCTGAATTCTAAGCCACCTCAGGGAGTTAGTCATTTTTCTCCGAGTATCTCTCATGTATACCCAAGGTACACACTTCTGTTTGTTTTTCTCTTATTAATCTGTCTTTTATTACAATAGTCTCAGCTAAGAACTCAGAAGAATAGAAGGAAAGTTATTTTCCTAGCCACATTCTTTTACAAAATAATATATAATGACAGAAAGCAATATGGGGTTTGCCATCTAGGTGGAGAACATGGGAGAGGCACTGAGAGGTACACAGTGTATTAAAAGGGAGCTTTCTAGCTAGTTATAATAAAGAAAGATATGTGTAGTGAGAACCTTAAATAATTGAATTTAGAAGCAGTTCAAGAAGGTCCTCAATGCAAGAACTATATGCCCTCATTGCTAGGGCTCTCTCTACATGGTGCCTGGCACGTAGTGGTAGCTACGTGTTAGTCAATTAAAAGCACAAGAAAGTCTCCTAGGCTGCTCCCACATCCAGCCCCACTGGGGTCTCACCACGTCTCTGGCTCTTCCTCACCCACTTCAGCCCCATTCTTATCTTCAGGAATCACTCCCTCTCACCTGCTTTGGCTTCTTCCTTTCCCCACTTGTCTTAGTCCATTTGGGCTGCTATTACAGATATGATAAGCTGGGTGGCTTAAAAAAAAACATTTAATTTTTATAGTTCTGGAGGCTGAGAGATCAAGGCACCAGCAGATATAGCGTCTGTGACAGCCCACTTTCTGGTTCATAGACTAACAATTTTTTTTCGCTGTGTCCTTACATAGCAGAATGGAACTCTACTAAGGGAGCTGTCTGGAATATCTTTTATAAGGGTCCTAATCCCCTTCATGAGGATTCCACTGCTTCCAAGCTCCATCTCCAAATATTATCCAAATATCGAAGATTAGGTTTCTACCTATAAATTTGGGGGAGACACAAACAATCAATCTACAGCATCACCATGCCACTTGACATAATTCTCTCAATTCAAAAGTTCAGGCTTTCACAATTGCAAGGAAGAGTGTCACCTCAAGCAGCTTCTGAATTTGCAGATGCAGCCTTGCAAGCACCCTAGAGGCTAGGAACACCAAGGAAAACAGTGGGAATAAACACTAGTGCGAGCTTCATAATTACCCTGCCACAGCAGCCAGGAAAAAAGCTCCTTCTATCCTGTTAGACTGAGATCTCACTGGTGGCAGGACTGAGAGAGTGGGGTTTGATGGGTAGCATGTTGGTGGTAGGACAGTGAGGTACAGTTTAGGTCTAAGAATGGTAAGAAACACCCAAGACTACAAAGTCTTGACCATTCGTACCATTTATTTAGCTTTGGATCACATGTTGCCTTGTGGCAATTATGATATTATTGTCTTGTATCTCCATTTAATTCAATTCTCATTTTTCTTATTGCAGTTAGGTATCCCACCTTGCTTAGTACACTCTAGTTCTTCAAAGAGCAGGAACCTGGATATATACCTCTTTATATGACACAGAGAATTCTACAGGTGCTTGATAAATACTAATCAAATGACATTATGATTTATTAAACTTTAGACAAACCTCTCCTCTTATCAAAATAAGATTCTAATTATTTTAGTTTTCTTTTATAAGTAGTTCCTACAATCCTCAGTAATTATAGTTAGCAATCTCGAAAAAAATCTTTTTTATGTGGAAAGATAGTTCAGCTACAGAAGAGTCATGTTTTTAGAGAAGCAGATATTTAATTTTTTACTGAAATACTTTGTGAGCCTGTGGCTTCAAAGAAATAAAACTGACAGTATTTGTTGCCAATGATGAAATCTGCATTTCCAAGAAAACTTTAGAATTCTGGAGAATGTGTATCCTTCACTGCAAATTGGACAGCTTCTCAATGTCTAAGGATTTCTCTGATGAAATATATAGTGATATTAACATACACTTTTTTTTTTAATATCGTAGAATGAAGCATCAACATTTGGAAGGTCTATAGAACTCAGTCATTCAATAATATCCAAATGAATAATTCACTGTTACACAAATTATGCATGGGTTTAAGTTTTAAAAAATTCAAACTGCAAGGTTAACCAATAGATCTTAATATAACAGAGCATAAAAAGATACTTAATGTGGTTTTAGTTTCCACACTGAAACCTCTAAAAACATCACTTGGTGAGTTTTAGTGTAGTATCGAAGAAGAATATCTACAATTGTCTCAGAAGTCTATGAAAATATATTCCTTTTTTCAACTACATATCTGTGTGGGCCAGATTTTCTTCATCTACTTTAATCAAAATTACAATGCAATAGCTTAAATGCAGAGCAAAGATAATCATCCATTTTTTTCTAAGTCATTCATTAAAGAGATTTGCAAAGATATTTTTAAAATTCTATTCTTCTTGCTAAATTTTTAACTTGGAAAATATAGTTAATAAAAATTTTTATTTATATTGACATGTAATGGGTTTCTTGTAATTTTAAAATGAACTAATAAAAGGCTCTTTGGAGTCCTCAATAAATTTTATTTTTTGGTCCTAGGACCAAAATGTTTGAGAACCACTGGTCTAGAATAACTCAACTTGCACATCTTCTTCATTGATCATAATTTACCAGCAGGGAGCAACCCCTTTACAATATAAACCCAACATCTTTTCATTATAAACTGGATTATTTTTTAGCCATGTGTCTTACCTCACCCTTTCCTACACTGAGGCTCCTGGGTGGTGCTTATGACAGTGTTTATGGTGACCCACATTGCATGATTGAAGAACATCCTGTATTTTATTTCTCAGAGGAGCTTAGTGTTATTTGAAAATATGGAGGTTTTGCCTTTCCAGGTCATTCATAAAGATGTTGAATAGCATTTTCCTATGTACTAATACCCTCCAAAGGCACCTATTTAGCTTCATATGTTTTCTGTCTCAGAGGCAACTATCTTCCCTTGACTAAACACCCTCAGTTTCACAAAATCTCAACATTAGATGGTCTGTGGTGTACAATCTAGTGAAAGGCTGGTAGTCAATATTGGCCATATATATTCCCTTCTCTATAGATAAATGTAACCCTCAAGGTTTCCTGGAATATTACAGAACAATTCCCCAAATAGTTTATGTTTAATTCAGTATGCCTTGATCCTGCAGTTCAAGTGATCATTCCATAGTATCCTCATTCAGAGATGGTTCATATTAAAATGGCACCCCTGTTCTATATCCTTGAATTTCTGCCTAACTTCTGAGAAAATTTGATCTGACAGAAGTTGTATGCTTTCCTGTTTCTGTCATTTGTAGAATGTTTCCCATGCCCCAAGAAACCCTTTTACTCCAGTGATTTTTGTTTACTGCTCTAGTGAACAACATATAACGTTCCTCCCACATCTAATTTGTAAAATTGGTGACATTCATTTCTCAATAAGGTATTTTTAAAGCATTTATATCATTTTTAAATGAACTATATTTATTTCAATTTAGTAATTTAGTCTATTTCCTTTTTAAAATTAAACACCTTAATGGTTTTTTCTTACTTTTCCTCTCTAGATTCTGAATTCAACCATGTCGTTATTGTTATGTAGCAGTTCACAAAGCTAGTGTCTGTAGCTATTCCTGATCACCACTCAGGACAAAGTATATTTCTTTTCTTGGGTACCTAAAGACTTTTTAAAGAAATAATCTATATTACCTTAAACTCCTTATTTCTATATCTGGTCCTGATTCAAATGGCTACAATTTGTATAAATCCTTCTTTGGGTTAAGTCTCTGGCTATTATAATTTGGTCCAATTTTGTAGCTTCCCTTATTACAAATGTCAGCTCAGCTTAATTATTCAATCCAATGAATGTGTGTTGAACACTCTGGAATAAGTGCTATGAGGATACAAATATGAAAGACAATATAAAAAAAAATAACTAGACAATCCCAGGAGTCAGGTCTAATGGAGGAGATACAAGCTGACATGAGCAACTCCAATTGGCACGAACAGAGTGCTTTGGGAGTACGAGGGAGGGTGGCAAGAACCCCTGCTACCATAGCTGCATTATTGAAGGTGGCTGTTTTTGCCTTAAGGTTCCCCATTACCCTCTTTCTGCAGCCCTTGTTTCCCTGAGCTATACCTGTCTTGGCATCTATGAGGCTTGGGTAGTAAGTGCAAGGACATTTGTGTCCATCCATCTCAGGAGGTCATATTTGACACTCTATACTTCCCAGTGTATGCTCTTCAGGTGGGTTCTTTGACTGTTGTCATTCTGCTCTGCTTCTTCTAACGTATGCCTAGAACCCCACTGCACCCTAGCATTGTGTCCATGTTTTCTTGTGCCTTGGGCGCTGGACTTTACTACCCTTATTGACATCACCAAATAAGTTTTAGAAGCTGGGATAATATTTTGTACCCAGATTTTGAGGTCAGAGAGTGGTCAATTACAGTTATTTTTAAGCTCTTAAGATGGTCTGTCTTTTTAACTTAGCCCCCTCAGGAGAGGGACTCGTAAAATCTCTGCAGAGTGGGATGGAAGTGGGAGAGACAACTCAAGAGTCACCACCATCTGTGTGTTGTGCACTCATATATTTTTCTCCTCACAGTAAATGCTTTGCCTTTCTGTAGGCGTAATGATTCCAGAGGTTGGACAACTCTTTACCTTTTTTCTGTTGAGCTATATAACCCAAGTATCCCAGAATATGACTATCAGCTTCAAAGTCCCTTCACCATTTATCCCAGGGCATAGAGTCCTCCATGCAAATAGGAGTCTTGATGGACCACCTGACTATCCCAGCATTTCAGATTAGGCCCCCATCCCAATCCTCAATCTCGCTACTGCTTTCCTATCAAGACTTTTCAATTATCAAAGTAACACATGTTCTTTTCCAAAAACTAGAATCGTACACAAATATATATGTGTGTGTGTGTATATATACCCTCCATCATACCCTCCCACTAATCTCACTCCTCACAGATAGTTATTTCAAATTTGTGATTTTTGTATTTTCACACACCCACCCACGCACACGCATGCACACGTAATGTCATGGACAACTTGGTTTATCCCAAGAATGTGTGGAATTTGTCACATAAATTATCCTATTAACAGAATACAGGGAAAATGTTTCTAATTGTCTTAATAGATGAAAAATATTCAATAAAATTCAAGAGCAGTTTCTAATAAAACTCTTAGCAAATATGAACAGAAGAAAACTTCAACCTTATAATGATTATCTTCAAAAATACACATTTAATGTCATAGTTATATTAAATGTTAAAATGAAGAATTTTTCTTTTAAATTTAGGAACAAGATTAGAATGTCCACTATGACTGTTTCTATACAATAACATTCTGGAAGTCCTAGTCTGTGAAATTAGATAAGAAAATAATATATAAAACAATTAGAAAGAAAAAAATTTAAAAATCATCATTCACAGATGATATGATTGTGTAATATAGAAAAATCCAAGAGCATCTAAAACATATTAGAAGTTTAAGAAATCTAAACATGTTGACAGGATATAAAACCAATATATAGAAATCAATAGGAATCGAGGTGCATCACTTTCCCAGTACATGGATGTGTTCACCAACCTGGAAGCTTCTCCGAACTTCATACTGGTGAGATTTTATGGAGGCTTCCTCATATAGCCATGATCAATTAATAACTCCATTTGTAGCCCCTCCCCCTCTTTGGAAGAGGCAGAGGTGGGGAGCCTGAAAATTCTAAGCTTCTAATCATAGCTTGTTTTTATTCTGGTGACTAGCCATACTCCAAGAGCCATCCTGGAGTCACCTCATCAGAACAAAATATGCTCCTAGTTCTCTTATTACTTAGGAAATTACAAGTGTTTTAGTAGCTTTGTGCCAAGAATTAGGGGCAGAAACCAATATCTATTTTCTATTATCTCACACCATGGTTAAACAAGGAAAAGGCATTGCTTTCAGGTTAGAAAAGAAAGTGAAAGTTTTCATTGAGTTTGTTTTGGTAGGGTATTAACCAAATTAGGCTAAGTTAATGAAACAGTGCCTCTCCATCATAGATAATTTAGACTCTATGGCAATGTTAAAGCCACCAAGAGTTTGTAGAACTTATAAATATAAGATTCTCTCTATACTATGCCAACACAATCTAACAGTACCCCAAAGTGAGAAGCCATAAAAGAATTTTCTTTATTAAATTGCAAGTAACTGCAGTATTTTTTTTCTCCCAAAAGTAATCTGGAAAAAAAAACACAAAACCCCAAAAAGCCCCGTTGCTCTGGAAATGAAATAATAGTGAAAGACTACTTGTCTGATAAAACAACCACTTCTGGTGAGAAACATAAATAATGAATTTGCATTACATTCAAGACTTGACAATTAATTTTCTAAAGTATCCTGAACAGCTACACAGATTTCCTATTTCAAATTAATATTCATTGTGTTCAAAATGTAGGGGAGCTAAACAGAGGTGTATTTATTCAATAAGTAAATAATATCATTTACCAAGAAGTCTCCTGTCATTTTCCATGATTTACCAATCCAAAGTAAACACAAATTTCTTCAGCATTCTTATATAACTTATTACTCCAACTGAAATTTTAGACTCATGTGGCTTCTGTCTCATTCTTCTGTGTCAAAAAAGTCTTGATGATTCTGCCTTGACGATAGTTTTTTCATTTTTTTTTTTTTCTGCACACGTTGATCCAGGTCTAACATAGGGAAATAGAAATACAAAGTAGATCAACTTATGGTACTTTGGATCGATTAGCCAGCCAAGCAGTGATGAAAAAGAGAAGATAGCATACTGAGTACCTACAATGTGCTAATGGGTAAGTTGCCTCATTTCATTCTTAAAATAACTCTGAGAGGTTGGTTATCCCTGTTTACTTATGGGGGAACTGAGGCTCAGAAAGTTTGAATATACTGAACAAGTCATTCAGCTACTGAGCTGCAGAATTCAGATTGAATTCCAGTCAATCTTTCTCTAAAGTCTGTGTCCTCCCTTTGTATCTCATATGGGAGAACATACCTAGGTTGCTTGGCAGTCTGTGATAAATGGCAAATTAATAAGTTGGATCCAGATCATTAGAAAGTGAGTTTTCCTGGTTTTAACTAATTATAAATGTGAGAAAATTAACTTGTATAAATCTGTAATCCTACTTTTAGATTTTATCATAGGCATGATTTTAAAACTTTAAATTTTGATTAAGCTCAACAAATAAGCCACATGTATAATAAATTTTGCCTGCCCCCCCCCAAATAATAAAACCCACCACTTCATAGATAAACCAGTTCTGTTACTTAGCTTAAATGTATATTAGTCATTTAAGTTGGGATTTTATATTATTTCAAAAGTTCATCTAATTTACGATATCTCACTTGAATCAAAATATCTGATATACAATACAATAGATTACCCATAAAATTGTAATTGCTAAATAAAGTTTCTTTCATTCAAAAAAATTTAACCTCAAGGGCTTAGCTTTATTAAAATTTACATTCCCCTTTCAAGTGATATGGTATTCTTTGTTAGATTATTTAATAATGCTTATTTTATTTACTTTAAATTATTTTTAGACTAAGAAATCTAAAATATGTGTCATTATAACAAATTAAACAGTACAGTTGTATATAAAGAGAAATATAATAAAGCAGACGAGGTTAGAGAAACAGAGGTCAGTTTATGTAGGGTCCTATAGGTTAGATGAAGAATTTGGAACTCACATTCAATAGGAAGGAAGCCAATGGAAGATTTTAAGCAGGAAAATAATATGATTTGATTTCTGTTTTAAGAAAAGATACCCTGGCTGCTGTATGATGAGTGGATCGTAAAGGAGGGCCAGAGTGGAATCCCAAAGCCCAGTTGAGAGGTGCAGTCAAACAATGTTTGGGGGAAGACAGTGGTAACTGGGAATGGTGGAGAAACAGTGGAAATGGGGACAAGGGTCACGTTTAGCATCTTCTTGGTGGATTGGATTGGGGGATAAGCTGGCTAGAGAGAGCGAAAAGTCAAAGATATCTCCTAGGTTTGAGGACTGAGCTACGAATAGTAGGATTTTCTGAAAAGGAGAATAAGAGAGAGGCAGGATGCTTCCCTTGTTGCAAGGTTTATATGTGAGCATGTTTGGGGGGGGGTGGTTCCCAGAATTTCACCCTACTCTACTGTTCACATGTATTTTGTAATTTTCCAGTTATGGCAGATAGACTCCAGGGTGGTCCCCATGATCTCAGCTTCCTAATGTTCATGTTTTATGTGACTCTCTCCCCTCAAGTATTGGTAGGCCCCACGACTTGCTTCTAACCAATGGAATCTAGCAACTGTGACAGGATATGCATGAATACATGTATATGACTATGTTACATTACACTGTAACCCATTTTGTCAGTAAACACTCTTCTGTTGGCTTTGGAAAAGCAAGCTGGCATGTTGTAAGCTGGTCAATGAAGAGGGAGGGCCAAGTGGCAAGCAACTGAGAGCAGCTTCTGGTTAATAGCCAAGAAACTGAAACCCTCAGTGCAACAACCTGAAATGAATTGAATACTGCCAACAACAACATGAGCGCGGAAGCAGATCCTTCCATAGTCAAGCCTCCGATAGCCCTCAGTGACACCGTGATTGGACCTGTTGATGCCATAAAGCAGCTAAGCTGTGCTCAAATTCCTGATCCACAGAAACTGTGGCACAAAAAATGTGTGTTTTTTTTAAGCCATATATTTGAGGTAACATTGCTAAGTAGAACTAGATAACTAATACATCAATTTTCTTAAACTATTCTTAAAGACATAATAGTCATAGCAGGATTCAGGCTTCTCTCATATGTAAACCCTTATTCCTGTTTTGAAAAAGTTGGGTTTTTTTTTATAAATATGCAATATTTATAAATGGTTAAGTCTATATACTCTCTCCAGTGACTTATATGTAAAATTATTTCACATATCTGTCAATTTAACACTTACAGAATTACAAGCTACAGGAAATTTGGATTGGTAAAACAACTTGTCCAAGTCGCTATAGCTAGTTAGTGACAGATCCAGGAGCAAAACTTAGTGCACTGGAATTTGATTTTACCATTCACGTAACAGAAAAACATGAAGAAGGTCTTGACCATCTTCCTTTTTTAAAGTGTAGAGTATCAAAAGCTTTTAAGAACTCCCAAAAGGCAAACATTTTCTCACCTAGAAAGTATACTGGCATGTGTAAACTTTAGCATTATCAAACTCATCAGAGCTGAATAAAATGGCTTTTATTTGTATTTGAGTCCTTACTTTAAATTATTTACTGATAAAGAGAAACATGTTTTTTAGCTTTAAAATTATTCAGGATCTTATTAAACACATAGCAGCTATAGTACATGTTGAAAAAGAAGGAAAGTATAGCCTCTACTCTCACGAAGCTGCTAGTCTGAATAACACAAAGATTTTTCTCGGCTTAATAAAAGGCTGACTTAAAATGTTTCATTAGGTCCTGATAGGAAAGCATTAACAATAATGCATGCACAGTGCCTAGCACAGAGTAAATGTACTTGTCACTGGTATTACTAGACGAAGGGAGAGGGAAGTACACAGGGTCAGTGTACACTAACCTTTAAGCAAGTCATGAAGTGGACCTCACCACCCCATTACTTTGTAATTCCCCATAATTTCACTTTTAATAGTTTGTCATGCCATTTGATAAAGAGCCTGATAAAAAGGAGAATGTTTAACAGCATGCTCAGAGTAACTGAAATGATTCATTGAAGTGAAAAACTACCCAGCCATTGCCAGGCATAGAAAGTGGCAGAAAGTTGCACCAATACAAACAAATACATTTCGACTTATGCTAGAAGCATGAGAACGACTCGTAGGTAAACTGCAGGGTTGAGTAGGCAAACCTGATATCTCATCAGTTCTTTTTGGCCAACATTTATGGAGTACTGACTGTGGATCAGGCCCTGTGCCAGACACTGGGGATGTAAAAATGAGTAAAATACAGACATTCTAGTAAAAAACTGGCCAGTACCTTGAAAAGTGTCAAGGTCATTAAAGCCCACCCCCCCTCAAAAAAAAAAAAATCAAGGGATTTTCTCAGATTAGAAGAAATGAAGGAGACACGGCAATTAAATGAAATGTGGAATCCCTGGATTCTAGAACAGAAAAAAGACATTAGTGGGATGACTAGTAAATTTTTAATAAGACCTGCAGTTAGTTAATAGAAACAGTATTAAATCAATGTTAATTTTCAGGTTTCAATAATTGAAATAATTGTAGTATGTAAATAAGTTCTCAGCATTTGTGGAAGCTGAGTGAAGGATTATACAGAATTCCGTGTACTATTTTGCAACTTTTTTGTAAGCCTAAAATTATTTCAAGATAAAAGTTTTTAAAATAAGAGTTAGGTCAAGGGTGATATGATCACATTTATAATTTTTTTTTTTTTAAAGAGAAGAGTATATAGAAGACTGTTAATAGCAGCAAATAGTTTGGACATGCTCAGACACTACTCTAGATACTGGGGGTATAGCAGTTAACAAGACCAAAAAATCCTGTAAAAATCTCATAAGTAGACAAAAATATACAGGGTAATTCTAGCTTGTGCTAAAAATTATGTAGAAAATAAAACAGTAAGGGAGTAGAAATGAATTGAGTGGCTATTTTAGATTTGGTGATCAGCAAAACTGTCTTCAAAGAACTGTTATTTAAATGAGACCTGATTGCTTTAAGGAGCTGGGACATTCTATGCAGAAAAAGTAAAGCAAAGGCCCTGGGGCAGAAGCAGATATGAAGCATTGCAGGAAGAGAAAATCTAGACTAGATCAGGGTGGAATGTGAACCTGTCAGACTAGAGAACAGGCATCATCCAAGGCAGATGGGCCTGAGTAAGGCATTTGTGTTTTATTTTATATAAAAAAGGAAACCATTGGATAGTTTAAAGGGGGTGGGGCATGATGTGACTGATATTCTTTAAAATGTCTTTTCATTTTTTTGTGGAAAATGACCCGCAGGGGAACAATAATAGGAGGAAGGAGGCCTTGTCAGGTGGCAATAGCAATACTCTAGAGAAGGAGGGATGGTGGCTTGATTAAAGTGGCCAGTGGAGGTGGAAAGCAGTGAATGATTCAAGATATATTTAGTTGGAGGTAGAGTTGATAAATTTTTGTAGATGGGTCAGATGTGGGAGGTGAGGCAAAGCAAGGAATCTGGGATAATTCCTTGTTTTCTTATACAATTTGGGTGGATTTTGGTGCCAATTACCAGGGAAGAGTGATAGAGTAATAGTTTTCATTGGAAAAAGATCAAGAATTCCGTTTTGGATATATTAAATGTGAGACATTAAACCTTCATTATTTCAGGTTTTTGCAATGATTAGTGTGTGTGTGTGTGTGTGTGTGTGTGTGTGTGTGTGTGTGTGTGTGTGTGTGTTTAGGAGCTTACATTTTGGAAAAAACAATAATGATGTAGAATTAGGAACTTTCACAACCATATCTCACCTGGAAAAGTTACTAAGATGAGACTAATAGGTAGGGCAAATGGCTCTATCCTAAAAACAAGCACTTAATAGTATTCACAAAGAAAAGCAATGTATTAAATTTACTCCTGCATGTGAACAATGATGGGCTTCCATAGGTGAACCTTTTTACCTTTGTCATCACCTGTATAAATGTAACAGGTTTCAAGAGAAAAACAAATGAAAACATGCATGTGTCCCTCAAGTTCAGAAAAGGGAACTCTGACCAAATGTGCATATAGAAAGAGATGTAATGATAATTTCTTTCTTTCTTTCTTTCTTTCTTTCTTTCTCTTCTTCTCTTTCTTTCTTTCTTTCTTTCTTTCTTTCTTTCTCTCTCTCTCTCTCTCTCTCTCTCTCTCTCTCTCTCTCTCTTCTCTCTCTCTCTCTCTTTCTTTCTTTCTTTCTTTCTTCTTTCTTTCTTTCTTTCTTTCTTTCTTGGAGCAGTGCACAGGAACCTGGAAACCACAGGAGGGTAACTATTGGAAAAACTATGGTAAAGTGGCCTGTGATGGACCGTGGGATGGACTGTGGTATGGACTGTGGAGCCCTACGGCCTTTGCTCTAATCCCACCTCCACCACTTACTGGTCATAAAACTTGGTTCAAGTTCTGTAACCTCTCTGTGCCTCAGTTTATACATCTGTTAAGTAGTGGTAACAATATGTGGTAGACCCTGTAATGCCTGCCCCTCTCCTTTCTCATATTTCCTTCCTCAGCTCCTGGGAGTTTTAGCAGAAGGTGGCCTTCATCAGTCAGCCCCTCTTTGTGGTTTGCCTTGGCTGGGAAAATGGCGTTCTGCAAAGGTCATACCTTCTTCCAGGAGCAATTTATGTACAATGACTGATCAACAAGATGTGTAAATGTCTTGAATCCCTCACTCCAATTCAGGACAGCTGGAGCGATCTTCATATGGGGTTTGGCTGAGGGCTGCATTGGGCTTCAGCCTCAAAGTCTCAGTAATCCTGCTTCTTTCCCCACACGTCCCCAAAAGTTGATCCCAAGACCAGCCCCTAAGAAACATCTTGCAATACTAATCTCCCTTTCAGAGTGTGTTCCCCAGAAAGCTGAACATGTGACATAAGAGTACCCTCCTCATAGGGTGACCCCTAGAAATAAATAAGTCACTATACAAAAGCATTTAAAAGAGTGTGCACATAGTAAGTGGAAATAAGTATTAGCTATAGCTCTTATTACTGAAGTATTTTCTTATGAGGTTGTCAATGCCTGCAACAGTGTTTTCTGCCCCTGGCCATAAAAGGCTCATCACAGTGGTCTGTTAATTTCTATACATAATCGTATTACATACAAAAAAAGGTTAACTGGCTTGTTTTAGGTGATAAGAAAGAAAATAAATGTATTTCTGGCCTATTTGTTGCTATTGGAATCCTCTCATTCTTGATTGTCGGGGCATCATTTCTGTGATTGCAAACTGACCTATCAACACTCTTCTCTTTTCCACTCCCCCTCCTCTTCTTCCCCTCCTCCCTGCTTCTTTTCCCTCCTCCCCCTCTCCCTCACATCCTCTTCCTCTCCTCCTTTGTTATTGTTGTTTTTATTAAGAAAAGGTAGGTGTGAATAGTTGTTTATTAGGCAGACCGCATGCATCTCCTCATAAAGACTTCCTCATGACAGGATTTTGCATTTTTAAGGTCTTCTGAGATAAGCCTCTGAGAGGGAATAAATGTATTGAGCTTAGTCCATTCTGTTCAGACAGAAACAGTTCTGAAAACCAGAGGGCTGGATATTTAGCTCATTTTATCACTGTGTTTTTTCCCCTGGTTCATGAGTACTTGATTCTTATAGAGTAAAATAAAGATGGAACTTTCCCCATAAAACAGAAGTTTCAAAAAACAAGAATAATCAGAGTGCTTCCATCCTTGAAAGTAACAAATAAAAGACCACGTAAAGCTAAAATGGAAAAACAAATGTTATCCAAAAAGTCAGATTATACATTAGGTTAGACCACGATTTAACACAACAGAGAGAAAGAAATGACCATTGCAAGCTGGCTGAAAAGAGAGGACATGGTTGGTAAGAAGTTGTCTTTCTCTTACCCACAGTTCTTCAAAGAGCATTAGTTGCATAATTTGGTTAAAACCATGTATACAACATATACAACAGGTGACTATATTCTTCTTTCAGTTGGAAAGCCAAAAAGGTTGTAATTCCATCCCCCATATTTGTCTGATATTATTCCCTAACACAAAGCCTTTTTAAACTGTGAAGAGTTTAGAAATAATCATCAAAAGAAGTAACCCTATCTATCCTGTTCAGTGGGAGTTCTGAGCTATTTGCTCATCCACCCACATTCATTTGAGGGCCTTTGGTTTACATGAGACTCCAAACCACTATCCAGAGAAGTGGGGTACACATCCTCACTCCAGTGGGCACCTCGTTTCTCAGCCACAAGTTGAATAAATTGGGAGTGGCTGGCATAAAGTTTGAGTTTATCATTAATGTCCAACCATTTCACTTTCTTGGCATCATCGCCAGCTTCCAGAGGAAGATGATCCATTACCTCCCCTGTTTCATCATGGTAGTTCACAGCCTCTGTCTCTATCCATGCGTTATCTGTGTTCCGAGGATCACATACGTAGCCTTTGTAGACCACAAAATGTTCCTGGCTGAATAGCCCGTGCAGTTGTTTCTCCAACTCCTGTATTTCTGCTCCGGATTTCTGTAAGGAGTTCATGGCTTCCTCACTGAATTCTCTCTTCAAGGTGGCACTAATCTTCTCTCCCGGATCCACCATGCCCCCTGGGATGGCCCATTCTCCACAGTCCTTCCGTTTGATGGCTACAAATTGCAGGATATGTCTCCCAGAAACAGGATGGATAACTTTATTTCCTTTACTATCCTTTTTCCACCTGGTTAAGATGGGATCTGCAGCATGATTGGGACCCCAGCGCCCCAAAAGCCCTCGGCCAACTAGCCCTGTTCGTCCTGTGGGATTTCTAGGTCTACCATTTTCAACCTCATAGAAACCATTCTGGCTCCTTCTCTCAATATGCCCATCTTTTTCGTTAAATTTAGGACAGAAGCTCCTATCATTCACGGGGGGGTCTGCCCACGTGGGCTGGGCCAAGACTGAGGCTGCAGTGTACTCCACAGGCTTGTACTCTGGCCATTCAACCAGCCAGCTCACTTTCTCGTGGGGGACTGGGCTTCGCTCCACTTTCGAGCCTGGGTACGGAGATGTCCTGGCCTTATCGTGGAGGTTCTCAGCGCTGCCATTCAAATCTGACATGATGAAGTTTGGAGGAATCCCACGTGAGAAAAGCCAGCTCCAGCTGGCCAAGATTCGGGGGCAGCTCTGGGGCCTGACTGCCGCAGAGGACGGGGTCACGGTGAGAGACACGGGTGCTAAAGCCTTTGCCAGGTGGTGTCCCGCCATCCACTGCCCAGCAGCCCGTGAGGATTTCAGTTGCTCTCAAGCTAGCGCTTCCAACGGCGACTTGGGGTGCGCGGGACAGAGTGGGGCTAACGGTGCTGTCCCGCTTGTGGGGGGCGGTGCACCTCGACCACCGCTGGCACCCCCTCCGGAGGTTGCAGCGGGTTTTTTTCACAGTGAACGATGTCCACATCTGGAAGAGCTTCCAAATGCGATGTGCTTAGGTTGAGAACATCATCCAAACACCACGAACAAAATTAGCACGACAAGAATGTTTTCTTGCTACTGACCAGGATTTTAGCCTTTACAGATAGAATCAGTTCACTAGGTCTAGAACTGACGTCTGTTTAGGAGAGGGCAGAATGAAAGTGTTGGTTGGCGGGTGGGAGACAAAACTCCTTGTCTGAGATGCTCAGAAGCCTAGTGAATGTGGCTGGAAGGAGAGGAGCACTCACTTGGAGCACTACGCATGGTCCTGGTGAGAAATACAAGAGGAGTGATATGTGCTGTGTGGGAGATGGTTTCAAATCTTGGGCCCTTCATTTACTAGGAGCGGCTGAGCAAGTCGTTTAATCTTTTCTTTTTCTTTTTTTCTTTCTTTCTTTCTTTTCTTTCTTTCTTTCTTTCTTTCTTTCTTTCTTTTCTTTCTTTCTTTCTTCTTTCTTTCTTTCTTTCTTTCTTTCTTTTTTCAAAGGAGTATTGGCTACAGCATGCTAGGTGCTGTGTCAAGCACAGAAGATTGTACTCAGGTCTGGCTCATGTGGCTTTTGCTCTTAAAGGATTCTGGTTGGGTGGCAGCACTTACATTAAAAACAGAACTAATGCTGGAAGGGCAGTGCTCCACAATTCTTAAGAACTGAACACAATCAGTTTCAAATCCTAGCTTCTCAGCCTTAAATGGTACCTTCTTGGGCAGTTACTTAAGCTCATTTCAGTGTCCTAATGTGTGATATGGAAGTAGTAATATCAACTTTATAGGGTTAAGGTGACAATTAAGTGGGAATGTTACATGTAAAGTTATTAGCACAATATCTGGCCCACTGTGCGCACTCAAAAAATGCTAGGTGTCATTATTATACTTATCATTAACTTTTGACCCTGTACCTTGAGAACTGTGTAGATTCAAACAGGACAGTTAATAAAATTATGGGAATTGAGCAGCTCACATAATGAGGTTAAACCACCTATGATTCCTCTGTCTGGAGAAATTCAGGCTGAGAAATAACAACATGTAGGTCCTGAAATGATAAATAATGAGGAGATGCAAAGGCTAAGTCATTTATCTGAGAAAATGAACCCTAGGGAAAGGTATCAACATTTTAAACAGTTTTAGAACAGAAGAAATTGTTCTAATTGAAGCCCAAAGGGTTTTTAACATTTCCCAGAGTTTATTCCATGTTACCCAGTCCCGTGAGAAAGATGTTTAGGGAATAAATAAATGGTTTGATGGTCAAATATGTTTGGGAAATTCTACATATTTCACCACCCTTCCTTAGAAATTCAAGATTCACATTAGTGTTTTAAAGATCCGGTGAATTCTAGTAAAAACAAATCAACCCTAAACTGTTTAACTCTGTTTCATCCGGTATTTTTCAAACTACCTGACCAAACAAATGCTTCTTTTATGCAGCAGCTGGTATTATTTTAAAAACACACTTCCTCAAGTTTATAAAAGTTTCAGAATGTGTGCATGTGCTTGAGGGTAGATTTCTAATCATTTGAAGTTATTACTGTCATCACTGAGAAAGGCAGCTACCACATACTCACCCATCACCCTCATGAAGAACTCTAAACGAAATGAGTCAGGCTTCCAGAAGGTTTGAACCCCAGAAATAGCTGGGACTATACAGAACAAAATAGTAGAAAAGGACTGAGAGCAGAGAAATATGAGACTGGTCACCATTAACCATCATCATCATCATAATCATTATCATCATTATTGTCATTGTTGAGAATTTTTTGTGTACGATGTAAAAAGTACCACTAGAAAAGAAAGATGATCATTAAGGGACACAGTCCCAGTTCTGTAATTTATGTCTTATGGTGGTATTTTTGCAATCATAGATTTTCTGTTCCACTGAGTCTCCTGGAAATGTATTAGGAAAATCATTGATGTGAAAACATTAAACATTGTCAGAGAAGACATTTGTAAATTCCTTATATTATTATTTCTAGGGATCATAATCTAACTCGCAAGAAACAAATGAAACAAGTGTATTGGATCTGGTTTTTATTCCCCTCCATCATAGGCTATGTAGCTCTGCATCCAACATTTGGCTTTTCTGTGTCTCGGTTCCTTACTGTAAAAGCAATCGACTGATCTCTGTTATCTACAACTGTCCTTCTGGCTTTAACATTTTAGGATTCTAGGATCTATGGAAATCTCATTATTGGAAGACCAAGGTCAAGTTTTGGGCCATGATGAATCAAGAAGACCAGATGTTCAAATATGAACAACCAGATGCTCAGGAGGCAAAAGACACTGAGAAAAGCAAAGGAGTGGGGAAGGCCTAGCATGTCAAGTACAATGCAAAAATTCAGTGGGCCAAAGACTAATTTTTGGAACACCTAGAAGGAGACATCAAAACTAGTAATGTGGTGTTTTGTTTGTTTTTAGCATCATCAAAACGAATACATGGTTAAATCAGACCACTTGATGACCATGGGGCAAAAGGTGCCCTAAGGATATACTATAGTAGAGACCAAAGGAATTATTTTCTGGGAAACCACTGGGGAAATTCTCTTTCCTAAATTGTCTTCTGAGGCAGAAATGTCTGAGGCAGAAAACAAACAGAGCTAGACACAGAATGTTCTGGTCCCATATCCAAGAAAGTCCTAAAGGAACTGTAAGCACAGTCAGAGAACAAAACTTTGGCCTGTTACTATAACTATTTCTGGGTCATAGATTGCCTATGTAATTCCATTTTAACAAAAATATTGGAAGGCAGAATGTGATGGGGAGAACCAGAGTGAATACAGAACCCCAGCAGTGCAAGAACCCTTAAGCATCCTTTCAGCATCTCTTTGGGAAGAAGAAACAAGTGGTATCCAGCAAATTGGATTATCATGAATTATCTATCTCTTCCTAAAATGATGGTAAGGCTCAACCTTTGAAAGAAATCTGGAATAAAAGCAGAGAAAAGGTTCTTTTTAAGGTGATAACACTGATAATAAACAAAACAATAAAATAACTACCAACTGCTAAGTGCTTTCTACGTACCAGTCTGTATACAGGTTTGCCCAGGTTTGACTGCCAAGTTTTGAATCTTGGTTCAGCCACTTTTTGGCTTGTTGACCTTAGGAAAGTTTTTAAACTCCTTTGGATTTCAGTTTTTCTCATCTAGAAATAACAATGGAATCTGTGTTATAGGGTTGATATGACATAATTCATTTAAAGAGCTTAAAATAATGCCTGATTCTTAGTAAAACCTCAACAAATGACAGCTATTACAACCATTATCAATCACCTTTCATTTATTATTCTATCTAATTCTAAAACAATGTTATAGTTAGACATATATACTACAAATAACACCAATTAACACACTGAGGACTCTGCAGTTCATAGAAGTTAAATAACTTGCCCAAGGTCATACAGCTAGTTACTGGTATATGTTTCAAAATTGGAAAGGCTTGACAGTAATAAACTTGCATTTTATTGATCTCAGTACATGTTGAATTTTATTTTATATAGTAGATGACACCTTTTTATTATAACTATAAAAAATTTGGGTTATATTTAGATGGTTCTGCTATAAGAAGAAGAGGTTGGAGAGAAACAATGAAACCATTACAACCTACTGTAGTAGCACAGTTATAAAGAGAAAATGCTCTGAACCATGGCCAGTTCAGATAAGAAATACAGGTCAGAGAGACACCCTATGGCAAAGAGGAGGCCCGAAGAGAAGGAAGAGTCAAAGATCACCCATTTTAACCCTATAGGGCCCAAAGGATGGTGGTGATGTGCAGAAATAGGGATGTCAGGAGGACAGTTGGCAATAGGGAGTCCACCTTTAGTGGCAGATCACGGGATGAGTCTTTGTAGAAAACTGAGATTCTGCCATTGACATCCCTGGGTCTCAGTTTCCTCTTCTATAAAGTGAGAAGTAGATCTAGAATTAACCCTTTGGATTCTTTTTAGCTTCCTAGAGGAAGCATGTAAATGAAATAGAGGAAATAGAAGGAAGATTTCATGGATTAAAGCGTGATTAGAGTATTGGGACATTAGTATGGCTTGAAGGAAAAGAGAAAACTGTGAATTCTAGTAAAAACAAATCAACCCTAAACTGTTTAACTCTGTTTAACAATTAAAGAAAACTGTACTTTTTAAGAAATGACTTAGGCAGGACAATTAATACAGCCACATGTATTAATTGTCTACAAATTAATCATCTACAAATTAATCAAGAATTCAAAAAAATGTGTAACAATGAAAGTCAAATAGCCTTTATTTATAGAAGAGATAAGCTTCAGTTTTGTGGTGTGATGCGAAGGTGTTAGGACAGACCAGCTGCTCCTAAAATGTCTTTCCTGACCCTCTTAAAAATTGCCTAGTTTTACACCATTAAAATAAATTCCATTGAACGTAGTTTATATTGTAAAATGCACATTTATTTCACATTCAGCTGCTGTCATGCTTTCTGGTGAATTAGTTTAATAGGCTGACAACTAGCTAAGGACAGTCAACTGAGGAGACAAAAGATTTGAAGGGGGAAGAGAAAGGGATCCTTTTGGTATGTGTGACATTGCTCAAGTCAGTCGGTTCAAAAATATGTGGGTGCCTGTTCTGCTGCAGATACTGATAAAAAGGTAAGTGAATTGTGATTTGTTGCTTCAAGAGGCTTATAGTCCAGAGAATAGGCTGCATGAAGTTCATGGTGCTGGGGAGTTTCGAAAAGTGAGACCAGGGACTCAGAAAGGAAAGGTGGAAAGACAAAGATTCTTTTCCATCACAATATTGTTGAAGGATTGGACACTTGAGTAGAGGAAGGCTTTTTCTTGGTCCTAAGAAAGTTTCCTAAGGATCTACCAAAATTTAAGCTGGTAGGTTTGACCTTCTGTAGACTAAGGAATGTCAATTCAAACACCCTTAATTCAACAATTTTTGGTTCATTGAAATTTAAATTAGTAACATTTGACAACATCAGAACTTGTAAACTATATGGTTGACTATGAAATACATGTCCATTGCTAATTTTTTATGTCCCCCTCCTCTCCCAGGACTTCAGTATGCTGTACTGATGTACAGCAAGATTCCTGAGGTTGGTGGCAGAGCAGGGAGTAGGAAATGTAGAGGATGTGAGCTAAAGGAATAACTGAGAGGTTCTTAAGACAACAGACCAGACAAGCACCATATTTTCTTAGATGGTACCCTAAGACATAACTTTTAGTAATGAAGATTACGCTTATGGCTTAAAAGATTTCAGAAGACCATTTTCGGCTCTGGTATTTACCAGCCATGTAGCCATGGGAAATCTTGGTGATGTTCACCTATATTTATTGAAGACTGACTATATGCCAGACACCGTGGTACATGTTTTACCTGTAAAGACATTCAAGTCTCACAACAAACCAGTGAGGTGAGTTCTGTCATTTTCCTATTTTACAAATGATAAAACTTAAACACAAATAAGTCCAAGGTCATAAAGCCTAACATTTTTCAAAGCAGGTATTTAAACAGATGGTCAAATTCTAGTCTCATGTTTAACTACCATGATACTCCAGTTACCTAAGTCTTTTAGGCCTCTGTTCCCGTAGTTAAAATGGAAATGTTGGGTCAGACGATGTCTAGATTTCTTTCTGGCTTTAAAATGTCATGATTCTAATTGTATGAATTACATCTTTACTTAATAGAGTTATGGTTAATCTGTGTTTCTGAGTAGTCTGTTTTAGAGAACTGGGATCTAAAGACAAATTTCTGAAATCTGGTCTTATTTCTTAGCCATCTCGTGTTTCAGTCAAGTTGGATATTATTAAGAATGCCCTTCCTCAATCTCAATTTATTGAAATTATACTCATCTTTCAAAAGTCAGCTGAAATGCCATCTCCTCCAAGTAAGCATTCTCAACCTTTGGAGATTTAGAGTGGAGATATATTAGACTGTAGGGGATTTGGATTTGGGACAAATACATGTGCTAATGAACGGCAAAGATGTAGGATAGGATGAAGAAAAGGTGGAAAACTCATAGATGGGGAAAGGTTAGAGAATTGTCAGTAGTGTTGTGGGTGACCTACACTAGCAAAACCTCCTCTGTGCTGGCAACATTAAAGCCACTAAGTTATAGTAGGTGTGAGTTGAAGATTAAATAAGATAAAATGCAAAATGTTTAGCAGTGTCTAGATGGTCAACAATATGATAGTTCCTAATCCCATTACCTACCATAGGAACCTCTCATCTCTGTCATGCTGAAGAAGGCTACCATTCTGCCCAGGAATGAGTAGGACAAGCAGAGGTGATTAGAGACTTGGTGGGGGAAAAGAAGTCAGGAGAAGGTATATGGAAAAACAAGAGAAAAATGAGAGGCAGAGATAGAAACGTAAGAGAGAAAAAGGAAAGGGAATCATGGGAGAGAGGAGGATAAAAAGAGAAATGGAAGGAAAAGGCAGAGAAGGAAAAGAGAAAAGAAAGGCATTCTGGGGCTCGGAAAGAAAAAGCTATGACCCAGAGGAGGAGTCCTAGAGGTAACCATGGGTAGCACCCAAGTCCAGAGTGCCAGTTACTTGCCACTATGCTCTCAAATCCACTCTTTTTCCTGCTCCGATCAGTATTGTAGGAGTTCTGACCCCTGCCCTCTGTCGCCTTGTCCACTGACTTCACCTGCTTTATACCGCTGGGTGGCTGGAGGGTTGAAGGAAGGAAGAAGCCAGGGGATTTCTCCCACTGTCTGCTTTGGGAAGCATCTTCAGTAGTAGTTGCACTTCTTTCATGGCTCCAGATCCCACTGGGCAAGCCTTCACAGTTTTGGTGGCCTCTTCCCTTGTCTTCATCCCTAGGGAGAGTACACATCCAGCATGCTAGTAACTCAGTTAATGCCTCACCCTCCCCTGGTTGCACATCCAGTTCTTTCAACACCTTTGTAACTAAGTCACTGCATTAACTTATCACTATTGAATTATCTGGGAAAGATTTTACTTTCATTTTGATTCACCTTCAGAGTTCAAAGACAACTTTCCCCCATGGGACTGGAAGCAGCACATCTAGAGAGAAAAAAATCTAGCCATACCAAGAGTCAAGAAGGGTCACGGTCCACTTCTCCAGTGTTTGATTGGAGAGTGACACCAGCTGTGAGAGTTGAAGGACTTTTAGCTTAGGAATTATCTGTAAACTGACTGGGTTCATGGCCACACATGTCTATTCCTTCATGATTTACTATATTGACTTTGATCATCTTGAGCCTTAGCTTAAAGAACATCTGAGTTTTATTCCTTCCAGGGTTATTAAGTGCCCATTATGAGTGCAGAGGGCACACAGCTAGGTGTGGTGGGGAGAAGACACAGACACTGGAGAAATGGAGGGCATTCTCAGTTTTTAGAGGTGTTTGCTTTTTGCAAGATGAGGTTTGTGAACTGTCTATCAGGAGACCCTCTTGATAGAGACTCTTGAGTTTTTCCAGCAGAGCTACAGACACTCAGAGACTATTTTATTCTTACAATGTTCATCTCTCTCATCTCCAGAACCCTATTGAAACTAGGCTCCTGTTCTTAATGAATCCGCAGACACAGAGTGGGCACACCACTGATCCTCCAGCCAGAATGAGAGCAGCCACAAGGGGAGATTCTGCACAGGAGATCCAAGAAGCTGCACAGAGATGGTAGGAAATTGTGGACAAACTGAGTCTACGAGGGCATGACAGGTGGAGGGAGCTATGGGGTTTCCGGTTTCTCGACGAGAACAGAGCAGGATCAAAATCAATTGTGAAAGGAGAGGCATCAGTGGTGTTGCCTTTAGAGGAGGGTAATAGGGGTGATGATTGGACAGTAGAGACTGAAAGGTGGAGGCCCAGCCATGGAGAGCTCTGAGAATAAGGAATTGGGAGGACATGAGGAGTCATCAGAGGATCTTGAGCATCATGTGGCAAGGTCACTTCTAGGATGGCAACTTTGCGGCGCTGGGGACAGATTACAAGCACAGAAGCTGGAGGCAGGGGAAGGAACTGTGAGCTCCCTCGGACAGCTTATACAGGAAGCCTTGGTTTGACCACCGCCAAAGGGGCATATTAACATTTGAGCTGCTCTTCTATCCACTCAAGGGCAAGCTTCCTCTGCTCGGGGGGTGGGGGTGGGTGGGGGAAATGTGCCCCTTCTACGTCTGGATGATACGAAGTCTCCAGCCTCAGAAGTTTCGAATGTCTCCTTGCCAAGGTCAGGCTACTACAGGTGGGCGATTGCGAGCCCTGGGCTAGCGTGTGGCTCCACGGCCACCTCTGGGAGCCGCCGCGGATCGTCCCCTCCAGGCCCGGGAGCCGCCGCGGGCCATGCCGCGCAGGGCGCTCCGGGAGCTGCGCGGCGGCTGTTCGAGGAGGCCGGGCGGGCGGCGGCGAGAGGCTGTGCCCCAGTTTGTGTCCAATCAGGGAGTGCGGGCTGTGCCCGGAGCCGGGCAGCAATGCGTAAACAAACCCACGGCAACTCCTCCGCCCCCTCGGCGCGCTCGCCTCGCGCCCGCCGCCGCCGCCGCCGCCGCCGCCGGCTCCGCTCTCCTCGCGCCCGCCCGCCCGCCGGGCCGGCCCAGCCCCCAGCCCCGCGCCGCTCGCACCCTCGCCGCCCCGCCCCGCCCCCGCCGGCGCGGGCTCCCTCACCTACCGCCCCACGCGCGCGCGCTCGCGCACCACGCGCCCCGCGCCGCCCGCCTGGATCGTGGCCTCTCGAGAGCAAGGTAAGGGCGATGCGCGCGGATCCAGGCGGCTTCCCCGCCCGGCGCGGCCCGGGGAAGTTCTGGCGTCGCTGTTTTCCGCTGGGCCGGGGGAGGCCCCGGGCGCCGAGCGAGCCCGGTGGGCGGGAGGGGACGGCGCGGCGCCCGGGGGTCACAAGTTGCCCACGCTGACATTGGTGCGGGCTGGCGGGGCTGCGCTGCCGGGCGGCGCCGCGCGGAGAGCGGGCGGGCGGCGCGGCGGGGGCGGCGGGGGCGGGGAGCCGGGCGCGGTGCGGGCCCCGAGGAACTTTCTCCTCCCCAGAGGGGCTCCTTCCAGCCGCGGCCGCGGCCCCGCCACCGGAGCAGCCGGCTCCCTGGCCGGAGGGAGACCATGAAATGTGTTTGAAGAAGCTGACGCAGTTGGTGACGCTCGCGGCTTCCTGACGGGGACCGGCCCCAGCAGAGCCTCCTCCGAGAGGGACGAATCGAGTCGGCGCTCGGGCCCTGCCCGCGCCCGGGAGCCGCGCGTCCCGGCGCCTAGTTCGCGGGCCGTGGGCTGGGGGCGCGAGCATCTGGCCCCGGCCGGCGGACGGGCCCCGGCAGCGCGCGTCGCTTCCGTTTTGATTCGCTCGGGTTATTATATAAGATGTCACGGAAAGGAAAGGGGCGAGCGGGAGGCGCCTTGGGAGGGAGCGTCGGTCTGCCCCGAGTGGCGGGAGGGGTCGGGGGCAGGGCCGGGCGGGGACCCACCTGTGCGCCCTCCGCGCCCCCTGCGGGCGCCGCCCGCGCGCGTGCCGGGGGTGAGGTGGGGGTGGGGTGCCGAGGGCGGACGGACGTGCCCGCTGCTCCCCTCCCGGACCCGCGAACACTCCGGCAGCGTCCGAACGTGCCTCTCCTTCCCGCCGCCTGGCCTGGGTCTACACGTTTCTGGCTCCAGGCGTTTGTACTTTGAAACATTTGTTTAATATTAAGGAAGCTGCGTGTGCGGCCGTCATAGTACGCCCGGAACGTGTGGCCGTGAGCTCAAGAGTGGTGAATGAATCATCGCCCCGCGGACCCGGCACCGATGATTCATGCGGGGTACACACGCGCGCGTACTCGCCGCGAGCCTCTGACCCAGGGACAGCGGCGCTTCTGCAGCGATGACGCCTGGAGAGGCGGGGAAGAGTTCATGCAAAAGGGTGGCGGTTTATTTTTTCCTCCCCTTCCACAGTTTAGGGAACTTCGGACGTGTCAGTCTCCCTAGATTTCCTGAGGCTTGTTTCATGTTCTTGGAATGGTTACAAGATTCCACCTGGCTGCATTAATGAGTCGGTGGAGGAGCGCTGATTCGCTGCAGGGCTGGGTCCTGTCTCATTCAGAATTTGGATAGTGTCAAGGTACTGGGCTCTGAAAGAATCCTTCTAGTAATTATTGGCTCTACTTAAGTGTTGCCAGAGTAATTAGCAAAAACTTAAAAAGTTAGTGGATCTTAAAAGCAAAATAAATGGTTCCAAAGTAGAGAAGTCTTATTTGAAGATTTAGGTTTGTTTGTTTTTTTTAATTAAAAAAAATTTTTTTTAAAGCTCAATACTAATAGGAACCTAGTTTGCCATTAGTACAGTACTTTTGACCACTGTGACCACCCTGAAAGACTAGGTTAACTCATTCCTACCCCACCACACGTGTAGGATTAAGAATAGTTTTCTCATTAGTTAGGACTGCTCAGCAAGGCCCTCTTGATCACCTTAACTAGCTCTTTACCCCTCACTCCAAGAACCACCCCTCCCTAGTCCTGTTTCATTTTTTCATAGCATTTCATCGCTATCTGAAATGGTTTTATTTAGGTGTTCTTTAAGTCTTGTCTTTTTGCACCAGAATGTAAGCTCCACTATGGCAGGGATCTTTGCCTGTTTTGTTCACTGCTATAACTTCAGCACCTAGAACTATGTCTGGCATATATAAGGTACTCAGTATTTGTTGACTAGTGAATGAATCAATTCCATTTTCCTTTTCATGATAGGAATTTTTGACAGTTGGAATTCAGTGCCTTTTGTGGGCAAGGCACTAAGATGGTACCATCCTAATTTTTTCTTCCAGTTTTTGATTGGCTTCCTCCACTGTGCCATTAACTTACAGCACAAGGTGGCTTTGGACATCATATTCTAAGATGACGAGTATGAAGAAAGATAAGGCATGTGGAGGCTAGTTAAGAGAAACTGTGTTACCGTATCAGTCTGTGGAAGATTAAAACTATTATCTGTGCTCATTAAAAAAAAAAGTGCAGGATATTGAAATGGAATCAGCAAAGTCAAGTTTCCATACATCTTACTTTATATTCCCACTCATTTAAAATACTGATATTTCTATAGTCTTCTCTCCCCATTGCCTGTTCACCAACCTCAAATTGAGTTACAGTTTGTGAAGGTCCGTAGTAGGTAGCATTTAATATGAAGTATTAGTTGAATTAAATGAATACAAGATTTATATCTGTGCAGAGGCCTGAACTCTGCTTTGTTAATGTCGATAACTCCACAGAATAGTATAGAAATTACTTAGCATTATATTTTAAACACCTTAAATGCATTGTAAAGGATTAAAGCTATAATAATAAGCCAATGACATAATGGAAGAACAATTTGAATGTCATGCTTCTTACTACCTTTTAAGAGGAAAGACTTTGTATTATAAATAATAAACTTTGGAAACATACCAGTAGTCTTTAACCTTGTAGTGGTGTTTTAGAATTCAGTACCTTTAAAATCACTGCTAAAGAAAAATGGGCATCCATCCAGTACTTCTCTTTCCGTAGCAGTAGTTGTGATCACTTTCAGAAATATAATCTCAAGAGTGAGTTCAGAGATAATAGAAATGAAAAGCTAAAAAGACCTTGAGATTTTTGGCACAGTTCATTTCGTTTTACCAGTCCCTTTACTGAGGAAACTAAGGCACAGTAAGATGGCTTGGCCAGGATGCAGCGTGAGGATGAGAAACAAGGGTCCTGACTTGTTGGAATCTCTGAATTAGCAAGAGCTCCTATAGATGGGAAGGGGTGGGCAGCTCCTACCATTATTTGATTGTCTGCCTCTTGTTTGTGAACTCTCAGAGAGTAGAACTTTATCTTATTCAAATTTGTACGCTCCCATGTGCCTTAGCATCTAGGGGCTCAACAAATACTTGTTGAATGTGGGACAAATATATTTTAAGTTGAAAATATGCTTAAGAATTGAAAATGCTGGAAAACATACTTCTTGCAGGTTGAAGTTTTCTGACAAGAGTCAGAATATTGGCAGTAATTAAACTTGGAACTTTTGTAGTAATGAAACTACTATTTAGTTTTCATACCTTCAGGATTTCAAATAAAATGGCTTACAACTTAAAAGTTTGCATGCTTGCTTCGTTAACATAATTATTCACTGGAGAAACAGGAGAGATACCTGATAGGTCTTGTCTCTGCCACAGTGTCCAATTAGAAAAGCCTAGACTTTACAGCCAGGTAGAATCGGGGCTGACAAACAGGGCTGAGTCTTTTAGCAAGTTACCTAACTTTTGAGTGTTCTCTTATCTATAAAGGGCAGGGGGAGGGGGGAGGTAACACCACTTAACTATGATGGGTTATTGTGAGACTGAGATAACAAATATTAAAGTGCCTGGTGTACAAAAGTCCTTAATAAATGGTAACAGCTATAATTATAACTTCTGATTTATGTGACCATGGGAACAGTTTTATCTCAAAGCTTCAGTTTTCTCAACTGGAGAATTGGTGGTTGGGTTGAGAGGAGGGGAATTAAATGATCTCTAAGGTTTTGTCCATCTCTGTAGTTTAAGGAACCAACAAAGAATGCACAATTGTCCGGCAATTTTAGTTTAAATAAAGTGATTCTTATTGATCTAACAAGAGAAATGCAAAAATGGTTAGTTTCTAGGCCTTCCTAAGAATTTAGCATAATTAACTTTGATGATATTAAGTACATTTTCATTATTTTATATGCCATACAATGTATGCAAAGTTAATTTGAATATTTCAACCTCTCAGGTACCATATACAAGGCAGTATAAGAGGAAATGAGTTAATCAGACACGAGCACCCTTTCTTGAAAGGCTTAAGAGTCGTGTAGGGAGTGTATGACAGGAAACCAAAGGCTGTGTCCATGGAATACAGGTATAAAGAAAATACTTTTTGATTTCAGAGAAGGGAAAATCAGAGAAGACTTAATTAAGGCATCGAGCAAAGCCTTAAGGAGTTGGTAGGACATCAGCTGGCAGAGAGGTAGGAACCAGCCTGTACTAAAACGTGAAGGAAAGGCTGTATAAGCATATCCAGGAATGGAGGGGAATGTGGTTAAGCTGGGGGGTGGGGAGGAACCTGGAGGCAGGATAGTGGGACAGAAGGCTGCACGCAAGGTTAGGACCATATTGTGAAGAGCTTGAGTGCTGGGCGAAAGAGCCTGTTTAGTAGGCAGTAGATAACTATCAAATATATTTTAAGTGGGGAAATGATGTGATTAAAGCTCTGCTTTAAGAGATTGATCTGTGTCAGGGAGCCATGGGTAGTCCCAGTTAGGAAGCTATTAAAATAGTTTCCAAAGAGAAGCAATGGGAACCTAAACTAGGATGGGGGCCGGTGGGTTAGGTGTGACACAGTAGAAGTAAATGCAACTGGACTTGGTGACTCGTTGGATGAAGGAGTTGAGGGAGACGTCAAAGACTGAAGCTGAGTGGCTTTGGATGGTAATGGCAGGAATTGAAATAGTCAGGAAGGGCCATTAGTAAAGGCACTGCAAGTAGTGTGCAGTCAGTAAATATTTGTAATTAATGGAAGTAATTCTAAGTTTGGATTTGGGTATGTTGATGTTTTTGTGCCTTTGGACGATCCAGATGGATGAGAGCCATTCAAAATAAAGGAAGACGTGGGGTCATCCTTATAAAGGGGGATTAGTGAAGCTGTGAGAAGGGTTCAGAGTGTGGGAGAGAAGTAAAAGGCCAGGGCAGGGCTTGGAAAACCAATACTTGTGCACTTCAAAGGAGAGACATCAAGGAAAAGATCAGATTTTTCAAAAGTGACAAAGAATTTGGAGGAGGCTGATAAGGTAGAAGGGTTGAGATTGAAAACTGGGAAAATTTCATTAGATTTATCAATGAGACCATTGTCAGTTGCCTTTGAGGATCAGGGTCAGTGGGCATTGGAGACAGGAGTTAGTCAGGTACCTGGGGAGTGTCCGGATGGGCAGGAAATGGAGAGAGTTAGTGTAAGCTATGATTGGACTGTGAACATCTAAGAGGACAATGACTTGAGGTGATGAGCCTTTCAGTGAAACTTTCTTAAAAACAAAACCATAAGAAAGGCCTAAGAATGCTGTGGCTGTCAGAGGAAAGGACAGAACTGAAGATCAAGAGAGGGAGTGGGAGGTGATTCATGTACCAGGCCTCCACAAGTAGGAGGGATAGAAGCAAGGTAGGGTGACCATATCCGGATTGCGGGGCGTCTCGGTCCACAACTGTAACCCCAGTTTAGTTATGGGGTAATATTTGAATAAATAGTTCGACAAATGATGCCCGTTTTTTTCTAAAAGAAAGTCCCTTTTTGAATAATAAATTATTTGGTGACCCTGGTCATGACACAGGTGTAGTTATTCATAGAAAAACAGATGTAACATGGAGGGAAAAAGAGGTTAAATGAAAGCAAAGAGAAACCGAGATTGGAGAGGAAAGTTGGAAGCTGGGAGGGAGGGTGGCTGCATTTGAAATGGGTTAGTGCCCTTTTGTGGCTGCAGTAAGTTGGGAATGAGGGATAAAGTCGGAAGGTAGATAAAGGCAGAAAGGGTTCAGAGTAGTTGTGGATCTGAGTGTGACAGGGAGTCAGCAGAGGACAGAGCGCCTGACAAGTTGCTAAAAGGCCTTCGCCTTGTGATAGAACAGATCTTCTCCGCATTTGTGACTTTCTCCAGCAGTGCTCAGAAAGTTGGAAGTGGAGATGGTGTGAGTATCCTGGAAACTGCCAACTCCATATGGGTCCTCAGGAAGGAACGCGAGTAGAACCAGAGTGTCGAGGGGCTGGGAGAATGAGCGGGAGATGTGAGCTCAGAATGCATGGCAGCTGGCTCAGCAAGCATGAGGGAAAGGGAGAAATGGCAGTATGGCGGGGTGGTTCTGGGTCTAGTGGCAGAGGGTATGAGGAACTTTCAGAGCATCTCATTGTGGAGGGGTCAGTTATGAGTGATGATGTGAATTCAAAGTGTGGCTGAACTTGAGGTGGTGAAGTGACACAGGCATGAAGTAGAAGGTCATCGATCTCCAGGAACCATGAGGCTAAGGTTTATATATCAATGCCAGTGTCTGTTTTAAAAATTCTGGAATATATTTATTAAAGCCTTTCTGAGCTTTTGTTTATAAAGTTGGAAAGTACCTTAAAGAGAGGGAAGTTATTTCTTCATTTAAAAGATGAGGAAGCTAAAATCTTCTAAAGACTTTCTAGAATGATTGTGACTTGCCCAGATCTCAGACATGTGGCAGAGCTGGCTCTGGAAAGAACAGAATCCCTAAATCTCAGTTCAGTATTGCCCTCTAAGGCAGAAAAAGTAATTCAAGTATTCATTGAACAAAATCTTAGAAAGGTTCTCACCATACAGCTTGCCACTGCTCTTAGAACACCAGTGTTTGTGGGTACAGAAATCCACTGAGAGACCTGTGGAATTGAGTCCATGTGCTCTGCTTCTAATTAAAAGTCCAGTAATGGCATCTTTAACGGAAGAACTGTGGAAAACACCAGTTCTTCCCCACCAATCAAAAAATGTGAGAATCAGTAGATAGACAAAATAGTAATTTCATTACTGATGAAGTCTAGATCAGAAGACATAGCTTGGTATGAAGCCCAGAATAATCTTGTGCAACCTCTGTACCTTTTAGAACAACCTACTATGTGGAAAGTTTGAGGCTACAGAGCAGAAATACCCAGGTTTCTGTCTTTCATTGTTCAGGTAGAGAGAAAGAAAAAGCGACGAAATCTCTCATGTCTGATATCTTTGATAGACAAACTCCTCCCACTTGAGAACTGAGAAACGGACGCATGGTTGTTACACACCAACCAACTAATTACACCACCTCAATGGGGAAGAATATGGTTTAGGGCAAGAAGACATGAATGGATCCAGAATCTCCCTCCTTTGGAAAAGAAACTTAGTCAGCAAGTGGCATTTGTTCCCCTTGAACGTAAGGTATTGACCACTTACAACTTGGTTTGCATTTGAGTTAAACTTCTGAGGCAGCAGGTGCATTTTTTATGTTAACTAGTAGTGTGTGTAATGACTCAGAATGGTTTGAGCATGGGTCCATCATTAATCAGTTTCACAGCCATACCCATTGGGTCTTTCCTTCCTTCCTAGGAGTCTCAGGAAACACAGATGTCATAGCAGAGACCATCAGTTTTGATATCATGTTTTTGAATTTAGAACTTTGGAAAAGTGAAAAGTTCTTTCTCATCATAAAATGTTTAAGGAGTCCTTAATTGGAGACATGACACTTGGAATTAGTCTTGATTCTGTCACTATCAGCAACACTAACTATTAGGTGCCTCAGTTTCCTCATCTGCAGCATGGGAGAAAACAGTATCTGCTTTATTTTCCAGGCATTTGTTGTGAAAGCTCTTTGCAAATAAATGGTATTATGCAAAGGTACAGTATTACCATAAGGGATGCAAGGTAAACTATGAAGTTTAAGTGCTTTTCTTTTAATAAAGGGTTCCAAATAAAGCAACTAGGATGACTAATGAAATTTGATGGGATTCTGGTTTAGGCGCATAAAGGAAATGATGATGACTTTTCTCTCTTTATCCATGTCAGTGTGTATAATAATTCTGGCTAAGTGGGGTTAAAGCACTGTTTCATGACAAATGAAATTCTGCCTTTTTATTTATTTCTCTTTTAACTATTAAGTTTTTTTATTGTAAAATACAACACATATAACTTTTGAAATGTAAACGTACAGTTCAAAGAATTATTAAAAAGTGAACATCCCCGTAACTACCACCCAACTAAAGAAATAGAACAATTTAATTTTTTCCCCCAGAGGAATCATTTTTCTTTGTTAGATGCTTGGTTTTCTTTTCAGGGAAGTGAAGAGTAGTAGCAGGAGGCAATGAAGAGTATTGATGGTCCAGAATATGTGCGCCTTCTGAGTGGAATTAGATTAAAGGTGTAATGTTGGGTTTTCCTTATTTTGACTAGTCATTTCTCATTTCTGTGACTGTAGGACAAGTCTTAGGTTTTTAGCCTTAAAGATCAACATCTATGAGTTAGGAGTCTTCAAATTTGTGTCCTTTGGATAGGAGTGAAAACGTGATCCTTTAGATGTGAGAAAAGTCCTCATGCTTAATTAAAAAAAAAGTTCTTATTATCCCTCTTTTGCCTGTCTTTAGAAGAAACACAGCTATGATTCCAGTACTGATGCTGACTGTGTGCAGCAGTCAGTGGTCTTCTTGGAAAGGACTTGATCATTATCAAGGCAAATAAATACCTTTCTGCTCAGGCCACCATAGGCTAGATTTGAAGTGGCAAAAAGTCAAAACAGCTTTGTTGAATGAAAGTTTGTGTTTTCTTTGTTTAATTATAATGCAGTGTTCTAAATTCTGTCATCTTTTGGGACTAAATTAATGCCTCAACAAATCAAAAGTCTTTCGTAGTGTCCAGAAAAGAATTCTCTTGAATAAGTTTGTGTTTTTTATGATTAAAAAAGAAAATGGTCGTAAACATTAAAATAATTGGAAAAGTATCTCAGCTAATCAGGCATGTCTATAAAAACAGAAAAATTATGAATGTTTAAAAAATCGATAAAGGCTCATCTTTTGGGACAGTTTCTATGTTGTAAGATTTAGTTATTGGGGTTTTAGGTGAGCATTTGGTGGACTGAACATGCTCTTACTGCCAGCCCCTCCCGAAACATGCTGTTGAGATGGTAAACCTTAGAGGGGGCAAGAGCAGCCAGGAGATACCAGCTGATGCCAGCCAATTTTTGGAGGATGAATTGCAAACAGACCTGTAGCAACTAACTTAGTACAGTGGAGAATTTGATATTTTAGTGCCCTTAAAGGAAGTTGGGAATAGATCCTAGGAAGAAACAGCTAATTTATCCCCCAGAAAGGCTCTGGAATTAGAGTCTTTGAAGGTGGGGTCATGGGTAGGGAAGAAGGTGCTGATGATAAGGAATTGACTGAAGTCAATCAAAGGAGCCAGACCAGACCCTCAGTTCACTTCCCTCATCCCATATGGCAAGATGAAGTTCTTTCTAGAGACTGGACATTTTTTCTCTGGCAAGATTGAAGTAAATGAACTGTTCTGGATTTAGAGATACCAGGCAAAAAAGAGGGGAAGGGTGAAACGCTCAACTGAAAACAGGAATTTAACGAAATTATGCCTGCCGAACAGTGAGACCCTATGCTCGTTTCACCCACCTGAATCCCAGGATAACCAGGTAATTACCAACTCAGGCAGAATATTGAAGGACTCTTCTCTGGAAAAAAGAACAGCCCTAGCAAAAAGTCCTACAATTACTGACATTTGAGGTTCCTCAATGCCAATACTGACCTACTACCCATTCTTTCTACAGTGAATCCACTAGTCAACGACCCTACTTCCTCTGCTCCACGAACAAGGAACTTGCAATCAGCTTTTTAATGCCTTACTCTTAAATACAACTAGATAGTCCATGAATACGAGACATTTAGAGCATTAAAAAAAAAAAAAGACAGAAACCAGAACAAACCAGAACAAATGAGAAAACATCATGGAGGAAACAAATGCAAGGAGAAGAAGAATGAAAATAATCAAACCCAACCCACATATAATTAATGTAGTAAGATGGGACCATAAAAATGTAATAATAAGATAAAGATATTGGAAATTAAAATTAAGATGGCAAAAAGGATCATTGGAACGACCAGAAGATAAAGTAAAAATGGAAGCAAAAAGATAGAAAAAGGAGAGAAGAAACAGAATTAGAGGATCAGTTCAGCAGGCATTAAATCATACTAATAAGAGTTCTAGAAAGAAACTACAGAGAAAAGGGAGAGGTGATTACCTGAGAAGCAATACAAGAATTTTCGCAGAATAGAGTACATACATTTATAGATTAAAAGGTTTCACAAAATAGGAGAATGAATGAAAAAATTCACACAACCAATGCATAAAACATCACTGTAAAATTTCAAGATGCTAAGGAAAATGGGAATATTCTAGACCCTATGGTGGGGTAGGGAGGGACCTGAGATCGTACACACAAAGACTGGGAATTGGAATGGCACCAAATTTTCTTAACAGCAGCCCTGGAAGCTAGACAATGGATTAATTACTTCAGAATTCTGAGGGCAATAATTTTTGATCCAGAATTTCCAGTACATACTGTTAAGTGGGCATAAACCAAGAAAGAAGAATATGTGGGATTCTGGAAACAGGGAGTCAGACACAGGAGAAAAGCAAACGCAAAGTCTAAGATGACAGTGAAGAGAAATCGTAAGATGGCAGCAGTGCAGTAGGCCTAGGGAGAAGCCAGTCCAGATCAAAAAATGGGGAAGCTCACTGCGGGAGTTTCCAAGTGAAAACAAAAAATGGGTAGACGATCTGATACATCTGACCAAGTGTAGAAGATTCTTCTGAGGGGCTTTCCAGTTCCTGTGAAGCATTTGGGATGAATTATTGATTAAAAAAAAAAAAAACTAGTAAATTTCAAAAGGGTCAGTTGTAAAGTCCAGACAAATAAATAGCACAAGGAAAGACACACAGTGAAATTGGCTCAGCAGATATTAATATTTGCGTAGGTCATAATGATATAAGTCATTGGTGTACTAGGGTATAAGACTAAGCTGCTGTAATAGAGACTCCACAAGATTGTTTTACTTATAGAACAAAGACATTTATTTTTATTTCATGACAGTTCAAGGATGAGTATTTCAAGTGAGTTGATGTCTGTGCTCCTTGCAGCTGTCCAGGAACCCAGATTTCTTCCGTCGTGCTGCTCTGTCATCCTCTAAGACATTGTCCTGGTCTGCTTGATCACAACCTGTCTGGCAGAACGTCCAGGTTCTAGTTCATGAGAAGAGGATAGAACAATGAGGGGCAAAGGTTTAAGGCCCGAGCCCGTAAGTGGCACACGTCACTTTCATATTCCAGTGGCAAAAGTTTAATCACGTGGTCACACATAGGGACAATAAGGACAATATTCCAAATGTTTAACGAGTGGTAGCCCAGACACTGACCAGTGAGAACACAGGCTTGCTGTAGAGTGGGAGAGCCTGGAAGCTCCCTGCTCTATCATTTAGCCCTTCGTTTGCAGGATTATGGGAAATGGTGGTAAGAGGTCTGTAGGCAGGTTTGAAGTCAGCTTGAGTAGCATCCACTTACCAGCCAGTATGGATATATTTTAATAACAATTGATACAATGGTACTAAAACAGACAGACTGAATATCAACTCATACATGATTACAAGAGAGGCTGCGACAAAATGGTGACGTATTAGAAAACTGGAAGAGGATAAGCCAGGGCATAAGAGGATATCAGTAATTATATGAATTACTAAATTAAAGTTGAAAAGTAACATATCAAGAAATATAAGTATGTGTGTTATTTAGGAATATGTAATATAAAAAGAGCTAGCTATCTGTTTTTAAAGTTCCTTGCCTTTGGCAAGGGGGTTTGAGAGTGAGTGGAGAGGCGACAGGTTACTGCTCTGTTTTCTTTTAAGCCTGGTAGTACTATTTGAGTTTTTAAATAATTTGCATGGTTGTGTTGATAAAAATAAAATTAGTAGGGAAAAAAAGTAATGCAGTACTAATAAGTGGATTAGGGGATGATTTGCAAGGATCTAGAGCTTTAAATATATATACATATTAGAAGTTAAGAAACGTTTTGAAGTTAAACTCCTTCACAACTGTGATTCCAGCCCTACTCTGTCTCAGAATCATTTCAGAGAGCTTTTAAAAAGTTCAGATGACTCTCTTCATCCAGGATTCTCACTCATTTGGCTTTAGTGGGCCCCAGGAAGCGGATCATTTTTAAAAGAACCTCAGCTGTTTCTGATGTATAGGTAGGGCTGACTCCTAGTAAAGTAGTTTAAACACCTTTGCTTCATAAATGTTTCCTATCCTCTCTCATTATTTCTGCTTCAAGTCAGATCTTCTCTGTATCTCTATTCTGAATGAATATGGTCTCTTCTGGGTCAGAAGAGTAGGAGAGAAAGGGAGAGATGTGGGAGAGGTCATTTGGATGATTGTGAATAATGAGAATGGCCGTACAGAGAGCCGTATATGTTTCTTTCTTTCTTTTTTTTTTTTTTTTGCAGAAACTACTTTACTTTAATTGATGACCTTATCTTGAATTTCTAATGGAGTAATTTTAAAGCTCAAATTGAAGTAAATTTGAAACTAACATTTTGTTAATCTCTTTACCTTCAGTGTTGCCTCTCGGGGCTAAATCACTTTCAGGTTGTCCTCAAGTTCTTTTATCTCCCCCGGGTTTTGCCCCTGATACTCCCACCCAGCTGTCGTCTCCCAGAGGTTCACCAACAGCAGCATTTCCATTCCGCGCCTGGGATCACCAACAGTTTTCATAGCTCTTTCATTTTCTGCGAGGGAATTCTTAGAAAGGTGATTAGCCAGCAAGAGATGAAGGAATATAAGAATTCTATAATTTCTCAGGGTTAGCGGTCTCGTTACATTGGCCTTTGACTAAAGAGATTTTGTATACCTAAAAGAAGAAATGTTCGTCGTGTGAATGAGGGAGACATTTTAGACCTCAGGGGAAAACTACCTTAAAAATTTTATCTAACTTTAGATTTTTAAAAATCTCAATATTTACAGACATAAAGTTTCCTTTATACTTCTCCCCAGTCGCATTCCCTGCCTCCCTAGGTCAGCCACTGTTATGAATGGGGTGTATCAGTGATCTCCTAAGTAACTGTTTCACATCAAGCCCATGCCTTGCTGCATACAGTGATAGAACTCACCTCTGCATTCCGTCCAGCACATAGGGAACTGTTCTGGCTGGTTTCTGAGGGATTACCTTACACCTAATATATTTATACAGCTGAGCCAAAGTGATCTTTAAGGTGAGGGATTGAGTCATCTCATCAATGAGTCTTATTTAGAACTTTCCCACTTAGTGCCAGACTCTTCCAGGCCATGCTTCTCACACAAATCACTGGGGATGGCATCACATTGCAAATTCGAATTCACTTGATCTCAGGTGGGACCTGAGAGTCTGCATTTCTAATAAGCTTCCAGAGGCTGCTGCTGTTGGTGCATAGGCTATAGTTAGAGAAACAAGGTTCTGGCTAATGCTTCTCAACCATGGTTGCTCTATACTATCATCTGGGGGCTAAGGTGAGGCCCAGATGTGATAGAGGGTGTGTGTGTGTGTGTGTGTGTGTGTGTGTGTGTGTGTGTGTGTGTGTGTGTTAACTCCCCAAATGATACTAATGTGCAAATAGGATTGAGAACCACTGTTACGAGCTCTGTACACTTTTGCTGTGATTCATAGTAAAACTCTTCACATATGGATTTTGTAGCAATCTGGGAAGCATCTTATAGAGCCTCTATGATATCGATACACCTGCTTTATGGATAAGGTCCATGGAGAAGGGATCCTCTTAGATTGGTAAGTTCCCGGAGGTGAGGTGGAGGTCTATCAGAGGGCACATAGGTAAGGAGGAAGAAAAGGCCCTTTCCTTAAAACCCAGATGTCATCTGATATAGGAAAGATATTTGAAGTGATGAGAAAATACAAAGTTGGTATCTGGTATCTCTTTATTCAAGAAAGAGGTCCTTCTGTTTTCTACATCCTTTAAGTAAGAGATCATAGGAATATTATATTATAAACTTTGATGCTTTATGGCTTTCCAGAAAAGTCTATAAATTTACTTCTTATATCCCTATGTATATGTTTATCTATAAATATTTGGAATCCTCTCCTCTACCTCTTCACCATTCAGTCACAAAATAGGACTTTGATTTTATTTTCCTAACATGATCTTGTCTATCTCATGGCTGTTAGCTTCGGTTCATTCTTATTTACATGAACTTCCTCCCTGGACTTTGTTTTTCTCCAGTCTTGCCCCTTATAGTCCTTCTGCCAGAGTCTTCTCTGGTGGAGGTAAATCTCTGCCTGAGGATAAGTCCAAACTCTCCAGTGTCATGTAGAACCTTCCGACCTGGCCCTACCTTTTCTCCACGTCACCGATTACTTCCCTGTTTATTCATTTCTTAGCTGAAGTTGAGGACTGGGGAGGAAATATCGGAGGCTCAAAAGAAAGGTAAAGCCCTGACATAGTGGTTTAGGAGAATGGGAGAGTAGATAGCACGAGGGACATGAGGTATGATCGCTGGGCAGCAGTGACTGTCTCCTGAAGCAGGTAGCGGTGGGTGTAAAGCATTGGCTGCAGGGATTCAGGTGGGGAGGAGGTGGAGCCTTGCATTCTGCCAGTTCCCTGACTAAGCGCTTCCACTTCGTGTCCTACTTTTGCTCATGCTGGGTCCTCCATCTGAAAGGCATCCCTCACCTTGTTTGCCTGGAAAGATCCTTCTTTTCCTTAAGGAACCCCGTTGATAATTTTCTCCTCTTTCTAGACATTTTCTCATTATCTGCATGGTATTTGCTCATCTCTTTCTTTCTGTTCCCATTTCCATTAACAAGCCACTATTATTGCACTTACAACACTGTGGCAAGTATCTCTTCATACCTGTCTACTATACTGTGAACTCAGCAAGGGCAAGGATGCGATCTTTTGGTATCCCAGTTCATAATACAGTGCCTGGCACGTAGTAGACACATATAGTAAATACAGGACAAATCAGTACAAGATTTCTCTGTAAAGTGTTGAGAATCGGTTCTTACTAGATAAGGGTCATTTAAAATGAATTCCACCTAGTAGTATATGACATGAAAAATTGTTGCCTTAATTTTAAATTTGATCTGTCTCTACTAAATATCCAAGTTAACATCTTTCCAAATATACATATATATGTACATGTGTATATATGTGTGTATACATACATACATACCTACATGAAAATGGAAGAAAGTTAAAGAGATCAAAGAGCAAGAATTTAAATGTCTGAGATTACAAACTTCATAGAGTCCTGCACGATGCACATGGCTTATCTGTTCTCTTTCACACAGGCCTCCTTGACTAGTGAGAAACAGGTTAAAACCTTTAAAAAACCTATGAGCCAGTATTGAACACATCTATATTTCTAAGTTAATGAAGCTATGAATAAAAAAATGTAATTTTCAAAACGTTTTTCCCAATCATGTAGAAACATATGGAGATTTTAACTGCCAAAACAATTTCATATAGTTGACGAATGAATAAAACTCAGAGAGAAATTAAGAGGTATCTTTTTTCTGAGGTAATGCTTTTTCCTTACGAGTAAGGGGACTTGAGTTCTGTCATGTGTCATTAAAGGACTGTGTTGTCAGGCAATCTTTCCCACCTCTTTAAGTTTTAGTTTCTCCATGTATAAAATATGAGATTTGGTCTAAATTATTACCAAGGTCATTTTGAATCATCTGTGATTCTGGAAAGTTATGAAACACAGCCGGTAACCATGGTGAGGAAAGTTGATTGGTGACTCCAAAAATAGACTTATTTTCTCCTTCTGCATAACATTGATGCTCACTCATTGAGTAAATCACTGTGCGTACTGCCATAATAAACCATTTTCTTCAGTTTTTTTTTAATGCCAAGTGTTCAAAAGTAAATGAAAGATGGTCTTAAATACTAAACAAACAAGCTCTTGTCTCTTGTTTTAAATATAGACCTGAGTTATTGTGCTCTTTTGCATTCCTGTTGTAGGTATTCAGAAAGCAGAAGGTGATGATTTGGTAAATTTGGAAACTATTTCTCATCAGTTCCTGCTGTTTTTTGCATTCGTGTGAGAACCCCATTCAGAATATGTCTTATTTATTCTTCCCTTAAAATATGCTTTCCTTCATTTTTGCTTTTCTGCTGGCAGCAAGTCCATATCTATAAATACTTACAGATTTTGTCAAGATCCTTAGGTAACAGCTTTTTCTTCTATTGGCATATAGGTAATCTAGTTAGACATCATTACGTTTTATCCCTAAGCTCTTTGTTTCTTGGTATGTTGCATCATACACCTGTAGTCACTGCAGTGATGTCCTAAGGGGTCCTCCTCAGGTTGCAAGGTTTGTGGCCATTCCATGCTCCTCAGGGACTGCCCTCTGCCTAGAACATTCCACCTGAATTGAGATGTCTTGACCTAGTTGGGCCAGGTACAGTGCTGGTAGGCAGAGTCTCCTTGTCTGTGGGATCCATACTGCATTCAGCCCTTGGAAGCATAGAATCAGCTTGTTAAATTAACATTTTAAATGCTGTCGAAATAACAGAAATTTAGTTTTTACTTTCTTTATTCTGTAATAATATATATCTGTATAATATATGTCATATCATTTGACTCGCTGTGTGAGGTTAAACAAGTTACTTACTCTCTCTGAGCCTCAGCTTCCTCCTCTATACAGTTTGGATTTGATTCTGAAATGCTTTTGGTTCCAAATTTCTTTTATTATTATTTTTTACTTTATAGCCTTGTCATCCTCTCTTCAACCCTAAACTGATTGATGGCAATCTTAAGACTTAAACTTCAACAAACCTCAGTCTTTTCTCCTGGTACTCTCTCAAAGCAGTATGGTTCATTTTCCACTCCACAAGAATTTGTAGAGATTTAAACAAAGCTTTTATGATGATTTTATTCCATTTATTTTGTGTGTGTACATTTTGAAACCAGACTGACTCAAAAACTCAATTGGTTTTGCTTGCATACCTGCATAAAAATAAAACGATCTTATTTTTATAGACATAATAAACTTTTTTCAACAAGAATCGCTGTTTGTCTTTATTAATGAGAACTGAGCTAGTCAGATTCTCTTGACCTTAATGATGGGGCATTATTAAGGGATTAGTTCTTTGATATTTAGCTATATTCCTCATCATTAATTAAGAATCATTGTTTTTAAACTGTTAAAAAAACAGTCTGTGGAACTAGGGTTAGAGAATGTTTTAGGATAGGGTAAGTTTATTTATTCATTCAAGAAATATGCACTAAGTGCCTTGCTAAGGAGTCTGTGGATTATCAGAGAACAAAACAAAGATCCTTGATGTAACGGAGTTATTTTCTAGCAGGGGAAGACAACAATGTTAGTTAGTTAAGTTCCATAGCAAAAAGGACTTTCCAGGTTTACCTGAAGTTACAGACCTTAGTATTTGGAGATAATCCTGGATTAATCATGTGGCCCAATCTAATCAATGACCCTTAAAAGCAGACTAGTGGTTTGAGTCAGAGTGATGTGGCTGAGTTGTAGTAGTTCAAAATGTGGGAGAGTCTCAACCCACAAATGCTGGAGGAGGCAACGTGGAAAGCATGAGAAGGAAGGAAGGCAGCCTTGTGGAGCAAAGACCAGCCTCTGACCGAAAGCCAGCAAGGAAACAGGACTTCAGTCCTGTAGCTGCAAAAAAAAAAAAAAAAAAAAAAAAAAAAAAAAAAAAATTCAACAACAACCTGAATAAGCCTGGAAGCAGATTTATCCCCAGAGCCTCCAAAAAGGAATGCAGCCCTGCTGAGACTCTGAGCTGTGCCCCAACTTAGCCACACTGTATCTAGTCTTCTGACCTGCAGAACTATGAGAAATTAAATGGGTGTGGCTTCAAGCCACTGAATCTGTAGTAATTGCTCATGGCAGCAAGAGAAAGCTAATCCAGGGGACGAGAAGTTAGCTGAGGGTATCAGGGAAAGAGTGTTCCAGGCAGCGAGAACAAAGAGAGCTAAGTTCGATGTGAGTGTTAGAGCACATGGTGACTGTGGCTGGAGTGGAGAGAGCTAGGGGACCAGTGTTAGGGGACGAGGTCAGAGAGGACTCTGGTGGAGGGTGGAGACGTAAAGGGCTTTGGCTTTTATTCCAGGTGAGCTAGGGAGTCGTCATAGCATTTTGATCAGAAAAGCAATATATTTTGACTTAATTTTGAAAAGAATCCTCCTGGCTGCTCTGAAAGTAGGACTGTAGGGGAGAAGCTGGGATACCATTAGGAAGTGATAGCAGAAATCCTGATGCAAGGTAGTGATGGCTTAGTGGCAGTGGAGGTGATAAATGGTCACATTCTAGATGTATCGTGAAGCTCAAGTCTATAGACTTGTGGCTTAGAAGTAGGACATGAGAGAGAGAAGTCAAAGATGATTCCATTTCTGTAGGGAAGTGGGAAGACAAAGGTACCATCAACTCAGATGTGGAAAGCTGTGAGTGGAGGAGACCTGAGTGGAGGGTATAAGTGGAGTTTGGACATTCCAAGGATGAGATGTCTATTAATAATCCATTTGGAGAAGCAGAGTGTAGTAGAATAATAGATGTTCACTCGTGATGACCAGAATATGTCACCTTAGGTAGCAAAAGGGACTTTGCAAATGTGATTAAGTTAAATATCTCGAGTTGGAGAGAGTATCTTAGATTGTTTGGGTGCACCCAACCTAATCACATGAGTCCTAAAAAGTGGAGAACCTTTCCTGTGGTGGTCAGAGGGAGATGTGACTCTAGAAGAATGGTCAGAGAGATGCAATGTTGCTGGCTTTGAAAATAGAGGAAGGGGGCCATGGGCCAACGAATGTAGGTGTCCTCCAGAAGTGGGACATGGCAAAGAAACAGATCCTCCCCTTACAATCTCAGGAAAGGAACATAGCCCTGCAACATCTGATTTTAGCCCAGTGAGACCCATATCTCACCTATAGGACTATAAGAAAATAACTCTATGTTGTCTTAAGCCACTAAACTTACGGTAATTTTTTTACAGCAGTCATAGAAAACTGATCCACAGAGTAAGCAATCGGATATGAGCCGAGAGGTAAGGAGAGAGAGCTGGGTGTTGAAAGCACAGAGATGGTATTAAAGCCGTAGGGCTGAATGAGATCGCCAATAGAATGAGTTGAGAAGAGGACAAAGCCTTGAATCATTTGGCTCTTAACTTTAAGAGGTCAGGGAGAAAGAAGGAAATAGCAGAACACACTGAGAATGATCAGGCAACGAGGTGTAAGTGGCAAACGGAGAGGGTGGTGTCCTAGAAGGCAAGTGAGGAAAGCATATCAAGGAAGAGAGAGTGACTGCTTGTGACAGATGTTGCTGATGGGTTAAGTAAGATGCACCCAGAAGATAGCCCTGAGAATCACTTAGCTCAGTGATTTTTCAGAGAGGATTATCCATCCCAGTGAAGAGGGCACTAGAATAGTTTGTAAGAGCTATCCCCCCTCACACACTTCTTTCCTCCTGCCTTGAGAATGGCCGGCCTGTAGCACCTAGAAAAGCAGTAGCTATGAAATCCTATTGAGCATCTTGTAGACACTTGTTCAATTTGTGTTGAATGAATGCATTCTGAAAATGTAAAACCTGCCAAACTGCTGATGCCTCTGTGATTTTCCCCTGCATCAAGGCATCCAGATTTTAAAAATTAGAAACATATTTGGTTTTAGAGCCTTGCCTAGGTGCCTAAAAGGGATCATAAGTATTCTTTGTTTGGGCTTCACCACACTGATGTAAGCACAGACCTTCCGAGGAAGTAAAAACATTTTTCTCTTTGTCTGGATTCCTATTGCCATTTAGAAAAGAATTCTTCAGGTTCCCCTCAAGATCATCCATCCATCCACCCATCCACCATCCATCCATCCATTCATCCATTCCTTCAGTGAGCAGAACAAACACAAAGTGTTTGCCGTCTTGGAGATCATATTTCAATGGGTTGAGACAGTCAATAAATATAGAACATGTGTAATTTGTCAGGTGATGAGAAATTCTTTGGGAAAAAGTCAATCTAGAGAAGGGGAATAGAAGCATCAGATCATATCACTCTACCTAGTTATGTTCTTGCGGCTTCCCATCTTTTCCAAGTGGTTGCCACAGTCCTTACAGTGGTCTAGGAAGCCCTACGTGACCTGGCCCTCATCTCCCTGACCTCAGCACTCTCAGTTTTCAGTCACACTGGCCTCCCTGCTGTTCCTCTCTGCTGTTCTTTGGGCATCAGCATCGTTCCTGCCCATGGCACTTTCGTTTCTCTCTGCATAGCCACCCTTCTTTCAGTTAACCACAAGACTAACACCTTATCCCTTTTTGATCTTTGCCCAGATGTCACCTTCTCAGTGATGCCTTTCCTAACCACCTTATTTTGAATTGCACTTACCGTCCTTACCCTAGCACTCCTTACTCTCCAGGAAGTCACAGCCCAGGAGAGGAGACGACCAGACGCCACCAGTTGGGCACAGCCACTGGCAGAGCAGCGTCACTGGCTTTCCCTCCAGCGGGTAGGTGTGGGTTGGAGAGCCATCTTTCAGTATTGTTGGGAGAGTTCTCAGTACAGGCCTTGCCTAATGAGAGCACCATGAAAATCTCCCTGGCCTCTTCAGTAGCATGACCCAACCCTGAGCTTAATTAGCGGGAATTCCCAGGATGACATTTGTCTTTGTGATACGATGGCATAATCCCTCTTATGTACTGGACGTAGTCTCTTGAAATGAAGAGCCCTCTTTCAGATGGATTATTTCTACCCCATGATTTTTGACTGGTGTGTTCGGTGTGTTTAATCTGCTGCTCCTCCTCGGAAGGCATTCTTGATTTCCTTCTCTGCGAGAGGTCTCTCTCTCTCATCACCCTCTGGGACTGCCTCATCTGAGCTCTCAGCTTTCAGTTTCACTCTCTATGCTGACCTTTTATGTATTTCTTGTTTTTGTTCAGAAACCGAAACTGCATCTCATACATAGCTAGTTGACATCTGCCTCATTCCCATTTTATTAAAAACTTAACCTTTTTTCCTCATCTTACTGTTTTCTGGTCTTCATTAAAAGGAACAGCCCTGCTTCCACAGGCAGAGTTCCAGTCTACAGTCTTCATGGCGTAATAAACGAACTTTTAAATGTAATTGTTACAGGTTGGGTTCCTTGGGAAGCAGACTCCGAGGTGGAGTTTAGTGCTCAGAATGTTTACCAGGGAGTCATCTTCAAAGGATGGGAAGGAAGCAAGAGGCCGAAGGAAACGTTGAGTGGTGTGTAGGCCCAGTGACAACCTTTGGTTGGTCCCATGGAGCTAGGATGGCTCTTTGAGAGCCGTCTTGACTTGGGCTAAGATGGTTGGGCCCCAGCATCCCTCAGTCATTGCATGTTGGTCACCTTGGAAAAGGGTGTATGTCCTTGGGCAGAAAGGAACTCTGCAGGTGAGGCCATCCTCACAGAAGCCAACAGCACTCCCAGCAGGTGCTGTAGGAGTGCCTCTGAAGGGGGAATCTGGGCAGATCTGGGCGGATACAGTTAAGAAGTAACCTCCATTGTTAGCTTTAGTTTAATATTGAAATATGCTTCATTTGATTGAAAACACAGGATGTTAGAGCCCGAAGGAGCCATAGAGATCCTCTGTCCACTCCTCTGGTTTAATGGATGGAGGAATGGAGTAAAAAAGAGGAGGAAATCTCTGTGTGGTTTCCCCAGAAACAGATCCAAAACAAGCGTTGGAGAGTAAGTGGTTTATTTGAGAGGTTCTCCCCAGAAATGTCAGCAGGGAAGTGGGCAAGTAGGATAGGGAAGAGAAGGAAGTCAATAAAAGTGCATTTTCAAGAGAATTACTGCTGAGGACACCTGGAGCTCAGTACATTGGGGGAACTCACGGGAAATAGTCCACATATTTTAGAATTCTTCTACCCAAAGGACAAGGACACCGGACTACTTTCCCATCCATCCTTGACTGAGGGCTATTTCCTGGAGGCATTAACTGCCCTGCATCCCCACCTGACTGTGAGTGGGCCCAGGCTTCTTCCAAAGCCAGGGGAAAAGCCACAGGTGTTCACAGGAGGGGGATGGGAGACAATGACAGAGTCTTCTACAAGGCATTGCCCAAAACTGGACTAGAACTCAGGTGTCCTGACTACTGGCCGGGGCTCTTAACGCAGGTTACGGAACATCTTCCTAAGCAATCTAGTGAGGAGAGTGAGGCTGTAGAAAGAGCGGGGGACACAGGCCCTCCTTTTGAGAAACAGTTTAAGCACACATATATGTCTGAAAGAACACAAGATTTCACAAACATTCACATTATGTGGGTGATACTGTATTGAAAACTGTGTGTTGCATATGTCAGTGCTGAGGTGCTGCTGTAAAGAGCTGTCCCAGAAGAAAAAGGTGGTTTTGTTTTGTTTCTGTTTTTCAGAGATTGAATCTGAAATAGAATCTCAGTGGAAATTTGAACATGGAATGACATGAACTAAGAGGCAGAACAGCATACAGGTTAAGAATTGGGGGCCTTAGGAGTGAGCCATCTTGTTTTTTGTCCTACTTCCTTTCTTAAAGGTCATTGGACAGTGGGCTAATTAAGCCTCAGTTTCCTCTCCTTTAAAATAGGGCCAGTGTAGGAACTAATTCATAAGGGGTTGAACGCATTCTGTGAAGTAATTGATGTAACATTTAACCTGAAGCCTCTGCTGTGTAGAAGGAGCTTGATAAGCGTTAGCTGTGGTCATGTTTATTGTTGACCGAGGAGAATGGAAAGGTAAGGCCACGTGGGAAAATGATTAGGATCTGAGATTCAAGAAGCAAGAGAAATGCTGTGAAGTACAACTGTGGGAAGTGTTGAGGGAAGCTTCATAAAGTGGAGAAGGGCTGCCCACTCAGACCAGGTTCTCATGGGAGCCTTGGTCCCATCAAAGTGAAAGGTTATGGGGAAACCCAATATGTAAAAAAATATAAACAGAGCTACTCGTTTGAAACTGGAGTGGGGAAGTGGGGTCCTATCTTCTCTCTCTTCCCTCAACCACCCACGGCCCCTGAGGGATTCTGAGAAACCCCAGAGTTTCAAGAACAAAAACAATTTCTATAGAATGATTTTAAAAAGCTACTGTAACACCTCATTTGTTCTGTATTGAGTTAGGTTTCCAGCAAAACATTTTTTTAGAAACTTATCTTGGATGAAATTTTGCTTAAGTGTGTTACTTTTCTGCCTTCTTAACAAGGCTGAATGAAAACCTTTTAATCTGTTCTTGATGACTTTTTATTATAGTAATGAACATTTTAGTTATGGTTCTGTGCTTTAATGTGGTGATTTCCAACCTCAGAGATTCTGAAGAGTTAAGACTGTTTGTTTATGCTGCGCTTTGAAAATTGTTACAAGAAGCAGTGTGGCTTAAAGGAAGGTCCAGGACTTGAGAGCCAGACTGTCCAGGTTGTATCTCAGCCTTACATCTTCTTAGCATTGTGACCTTGAACAAGTACTTAACCAGCCTTTGCCTCAATTTCTTCTTCTGTAAATTGGGAATAATAATCATTCTTAACCCACAGGGTTATTGTGAGAAATAGTTAAGTTTTTATATTTTCATTGCTTAGAATAGTGCCTGCATACAAAAAGTGCCATAACAAGTGTCATTGTTGTTGTTGTTGTTGTTGTTATATCTGTTTTTATAATTCTTTTTCTCCTTTGATGTAGCACAGTGGTTGAACTTATGGGCCCCGATGCTAAATAACCTGGATTTGAATCCTACCACCATTATGATTTTGGGCAAGTTAATTTACTTCTCTGTGAAGTGGAGCCAAAAAATGAACTCATTCACAGGATTGTTGTGAGAATTCAATAGGATAAAATTTGTAATGCCTTTAGCACATTATTTAGCACATTGTATCATAGCCATTGTTATTATTAACTAATAAGGTTCTAAATGAGAGCTACTGTAACTGTAATGTAATTTAGAGCCAGAAGTTTTTACTATATTGACTCCTTAGAAGTTTTTATAAAGTTCCCTCTTATTACTTATTTGGTTTTCAGTTAATAGAGGTGATTAACAGATTGATATTAAATAATTTAATGTACCTCAATATTGGAACAAGGGGTGGATGGACAGAGGGATTAACTGTTTATGCTATATAATATGATGTATTATCGAAGTATGACTCTGAACTTGTGTTTGTGTTGAAGGGGTTAGATACTTTTGGGTTAAAGAGCCACATGATAAATATTCATACAAGGGGGTATTTTCAAAGGAAGAAAAAAGTAACAAGATGTGTCGATGGGGATGACTAGAAGGAACACAGGGTGGGCAGCAAATTTTCTGATAATGAAGAATAGACTAGATGTGATAATCAGGCAAGCAAGGAAACAATGATTTTGCAGCCTTGGTTGGGGGAATGTTCAACCACCAGTGTACCCCATGTTACGAAGCATTTTAAGGGCTAATTCAGGTATCTGGAGCATGATACTATCAAGACTAACCCATGCAGGAGGGTTTTGTATAGCCGAGGTTTTATTGCATATTAGTGTTAAGGAAAAACCCAATCTTTGGTAATAAGGCACTAAGATACCTGCTGTCCTTTCAGTGTTGTACTGGAGCATTGGCAGACATACCCAGCCAAGGATCACATAATTCTCTAGGGAAATGTACCTTGATTTAACTTACTTTTACTATTGATTAGGACCAGATTCTTTGCAGTTAGAAGTTAATTGTAGATTGATAACTTGCAAGTTATTCTATCTAATAGAGAAGATGACCCCAAAGTTTAGAGTTTTTGTTGACTTATAGGATATGTTCACCAGTTTTATATATGGAGTAGCAATCTTATTTCAGTATCCTGTCTTTCATTGACTATATATACTTCCGTCTCTCCTGTATTCCGCTGACCATCCTGATCATCCTGCTGGTTTCCTTCTTAATGATTTTAATAAATTTTTGACACATTGTCAGTTTATATTTGCATACGAGTTACATTTTAACTTTTTGAATACAGTATCCCCAAAAAACAACTACCTACTAATGGAAATTTCCTTTCTTACTGTTCTCTACTTCCTCTAACAATTTTGCTTTCTATTGTAATTTCAAAATTGAAGTATATTTTATAGATCTTTTATTCTTTTAATATAGGCATTCTGTGAAGAACAGAAGCAGATACAGGCAGTTCAAAGGTTTAAACCTGATTATTTTAAGTTGGGCTTAATTGTGAACCTAACAATTCCAGCAAGACCCACATTTCTGAAATGTGTGTTATGTCAGTGTAAGCTAATGAACACTTTTATACAGTTTTTGTAATGTATCTGTACAACTAATTGTTATTTATTGTAGTTGATTGAGTTTGTAGGGCATGATATCAAAAATTGTAAAAAATGTTCTATTTCATGCAACCAGAACTACAAATAAGAGTGATAAAATTTATAGAACATGTTTTTGAATATTCTTTTATAAATTTTTTTTAGAATTATGAGTACAGTGTTTAATTTGTATACATTTCTGTCCATTCTTTACTCATAAAATCTTCTGAGAAGACTTGCAGTGGGGAAGGGATTGATTTGTTAGGGACATCTTAGATAGGATCCTGGGATTGGATAATAGGTTGAACTCATGACGCTTAAAGTCACTTGAATTAGTAAAGCTGTGTGATCCTAAGGATGTCGTGAAAAATTTTATATGTTAGTCCCTCCCCCTTTTATTAGAAGTTTGCTCTCAACTGTTTTAAAAACCCTTAACTAATATTTACTTGATAGTTAATTAATATTTAATTCTTCTAGAATGTAAACTACATGGGGACAGAGTCACGTCTGTTCAATTCACCGTTATGTTCGAGGCAGCTGCACAGTACCTGGTACATGGTAGGCCCTCAACAACATATTTCAGGGGTGACTGAATCACTTCATGTCAACTTGCACTCCATTACAAACCAGAGAACAGATTTAGAACTTGACAATGGACAGATGATTTCAAATGCTGCGAACGCTGAATGTGGTTGGATTTTTAATCAAGGGCTTTGCCAAACTGTAAGAATCATAGAGACATACATAGCATATCTTTTAAGTTTCTTATTAGTCATCTGTATCAAATTCCTTTATTCTCTACAGCAGGGATCCCACAACACCGCACTCCCACTCCCCACCCCGTGCCACGCAGACTGGTATGGGTCTGTGGCCTGTTGGGAATGGGGCTGCACAGCAGGAGGTGAGTAGCAAGCAAGCTAGATCAGCTTCATCTGTATTTGCAGCCGCTCCTCAGCCACTAGCATCACTGCCTCAGCTCCACCTCAGATCATCAGGCATTAGATTCTCATAGGAGCACCTGTCCCTGGCACCAAAAAGGTTGGGGACCACTGTTCTACAGCATTTTGTTTGTTTGTTTGTTTTGATTAGCCTGTTTGGAGACACCAAAATGGGAAATCAATTGATATGAAATGGTAGAGCCATTTCTATCCATACAAGCCTTTGGTTCTCAAAAGTCTTGGAAGGTGATAAACATGGAAACCCAGAAAATGCTGAGAGGAATAGCTCAGAGGATAAAACCAATTAGTTTTACATAGCCAGAGTTCCCCCACTCCCAATTCATTCTTGCTCTGCCCTTTTTCTCAAATTTCTCCCCCTTTACTGTTTCAGTTGCTTTTTCTGAAAATGAGTACTTTCAGAATTGATGCTGTGAGGTCCCCAAGTTTAAGAAACATAATTACATATATACACACACACATATATGTAATTAGTAAATTTATAATTTTATCTATATAAACTTTTAAAAAAAATTATATGTAAATCAAATTATATGTCCTATAGGTTTTGAATCCTAGTCCTTTCAGTACAATGAGATTTGATCTATAAATATAATGATTTTTAAAGCATTGATCGTATCTACCTGTCACTAGAGTCACTAAATTTGGCAAAAATCTCATTTCTTTGATTCTCCATGCCATTTATTCTTGAGCATAGTTGCTCCCAAATAGTTGGAAAGCATGTTATTGAATTAATTTCCTTTTTTCTGAGTTTCCAGATTACTAGAAATCTTTAATCTCTATACACTTGACTCAGCTCATGGAGCAAAGATCTGCCACCCCTCCCCAAACCAGTTATGTCACTCTAAACCCCTCATGTGCAGTCTAAGAGAAAAGCCTACCTGTAGTCCCAGATGTTAATATTACAAGTGACAAAGTTGTACCTCAAAGTCCATTTATAAACTAATTATTATGAACTAAGATCAAGGTATATTTTTTCCTCTAGAAACAATGTTATAAATATTATAAATGATGAGTTTCACAGGCCAACACATACAACTCTGTCTAATACTCAGTAGGTCATCCATCTAACCCTCCCTCCATCCATCTATTACCTTGTAAGTGCCTACTATGTGCCAAGCAGCATGCCTTGCATCAGACTGCATCTGAATCATTTACGGTATATTTGCAATTAATAAGGATGAAAGCACAGTATATTAACATTAACAACTCTCATCAGCTTATCAAGAAATTAGCTTTTTAATCTTTATCTACAAAATCGTCCCACAGGTGGTTATTGAAGAACTACTGTATGCCAGGCTCTGTCCTTGTTACTAGGAATAAAAGACTAAACAGGATGGCCTGGCCTTCAAGGAGCTCAATAGCAGAACTTGAAGAAATGTGGGTTCGATTACAGGAGAATGGAGAGGTGGGTCCAGTTGTTTTCTGAAGCACTTTCTGGGTGTTTTGAAAGACATTTTTATATGCATGGTACTAATGCTTTATAGTGCTTCAATCCTCATCAAAGCTTAACATCCAGAAATAGATGATGATTTCTGTGAAAACCAGCACTGGATGTTGTCATGATGACTCTTAAGTGTATCAACTATGATAGGGCTTATCTATAATTTTTAACCTCCTAAACCAACAAGAACATTTTTGAGACTTTGAGGGTTAAAAGAGAGTGGAAGGGAGAAGGAGTTGGGCAGAGTGTGTTTCCTAGTATGCAGAAGAAAGGACCTAAGATGGAATCAGAAGAAAGGGTAAGCCTGCACGGAGCCTTGCACACTGAGCAGAGCAAACTTGGCTGTTTCCCCTCAATGGTCCCTTCGTTATGGGACTGCATAGTTGACTGTCCAGAGCAAGCCACACTTTGGACAGGTAAAAAAGCTGAGGGAAGCAATCAGCTTATCAGAGCAAACAGGAAAGCCTTGATAATGGACTGTGAGGGACTGCATGACCTCTGACCTCATCTCTTACCCTCTCCTTAGTCTTTCTGCTCTAGCCTGAGCATCATCCTGCCTCTGTGCCTTTGCACATGCTGTGCCCTCTACATAGTATACTCTTTCCCCAGTGACCTGCACAGTTTAGTCCTTCACCACATTCAGATGTCTCTGCTCAATGTCACCTGACTACAGTCTTTCTCTGACCATCCTGTTTTAAATAGCACTCCCCTGCAGTCCCTCTCAGCTTTGTTTTTCTTTATAGCATTTAATGACGACCTGACATTGTTTATTTGTTTGTTGTCTATTTGCTATTAGAATATAAGTTCCATGAGCAAGGGTCTCTGGCTGCTTCACTGCTCTATTTTCTGTGACAGTAACATGTCATGGTATATTATAGAAGGAATCAGAAGGTGCATTTTCAGCGAAGGGGCTTTTAGCTTATAAATTGCTTTTTCATTAAAAAAAATCTTTTAAAGGGGAAATTTTCAGCCTTTTATTTGCTTGTATTCAAATTCAAGACCACTTCGGGTGAGGAGAGGGTACAGTTAGTGACAGTATTCTGTGTTCTTCTACTAGAAGGTTGTGGGATTGGGGGACATTTGTGATTGCATTACTTTTTGATTATTCACTGTTTCTATTTTGAACTTCTTATTTTGATAAATTCAAAATCTATGGAAAAGTTGCTGGAATAGTTCAATGAACATCCGCATACCTTTAACTTAGATTACATTTTTTTAACATTTTGCTACATTTTCTCTCTTCTCTCTTCTCTCTCTCTCTCTCTCTCTCTCTCTCTCTCTCTATATATATATATATATATATATATATAGTTACAGTTCACACAGAACTATTTGAAAATAAGTTGCAGATATGATCCTTCACTTCTAAATACTTCAGTTTGTATCACCTAAAAAGGAGATACAATTACTATATTCAGGAAATGTAAGATTGATACAGTAGTATTACCTAATGTCAGACTGATCTCAATGATGTTCTTTATAACAGTAATATACATGTAACAACAGGAAGGAAGTCTCAATCCAGGAAACAGTCCAGGATCACACATTGCATTTAGTTATCAAGCTTCTTTAATCTTTCACAGTTTTTCTTTCTTTTATGACATTAACATTTTTGAAAAGTACAGACCATTTATTTTGTAAAATGTCCCTCAGTATGGGCTTATTTTATATTTCCTCATGATTAGAGTCAGGTTTTGCATTTTGAGCAGAACTATTACATAGGTGAGATCCTATTCTAAATTTATCACCTCAGCAGGTACATGATGTCAGCTGGTCACTTGGTTTAGGTAGTGTCCAACAGATTTCTTCACCGTAAAGGTACATTTTTCCCTTTGTAATTCAGAAATAATCTGTTGAGTGATACTGTAAAACTAAATAACTATTCTACTCCCCAACAAACTTTTACCTAATGGTTTTAGGATCTCTGGAGATTCTTCCCTGAATCTTTATAACAATGGTGGTTGCAAAATGGTGATTTTCTAACTCCTTCATTCCTTACATATGTTGGCAGTCTGTTGTAAAGAAGAGCTTTCATTTTACCCATTTGTTTATTTCCTTATTATAAATATGGACTCACGGATTCTTTTCTTTAAAATCAGTGTGTTATAATCCATTACCATCATTCATTTTAATGTTCAGATTGTTAGATTGGCCTAACTGTACTGATCCCTAGTATCTGGGGAGAGAAATAGCTAATCCCAGGAGTAAGAAATATTTTTAGTACTTTCACAGTGCTTCTGAAATTTTAATTGTGTAGGAATCACCTGGGGCCCCAGATTCTGCATTCCTAACAAGCTCCCTGGTGATGCTGATGCTGATGGTCTGTGGATTGCAGTTGAAGTAGAAAGGTATAGGAGCCTGTAGGCTGATCTGGAAGATTTAAAACATATCTGGCTCTTCCTGTATTAGGACAAAAAATATGCCTTGTTAACACAGAAGAGCCTGATGTTTTGAAGTGCCCATGAGCTCTGGTAGGCAGGATGGGGAAGAAGAGCCAGTCACACCCTGGCTACTTGATTCTCAGGAATCATGGTAATGAAGAATGCTGTATTCCCCTCACTCACTCTTGTTTTTGCATTTCCCTAGAAATCCTGACCTTTCAGGGATCTTGCTTTAGCTCCTGATACCAGGAATCAGGGGAAATAGTGACAACCTCAGTGAAGGATGTATATATCTACCAGTGTTCTCCATTAGTCAGAATGAACTTTATTGGTGCCAAGGGAAGTTAGGCAATTTGAGCTCTCCTTATCAAAAAATAAAATAAATATTCAGCTTTTTTTTTCTTCTTTTTTTTTCTCTGCAGGAATTATGGGCTTACTGTCATTGGCAGATTTCTGTGGCTTTTGGTCAAATAATTTTCTTTTTCCCTTTTAAAACCATTTCTAGACAGATTGTTATTACCACTCTGGCCATCTGTAGTTTGTGACCACTACCTTCATAAAAATTCCAAATGTATGTGGTATTTTGTATTGCTTAGTAATCTTGTTTAATCTATTTACCTTTTTATCAGTAATCCTTTTTTTCGTGACATAGTTTCATTTACTCATCTGACTTTTACCTTTCCTCTTTATTTTATTAAGAATGGATGGGATCTTCCTTATAGAAGAGACTTTTACAAGCAAGGGCATCCCTCTGTGGAAGTCTTAGAAGATGCATCAGGCATCTGAGGACACTTAATGTAGTGAGCTGAATGTCCGTTCCCCCAAATTCACATGCTGAAATCCTTCTGCCTAATACGATGGTATTAGGAGGTAATTAGGATTAGATAAAGTCATGAGGGTGGAGTCCTCACAAAAGGGATTAGTGCCCTGAGAATCAGGAGAGACCTTGCTTCCTCTTCTCTGTTCTTGGCCACGTGTGGATACAGCAGTAGTCTGCTGTCTGCAACCTGGACGAGGGCTCTCCTTAGAACCCAGCTGAGCCGGCACCCTGGTCTCCAACTTCCAGCCTCCAGAACTGTAAGAAATACATTTCTGTTGTTTATAGGCCTCCCAGTTTATGGAATTTTGTTGTAGCAGCCTGAAGTAAGACGCTGTTGATACAAAATTGTATAGTCATCCTAGTTTAGCTGCTGCTAATAAGCGCTGGAGAACAAGTGGGTGTGGAGCTGATGTGCACATACCAATTCACTAGCAGCATCCGGAAGATTGTTAAACTTGTTGAAATGAAAGTTTTGTTATTGTTTGTCGTTCGTTTGTTTTGGTCTCTACCATTCTTATCTTTTGTTGCCTTTTCTGGCATTTGGATAGATAGCTAATGATAGTATTAGACTTGAGTAAAGCTGGGAAATTTCTGGTTATGAATGATTCACAGCTTCATGTGTCCCAGTACTCTTTGCTAGCTTTCCTTCTTTCCAGAAGGCTGCTCCTAACTCCCTGCTGAGGGATGCTAGGCACTCTTCCCCTTATTGCAAAGAAGCCACCTCCTGCTAGAGCCCCCTTCTCTAACGGAAAGTGCTGTGGCTCTCGTGACCCCTTCCTTGGTCACAGCACATGTTTACATGTTCATGGAACTATGTGGAATGAGTAGGGATTTTCTTCTTTCTCTCTGAGTAATGTGGGTGCTACAGAGGGTGTTTAATAGAGCCACACTACGAAAACGTTACCTCTAAAAGCTAACCTGGAAACCTCCTAGTTAGATACGTAAACAAGTAGATAGGTTTTCTTTGTTAGGATGCCACCTGAAGATTTCTAGTATCTAGTAGATTTCTAGCCGGGTAAGAGATGATTGCCTCACAGAGGTTACATAGTCGCTACAGAAGCATTAGGCCAGCCGAACCTGTGGCCTTTGCAGGCCACTACTAGGGTATTCAGGAGCTTGGCCATGGCTGGGGGCCAAGCCCCTGTGGAACAGAGGCTGTTTCAGTGCCTTGAGTGTGAGACACCTGGTACCAGTTAGCCCATACCTGCTTTCTGCTGTTTAGTCTCTCATTCTCTCCTTAAAAAAAAAAAAAGTCACTGAACATCAGAAATGTCTCAGATTTTGATTCAGAACTTTATATATCTTTATAACCTGTTGATGAATTCTGGTGATAGTAGTAAGTAGGAGAGCAAGTTTCACCTATTCTGTCATTCTGGTATAGAAGAATATCTCATTCTGACATGGAAAAATTCTCTGATGGATGAGTTGCTACACACACACACACACACACACACACACACACACACACACACTTTGGAGGACTATATCAGTATCCTTCACAGTGCCCAACACAGTATTTAACATGTAGGTTTTAGGAAGTGTTTGTAAATAAATGATCCAAAGCAACAAGGAATGGGAACTGAGTACATTTTATTTTCATTTCTCATCTTATCAGCTTTTTCAAAACATCATTTTGATTTCAACAAACTTGGATCCCTTCTTATATTTCCAGTGCTGTATTTGAACATTGCTCGAATGTCAGTCCCTGGCTGTTTTTGCATGCACATGTGCATAGACTGACTTGCTATATCCAAACACAGAAGTGCCTGCCTAGCTGACAATATTAATAGGGGGAATTGGTCGTTAGGTTGAAGAATACTCTGGAAGTTATGTGCACCTTTAATTTTACCCAAAAAGTCTTGGGATGATGTCTTAGAATGTGATTTCATAGCAGTATGCCGCATTAATTTTATTTACTATATTGCTGTAGAGGGTATTATAAATTCAGTCAGGATTTATTGAACATCTGCTAAGTTCACAGACCTATGCTGGGCCGTCTCTGTCTCTGCCTTCAGGTCGTTTCACATTTGACTTAATAGACTGCATAAACATAAGACATCAATATTAATACTGAACTAGTTAGATATCAGGTGTGTGAATCTCCAGGGGAAAAGCAACTCAAACAAGGTGAAAGGCTGAAAGAAAGAACAGTTTGGGAAGTTGTAGAATTGCAGTTGGCCTTAATGGATGGTGAAGAGGAGGAGGATAAGAAGGAAGAGCATTCCCTTCTTGGGGAGCAGTGTAAACAAAGGCTATAGGTTGACATTTACCTTGTGTTTGCAGGACAGTGAGGAGCCTGGTCCTGTTGTGGAGTGGAGGTTCTGTGTTGGAAAGAGTGGAGATAAGGTGGCAAAGCTTGTCTGGTTCCAGAGGCGTAATGCTGCTACATAGCAAAGTGGTCTGGAAGGTTGTCCTACAGCACAAGGAAGGTCCTGGAGCTGCTTTGATGGGTCCCCTTCCCCCCAGTTATCTTGAGCCCTGACCCTGGTTGTCATGCAAACTCTCTGTGCCATGGTGTCCTCATTTCTAAAATGAAGACAATGATTTTGTTTACCTCACAGGGTTGCTGTAAGGAATAAAAGTAATAGTAATCACATAAAGTGCTTAGCATAGTGCTGGGTACTTGGTAGAACTCCTTACATCTGTTGTTATTAGGCAAGAGAGAGAAGTAGTGGCAGCTTTGCTTTAGAAAGCTGACTTTGATATGCAGGATAAGTTTTTATTTGTTGAAAGCTTCAGGGGGTGAAGCTTGAGAAGGCTTTGTGGAGTTACCTTTTGCTTGGATGGGGTTGAAGACAGGAATTGAGAGGTGTCACCATGATTTCCGGCCTCTTTAGGAAGGAACAGGAAAGCTTACAAAGTGACCTGTTAAGTTAAGCCATTCTGTTTTCACTGCCTCTCCATCTCACAGATTTTAGGAATGATCATGCTTGATAGTCATTCAGAAATTATTTGGTCAAAGTAATTGGGAGTGTCCCTAAAAGGCCACAGAGAACTCTCATGCTGGTCAGTTAGAGGAAGTGAATTATTGGTCCAAAAGTAACTGGAAGTTTGTTTGCTTGCCTTTTTGGTTCTTAGTTAATATTTTGTATTTTGTACCCAGAGACAGCTGTGCTGACAGGGGTGAGATAGAGAATTGAATCAGAATAAATCAAAATGGAAAACAACTGTGAATATCTGTACAAGAATTGTAGTGCCTAACTTAGATAACTCATGCATGCTAATTCTGTTTGTTGTGTTTATCCTTGGGGCGGATAAGAAAATGGAAGGCAGCTCTGTCTATAAAAGTAGGAATTCTTTTCATACTTTCCTTGAAGCTTTTCTTTCTTTTAACTGTGATTTTTAGCTGAAAGTAAGTTTAATTCATCTAGTAAGAAGTTTGAATTTTTACTAAGCTTGTCTTTGTAAAGATATGAATAAGTTGCACTTCACTTCTAATAATTATATGAAAAATTTTTACAGCATGAGTATTACACTACCTGAAGAAAGAGCATCTACAAAGGATATCATTAAAAACACTTACATTTTTGTTTATCACAGTAAGTTTTACTTCCTAAGTGCTACTTGTCTATATTTTGATTCTGAATACTATAGATGTTTCCATGTGTGGTATGGAGTGCTCTTATGTGCAATGTAAATGTTTCAAGGGTCAAGCTTTATGCATGCTAATAATTCTGGTATAGCGCTCCAAATATAATGCCATGCATTTACTGAAATCAACAGTTGTCAGTTAGTCTTGAAGATATTTATTTGTGTCTTATAAAACAGAAGAGATAATCAGTTAAAAGGGAGTGTGACTGTACTGTTTGAAAAAATACCTCTCTAATTCTTAGTGTGAACTTTAAAATGTACTATGTATATGTGTACATACAGGTATATGTTTATGTATATATATCAAGTAATTTCTGTAACTATTCAGCTATATGTAGCACAAATTACTTCAGTGCCAGATAGTGTATCAGTCTACATCAGATCCCTTTGAACTGATCCAAAAGAATATCTAGAATTAAGTGCAGTATAGATTGCATTTATCCCTGCCCCCTCCCAACAACGTGCGGTTCTGGTGCTGCTGCTTCAGCCTCTGCCTGTGTCATCATCATATGGCCATCTTCTCTCTGTGTGTCTGTCTTTATCTGGCATTCTCCCTGTCTCTCTCCTGTTCCTATAAGCACACTAGTCCTGTTGGATTAAGAGCCCAGCTACTCTAGTATGACCTCATTGTAACTTGATTATACTGTCAAAGACCTTATTTCCAAATAAAGTCACATTTACAGGCACCGGGGGTTAGGCCTTCAATAACATGTCTTTTGGGGAACACAATTCAACTCATAACAGGCATTTAGAACAAATCTGTGCCATATTTAATACATAATAATACTTAATTGCTGTGATCAATACATGTTCACAGAGATATTCTCTAGGTCAGGAATTGGCAAACTATAGCCCAGGGGCCAAATCTGGTCACTGCCTGTTTCTTAAATAAAGTCTTATTGGAACACAGCTACATCCATCATTTACATATTGTTTTTGGAAACTTTTGCCCTATACGAGCAGAGTTGAATAGTTGGAATAGAAACCATACAGTCCACAAAGCCTAACATTTTACCATATAACTCATTAAAGGTAAAATTTGCTGACCCCTGTCTTTAGTAATGCTTCACAATGGTACAGCCATATGATTGAAGAACTTCAAGGCCTCTTAGGGGTTATGTTTTCCAAGTCTAAAGAGATTTTATAGATGAGCAGATTAAGGTTCATGAAGTGACTTGTCAAGAGTCTTACTGTTTGTTGGGGATTTTCTTTTACTTTTTTTAAAAAGGAAGTTTTTTCCCCCATAATTTTTTTATAAGATACACATTACAGAAAACTTATCATTTAACCATTTTATGTCTATAGTTCAGTGGCATTAAGTATATTTTATTGTTGTACAACCATCACCACCATCTATCACCAGGATTTTTCCATCTTCCCAAACTGAAATTTTGTATTCATTATAAAATTAGTCTCTCTTCCCTGCTCCCCACAGTCCCTGGAGCCACCGTTCTACTTTCTGCCTCTATGAATTCAGCTATTCTAGGTACCTCATATAAGTGGGATCATGTAATAGTTGTCCTTTTATGACTGGCTTATCTATAATTTTTTTAGTTGAAGGAAATACGCTTTACAAAAACAGGAAAATGTCTAGCCTTATCCTTGACTCACCACTTGACTTGGTCCAGGGTAAGTTGATCAACTTTTTAAAATGTCCTCAGCTCTAAAATAGCACATCTTTCTCTGACGAATACAGTGTAATGCCTTGATATTCGTCAATTAATATTAAAAAGGAAGATCTTAAATTTACAATGGAATAGTCACAAAATATTAACTTTGCACTTCGGGTATTTGCTCCCAGTATTTTGGTCCAAGAGAACACAAATACTCAGAAAGTGACTTTGTGGTCATTGGAGTCAGAGCCAAAGATGAAGGATGATGATTCAGGTCTCATGACCATTCCTGGGTAGCATCAAGCATACCTCTCTGGTGACTAGTTCAGAGTTTACCAGGTTCAGTGTTTTGCTGTCCAAGACAGTGTTGCCTACACACTGCCCACATCTTGCACTTTATACTTTCCTTTTGTGTGCTTCTTGATCATCATTCTTATTCGCTTTACACAAAGTTATTCCAGATGGTAGAATATAATTAAGTTTTAGTTTCCTAAATATATCATATTTCAGTCTTGCCTCCCTAAGACACTCAGAGCTTTGAGTGTTCATACAACTCTTTAGACGTTTATGTACACACTATTTCTTGATTTCATCTTGAGTGGGCAATTTAAGCCATGATTTTCATATTTTACTCATTTACCACTAGGGAGAAACCTTATTTTAAATTCTTGGAGGAGAAAGGGCACCTGGCAGGAAAGTTAGGTGACTAACGTTGCCTCCGTGGACATCCTAAAAGTGAATATATTGTACTAAGGCATTTGTTCTAAGCATTTGTTTGTCATCAGGCCCTAATTATGTCCCAATTTTTCATTGTTGTCTTGTCCAAATAGCAGGAAAGAGTATACAGATATGAAACTCTTAAAATTAATTCAGCAAGCATTTGTTTGCTTACTATGTACTAAGTGCATTACCTGTATTATTTCATATAACCTTCTTAAAAATTCCTATGAGATACATGCTTTTGTTATATACATTTAAGTGAAAAGAAAACTGAGATAGAGAATAGTTCTTTGCCCTATGACATATAGCCAGTAAGAGATTGTGCCAGAATTTGAATGTGAGCAGTCTTGACTACAAAGTCAGATTTTATTTATTTGCTTTTTCATTCATTCAACAAATATTTAATGAGAGCCTGTTATATTTTAGCCTGATTCAAGGGACAAAGCAGTAATATAAAAGTCTTGCCCTCGTGGAGCTTATGTTCTCTTAACTACTTTTCCGTAAATTTTTGTATTGTCATTATCATCTAACCTAAGATGTTTCGATACTGCTGCTTATTTCAGCTTCTCATTAAGACATTATGAAAGTAAGATTTGATAACCATCAGCAGCTCTTCCAGTTAACTAGGATAACCTCTTTCAACAATGGCATTGAAGAAACCATTGAAGACAAATATTGTTTCTTCTTGAAATATCAAGGACAAGTTATCACAACTTCTGAGACTATTGTAGAGTTTCTCACTTTGAAGATCAAGAATTAAGAATGTCTGTTTTATATAATAGCTAAAGTCCCTTGCTTTAATTTAGGCCAGTTTTCTCTTAGCTTTTCTGCAAACCCATACAAAAATCAACCAGTATCTTAGTCATTAAGTCTTTGAATAGTTGAAGACAGTATGAAGATGCTAATTTGCTTTTTTTTTTTTTTTTTGAGAGAGTGTTTTTTGTTTTTGTTTTTGATCCAAGATGGACTTGTGAAGTACAAGAGAGAAGGTTGTCTTTGGTGGTTTGTCATCCTCTTTCAGATACTCTTTCCTCCTGTGGGCCCTCCAGCCACCCTGCCAGCAAATTGTTAGCATTAATACTCCGCTAAAGTGTTAACTCATAACAAATCCTCCTGTGCTTCCCTGGCCTTTCACCTACCTTATGGACTTAAGAAGTCTACAAATCCTGGTGAGCTGGGAACCAGTCGTTCAAGAGATGGCTCATAAGGGCTCAATTACAATCCTGCCTGGAGAATTGGCATTTTAATGGAAAACATTTCTGCTACTCTTTCATTTGAGGGGAGTGAATAAAGATTTAACATGGCACTCTGCATTGTTGAACTAATCCAAATTATTAAAATTTGGGGCAGGGGGATGAGTTTTCTTTGTACAACTTTGAATCGTTTAGTGAAATGTTTAGGTTTCTCCATCTTGATTTTAAGAATGGATGTGATGAATATTGAGTGTAGAGGAAAGAGTACTTTCTGACCATTGCATGCCTTATTTTATGCTGTATCGTAGATCTTGCCATGCTTGGAATGTCTCGTTCATTCTACAAAGATTTTTTGGATATATCAAAGTACAGGACCTCTGCTAGGTATTATGAGATTACTAGGTACTATTCAACTGGTGGTGGTCCACAGAATTACTACTTGTAATATTTTTAGATTTCTTTACAATTTAAAAAACATTCTGATCATCTCATTTAATCTTCTATCTGGTCATTGTAACAAAAAAAGTGTAAAAAGAAAATCTTCCCTGTAGACCAGTGATTAGATGGTAATATTAATCTAAATTTTCATAGGAAGAAAATGAAGGCTTAGGAAGTTAAGTGACTTGCCCTGACTAAAAACCATTTTTTTCTTGACTCTGAGTCTAGTGTCTTTTTTTCTACACCACAGTTACATGTAAAATCAGGACTTTTTAAAATTCATGTGCCTAGTCTCCTCTGGTATTTGAATATTTATGTTACTAAGTTTCTGATATGCATTTGCCCCAATTGAATTTCATACCTTTTTTTTGCTGGGACTTTTTTCTAACTTTTCTAAAATCACTCCTAACTTGGAATCATTTGCATTCAGATTTAATTGAATATTCTTAGTTTCTGCATTTAAGTTATTTGTTCATTTATGATCTTCGAAGATTTAATCTGGCCTCCCAAAAGAACAGTTGTGGTTCCATAATGATATTTTAAAATGTCATAGCCCTGATGATTGGAGTAAATCCAGTTTTTCCTTATAGTCTGTACCTATTTTAGTAAGTCTCTGTTCTTTCAGTAAAAATGGAACTTGCTTGAGCCAACTGTTGAAATCACAGTAAAGAAAATGCAGCTAGCTTTTCTGCCTCTTAAAAGAGAGAAAAAAAATCGTCAGTCTGTGTCTTTAGCATAATGTATTTAAAGCACTTTAAAATATTTATTTAGCTAGTTGCACAGTAGAATAATCTAGCCTACACTTAAGGCTATTTATCTGTACTCACTTTTAGTATATAGACTTAATTTCTCTTTTATTTTTTTCTGGATTTCTCATTTTTTCATAGCCATGGCTTCTACTATTTTACCTTGCTGTCTTTGTAACTGGCAGAGTCTTAAGCATGTAGGACTAATTTCTTGACCACCCATGGTATTGCAGATTTCAACTGGAGTTATGTCATTTGATCATGTTTCATTTAACATTTTATTAATAAATTTGATGTATTGCTCTATAATTGTTTCAAAGGTGGCCTTTGAGATCATCTAATACCTAAGGATAAGTAAGAGTTGGCCAGCTTTAGCAAGGGTGGGGAGAGGTGAGGGAAGTGGGACAGGGTACTACTTCTTTGAAAGAAGAGCCTTCTCTCTTAACTAGAGGGTAAAAAAGTTCATTATGGCTGCAGCATGGAGTTTGAGGGAGAGGCTGTAGAAGTGATGGTTCTGTGATGGGCTTATTAAGTATTTGGCTTTATCCTAAGAACAAGGATTTTTTAAAGCTAGGGAGCAGTATGATCAAATTTGTAGTTAGAGTCCTCTGGCTGTGCTGTGGAGAAAGGTTTGGTGGAGAAGAGCTGAAGGGAGACTGCGTAAGAGTTCATTGAAGTAATGGAAGGTAGAGATGATAGTAATCGGAACCAGGGTCAGTTAAGTGGAAGGATTCAAGAGACATTTAGCACAGAGAGTCCTTGAGAATTATTGATTGCAGAGGAAGGGTGCATTGAGAGAACAAGAACCGGTCAAGGGTGATTGGAAGTCCTTCAGTTCTCTGTTCCCCTCCCATTCTTCCATCACTGTTTTTAGGCAATCATAGATTTTGAGCTGTAATATCCATGGCCATAAAATAAATACATTTGGACCCAATAGGAGACTTTATGTATTCTAAAATCTCTGTAGGAAGACTTTTAGATTACAGAGGGTAGTTTTATGTTAGAGATATTCCATGTTAAAAGATTAAATAGCGTACTTACGTATATAAAATAATTTACCATAATGAAAAAGTCATTTAATATTTCAAGTAAATGGAAAGATATTACCCTATTTTTAAAATGTTATGCCATTAAACATATTAGACAAGGAAAGAATGTGAACTTTTTGGTATAGAATTACCCATCCATTGCCCTGCCTTAACTGAAATAAAAATCTATACATAAAATATAAATGAATGAAAACATGTTAAGTATGCAGATAGCTCCAGATGGTTCTGAGGGTTATCAAGAGCTATTTGTGGTTCCCTGGATGAATCCAAATCAATGATCAAGTGAAAAGTTATCACTTGAGGATTACACTTCTTTGATAGGAAATTACCAGTGGCCACTTCACTCCTAAATACCACCTAGGCAATTATTTCCCTCCCTCTCTTTGTCCATTCTTTACTCTTATTGTTCATTTTCTTTAATTTATTTTGTACCAGGCTTCCCTTAAATTCTTGGACTTGCGAAGTTCTCTTGAGAGGTGTAAATAATAGGGAACCGGCACTTTTTGGGGGGCTTGGCTTTACCAAAATAATTATGAATTTGCCACTTCTCAGGATATTGATTTCTTCATCTGTAAAATGAGAAAGCTGAAGTAGATTAGTGATAAGGGAACTCCCAGCTATGATTTTTTTTATCTGTCTTTTTTTCCTGGGTGTGTATTTCCAGTTGCTTCCATGCCTTTGTTTATCTGCCAGCCCCACTGGTACTTGAGATTTGTTATCAGAACCCCCCCCCACATACTGAGGCTTCCGAGTCAATGGGTGAGTCAGTGGAAAGCAGTCCAAGGAGAGGAGAGGCAACATAGCAACTGAAAGTCTTCTGTTTAAATGCTTAGAACCTACACATAGGTCTGGAAACTTGCCCCTTTGTATCTTTCTCTCTTGCTGTTTTTTTGTTGTTGTTATTTTCTTAACCAGACAGATGTTTGAGTTTTTGTTTTGTTTTTTTGTGTGTTCATTTTTTTTTTCTTGGAATGGGAGGGGTAGGGCAGTTGCTGAAGAGGGACAAGGAGAAACCACTGAACATTTTTTTACAAACTGTGCTACCTCTAAAGATACAAAGCACAGATTTCCTTACAAATGTTGTAATTCTGTCCCCTGCTTCCAAGTCCACCATTTGCACTTTCGCTTAAGGCAGCCCTCCTCCATCCACATCTCTTAAGGTACTGCTCTATAGCATAATTGTGACCTCATCCTCCCTCCATTGTTACTATAAATCCTTATAATATCCAAGCCATTTCCTCAAGGAATGCTAATTAACCCCACTTACATTGCTGATCACTGGTCACATTTAAGCCCTCTGGACTTCATTAAGTGTTATTTAAAAATATATTTAAAATAGGTTCACATGCAAAATAGGATAATACCAAATCATATTGTATGTATTGTAGTATATATGGTGATGTATATTGCAATATATTTTAAATACACTAGAAATAGGGGACTTCATGTATTGCTCTGTTTTGTCTCTGAGATGAAGATCTGAAGAGTTAACACTTCACTTATAAAGTCACTTGACCTGATTTGTTTTCCATGCTCATTGTGATTGTTATGACTTATTGAAGTTGACCTAACTTGGAAGTTGTCATGTTTACCTTTGCCTTAAAATGCAGTCATTGAAAGCTGTTTCAGAAAATGTATTGCTCCTGCTATGATACTAAAAATAGTAATTTTTAAATGTTATGTCCACTGTACATAAGTTTAATTATATATAAATAAGATATTTTAAAAAGCTGTCCTGGTCTACTTCTTGGTGTATTTTAAATTTGAAATGGATCTTTGAACACCTGTATGGCTGCTGGACTAGTGGTCATTGTATTCATTGGTTTGCCACTGGAGCCATCTTCATAATCTGTCACTCTGGTAATAAGTAAGATGACTCCTGTCAATTGGAGATAAAGTGCTTGCATTAATTTCCCCTTCCCCTCCACTGCTGTCAACTCCCTAACCATCACTGCTGTCACTTTTCCGGAAACAAAGATGTAATTGTAACACCTTTTCTTCTTTCTAATAAATACTGCACAAGATTGAAAGCTGCTCTTTACTGATTCTCTTTGGGATGTTAAACTTTTGCTTGATCAGTGGAGACCACACTGATTTACCTGTTACCCTAGGATTACTGGATTGCAGTTTTCTGGGAAGCAAAGAACCAGGTCTAATTTATGTTTAGGAAAATAGTGGTTGTAGTAGAAATAATAAATTTGTGGAATGCAGAATAGGATTGAATGACTTTGAGGAATTCTTTAATGCGTGCTTTTGAATACACTCTTTGCAGTGGAATGGTTTTTTGTAGATCTCAAAGTCCACTGGGTTTTTTTGTTTGTTTGTTTTGACCCTTGCAAAGAGTCATAACTATTTACCTTTTCCCTAAAAACTCCCACCCTTACCGAGCTGCTTGCTTACAGTTATCAACAATTGTGCACTCTGGACCCACCCCACAGTAACAAGTTCGTTAGTGATTTTTAAATAAGGTACGAATCAAAGGCTGTCTCATTCCCCCTCCCCACACCCCCCATTCCCGCCGCGGCCAGGTGGGACAGGCGTGGGGAAAAAGCAGCTCAGTAAACAATTTCTCAGGATGCCTCATTCTCAGCACTGACCATTGTTTTTAAACCCGCCTGGGGTAATATACCAGGCATTGTTATAATGAAAACAACCGTAAGGGGCTGGTGGTGGAGAGAAAAACCGAGATAAAATTTGGCCAAAGCTCCGTGTCGCGCTGGAGCCGAGGGGACAGAGCGGGAGGTGCAGCCGCGGCACCTGCGAGTGCGAGGAGCGCGGGCCGGCGGGCGTGGTCTGCGGGCGTGGCGCTAGGGGCGTGGCCTGGCCTGCGGGCGTGGCGGGGGCGTGGCCGGCCAGCGGCGCCGGCGGTTGGAAGGGGGTGGAGTTGCCCTTGGAGGCGGCACCGGCCGTGGGCCCTGAGGCCCGCCGCGCCCTATCGGGCCCTAGCCGAGTGGCCCCGCGGAGCCGGCGCGCTCCCGCCTGCAGGGGGAGGGCGGACGGGGCGCCGGGACCGGCCAGGCCTCGGCGAGCGCTGTTTCTCTTTCACTTTCCTTCCCTGTGAGGCCGGCGCTCCAGCGGGCGAGGAGCGGCGGCGGCCGCCGCGGGGTAGGTACCGGGCGAGCTTGCGAGTGGCCGAGGGGCCGGGACCCCGGCCGCCCCCGTGCTCCCTGCCCAAGTTTGCGCTAGGAGCTGGAGCAACACCTCCAGGCACCTGCCGCGTTGGGAACCGGGGGAGTCCCGGGGGCGTGGGCGGAGTCGTCGGCTGGGGTTGGGGGCTTCGGGGGCGCGGCTCCGCCGTGGGCGAGAGGGCGGCGGGCTGCGGGCCCGGCGGGAGGCGGTGCGCCCTCCCCAGTGCCGCCCCCGCCCGGCCCGAACGGCGCGTCCGCGGGGCCCGGGCCCGCGCACCTGCGGGCGGGAGGGCGGGCGTGCGCTTGGACCGCCCAGGGCGCTCCCGCCGGGTCCCGTCGCCGGAGGACTCCGAAAAGTTCCCTGCCGCCCCTGCCCAGTCACTGCCAGTGCTTGTGTCCTTTCTGTTTTGGTGACAGGGCTCTATGCTCGTGATCTTAATACCACCCCGGGTCGGGACCTTGCGTTTCCTCTTTCGGGGACTTTCTCTTGGAGCTTCCAGGCAAACCTGTGGGAAATTCAGAGCCGTTAATCTCCGTGTATAGAGGAAGGAGTTGGGACCCAAGCGGAGATACAATGGCTTGCTGAAGGTCATAGAGAGCTAAGGACAGAACCTAGATCCCTAGACCCCTGTTTGTTAATTGCGCTCTCTTTCTGCTACACCCTCTACACGATTTCCCAAGTGGATAGGATAACGTGCAGAACCTGTTACGAGAACATTCTCAGTGGCAGTGTGTGGATGGAATGATGCCTTTTGCCTTTCCGGTTGCTTTATTTATACTTACCTATGAGTGAACAGCTAAGAGAAAAGTTTCTGTTTTTAGAATTAACTTAGGAAATCACCTATTTCATGTCGCGTTTTCTAAGAGGACGTGTTTGTTACAAGAAACCTTTTAAAACTTTTAAGTAACCTTAAGTATAAGTCAGCTCTGCTAAACGTTTCTGGAAAAAAGTTAATGACATTCAGTTTTTACTGTGTGTTAGCTCTGCGTGTATTGTCTTATTTAATCTTCACCACTCTAGGAGAATAGCACTCTTATTTTCATTATACATTAAAAAAAAAAATGCTAAGAGAGGATAAGTAACATTGCCCAGCTCATACACTTACTAAATGTGATGGGTTTCTATCAGATATTGTTGCGGCCTAATAGAGGAGATAAAAAATATGTAACTAAAAATCAAAATACATGAAAGGAAAATGTAACAGGAGAGAAGTAAGGGTTAAAAACCATGGAGAGATTTCAATGAGGATAGCCCTGGAGAAGGGTTTTGAAGGATGGGTAGAATCTAGACAGAGGAGAGGAAGGGCTTGTTGGATATAGGGCATAGAGCCTGTGGGAATGCACTGGAAGAGAGTGAGTGAACCTTTTAGTTTGCCCGAATGTTGAAGGGTATGTTAAGGTCAGCTGTGGAGGGTCTTATATGACAAGCTAGGAAATTCAAAGATTTTTTCTTTGTAAAGATGAAACACTGACATTATCATTTTTTGACATCTTTTGCTAACCTGGTAGCAATATAAGATGGACTAAAGGTAGATAATATATATTAGTAGTGTGGCTGTGTACGGATTTGGAAAAGGACAATAGCATGATTTGACTACTGAATGTGGGATACAAAATGGAAATAGCATTTTGATAGGGACAATAATGACCCGTTTTGAACCCTATAACTTGTATTGGCAGGAACTCCTATTAGAGCAGTCAAGCAGATGGTTAAGATCCATTATTACTGAAGAGGTAAAGATATCAAAACTGGAGTTTATAGCCTTGGATGCCATTTGCATACAGGTGAACGATGAGGCTTCAGGATGGAATGAGTTTGTCATTATTTTGAGTTAAATTGTAGCAGGTTTACTGTTAATGTTGCAATGAGGGAAATGTCCTTCTGTTCATCCAATTTGGAACATATAACACTTGCTGCTGATATAATGATATTAATACATTATGAGGAATTTGACACTTTTTTCTCTTATCTTTTTATTGATTTATTGAAACAGATATGGGAAAGCGGAATCACCGAAAGGAGTGATGACCAGTGATCTCATGATAGGTTTGGATGTTAGTTCTCATGCTTCAGGATCTCCATTTGGGAACTCCATACCAGCTCCGGGGATCAGACTTTCATCCACTTAAAACCCTTCTTTACTTGAACTGCTAAAGCCAGTCCTAGCTAACTACGAATGGCTACGCAAAGGAAACACTTGGTGAAAGATTTCAATCCTTACATCACCTGCTATATCTGTAAAGGATATCTGATCAAGCCAACTACAGTGACGGAATGCCTCCACACCTGTAAGTAATCTTTTACATCCTATGTCTATCAGAAGTTGACTTACATTTGCTCTTTTAATTTATTTTTGTTTTATCTAGATTTTAACTTTTAAACAATGAGTAGTCTAAGAATTAACTTTAAATATATTTTCAGGATTTAATTTATTCGTCATTGGAATGCCGGTGGCATGAAATTATTCCTGTACTTTTTAAATTATAATAGTTGACTTTTCTCTGATTTTAAAATGTTCTAAATATCATAAACATATTATTAGTTATGGTATTTTTAAAAAGTAAACTTAGGTTTTTTTATTAAATTATACTGAAGGAATTAATCTGCTCAGATGTTTTATTAAAATATGCATACTTTAATTGTTGGTTTTTAAAACCACTTTATTGAGGTATGGTTGACATATAAAAAGCTGTACATATTTATTGTATACAACTTGATAACTTTAGAGATAAGTATACCCCCTTGAAACCATCACCACATCTATGCTATAAACCTGTTCATCACCTCCAAAAGTTTTCTCCCTCTCTTATTATTTTCGCGATGAGCACAACATTAAATATATCCCCTTAGAGAATTTTAACTGTACAGTACAGTATCGTTAACTCTCGGTACTGTGCTCTACAGTAGACCTCTAGGACTTACTCATCTCATGCAGCCAAAACTTTGTATACTTTGACTAATAACCAGCAGCCTCAGTATCACCCAGGAACGTGCTAGAAATGCAAATTATCAGGTCTGACCCTGGATCCACCAAATCAGAAACTCTGGGAGTGGGCCCAGTAATCTGTGTTTAACAAGCTCTCCATGTGATTCTGAAGCACTCGAGTTTGTTAGAATATGACCATATCTGTGGAACTCCTAACAAGTTTTTTTTCTCACCTGTAGAGGAAGAGAAATTTTTAGAGCCACTTATGCCAAGGTTTCACTTTTTTTCTGCCAATACAAATTTATTTTTCTATTTCAATGAAAGTAATTCCAGTAAGTTCTAGGTTATTATGTGTACAAAAGTAGGTACTTTATATATGTACTTGCTTTTATTTTAGCTTTACAGTAACCTTGGAGCAGTTGGGGTGCATGTGGAGAGGGAAAGAGGATATAGAGATTATCTTAATTTTGTGGGTATGGAAACTAAGAGTTAAGTAACTTGCCCAGTTCCACAGCTAATGAGCAGTGGGCCTGTATTCAACCTCAAAGCCCATGCTATTTCTGAGATAAAGTGGTACCTTTAAAAAAAAAAATCCTCCCTTTCATCTATACTCCTCTGCTGAACTGATATAATATTATACGACTTGTTTTAAATAGGGGGGCAAAATAGAATCACCTGGAAATGGTCTAAATGACAAATTTTATGTTATACCTATTTTCCACAATAATAATAGTTAAAAAAATGGAATTACCTAGGAAGCTGTTTAAACTTATATATGGCCCAGAACTCTACCTGGGGAGGTCTGGGCATGTGTACTGTGGAAAACCTCTTCAGGTGAGCTGGTGTGTATATACACCTGTTGTATGCCATGCACCATTCTAGGCACAAAGGATATAGCAGTGAACAAGATAGTAGGAAAATCTCTGCTCTCAAGAAGTTTTAGGGGAAACTAATAATATGTGCCATGTTAATGATGAATGCATAAAGAGGAACAAAGAAGACCTGTAAATAGTAGAGATGGGTTATATATAGTGTCAAGGTTGGGCTCTGATATGATGATGTTTGAACAGAAACCTGAAGGGATTGAGCTCTGAATATATGAGAAGAACATTCTAGGCAGAGGGAAAATCAAGTATGAGGCCTTGAGGTAGGAATGCCCTTGGCAGGTTCAAGGAAGAGCAAATTAGAAGGCTATTGCTGCAGGTCAGCTGAATAGGGCCTTCACCCAGGGTAATGAGGTGTGAGATGGAGGTGGGGAAGAGTGAGTGGATTGTGGATGTATTGTGGAGGAAGAGTGGACAGAATGGGGACTTTATCTTATACTTATTTGTTTGCCACCATGCCAGGTATGGTAGGTACACATGGCTGGTCTGTTTTGTTTTGCTGCTTAACATTCGTGCATTGTTTCTATATTTGACTGTGGGGCATAATGAAATCCCTTTGTTTTTGGAGGAAAAACAAAGATTCTAGAAGTATAAACAATCAGTTTATAAGGAAGGATTATATTTATATTTGCAACAGCAGTTTTAGGTCTAAAGGTGACAGTCTATACAGGTCATTCTGGCCTAAAAAATCCCGTGACAGTCATCAAGCCCTTTACTGACAGAACGAACATGGCAGAAGTGTGATTAAAAGACAGTGTTAAATCCCAGATGTGGCCTTTTATCAATAGAGAACATAGAACAGAGTCAATGATAGAGTCAGGTACTCAACCCTGTGTCTGAGGCGACCTGAGGATTCAGTAGAGCTAATCTTTATGCATTTTCCATTCCTTGGATTTCAGTGTATTTTGTTTGTTGTTGTTTATAGTTATATTAGGGCTTATAATAAGGTAAAAACTATACTATGTGCAAAATATCCTCTTATTTGTATTGATAAAATAAATAGCACCACAAAGCAGTGTTCCTTAGTCATTGGTTGGGTCTTTGATGTTACCTGGTTTCCTTATGTAAAATGTGGGACAGGTATAGTGATATTGGGATTTGGGATCAGTATGGAATAGAAAAGATGGCCAGATGGGACAGGAGGAAAGTGAGAAGTGTTAAGTGACATTGTGGTACCTCATAATATTTTCAGTCTTGACTTAGTCACATGAAAATAATATCTTAAGATAACTTCGTATAGTGACTAGAATTTTATGATTATACAATAAATATAAGTAGAGAATGGTTCTTATGAAAACTAATAAGAAATATAAAGATTTTTGGTCTTTTTTTCAAGTTTGAAATATATAAATGGAGCTTTATTATTGGTGAGTAAAACCAGCATGGAATCTGCCATTCTGTACTTCCTGGTCAAGAGAAGAAACAGTAATCAAGTTAAGGAATGTATAAAATAAAATTAGATGGTAATAAGTGTGGTGAAAATAATGAAACAATGATAAAATAAGTATGTGTCAAGATATTACAGCAGAATGGAATGCTAGAGAGGAAACTAAAGTGTTTTCTGAAATTCTTAAAGCCATGGACCAAAGGCCTGAGGAGAAAGGGGCAAGCCAGTTTGAAGGAAGCCGGAAGCAGAGATGAGATAGCAGGGCAGACTAGGTAGACAACGTCTCAGGATCCTGGCAAGGAGTTGTGGTGTGGGGAAAGGCTAGTAAAAGCCCATTCTTTAAGAAGGCTTATACGTCATCTCCTAGCACCACTTCCCTTCAGCAGGCCAAGGACATTTGATAACATAAAATTTTAAAATGAGGTAAAAATTTAACACAAATGAGTTTTTAGCTTTTAGTGATCATTTAATGCGGGAGGGACTAAATCTACATTAACTATGGTTACAAGTCTGAGATAATTTTAATAATGTAATGCAATAAACCTAAGGAAATAAACATTCACACAAATAATTTTTGAATTATTTAAAATAAATAATTAGGTGTCAGGTACTTTGCTAGCCACTGGGGTAAGTCTTAAAAAAGGTAAATTTGGAACTTAAAACTCTATCGAGCAAAATTTCTCATAAGCCAAAAAATATCTACACATGTATTTACATCTCTTTCTTTTCTGTATGAACTCATCTACTCTGAGATGTCAATTCTCTATGCTGATACCTCCCAAATTTTTTATTTCTGGTATAGTCCTTCTGAACTTTTAAGATCCTACTGGCATAGTTCTTTCTTAGTTTTAGAATCTTACTGGATATCCACTTAGATGTTCTAAAGCTGCCTAGAACTCAACATATCTGAAAATGAGTGAATAGAAATACAGTATTCAGTTGTACAAACAAGAACTGTGCTCTGTACTTGACTTTTTACTCTCACTAACTGGTCTGGTCTCTCTCCTTAATCTCTCTCAAATCTGCCCCTTCAGTCCTGTCTCCCAGTGACTGTTCTTGCTCAGACTCTCATTACTTCTTACCAGAGTCACTTCAGCCCACTCCTAACCTGTGTCATAGTGGTGGTGATTTAAACAGCTTACTGCCTTCATGACTCACTCTTCAGCTGATCCAAAATTTCCTAAAGGTACCCTACCACTTTCAGGATAAATTAGAGCTACTTAGGTGTGACTAATTTATATCCCACTACCCAACACACACAAACATGCAGATACTTGGTTCAGCAGCTTGCTCTGCTTAGAATGTACTTCTCTTGTATGCCTGGCTGGCAGTTACCCATCCATCAAAACTCATATCCTCCAAGATATGCCAACATCTGCTAGCACAGATAGATTTGGGTTAAGTGTATCCTTAGTACCTGGTACTTGAGTGCTTAAATGAATAAATAAGCCAATCAGTGAATTATTTTATTTCCTTTTAAAGATTGAGATGTAGTATAGGCACGCAGGCAGTGTTGGTTAAAAATTATGAGTTTTGAAAACCTGTATTCCAAAATATAGGTGGGAGTCTTGTGGGTCTTAAGTATGGAGAGAGGGGGAGACACTGGTTTGGGAATTAGAGATTGGTGGCTCTAGATTAAGGGATGCTCTGACTCTTGAACCAGTGTGTTCTGAGAAACTTTTTAAGGTTGCTTAGAGTATATTTGCTGGTGGTTGTGTAAGTTGTTAACTTAAAATGAAAGACTTTTCATTTAAACTAAGAACAAAAGAGCTTTGTTCCAGCAATTAAAATGTGAAGAATACAGTGCATTGGTTCTTACCTCTTTTGTGGTTTATGTTCCCTTTAAGAATCTAATGATTCTTTCCTCAGAAAAAAAGGGAAGGTAATAGACATAGAATTCTTTGGTACAAGACAGGAAAGTTTTCTTTTTCCCTTTCAGATTATGGCATTAATTCGTTAACTAAGAATGAATTCTTTGGAAAAACACATTGTTATACTTAGTTCTTAACACATGCTAAGAAGGGTTAATTGATAATTAATTATAGTTGTGACAATTAAGGGATTTGGTGACTTTATGTGATAATATGTAAGAAAGAGGGAATAACCTAATCATAAGATGTTAAAGTTAAGTACTACCAACTACGTATCGTTTTTGAACAAGTATCGTAAATACACAAGTATTTAAGGTATAGAGAACTTTTGATATATTGATACTCAGTGTAAAAATCTTACTTTTGCATATACTTGCTATTCAAAGTACAACCTCCAGACTAGCAGTATCCACCAGTAGCATCACCTAGGAACTTGTTAGAAGTACAAATTTGTGAGCATTACTGTAGACCTACTGAGTAAGAATCTCTGGGGAGAAGGCCAGAAATCTGTGTAATAACAAGCACTTCAGGTGATTCTATGGTGCGCTAAAGTTTGAGAAACATTGCTCTGGGTCAGACATTTATAATACAAGCATCTCTTGAAGTAATAAGCAGTTTGTACTTTTAACCACAAAGTAATTAAATGCTATTAAAAGATTAAATAATAGCTGTTATTGAATGTTTATCATATCTGGGGTCTGGGCTTATTTAATCTTCCCAAGGACCTTTCTAGTTAGATGGTATTACTTAATAATTCAACATACGTTTACTAGCACCTACATTCTGCTAACCTTTATTCTCATCGATGGGAACACAGCAGTAAAGAAGACAGGCATAGTCTGTGCCCTCCTAGAAATTGTTCTAATAGGAGAAAGAGAAAATATGCAAATAAACAATATAAATTCAGGTTCTGTGTGTAACAAATGCTAGGAGGAAAAATAAAACAGGAAGTTCTTTCTTGGGAGTTACTATTTGAGCAGAGACCAAAATAATAGGAAAGAGCAAGCTTAGAGGAGGTTTGAGGATAGAATATTTCAGATTCTCACTCCAGGGTTTTTCACAGAGATAAGGTGAAATGTTAAGTAACACAGCTAATAACTGCTAGAGCTGGGTTCTGAACCCTGGGTAACTGACTCAGGCATATCTTCATAATAAATTGTCATTTCCCTAATTTTATTTTTTCTTCTGCTTGCTATATTTTCTAAAATTTCTTTAACAACATGTGAATTTAAAATGTATGTATAATAAGCCTCTTCTGATTATTTTTTCATGATTGTATACCTGTCATTATGTACCAAATCAGTATCTGAATTTATCATTGATTCTGAATAAATAGCCACTCTAATAATCTTTATAAAATTTGACTTTTAGAGTCAAGGCTTGTTTTAAGAATAAAAATTAAACACCTATTAAAAGTTTTCGGTTTCATCAAAAAACCATTAGAATAAATAAATTCAGTAAAGTTGCACAGTCAATAAAATACACAATAATCTGTTGCATTTCTGTATACTAACACCAAACTATCAGAAATAGAAATGAAGAAAACAGTTCCATATACAATTCATCAAAAAGAATAAAATAGCTAGGAATAAATTTAACTGAAGTGAAAGAACTGTATATCGAAAACTAGAAGACATTAATGAAAGAATTGAAGAGGTCACAAATAAATGGAAAGATATTTCATGCTCATTGATTGGAAGAATTAATAGTTAAAATGTCCATACTACCCAAAGCAGTTGGCATCAAATCCCAGTGGCATTTTTACAGAAATAGAACAAACAATTCTAAATTTTTTTTGGAACCACAAAAGACCCCAAATTACCAAAGCAATCTTGAGAAAAAAGAACAAAGCTGGAGGTATCGTGCTCTCTGATTTCAAACTATTACAGTGCTATAGTAATTAAAACAGTATGGTATTCTCATAAGACAGACATATAGACCATGGAACAGAATTGAGAACCCAGAAAAAAAACACCCCCGTGTACAGTTAATTTATGACAAAGGCAAGAATATAAAATGGATAAAAGATGGTTTCTTCAGTAATGGTGTTGGGAAAACTGGACCACTGTCTTACACCACACACAAAAATTAACTAAAAATAGATTAAAAATTTGAACATAAGACCTGAAACCATAAAACTCCTAGGAAAAAAACAGGTGAGAAGCTCCTTGACATAGGTCTTGGCAATGATTTTTTTTATTTAACACAAAAGCAAAAGCAACAAAAGCAAAAATAAATAAGTAGGACTATATCTGACTAAAAAGTTTCTTCTGCACAGTATGAGAAACTATCAACACAAAGAAAAACCAACTTACTGAATGTGAGAAAATAATTGTGAAATATATATATATTTATATATAGATATATATAGATATACATACACACATATATGTGATAAGGAGCTAATATTCAAAATATATAAAGAACTCATATAACTTAAACAGCAAAAAAAAAAAAATCTGATTAAAAAAGTGAGAAGTGGATCTGAATAGACATTTTTTAAAGAAGACACAGATGGCCAAACAGGTACATTGAAAAGTGCTCAGCATCACCAGTCATTAGGGAAATGCAAATCAAAACCATAATGCAATATCACCTCATACCTGTTAGAATAGCTGTCATCAAAAATAAGTAACAAGTGTTGGTGAGGATGTGGAGAAAAGGGAACTCTAATGCACTGTAGGTAGGAGTGTAAATTGGTACCACTACTATGGAAAATAGTATGGAGGCTCCTCAGAATATTAAAAATTGAACTATAGTATGATCCAGCAATTCTGCTTCTGGTTATTTATCTGAAGGAAACAAAAACACTAGCTTGAAGTGATATATGAACGCCCATGTTCATTGTAACATTATTTACAATAGCCACGATAGGGAAACAACCTAAGTGTCCATCTATGGATGAATAGATAAAATATAATGTAAAATGTTATAGATATATGTAAATGGAATATTCACTCATAAGAA